>CM076140.1:13248000-13916500 GCA_038025085.1 Tetragonia tetragonoides | reverse complement strand
GAGCCTAGAGTTCGATGAACATCTAAAGGGTTGTGGAGTACTTTCACAACTAACTCCGCTTGGAACACCACAATGGAATGGTGTGTCTGAACGGAGAAATCGAACCTTATTAGATATGGTTAGATTAATGATGGGTCACGCCAATCTTCCTATTTCTTTCTGGGATATGCTCTCGAGACGGCAGCTTTCCACACTAACAAGACTCCGTCAAAAGCCATTGAAAAGACACCACATGAACTATGGATGGAACGGGGTCCCAAGTTGTCTTTTCTCAAGGTTTGGGGGTGTGAAGCTTATGTAAAGAGGTTACTCGGCGATAAGCTTGTGCCCAAATCAGACAAAGTTTTCTTTGTGGGTTATCCAAAGGAAACAAAGGGTTATTATTTCTACAACCGAACTGAGAACAAAGCATTTGTTGCTCGGAATGGTGTCTTTTTGGAGAAGGAATTCCTTCCCAAAGAGACAAGTGGGAGTAAAGTCCATCTCGAAGAAATTCAAGATGAGCAACAATTGGAGTGTGGATAGGGATTTGGAATCCATCCATGATGTTTTGGAAACAGTTCCAATGGATGTGGATAGGGATTTAGAATCCATCCAAGATGTTTTGGAAACATCCCCAGATTCAACTCTAGAGGCATCTCAAGAGGTTGAACCTGAATCCACCCTTCAAAGGCCTGATAGAGTCAGGTTTAAGACAAATAGATATATTTCAATCTATACGACGGAAAGCCGTGACATTTTCCTTGTTGAAAGTGAAGAACCTACCACTTACAAGGAAGCAATGACGAGTTCAAATTCCAGCAAATGGCAAGAAGCTATGAAATCCGAAATGGATTCTATGTCCGAGAATCAAGTCTGGGACTTGGTCGATTTGCCGGATGGAGCAAGGCCCATCGGGTGCAAATGGATCTTTAAGATCAAGATGGACAATGATGGAAACTTTCTAGTTTTCAAAGCTAGACAGGTGGCAAAAGGTTACAGGCATATTCGAGGAATGGCTTTGATGAAACTTTCTCACCAGTTGCCATGCTTAAATCCATTAGGATACTCCTAGCAATTGCAGTTCATTATGACTATGACATCTGACAAATGGATGTAAAAATTGCTTTCTTGAACGGGGTTCTCGAAGAGGATGTGTATATGACACAACCTGAGGGGGTTTTATCGATCCTAAGAACGCTGGGAAGGTTTACAAGCTAAAAAGATCCATTTATGGGTTGAAGCAAGCATCCCGGAGCTGGAATCTGCGTTTTGATGAAGCCATAACTAGGTTTGGTTTTATCAGAAACACAGAAGAACCTTGTGTATAAAAGAAGTTCAGTGGCATACTAATCATTGAAAACGGCATTCCATTGCTGGAGTCTGTAAAGACTTGGCTTTTGAAGTGTTTTCAAAAAGTTGACTGTGAAAGGTTACACTTATGACTCCTTCCAGACCGACAAAGATGGTTCTCAATCCCAATCAGGATTTGTCTTCTGTCTCAAGGGAGGAGCAGTGACCTGGAAGAGTGCTAAGAAAAGCACTATGACAGATTCTACAACGGAAACAGAGTACATCGCAGCTTTGGAAGCTGCGAAGGAGGCTGTTTTGATACGCAAGTTCATGGTTGAGCTTGGCGTTGTGCCTACGGAGGCTGAACCGTTGGCTCTCTATTGTAATAATAATGGAGTCATCGCCCAAGCCAATGAGTCAAGGTCACACCAAAAGTCTAAACATGTACATCGCAAATATCACATTATTAGACAATGGGTCAATGATGGTGATATTAGCATATGCAAGGTTCATACAGATGAGAATGTCGCTGATCCGTTGACTAAGCCGCTTGACTGGGTCAAGCACGAGAGTCACATCTTCGATAGGCATTAAGCGCTTCGAAGATGATTAGTTTCATTGTTTTAGATTATGAAATGGTGTTCATGATTAAAACATACTTCTGTACATTTATCACAATGATTTTGGTTCTCTTCAATTTTCTGTATGACTTTGAATATTAATCCAAAATAATATAACACAAATATCCAAATAGGTGATCAAGACAATGTCTTGGATAATGAAACCCTATTGTGTGAATTGGATTTTGTGGTTATTTGTCCCTAATCTAGGTGTTAGAATTAGATTCTAATAACCGGTGATGATTAGATTGCAAGTTGATCTCAGTGCCTATTTCATGGGCTGGAGACATGGGATGTCAAGGATCATTTGCATAGATATGAATTGGGAATTCATGATCGGACAGACCCACCATGAGAGTTCTTTAAGAACAAGTAGTCATATTAGACTCTCATAAAACTATCTTGAACTATTTCTCAAACCTGAGTGGTTATGAATAACGGCATGAGGATTGAAAATCTGTGATTACTCCTAACGCCTGTGTAACAGGAGGCAATAATGGATACATCCGAATTATTGAAAATCATGTTGGAATTCATGAATGCACAAGACGGGAATTGTCCTCCCTACGGGGATCGTTGTCTTATGGGCCTCTTGTAGAATTGGGATTGTGAAATGCATGGTCGTGCTCAAATGGATTATTGGATAATCATTTGTCTTAACAATCCAATTCAGGATCAAAGAAAAGATATGAACAATTCAGGATGACTAGACTTCTTACCTTACGTTCACATCAAGACATTAAGTGACAAGGGAATGGATTTGCACACTTGTCTTAAGGACAAGTGGGAGATTGAAGGATTTATGTCCTGTCAATCAAGGTGCAAAATTCGGGATTAAACTTCAGATATAGTTAACTCGTCGATTTAGTAGATCGTAATGTTTAGCTAGAGACCGCTTACGATAAATCGGGCCGATTGGATCGGACCAACTACTAAATGCGATGGGCCTAACGGGTCACACGCTTAAGTAATCGATGGATCAATAACTAGTTAATGGACCTAGGAGTCGCATTAATTAATTAATAAGAGAGACCAGTAAGTGGGCTGACCTAGGGAAAGCCCACTATGTGTAGTAGTCAGTTATTAGGTCTTTGGAAGCCCTAATAGTCTGGCCTACAGTTTAAATAGTAGAGAAGGAGGTGGAACTTAGGTTACACGTTTTAACTGACAGTCTCCTTCTCTCATATTTTCTCTCTAAACAACCAAGCACCTCCATAGCCCAAGGAACGGTTCCTTGTGCTCGTTCTAGCTAACAAACGTGTTTGGATTGATCCAATCGATTGGTGCGTGGACTACGGTAGAGGGATTACACTTGGAATCCTTATTCGCACCTATCGATATTTAATCGATCAACGAGGCACGCATCAAGAGGTATATTTATGTGTATTTAATGACCCGTTAAGATTCCTGTTTTCTAGTTGTCTTCCGCTTTTATGATTAGATCATTGCAACTAGATCCTACACCATTGATGCGGGAGTAAGTGAGCAATCTAAAGAAAAGAACCAAGAAACAAGCAAAGGAACAAATACTCCTGAATACGTGAGTATTTTACCCCTCAAACTGAGTGATTTAGGTTGAAACCCTTACGAGTGATTCGTGAGTTGTTCTTGAGTGATTCTTGAACAAGATCCCTTTGTGTGATACTATCAAAGGTTATTTTTCGTTTTGTTACTTATTTCACATCAACTTGGTATCAGAGCTAGCTTTTGGAGTTTCCTAAAACTTCAAACGATCCAGAATTTGGAGAAGATTATCAAAGCTGTTCGAGTTTGTATTGCTGTTCGTCAGAACATTGGAGTCCGTTTTCAACACCACATTAATGTTTTTCGCAGGTAACTGACGTTCTAAGCAAGACTAGGTAAGCTTTGCTTACTAGCCCTGTATTGTTTTCGCGAAATTCAATTGTTTACTACTGTTTTTGACCAGTTTTGGTGTTTTTACGAGTGGAAATTATTATTTCGACATTGATCTTATGAAGCAATAAACAATATGAAATCACTATGGGAATCTAAGTTTATTGAGTCCAGCTTAGATGAGTTTAGTGGGTTGTATTGTTCAAAGGATTTTTGTGGATGGCTTAAAAAGGTTGACGAGTTGTTTTTCTGTTATGAGTTTACTGACTATGAGCAAGTGAAGATTGTGATTTCTCGGCTAAGAGGATCTGCTCTAGTTTGGTGGGAGTCTTTGAAATCTCGTAGAAAACTCATGAGGAAAGAGAAAATTTGTACCTTGAGCAAATTGAAAACATATCTCAAGAGAAGATTTTCATATCCGAGCAACGATCAATAATGTTCATGTGCATCTTGTTATGATGAAAGTATTAAACTTTTGCTATATGAGATGAAGGTGAGACGGATTGAACACAATTGCAGAAGTTACGAGAAGAGAAACGAGATAATAACCAATGTTCCAATTGTTTTGGTTTCGGTCACTTTATAGATGAATGTGCTACAAAGTTCCAAGTAACTATAGAATACATTCAAGAGGTGCACGCGGCCGAAGAATCTTTGAGATCTTGTGGAGAAGTTGAAGAAGCTAATGAAGAGATATTGAAAAGTTCTTGAAAAAAGCTAATTTTGATAGTTACTTTAAAGATCATGGTCTTATCGTAGATTCACAAGAAAATGAAGAAGTTGTCGATTCTCAACAAGATAAACAAATAGAGGAATCTTTATTTGGGGAACAAGAAGCTCTTGAAGTTGTTCAACCACAAGATGTGAATTTTGATGTTAATTATGATGACCTTTTGAAAGAAGAATTTGTTGGGGGTGTCCCAATTTGTGAAAATACCGAAAAGAAAAAACAAGAAGAGAAAAGTAAAACAACTTGAAATCGAATTGCAAATTCGGCTAGTTTGTTGTAAAGGAAAATTGGGCTATTTTTAGGATAACCTTTTCTTGGCCCACAAGTGTAAAATAGGGTTGCAAGGGATTACGGCTAAACACCTAGTATTAAAAGGAGAAGTTGTTTGATATGAATATGGGCTTGAGCAACAGCACGTGTGCCGTGAGGCTCCAAGTGAGAGGCGACAGAGAGTACGGTGAGGCTATGAGAGCAAGCCGTTAGTCAGCTACAAAGAAAAGGTTGTGAGAGGGAGAGTGTTCCGGATGCTGAGCCGCCCTACAAGCCGAGAAGATGAAAAGGAAATTCCTATATAAGGGGAGACCTAATTAGGTGGCGAATGACTACGCCGAGAGTCCGTAGTGAGTGCGTTTGTTGGTTCGGGCATAAAACCAATGGGTTCCTACAACAGGTATTTGTATCAATCCTAGTGATTTTGGTTGTAGTACTGATCGGGTGGTATCAATATTTTACTTGACCGCGTTCATAGGAGTTAGGTAGTATACTTGGTTGTAGATGTGTTATCTGGCTTGACAATGTAATCACTATTGAGTTTGATAGTGGATTAGTTGTCGGTTTGTCCCGTGGTTTTTTTCCACGTTAAATCTGGTGTTGATTATTGTGTGTTGTTTTCTGTATTTTATTGTTTATTCCGCAATTGGTATTAGAGTGTTTGGGTCCTAATCGGAGGGATTTGTTGTGTGGGTCAAAAATCGCAACAAGTGGTATCAGAGCTGATGGTTTGTGATCTTGGGAGCATTAATGGTTGTGAGAGATGAAGACACTCACAGACGATCCGACGATGGTGAGTTCATGTTGATGGACACTGGAATAAGAAGCGGATTTGAGTTTGTTCTCCATAAATTGTGATGGGGGAGATTTGTTGGGTTATATTCCAATTTATAAGAAATACCAAAAAGAAAAAAAAATGAACAAAACGAGAAAAAAAAAACCGTGATTATTTAGTCTCGGTATTTGCCGTGAACATGACTTGAAATCTTAGTGGGCTAGTTTTAATGTTGATTGGGCCCTTGATAAGTTGACATATTGCAAATAGGGTTAGGGTGTATGAGACATCCTATATAAGCAATGGAAGAGGCAACCGGTGCATTTGGCGAAGATGTAGCTCGAGGACGACAAGGTAGCTACGACGGCAGCGAGGCCATGAGCCCCCCATGGAAATCTTAATTAGGGGGAGATATAATTAGGTGAATGACTATGGCAGGGAGTTCGTAGGAGAGGCGTTTGTTGATTCGGGCACAAAAGTAACGGGTTCCTACAAAAGGTATTTGGTCAATCCTAGTATTTTGGTAGTAGTGTCAATCGGGTGGTATTGATATTGTACTGGGCCGCTTGTACTAGGAGTTGTGTTGTTTACCTTGTTGTAGATGGGTTAATTGTTGGCTTGACATTGTAATCACTATTTGAGAGTATTAGTGGATTAATTGTCAACTTGGCCCGTGGTTTTTTCCCTAATTAAGGGGTTTTCACGTTATATCTGGTGTTGATTATTGTGTGTTATTTTCTATATTTTATTGTTATTTTCGCAATTGATATTAGAGTGTTTTGTGGGTCAAAAATCCCAACAAGTGGTATCAGAGCTTATGGTTAGTGATCTTGGGAGTATTCATGGTTATGAGAGATGAAGACACACACGTGAGGTCCGGAGATAGTGAGTTCGTATTGATGTACACTGGAACAATAAGCGGATCTGGATTTGTTCTCCACAAATTGTGATGGGGGAGATTTGTTGGGGGTATCCCAATTTGTGAAAATAGCGAAAAGGAAAAAAAAAAAGAAGAGAAAAGTAAAACAACTTGAATTCGGATAGTTTGCTGTAAAGGAAATTTGGGCTAGTTTTATGATAACCTTTCCTTGGCCCACAAGTGTAAAATAGGGTTGCAAGGGATTACGGCTAAACACCTAGTATTAAAAGGAGAAGTTGTTTGATATGAAGATGGGCTTGAGCGACGCCAGGTGTGCTGTGAGGCTCCAAGTGAGAGGCAACAGAGAGTACGGTGAGGCTATGTGAGCAAGTCGTTAATCAGCCATAAAGAAAAGCTTGTGAGATGGAGAGTGCTCTGGATGCTGAGCCGCCCTACAAGCCGAGAAGATGAAGAAGAAATTCCTAATTAGGGGGAGACTTAATTAGGTGGTGAATGACTACGCCGAAAGTCCGTAGTGAGTGCGTTTGTTAGTTCGGGCATAAAACCAACGGGTTCCTAGAACAGGTATTTGTATCAGTCCTAGTGATTTTGGTAGTAGTATTGATCGGGTGGTATCAATACTGTACTTGACCGCGTTCATAGGAGTTGGGTGGTATACTTGGTTGTAGATGTGTTATCTGGCTTGACATTGTAATCACTATTGAGTTTGTTAGTGGATTAGTTGTCGGTTTGTCCCGTGGTTTTTTTCCCAGTTGAGGGGTTTCCACGTTAAATCTGGTGTTGATTATTGTGTGTTGTTTTCTATATGTTATTGTTTATTCCGAAATTGGTATTAGAGTGTTTGGGTCCTAATCAGAGGGATTTGTTGTGTGGGTCAAAAATCCCAACATAATTTTCTTTTGACCCAAGTCAACCACCTATATTTGCAGAGGTAAGTCAAGAATATGAGGTTGACAACACTACTGACCTTATGATCGTGGATGCTTCAAATATTTCTCATGAGGGAACGTTTCAAAATTTGTGTTCTATGGTTCAACCTAGTGTTGTCAAGATGGGGGGAACAATTCCTGTTCCATTACATGTTTCACCCACTCCTCCAGAACCTACTATGCTTAATGTACCATGTGAGTTCCTCGCAATATCTCACGTGTTGAGGAGTAGAGTTAATGGAAACACTAACAGCACAACCTCAAGTAAACATGATGTTGTTCACTATGTTGTTAATCACGTGAATACGAAGTATGAAGTTGGATCTACAATGAAGACTACTTTGGGCACTCATGCTAAGTCAAAATTTACAACTTCTTTTATGCAACGAAGAATTGAGGACAATTCTTTTTGAAGAAAGGGAGATTGATGCGGGAGCAAGTGAGCAATCTAAAGAAAAGAACCAAGAAACAAGCAAAGAAACAAACACTCTTGAATACGTGAGTATTTACCCCTTAAACTGAGTGATTCAGGTCGAAACCCTTACGAGTGAATCGTGAGTTGTTCTTGAGTGATTCTTGAACAAGATCCCTTTGTGTGATACTATAAAAGTTATTTTCCGTTTTGTTACTTATTTCACATCATTAGCACTGCAAAACCTAAATGTGAATCCTCCTGTGAACTCGAACGCTACCTGTGGAGCCCCATTCACATCCCAGTAGCACAACTCCCACTTTTGATAACTCTCTGGATCGCTCATGAATCGAGACTGCATTATCTCGATAATAGACTTCTTTATCTTATCAAAAACCACGGATGGCATGGTAGTAACCGCGGTTCCAGAATTAATGACAAACCCACGTTCCCCATCTCGGACATATCAAAGGTACCATTAGGGAAATAGATTGGGTAGTCATCAATTCGAATGCCCTCTAATTGAAGGTAATAATAACCAGTGTTTGGATTAGCCAATATAGGTGTGGTACAATTATACTCCAATATAATTGTTTCTTCACCAAAATGGACTTCTCCTCCAATGTCACTATGATTAGCATACACGTAATGTGAGAATTGAGAATAATTTAGCTGGCGGGATGAACGAGTAGCTATTATTACCTATACCAAAAACTCCAGGTAATCCGATTTGGTCATAATTGTCGTCACCACAGCCAAAAAGTACGTCATTGAGAGTCATTTTAGACTTATAGACATGA
This sequence comes from Tetragonia tetragonoides, assembly GCA_038025085.1. Classification (NCBI taxonomy): domain Eukaryota; kingdom Viridiplantae; phylum Streptophyta; class Magnoliopsida; order Caryophyllales; family Aizoaceae; genus Tetragonia; species Tetragonia tetragonoides. The sequence continues at coordinate 13,907,958 of CM076140.1, read as the reverse complement.
CCATCATCATCCACATTTCTTCTTCGTATGATCATCGAGTCCAAAGAAAGATACCCTGTGGTGTTAGCTTCATCAGCATAAATGTAGAAGTAGCGACAATATGTTGAGTACGAGCAAGGTGCATGTGACGGTATCATCCCACACCTAGCGTCTCCACACGAAACATGGCTATAAAACGAGGACTTCCTAGGATCAAAGAGCCAACTCATAACAATGACTGCAAGGGAGGCATTGGAACCAAATGAGACTACTACCAGTGTCAAGGATCCCATAGATATCTACCCCTGGCGTCTGGCGTACCCATTTGATACTGCATTATGAATTGCCAACCCTTAAGTGGAGCATATTCGTACTTGGATTGGCATAATTTCGACCCAAAATGATTACTTTGGGCCACAAAATTAGTAGCACCATCTTTCAGAAAGTCGGCCCAAGTGTAGTTTGGGTTGTAAAATGGGTTATCGGGAGAGCTCCGATGGATTAAACGGGCTGAGAAGATGGGAGGAGGGCTGTTATGCAAGGCATTATTGACACGAAACAGAATGGAGAATGTCAGTGTTAAGAGGATGGGAATCATATTGGTTGATGGATGAAGAGAAACTGAAAAGCTTTTTTGCATTTGATAAGGGGATTGACATTCTGGGCTCGTTTACTTGCATGCAATCAAATGTAATGCAATGCAATCATTTTAAAGAGTAAATGTGGGGTGAAAAATGAAAGAATTGGAGGAGAGGGATGAGAAAAGTGTGGTTGATTACATGATCCAATGTAATCACAATTGCTCAATTTTTCCCATGTAATGATGATTACTTTGAATGGTGTAAGCAAACTTACTTTTCTCATCCCTTTCCTCCCCCTCCTTTCTTTTTCATCTCATATTTAACCCTTTAAAATAATTGCATTACATTACATTCGATTACAATCAAGTAAACACCACCTCAGTGTATACAAATCCATCCCTTTCTGCTTATGAATCTCTTCGGACATCGGATCCCAGCGCTATGGATTGTAATTTTTGGCAACTTTAAACATGTGATGGGTGCAAATTTGGGTAACGTAACATGGGAAGATAGGTTACCATATAAGCATTTTTTTTTTTTTAAAGGGACCATATAAGCATTCATGATTCTAATTAAATTGGAAAATATTACGGATAGTTGGCAATGGTTGATGGACACTGGTCATTTGAATGGACAATATAAATTAAATTTATAATTTTTAAAAATTATATTATCCAATAAAATGACGAGTGTTTTATCGACAATTTCTTGAAGCAATTGTTCCTACTAGCATTTCTCAATTAACTTAGCTAGTTGGTAAATGTTTTTATTTTTTATTTTTAATATCTATATATAGAGCAGCACATATATCTGTATTTCCCATGAACAATAAGTGTTTATATCATTTTGCAGATGATTTCAATGGGTCTTTTGTCTCCCTGGAATATCCTTCTATTCCTCTCCATCCAGCTGTGATAGATTATAGCAGCTAAACATCCAGCTACTACTCTTTTTTGTGTTCAGCACATGTTTTTCTTATTTTCCCACCAGTTGCACCATTCTCACCATCATTGGGTATGTTCACAGCTTTTACCCAGCGGTAGATTTTCTGTATCACTTCAGCAGTCCATGCACACTCGAAAAACAAATGCTTATGACTCTCTTTAGCATTCTCACATATGACACATGTGGTGTCCACTAGTATCTGAAAGGTGTGGCTCATTCTGTCTTTAGTCAACAGTCTCCGCAGTGTTGCTAACCAGAAAATGAAATTATGCTTTGGAATGGCAGCTCGCCCCCATACATACTTAGCTGCCTTTAACCTGCCAACAGCTCCACACAAGAACTTGTAACCCTCAGCCACAGTATATGACTTTGGTTCTCTCCCCCATGCAGTATTTATAGGGAACACTTCCCTCATTTCCAGTAATTTTCTGTAGTACCAGCTGCAATCAGCTAGTATTATCAAATTCCAAAAATTTCTACCTCTCATACACACCCCAACAATCAACTTGACCCAAAGGTGATCTTTTTTTTTTTGCTAAAGCCCACATGAGCTTGGCTATAGCAGCTTTATTCCATTTTCTCACATCTTTAAATCCTAGGCACCATTTTCCTTCTCCCTGCATATGTATTCCCATCCCACCAATGGTATTTTCCTATGTAACTCACTGGAACCCCAAAGGAAGTTTCTGCAAACTGTTTCAATTTGTTTGATAATGCTCTGTGGTAACAGAAAGATGGAAGCCCAGTGCACATGAGTTGCCATTATCACAGAGTTAATCAACTGACATTTCCCCATGTAAGAGAGGTGCCTAGTACTCCAACACTTCACTCTAGCTGTTATTTTATCTACCAAAAGCTGACATTCGACTTTTGTCCATTTTGAGGGGGCTAGGGGCATCCCAAGATATCTCATAGGGAATTCACCCTCTTGGAACCCTGTCATGTCTTTAATAGCCTGTTTAGTAGTGGCATCTACACCATTCACATACAGGTTAGACTTCAACTGGTTTGCACACAGGCCAGACACACTTGAGAAGTGGACAAAAGCCTCCATAACTCTCTTGACAGAATTTACATGACCCTTACAGAAGATCATTAGATCATCAACAAAACATAAGCTTGTTAACATCAAGTCTTTGCAAATGGGGTGAAATCTGAAATCTGGCAATGCACTAACCATTTTCAATGTTCTTGTGAGATATTCCATGACAAGGACAAAGATGAGTGGAGAGATGGGATCCCCTTGTCTCAGTCCCCTTCCACCCTTAAAAAACCCATGCAGACCCCAATTAAGAGATATGGAAAAACTAGTTGAGGTAAGACACCTCATCACCCAGTTCTTGAATTCAGAAGGAAACCCAAAACCACTCAACAGCTCCCCCACAAACTCCCAATGCACAGTATCATAAGCCTTCTTGAGGTCTATCTTGAATAAGCATCTAGGTGAGACATTTACTTTCCTATTATAAAGTCTAAGCAGGTCCCAACTTATAAGAATGTTATGCACAATTGATCTCCCTTTGACAAAAGCACCTTGGTTACTATCTATCAAGTCAGGCAGGATGCATGCAATTCTATTACGGAGCATCTTTGAAATACATTTATATAGGGTATTTGTAGACACCAAAAATTGTGTCTATAATAAGTCCCCATAAAAACCCGATGATGAAAGGATTGGATTTTGCTCGAACTTGGGTTGCGAGAATAATTGCTCTAATGAATAGCCCAATTCATTTGAATTAACCAGTGGAAGCCTTTTGTACAAGTGATCCAAACCAGTTGGACTCAATTCAATTGGAGTCCAAAACTGAGAGATAGGCCTCTTTGAACCTAAGGGCCCGAAAGGGAAACCAAACCCATGAGCCAACCCTTGGTTAAACCAGGGAACTCAATCAATCTCGCGTGGACCCCCTCGGAAAAGCCTCCCCGCGTGAAAGACATGCCAAGCGCCTATACAAGCACGCCGCTCCAGGTCCAAGTGGCCACGCTTGGGTTCAAGCGGTGGCCTCTAAGACAAGCGGCTTGACCTCTTGCCTTGCGGCTAAGCCACTTGCCAAACGGCTTGACCGCTTGTCCTGCCGGTTTGGCGCTCGGCCTAGCTGTATGGCCGCCTGGACCTTTTCTCACGGACGACAAATTCGAGGCCCATTCGATTTCCGTGCCAAACCCTGGCAGCTCCCCCTCTTCTATATAAACAAACCTTAGGATTCAGTTGAAGAGGTTGCACATTCTCTCTACAGGGTTGGGAATTTTAGAGGTTGGTCTGAAGGTTGGACATTCTATCTAGAAAGTTTCTCTCTCTCATATTAAACCAGAAATTCTGATTCTACTCCTTCTTTAGGGTTAGCCCTAGCACCACAAAATAAGCATTCACACTTCATCAAGAGCATGAATTCAAGCAATATAACCCAATAAGTTCATTGTGAGCATCCAAGTAATCCAACCCGAGGGTTTTCAATAATATTTATATTGCTTGTTATTACTAACAATTTTGGTTTATGTGATATGTACATGCATGGCGCGTTTTGAGCAAAAGGGCTTGTATTAAGCCTAATTAATGGATGAATGAATGTTTTTATTTTGTTATTTATTGCTTTTCTTATGAATGAATCATGCTTTGTTTGTGGATTGGTGGATGAATTATGTGTTTGTCCTCTAACTTGCAGGTTTTAGCATATTTATCGTTTTTTAGCAATAAAAGCATGTAATTTGATAAATTGTTAAAAGTGATCACAATAATAATTTTTGTTCAACCCATTAGTTAAAACTAGGAATTTGGACAAATTGAACCTTGTTTGGAACCGTAGAATTAATAATTATATTGAATCGACTAGTAAAGGCCGTTGTTGTCAACGGGCGAGTAGGGTGCCTAACACCTTCCTAGCTCGTACCTACGCCCCCGAACTCATTTATGAAGTCAATTTCCCCAATAGGGATTGGGGTGCACAGAAGTTGAGTTGACGTCTTTCTAGACTATCGACTTGACCTCCAAGGTTTCCAAATTACCTTAAAATTTGGTGGCGACTTCCGACAATCTTAATCATGTCCTTGGTATACAAATCTCTACGTGCATTCACACTCAAAGATTCACGAAATTCGAACACCATTGCGCTCTCCCAGGCTGTCCGGAAACCCTAGCCTCGAAAGAGGGTTGAGGGAAGACGCGCGAAAAGAGGGGAGAAAAATACGGCAGCCTACAGTGGCGACTTCACCGGGGACATGATTAAGAGGGTGTAACTTGAAAATCGATTCATTATAATTATTTTTGCTTGGTTCACTACCTTGAGTGTTTTTATTATTATTATTTTGTGACTTGTCATTCATCTATTAATTTGCATTCATGTGCATGCGCTTGCGCAACTTTCGAGCTTGTTTTTACAAGTTCAAACTAGTTTTTAGCCAATGGAGTGTGGTGAAGTTCCTTGGTGATAATCCACTCGATTTTTCTTTGCCAAGAAACATGGATCCCCCCACCTCATGTACCTTCCTATGCATTCGTCCATTCGACGAGTAGGATAACTAGAATGCCTCACATTGTCGCGCATCCTGCGGATTGTAGTACATTCTTGATCGTGAGTACTTTTTGACCAAAACCCTTAAGCCTACCCCACTGCATGAACTAGAACCAATGTTTTAGGTTGGAACTCAGTACCATGTCCATGTTAGATTTTCATAATCATGTCATATTGCGTTGTTGTGCTGTTTGCCCATATGTGAACGCAATTTTTGTGTAGTCTTTTTGGTCGTCATAGAATATTAGGTTAGACCCCAATTAGGATATTTTCCTTTTTTGAGTCTAGATTTTGTCTTAAGATTGAGTCTAGAATCTTTATTTTAGGAAATAATATCCCTGAATGTTCTATATGACGCTCGTTATCTTAGGAAAGATTTGATTGCTTTATTCTTTCCTCCTATTTAGGTAGTGAGTCTAGGTCAAAAGATCTCAATAATATCTCTCCCCTCTCCTTTTAGTCAAGAGTATAATATCTTTTGCTTTATCCCATATTGAGTCGAGATAATATCTCTCCCTTCTCCTTTTAGTCAAGAGTATAATATCTTTGCTTCATCCCATATTAAGTCGAGACAATATCTCTCCCCTTCCCTTTTAGTCAAGAGTATAATATCTTTTGTCTTTTTTTTTCCCGTGTCGAGATCTTTTGACCTAAACCCATTACTTAGTCCCCAAAGGTAACTATGTTGATAGAATACTCTAGATAGAAATTTTCCATCTTTGTTTTAAAACTTTGGAACTTGTTAGTCTTTCCTTTTCTAAGTCTTATCCGCTGTCCAGGATTGGGAAGAAAACAGTCGGTTCGAAAAGTTGGGAACGCGATCATAGTAATCAACGTCTGGTTAGGAAGCTCGTATTGGAATCTCCCTCTTCGAGCAAAGCTAGGCTCGACGCGGCATTTGTCACTCCTCTATGTCTGTTTGCAAGTCTAATGATGTTAAAGCCAATAGTAATAGCTCAGTTGATGTTCCAATTTCCTCTATCAATGAAATAGTTACTGATTCTGCTTACTTCTTGGATTACTTAGTAGCTAATAATTCAAAAGATGAACAAGAATTGCCCAAATAAGTAACTAAAGCACTATTAGAGCGTGAACAAAAGACTTCAGTTGTGGAAGAAACTGAATTAATCAATCTTGCAAACGATCAAGAGTCGCGCCAGGTGCGCATTGGCTTATCGTTAACTCCCAAAGAGCGAGAAAGCTTTATAAATCTCTTAAAAGAATACATAGACGTTTTCACTTGGTCCTACAAAGATATGCCGGGAATAAGTCGTGAGATAGCACAACATACAATACCGCTCAATCCGGATTCAAAACCAGTGAAGCAAAAACTTCGAAGAATGAAACCTGAGTGGACACTGAAAATCAAAGAAGAGGTGCAGAAACAGCTCGCCGCAGGTTTTATTAGGGTTGCTCAATATCCATAATGGGTTGCTAACATAGTGCCCGTTCCAAAAAAGGATGGCATAGTAAGCATGTGCGTTGATTTTAGAGATCTAAACAAGGCAAGTGCAAAGGACGACTTTCCCTTGCCACATGTAGACGTACTGGTGGATAATACCACATGACATGCCCTCTTATCATTCATGGATGGCTATGCACGGTATAACCAAATACAAATGACCGAGAAAGATATAGAGAAAACCACTTTCATAACCCAATGGGGGACATATTGCTATACCGTTATGCCTTTCGGGTTGAAATATGCGGGAGCAACATACCAAAGAACCGCAACTTTCCTTCTACATGACATGATGCACAAGGAAGCCGAGGTGTACGTGGACGATATGCTTATCAAATCCAAGGAGAGATAAGGGCATATACCCTCTCTAAACAAATTCTTTGACAGGTTTCAGAACTACAATATGAGATTGAATCCTCAAAAGTGCGCATTTGGAGTAATTTCGGGCAAGCTCTTAGGATTCGTCATAAGCACAAGAGGCATTGAAATTGATCCTACCAAAATCAAAGCTATAAGAGACATGCCATCTCCCAAAAATGAAAAGGAGATAAGAGGATTCCTAGGACGGCTCCAATATATAAGTCGATTCATATCCAAATTGACTATTACATGCGAGCCCATCTTCAAAAAGTTCAGAAAGGACAGAAAATCTGCCTGGGATGATCAATGCCAGCAAGCCTTTGACAAGATTAAGGAATACTTAACTAATCCACCCGTATTGGTTCCGCCAATTCCGGGAAAACCACTTATGCTATACCTAACAGTCACAGATACCGCCATGGGTGCTATGTTGGCCCAAAAGGTAGAGAATGATGAAAAGGCAATATACTACCTTAGCAAGAAATTCCTAGAATATGAAACGTGCTACTCCACACTAGAGAAAACGTGTCTCGCATTGGTCACTGCAACAAAGAAGCTTCTACACTACATGCTACAACACTCCATCCATATAAAGTCAAGGATGAATCCATTAAATTACTTGTTCGAACAACCAAGATGGACTGTCATGCTTTCAGAATTTGATCTAACTTTTGAACACCAAAAGGTAATCAAAGGACATGCCATTTCTAAATATCTCACTGAAAACCCAGTTACTAGCGAAGATGCTACCCATGACTTTTCCGACAAAGGAATAATGAGTGTCGAAGAAACCACTTGGCAGTTATACTTTGACGGAGCATCAAACCAAAAAGGTTATGGCGTAGGAGTATTATTAGTCAGCCCAGAAGGCGCACATACTCCCATAGCCGTCAAATTAGACCATGAGGTAACCAACAACGGCGCATAATATGAAGCATGCATCATTAGTTTAGAAGCGGCAATAGAACTACAAATTAAGGACCTAAAGGTATACGGAGATTCAACTCTCATCATAAACCAAGTCTCCAAAAAGTGGAAAGTGAAAAGTGAATCCCTGGCACCTTACCAGGAATATCTTGAAAAGATAGCCAAATATTTCACTCATGTCCGTTTCACATACCTTTCTAGAGATGACAACCAGATGGCTTAGCAAAAATGGCTTCCATGATAAATATTCCAGATGATGTAATCTTCATGCCCATTCACATTCGAAGGTGCACTGAGCCCGCCATTTGTACTGCACTTGAAGTACGCACCAATGGGGAGGAAGAGGAGGAATGGTTTACCGACATTCTCAATCTACTCGCCAAAGGTGATTACCCTCCACAATCCACACCTAGGGCACAAAGAGCTTTAAGAAGACTAGCCGCACAATACATACATGTGCAAGGCAAACTTTATAAAAAGACACCACAAGGATTAAGTTTTCTATGCTTAAAGGAACATGAGGCCATCAAAGTCATGAACGATATACATAATGGCGTATGTGGTCCCCATATGAATGGACTCACCTTGGTCAAGAAGATCCTAAGGCAAGGATACTATTGGACTACGATGGAAAAGGGTTGCATCGAATACGTGAGAAAGTACACACGCTGCCAATTCCACACCAATTTACAACATATACCTCCCACTTCTCTACATACATTCACTTCACCATGGCCGTTCTCTGCATGGGTATTGACATCATTGGAAAAATCACACCTACAGGAAAAGGAGGCCATGAATACATACTAGTCGCGATAGACTATTTCACCAAATGGGTGGAAGCTCGTTCATACGCAAGAATAGCGTCGAAACACGTGGCAAAGTTCATACATGACAACATCATTACCAGATATGGGTACCCCACGAAATCATAAATGATCACGGGTCCCAATTCAAAAAGGATGTTGCCGAGCTTTTCACTAAGTTTAAAATTCAACATCGACAGTCTTCACCTTACAGGCCACAAATGAATGGAGCCGTAGAATCCGCAAACAAGAACGTGAAGCAAATGATAGCTAAAATGACGGAAAACTACGAGGATTGGCCTGACAAGCTACAATTCGCCTTATGGGGATATAGAACCACTATTCGATCCTCAACAGGAGCAACACCTTATTCTTTAGTATACGGAATGGAGGCAGTACTCCCAGTCGAGGTAGAAATCCCCTCTTTAAGGATAGCTTTGGGAAGTGAATTACCCGAAGTGGATTGGGTCCAGGCCCGATATGACCAGTTGATCTTATTAGATGAAAGACGACTAAATGCCCTACATTATGGTCATGTCTACCAAGCAAGGTTGGCAAGGCATTTTGATCAACGATTCAAGGCTAGAGGACTAAAAGAAGGAGACTTAGTCCTAAAAGAGGTGAGACCAATTGTAGTCGACCCTCAGGGAAAATCCAAGCCTAATTGGGCCGGCCCATACATTATCAAGACAATATTATCCGGTGGAGCAGTAAAACTAATGGATTTAGACGGCAACGAGTTCACCCAACTCACAAATATGGACCAACTTAAGCGATTCTATGCATAAATGTTAAATCTTTGAGAGAGCCCACTAAGGCACCAAATCCAAGTCAAAATCGGTCAACCTCATCCACACGGGACCTACGACCGGAAAAAAAAATTAAAAAATTAAAAAAAAAAGAGATTTGGTTTTACGAACTACATTGGCTTGATTCCGCATGGATATGTAGGTAACCCATATAACTTGGGCCCGGCCACTTTAATAAAATAAATCTCTAAAGGGAGTTTTGATCTATTCAATTAATGCAAAAATAAGCAAGTCTTTCATTAATATGGATAAAGTATTACATGATCTAATAAAAAAAAAGGGAGTGCAAAAATAATAAACAAATAAAAGGGCAATTCTAGACTACATCTACTTGGGCATGCAAACCCGTTATTTGAATTATACTACTAAGTAAAAAGGAAAAGACTTGCTAGACAACTAGAGGTGGACTACTCCTCCTTGTCTTTGACTTCGGGCTCTTGGACGGGTTCGCTAGGCTTATCAAGTTCCATTCTTTCTTTTGGAGCCCATCTTTCCTTACCATAGCTAGAAGAGGCCTCGTGATCATTGGGCCTATTTGGAGCTACTTGTTTGGCCGAGTGGGCCGGATTCTTCCTCTTCTTAGATTGGGCCTTTGCCTTGCCTTTTTCCTTACCCTTAGTTTGGGGCTTGGAAGGCTTAGTGGGCCTATCAATTGGAGTTATCCTTACACCGCTTGGCTCATCATATTTGCGGGCCTTGAACAACTCCTTTTCCTCCTCAAGAAGCCTTTGGTTGATTTGATGGTCACCGCTCCAAATCCACTTCTCGTAAAAGCTAGACAAACTGTTTGAATGCGGGTATACCGGCTTAGTCCATACTTGGCGACGGTTCCAATGCCGTTCCCAATTAGACACCAAGGAGGATGTTAAGGGCCTTTGGCAAGGAGATTCGCAGCTTACGTTCGGGATCCTTTGCCTTAACCCATATTGGCGGAGGAGGAGGTTCCACAGGAAGAACGTCAAAGTATACAAACCAATGATCCTCGTAAAGGGCATATTCTCACTACACCCAACGATTTTGGTAGTACGCCACCACGGGACAAACCAAGCCGGTTGGATGTTGGTGTAGAAGTATGCTATCCACTCCTCCCAAGAGGATTCGGAGAACTTTCGACGCCTCGCCGGAAAATTTTTAGGGAGGAACTTCCTAGTTTCTATTGGGGCCTCAAGCAAGTGGAGCCTCTCTTGAAGCCATATCTGCACAAAAACAACAAAAGAAAAATTCAAGTCGATACAAGATGAGAATTTCACTAAATAAAGTTAAATCCACAAAGATTAAGGCTTTATCACAATACTTACTTGAAGGAGTAAAGGGCTCCCGGTGAAGGACTCTTGAGGATTGCTCTTGAGCCTATCTAAAGCAAGGATTGTCTCTCCCACGACCAAGTGATAGGAGAGCTATCCCACTGTATTTGCTCGGTCACCCTAAGAAGACAAGCTTTGTCCCTATTGATGATATGGTAAGCTTCTTTTGGGATGGAATAAGAGCATCTTGATTACCACCAATAAACAAATAATGATGGAGGAGGCAAAATGCAAAGGCACGTTTCTTGTACCTCATATCCATCGCACCCTGGGCCTTGGAGGTGAAGAAAGTCACAAGCTTTGCAAGATCAACATCATCACCATGAAGCACTTGACCCGCCTGGCGGGGAGACAACCCAATGTACCTTTGAAAATCCCCTATAAAAGCATTCCCCAAGTAAGGAATGGCGGGAGGGCTTTCGGTTGGAAAGTCAATTATATCGGAGAACTCCTCCACCAAAGGGCACATCTCATGAGCACCGAAACGGAAGACATGGAATTTTGGGTCCCAAAACTCAATGGAAGCATGAAGGAAATCCCACAAAATCTTGACTTGTTTAAGGTGAAAGAAGGCATTGAGGTGGAAGGGAGTAAGCTCTAACCTCTCCTCTACAGTCATAGAAGTCAGCCAAGCATCAAAAACATCACCAAAGTTCACCATTGTTATGATTAAGGATTTTTTCTCAAGGAATTCTCTATCTAAGGGCTCAAAGCAAGTGGTGAGAAGAGAAGAGAAAGAAACCCAACTATATAGAGGCTACGGTTGGATTCTCGTCGAAAAATTAAAGAAATTCAGACAACCGACGAAAAAGAGGCCAGGCGGCCTTCAAGTTGGTCCAGACGGCTAGCCGCTAGGACAGGCGGCTTAGCCGCTCCAGCAAGCGGCTTGACCGCTAGGACAAACGGCGAAACCGCTAGAGCTCTAGCACAGCCGCTAGGAGCTCTAGCGGTCACCCTGTATAGGCGCCTGGTATACTCTTTCGCGAGAGACCTCGGTCCACCCGACCCCACGTTTGACAGGGCTCTACCTTCCTAATTCCCACTTGGATAGATCTTGGAAGCCTTCCCTTATATTTTTCTTACCTTAAATTTTGGCTCTTGCCACTTTTCTATTTATTCCCTTTATTTTCTTTCCTTCTTTTTATCTTGATTTTCAAGTTCCACTTTTATTCCTTTTATTTTCTGATTTCCTTTATTAATATTTTCCCCTTTAATTATCTTTTTCTATTTTTCTTTTCTTTACTTTATGTTTTTTATTTTAGGGGAAGGGATACCCCAAATGTGCTAAATTCTCGGGAATCCTAAATTTCCGAATGTCGTGATTTGTGATTTCCCACTCGAAATAGTTGATTAAGTTCGCATATGGGCATTTGCATGATATTTTTGTGCGTGAATAAAATGCAATAATTTGTAACATGTTTAATACAAGCCTGAAAGTTCAAAATGCACTAAAACAAATATCACTGGCCATCTTCGGCAGTACTCAGACCCGCCTGAGGTGACTCTCCGGGTCCACTCGATGATGGAGCATCTGAAGGATCGGGCTGAGACATCGCCCAAGTTCTAGGGTCAAAAGCAAATAATGAACCCGTCAAGTAAGCGGGATCCAGTGAATGACGAGGTGGCTCCGACGTGTCGGGATAGCCGCCATACCCCGTACTCTCCTGACTCCAAGAACCCCTTGTAGGGCGGTGCAGGCCACAGCGGAAGAGAAGGCACTTAGGGCAAGCTCCCCGTATCCACTCTAGCTCGAGGCGTCCCCTAACGCACCTCCGTACTCTCCTGCCTAGGAGGAGGACGCTGTGGCGTACGCACAGATTCCGGAGTACGAACAACTGGAGGCCTGGGAGGCCTCACCACGGGAACAGGCTGCAAAATAAGTTCAAGGTCAGGAAATTATCAAAAATTCAAATGAAGCACTATTACTTGAAATGAACATACCTCTCGAACGTCGGACCAACGACTCGTGCATACACTCCAAGACGCGAACCTGGAAACCCAATTCTTAAGGGCATGCATGCCTCTATAGATCTTCCGCGTCTCCGCAGTATCCAACTGTGCACATAAAGAAAAGAGTCAGCATAAATACAAAGGAAACATTGCAAATTACAATGACTTCTCACTTACCCCCCTACAACCAGCTGGTAGAGGCAATCCCTCAACCTCCTCATCAGGGTCGCGAAACTCAGGAATCTGTATAACTTGAGGAGACCCGTCCGCTACAGTATAACTCACCGACATGGTAGGAGGAGTAGGACGCGGAGAAGAAACAAACGAAGAACTTGCAGCACTCTGCAAAAGACTTAACAAATATTAGCCATATTTCTAAATTTCCAATCGAAATTAAGAAACAAAAAGTACATTACTTACCGGGTCGGTAGAGAAGTTGGGGCACAACCGAGCCTCTACGAAATCAGGTATATGCCACCATAAGATCCACCTCAGGAACGGCCGGAAGCAAATCCTCAAGGGCATTCACCCCAACAGTAGCCGCCCGCACCTGCTCTACGGTAAGGTGACGAACATAAAGCATAGAATCCGGAGGATCCAAAGGAACCCTCGGAGCCGGGAGGTCGGGGAAAGTCTGCCTAATCGGTCTCTCTCCCATAAACCACTCAAAACCGAAGGGACCCTCAATAAGGATCCTCCTCTGGTCATACTCCCCAACACCCAAAAATCTATCCGAGAGACCCGGGAGGTAATCCGTCCAGGGAAACTAGTCAACCAATAAAAGTAAGAATGAGCACACAAAAAGGATAAAAGGACAAAAGAAGCACAAAGGAAACTTGTTTACATCCTGAGCGGTCAAGGGATATATCGCCTCCCTAAGGGCGTGCAGCGTAGTAAATGGGCAAGATGCCCGTCCCTTCCAGATCTGCATCGCTGGAAAAGACAAATCCCCTGTCTCGAGAAGAGGGACAAGGTCGGAGAAACGCTCATAAAACCAAATCTAAGACATGCAAAGTACATGGATTAGACACAAGTTATTAATAAAGAGCCAGAAACACAAAGTATAAGAAGGGTAAAAATGAAATTACCTCCATAACCTTCCAATACCGACTAAGGAGACGCGAGACGCGCCCTCCTCTCCACTGAGGGGCGCTGGACTGCCTCAAACATTGTAGAAGACAAGAGTACACGGGAAGACCCGAGTTGTACTGCGCAAATCTGTCCAAATCCCGCAAGCACGGGAAATAGCGAACATGGTACCTACTAGCTTTATCCGAAAAGACGGAACAAGCTAGAACATAGGTCAAGAAAAGGCGAGCGTGCTACTCCACCGTGACCTTCTTCAATTTCCTCGGGTTGGTAAAGAACTGGACCATGACGTCAGTCCGACCATACTCCCTACCATCCCAGTTGGTCCCAAAAAGACCAAACATCTCCACCATGACCTCCCTGCTCACATCTCCATAAGTGACAGGAGTACCGGTGCAAGGGAGCCCGAAAATGAGACCAAACTCGAAAGGGGTGATCATGATCTCACCCATAGGAAAATGAAAAGTACTGGTAGTATCCCAGTACCGCTCCGCAAGACCTCTAACAAGCAAGTGGTCGGAGCGCTCACCAGAAGCAATGGACGCTAAAAAGTGACTGAAGCCACAACGCGCCACAATAGCGTCGACCGAAGGAGTCACATACCTACGGGCTTTCTCGATACCCGAAAGGCTACCGTAACCCCGCATGGAGGTGTCGACGTCCTAAACAACACAATAATTGCAAGACGATTAGCTAGGTGATCCTAGTAACAACTACCAGTCTCGGGTTTAGTCCTAAATTTTTACAATTCGTAAAATTTAGCATTTTAGCTAAACCAATATGACAAAGAGTAAATTTTAAAGAGAGTAAATTTCACACAAGTTTATTCTCCACAAATATATTCAAAAAACCATTTACCACCACAACAAAAATAAACTTCATTCAAGTTTATTTTCACAGGATATATATGATTGCAACGAGAATAAATTTCACACAAATTTATTTTCCACCACTAAAGATGAATTTCACGCAAATTCATTCTTCACAAGCAAAAAACATATATGATACAAGAAACCTACGGGAATTCGCAAATTAACCAGAAAAACAATTTCATGCAAATTGGTTATTCCACATTTAAGCTACGCTACAGTTCTCAACCTAGGGATTCTATGTTTGCCTACACATGATTTTCTAAGTGTAAAAGAGCAAAAACAAAAAAAATGACATACTAGACATTTGGTACCAACGGTAACCAAATGCTCCTTCTTCTTGAAAACAAGATCGTTGGGCTCTCAAAGATCGGTAGGATGAAAATCGCTACGAGTGAACTCATCCTGGACTAACAGGCTCTCACCCACCCGGTGATGGGGTATACCGGAAACAAAAACCCGAGTGAAAACATTCGAGGCCTCATGAACAACAATTTCTTGCCCCTTCTTTTTCCTACCTCCTCTAAGTTTAGGAGCCATGGATGAAGAGCAAAAATGGAGTTTTTGGAAATTTGAGTGAAACTCACAAAACTCACAAATTCACACAATTTCGAGTTTTGACACTCAAAAACACAAGAACAACTAACAAAATCAAGTTCTACTAAGAATTTGAGCAAGAAAACCTCAAGATTTCGAGCTAGGGGCTCTGATGGAGGTTGAAAATTTGAGCAAAAATAGAGGAGAGAGATGAGAGAAGGCACGAAATGGGGAAGATGACCCATTTCGGCCTCCCCTCTTCCTTTTTATGCACAACCCGTGGAAGACCTAAATGGCCAGTCAAACCGCCCACGTGGACGGTTAGACCGCCCAACTGGCGGTCAGACCGCAAGCCACGCCGCATGGCAGCTACACCCAACGGCTTGACCGTTTGCCCAAGCGGCATAGACGCTCTAGCTAGCGGTTTAGCCGCTCCACGTAGCGGTTCAACCGCTTGACGTGGCGGCTTGACCGTCTGGCCCACTCTCTCACCTCTGACGTTTTATGGGCCACTGGTTCAAAATCAGTGGGGCCCACACGAGGTCCATAGCATTTATTTGCGCGCCAAAGTCCGTTTATGAAAACAGGACTGCTTTAAACCCACAGGTTTCCACATTTAAACTCGGCCAAATGGCATGGGCTAAAACTCGACCCAAGGTCTGAGCAACATTTTATTACCCTTTACTACTTATCTTATTTCTAACAAAATATTTTTATTGTGTAACCTACAGCATAGGGTTCCCCTTCGACTGAAAATCGAGGGACGTTTATTGTTTGACCTACAGCATAGAGTCACCTTTCGACTGAAAATCGAAGGATGTTTATCTTTTATCTTATTTCTAACGAAATATTTTAATTGTGTAACCTACAGCATAGGGTTCCCCTTCGACTGATAATCGATGGACTTTTATTGTTTGACCTACAGCATAGGGTCACCTTTCGACTGAAAATCGAAGGATTTTTATCTATTATCTTATTTCTAACAAAATATTTTTATTGTGTAACCTACAGCATAGGGTCCCCTTCGACTGAAAATCGGAGGACGTTTATTGTGTAACCTATAGCATAGGGTCCCCTTCGACTGAAAATCGGAGGACGTTTATTGTCTAACCTACAGCATAGGGTCAAACTCTCGGTCAAATAAACCGGAAAATTTATTACTCTAAAAATGATTGTTTATCTTTAACTGAATGTCACCTCACTCAGTTTGCCTGTTTTATTGCAGGTATTGGCACAAGAATACTTTGACCTTCGCTCTATTCGAGCTCGGCCAAAGTAGGAGCTTCTGTAGACACCAAAAATTGTGTCTATAATAAGTCCTCATAAAAACCCGTTGATGAAAGCATTGGATTTTGCTCGAACTTGGGTTGCCAGAATAATTGCTCTGATGATTAGCCCAATTCATTTTGAATTAACCAGTGGAAGCCTTTTGTACAGGTGATCCAAACCAATTGGACTCAATTCAATTGGAGTCCAAAACAAAGAGATAGGCCTCTTTGAACCTAAGGGCCCGAAAGCGAACCCATACCCATGAGTCAACCCTTGGTCAAACTAGGGAACTCAGTCAATCCCGCATGGACCCCCTCGGAAAAGCCTCCCCCGCGTGAAAGACATGTCAGGCGCCTATACAAGCCATCGCTCCAGGTCCAAGCGACCACGCTTGGGTTCAAGCGGTGACCGCTAGGACAAGCGGCTGTGCAGCTAGGCCAAGCGGCTTGACCGCTTGCCTTGCGGCTAAGCCGCTTGCCAAGCGGTTTGACCACTTGTCCTGCCGGTTTGGCCACTCGACCTAGTTGTATGGCGCTTGGACCTTTTCTCGCGGACGGCAAATTCGAGGCTCATTCGATTTCCGTGCGAACCCTGGCACCTCCCCCTCTTCTATATAAACAAACCTTAGGGTTCAGTTGAAGAGGTTGGACATTCTCTCTGAAGGGTTGGGAATTTTGGAGGTTGGTCTGAAGGTTGGACATTCTCTCTAGAAAGTTTCTCTCTCTCATATTAAACCAGAAATTCTGATTCTACTCCTTCTTTAGGGTTATCTCTAGCACCACAAAATAAGCCTTCACACTTCATCAAGAGCATGAATTCATGCAATATAACCCAATAAGTTCATTGTGAGCATCCAGGTAATCCAACCTAAGAGTTTTCAACAATATTTATATTGCTTGTTATTACTAACAATTTTGGTTTATGTGATATGTACATGCATGGCGCGTTTTGAGCAAAAGGGCTTGTAATACGCGTAATTAATGGATGAATGAATGTTTTTATTTTGTTATTTATTGCTTTTCTTATGAATGAATCATGCTTTGTTTGTGGATTGGTGGATGAATTATGTGTTTGTCCTCTAACTTGCAGGTTTTAGCATATTTATCGTTTTTTAGCAATAAAAGCATGTAATTTGATAAATTGTTAAAAGTGGTCACAATAATAATTTTTGTTCAACCCATTAGTTAAAATTAGGAATTTGGACAACTTGAACCTTGTTTGGAACCGTAGTATTAATAATTATATTGAATCGACTAGTAAAGGCCGTTGTTGTCAACGAGTAAGTTGGGTGCCTAACACCTTCCTAGCTCGTACCTACGCCCCCGAACTCATTTATGAAGTCAATTTCCCCAATAGGGATTGGGGTGCACAGGAGTTGAGTTGACGTCTTTCTAGACTATCGACTTGACCTCCAAGGTTTCCAAATTACCTTAAAATTTGGGGTGACTTCTGACAATCCTAATCATGTCCTTGGTACACAAATCTCTACGTGCATTCACACTCAAAGATTCACGAAATTCGAACACCATCGCGCTCTCACAAGCTGTCCGGAAATCCTAGCCCCGAAAGAGGGTCGAGGGAAGACGCGCGGAAAGAGGGGAGAAAAATATGGCAGCCTACAGTATTTAAACAGGCAGTAGGCCTAAAGTCACTAGGCTTTTCAGGATTTTCAATCTTTGGGATTAAATAAATTACAGTGGAATTTAACTGAGTTAACAGTTTTCCTGTGTCAAAGAAGTTTAGCACTGCATCAGTAATATCTTCACCAATCACACTCCATGCTGCTTTGAAGAACCCACTCCCATATCCGTCAGGCCCAGGGCTTTTGGAAGATGGTATTGAGAAGAGTGCCTCCTTGACTTCAGCTCTAGTGGAGGGAAGTATCAATTTTATTTTTTGCTCACTACTGAGCATAGCACCCTGGTTGAAGATGATCTTACTAGCTTTGCTTCTTGTTGCATCAGACTGACCCAGCATCTTGCTGTAAAAAGATATGAATTGATTTGCTACCTGGTGATGCTCTGTGACCCAGGTTCCATAATTGTCATCTTGAATTGTGGTTATTCTACTCTTTGCTCTTCTGGCCTTCATCACAGCATGGAAATACTTGTTGTTTTAATCACCAAGTTCTATCCATGTTGCTTTTCTCTTCAGTCTAAGAAATGATTTAGTAGATAGGGAAGCTTGAAAGAACCCCCTTGTGGCATCCTTTTCAATGTCTTGCAGGTCAGTATTCAAAGGATCACTATGCAGATTCTCTTGGGCTTTGTACAAGGCAAGCCTTGCCACATGAGCTTGAATTTCAACACCATGATCTCCTTCTAGTTAGCCTAAAATCAGTCGCTTAGTCTTCTCAACAAAACAAAAAACCAGTCGTGTAGGTCCTCGGTTTAGTGCCCAGATAAAAGGACAGCGAAATTGCCATGCTGAAGTTGGGATGGGCTTTAAAAGAGGCGAAGATAAGTAGGGGAAGTGGGCGACAATCCAGTCCATTGGATCAAGTAGCGCATTTCAACCAATATCGATACAGATAAGTAGCCCACTGATGGATCAGCGGCTATCAGGCCCAATTTTGGACATGTAAATAGTAGCATGTCTTGTGTGGACTTAGTCCACCGTGGACCAAGAATACTAGTCCAAATATTTAGAGACATATCCAATATGTTACGAGATCTGCGAGATTTCAGGCATGACTTATGGAAAGTTCGGTTCCTCCAGAAATATGGCAAGTTATCATAGAGTTTGATATTGTTTAGGATTGTTTCCATATACAAATTGTTTCCATATCCTAAAAGATATGTATAGATACTAGGGCTGTATATATATATATATTCAGTGATAATCAATACAAAATCATCTTTTCTGTCTCAAACTTGTCATGGTATCAAAGCGTGAAAGATCCTTAAACAAACCCTAAACAAAAAAAAAACTCAAAAACCTTAAACCCTAAACAATGGTCGTGGAAGATCCACCACTAAAAATTGACTCAAAATCCCCTTATTTCCTAGGTCCTCAAGATCGACCTGGTGATTTTATTACTGCGGCCAGATTTAATGGTGAAAATTATGATGATTGGGCTGGTGAGATTGAGACGGCCCTTCAAGCTCGAAGAAAGTTCGGATTTTTAGATGGTACGATTGTATCTCCAACACCTCCTTGCACACAAGATGATTGGAATACAATTCAAGCCATGTTGGTATCTTGGATTATGAATACCATCACAACAAACGTGAAGAGTACCTTGTCCAAATATAAAGACGCCAAGCGTCTATGGGAGACGCTTAAGGAGCGATTTGATCTTACGAATTGACCACGCATACAGCAATTAAAGGCGGTCATCTCTGACTGTAAACAAACCAAATCCATGTCAGTTGCTTCTTACTATGGAAAACTCACTGCTCTATGGGAGGAATTGCATGACCATGAACCCTTGATTACTTATTCTTGCTGTACAAAGTGTACCGCAGGCCTTGAACATGAGCGTCGCCGTGCAAAGGACATGCTTCATGAATTTTTGATGGGTTTATATACCCCATCTTATGGTCCTTTGAGATCAAATATTCTTGCTCAAGATCCTCTGCCCTCTCTCAGCCGTGCCTACCAGCTTGTTATTCAAGATGAACGAGTCAGAACGTCTTCGGCTCTATCTGAGGAGAAGTCCGACGTTGTTGGATTTTCTGTGCGAACTAGTGGGCGCACGCGAGGCAAAATAGAGAAACCTGATAAATCACATCTCACATGTACCTACTGTAAGAAGACATGCCACGAAGTAACTAATTCCTTCGAAATTCATGGATATCCAGAATGGTGGGATGATCGTGTGAAGTCTGCAAGCGGATCAGGTATGATCAAACTGATGATTGGTCGTAACCAACAATCAACGACCTCTTCTTCTTCTCTTGCGACAGAACGTGGTCGAGGGGGGTCCGTGCCAATGCTGTAGTAGTTTCAGAACCCACTGGAACACCATCCGTAGAATTATTTTTCGCTGATCAATGGAAGGCGCTTGCAAGTATCTTTGGTAATATGACTGTTTTCGGTAATCGTTTGAGTGGTAAGATTAATGGTCACTCTTGGATTATTGATACAGGTGCATCTAATCATGTTACTGGTAATCTTTCTCTATTGTTCGATGTGAAAGACATCCTATGTTTCGTTGGTCTTCCTGATGGAAAGAAAGTGGTTGCAACAAACAAGGGATCAGTGCGATTGTCGGATGCTATGAGTCTTACTCATGTTCTTTATGCCCATCTCTTAAATTGCAGCTTATTGTCCGTTTCACAATTATGTGATGATTTGGATAGTATTATCAGTTTTAATCGATATGTGTGTGCTATACAAGACCAAACGAGGAAGCTGATTGGAACGGCAAGTAAGCAAGATGGACTCTACTACTTCAAGGGACCACATACAGTGCAGGCAGTCATTATGGATGCGGACGCTTCTTCTTTGGCTCTTTGGCATGCTAGGATGGGGCATCCTTCAGATTAAGTAGTAAAATTGCTCCCTCCCGTTTGTCATTCTAAAGGTAGTTTGAATAAAGCCTGTGAAGTGTGTTTTAGAGATAAACATCCCAGAGACAAATTCCCTTTGAGTGAGAATAAAGCCAGTCAAATTTTTGAATTAATATCATATTTATTTGTGGGGCGTCTATCGTCATACATCTTCTTGTGGTGCTAAATATAGTTTGACTATTGTGGATGATTTTTCTCGGGCTGTGGGGGTTTATTTGATGGATGATAAAACAGAGGTCTTTTCTAACTTTATGTCCTTTGTTGCTATGGTTGAGCGACAATTTTCTCAAACCATAAAAATTATTCGGAGTGATAATGGAACGGAGTTCCGGTGTTTGCTTGGTTATTTTACTGCTTGTGGTATCTTATCTCAAACCTCATGCACTGGTACACCACAACAAAATGGGAGAGTTGAAAGGAAACACAAACACATACTAAATGTTGCCCGCGCCTTGCGCTTCCTCGCCAATTTGCCTATTTATTTTTGGGGGGAGAGTGTTTTGACCACTGCCCATTTAATCAATAGAACTCCTTCCACTCCTTGACAATCACACTCCTTTTGAAAAATTGTTTGGTTATTCTCCATCTTATGATGCCATTCGAGTGTTTGGGTCGCTATGTTTTGCCCACAACCAAAAGACAAAGGGGGATATTTGCGAGTCGTAGCCGTAAATGCATATTTGTTGGGTATCCTTTTCGTCAAAAGGGATTGAGGCTTTATGATCTTGATAAACATGAGTTCTTTGTGTCAAAAGACGTAAAATTCTTTGAAGAGATGTTTTCCTTTCTTGACACGAAAGCTAGCAATATTAGGCCAACGGATCACTTTGACATGGATGTGGATATTGATTTAGACTTTGCGGAATTTTTGGATGACTCCATTGTTGCTATTGTTCCTAATACCAGGGTTCAAACTGATGAGGGTCTAGATGTGCCTCTTATCCCCAATGAACCTAATTCCTCTGCCACTGTCAACACTGGGTCTGACCAAACCACAAGTCAGGCAAGCCCAACAGAAATAGAACACTCTAGTGTTGTTGACGATTCTGTCCACGCTGGGTCTGAAGATACTGAAGAACAGACAGGCTTAAATAATCAGGTTTCCGAGGAAGTTTTGGGTCGTGGAAAGCGCACTAAAACTCCTTCAGTGCTCCTCAAAGATTTTGTTACTCACAACGTGGTTAAAGAGAGTCCATCGAACACTGCTACTTCTCCTCCACAGCATACCTTAGGTACTCCTTTTCCTATAGCACACTATATTAATTGTGACAGTTTTTCTATGCCATATCGCAAGTTCCTTGTAGTTGTAATTACAGGAGATGAACCTCGGTCTTTTAAGGAGGCCTTGAAAGATGATGGGTGGAAGAAGGCTATGCAAGAGGAAATTAAAGCCTTAGAGGATAATGGTACTTGGACTCTCGAACCGCTTCCACCTGGCAAGCGTGCACTAGGCAATCAATGGGTTTATAAGAGGAAATACCTCTCCAACGGAGATCTTGAGCGGTTAAAATCTCGCTTGGTTATTTTTGGAAATCATCAAATCCAAGGCTTGGACTACTCTGAGACCTTTGCTCCCGTTGCCAAAATGGCAACCATTCGTGCCTTCTTAGCTATTGCCGCTTCCAAAAATTGGGAACTTCACCAAATGGATGTCCACAATGCCTTTCTCCATGGTGATCTTGATGAGGAAGTTTATATGAAATTGCCTCCTACCTTCACGTCAGCGGAGCCAAATCTGGTATATCATCTTCGCAAATCTTTATATGGCTTAAAACAGGCACCCCGTTGTTGGTTTGCAAAACTGGTAACTGCTTTGAAAGGATATGGCTTTCTTCAGTCTTACTCCGATTACTCCCTGTTTACTTAAACTAAAGATGGCGTGCAGCTCCATGTCTTGGTGTATGTTAATGATTTAATTATTTCTGGCAATAATTTTGTTGCTTTAAGTACTTTCAAGTCCTATTTGGGTGACTGTTTTCATATGAAAGACCTTGGTCAACTTAAATATTTTCTGGGTATTGAGGTAGCTCGGAGTACAGCTGGCTTATTTCTTTGTCAAAGAAAGTATACTCTTGACATTATTACTGAGGTCGGCCTCTTGGGGGCAAAACCAGCAGATACTCCTATTGAACAAAATCACAAGTTAGGCCATGCCATTGGTGCCAAACTTGATGATCCGGAATCCTATCGGCACCTTGTAGGTCGTCTTGTGTATTTATCTGTCACACGACCTGACATGGCATATTCGGTTCATCTTTTATCTCAATTTATGCAAGATCCTCACCAAGAGCATTGGGAGGTCGCTCAACGGGTTGTGCGTTATTTAAAGGGAACTCCAGGTCAAGGTATTTTATTGCGAGCTGATAGTGACTTATCTTTAAATGGATGGTGTGACTCGGATTAGGTTGTCTGCCCCCTCACACGGCGATCCTTAACGGGTTGGCTGGTGTTTCTTGGTCAATCACCTATCTCATGGAAAACAAAGAAGCAAACTACTGTCTCAAAGTCTTCAGCTGAAGTAGAATATCGCTCCATGGCTGCCATCACTTGTGAGCTAAAGTGGTTGAAAGGTTCGTTATTAAGTTTGGGTGTTCATCATCCCAAAGTTATACCATTGTTTTGTGATAGCCAATCGGCTTTACATATTGCCCGCAATCCTGTTTATCATGAACGCACGAAGCATATTGAAGTTGATTGTCACTTTGTTCGTGATGCTATTACCGAAGGTCTGATTGCTCCATCGTATGTTCCTACGACTGTGCAATTGGCTGACTTATTTACAAAGGCTCTTGGCATGAAGCAGTTTGATCTATTACTCAGCAAGTTGGGCATCGTGAACCCCCACGCTCCAACTTGAGGGGGGGGTGTTACGAGATCTGCGAGACTTCAGGCGTGACTTATGGAAAGTTCGGTTCCGCCTGAAATATGGCAAGTTATCATAGAGTTTGATATTGTTTAGGATTGTTTCCGTATACAAATTGTTTCCATATCCTAAAAGATATTTATAGATACTAGGGATGTATATATATATTCTGTGATAATCAATACAAAAATCATATTTTCTGTCTCCAACTTGTCACAATATATTTAAAAAGATTTAGTTTATTGGTCCACCATGGACTAAGTTCATACAAAATTTTGTATATAAATAGTATACGTATGATGTACGGAATAAAAGTATCTAATTGCATTTGTAGAGCACAATGATGATTTACCAATGCAACAAAAAAATTGATACTTCCGGATTACACATGAATACATGATTATCTAATGTTATGTTATTATAAGCCAAATGCACAATTTCATTTGTTGATCCGTTTTAATAAAAAGTTGCTAGAACAAAAAACAAATCTATTAAATACATATATTTTTTTTAAAAAAATTACTTTTTAAAAATCTTTTTCTCAATTATATCCCCTTGTAAAAACAATTTCGTACATCGATACATTAAACCCTGCCCCGGAAAAAGGAGACTCTCTCCTTCTTCCTCTCTAGAGCCCTAATGTTTAGTAGAGTAAATTTTTAGCGGGGAGGGATGATTTAGGTCATTCCCTGCCTGTGATTGATGGATTTCATCATGTTTAATCTTGATATCTAGCTATTTTTCGATCTGAGTACAATAAATTCTCTCCCTTTGTATGTGGGTTTTTAGGGGTCTTCATATTAGATTCTCTTTTTCCCTCATTGTACGATTTATCTTCAATATAAGCAATACGAATTTTGAGGACCGAATATACAAACGATCGATGAAATCATACAGAAGTTTGTAGGAAAGCGATTGCGTTACTTGTGGTGAAAATCTCCACTTCCATGAAAGATGAAGATACATCAAAGAAAACACATGATTATTATGCATGTTGAGAATCACACCAAAGTATTCTAGTACATTAGCATGTTAGCGGATTTTTTTGTTTCTTCTATTAATTTAGTATATTCTAAAGTTAGTTTTATTGTAGATGTCCTATGATTATTTTAGGATAAAAGTCATATTCCCCTCTCAACAAAATGTGAAAAAAGGAGTGAGAAAGATCCCGAATTCGACATGTCCAATTAAATCGATGAACTAATCACAATCAGGTGGCTAATAATTATTACACTGATATGCAAAATCAGTAGATAAGATCGTATCTTTAACTTGGCATATTTACAGGATACTTGTATATTGGTCAAATATTGTATTTTAGCTCCTTTAGGATTCCTTCCTAACTTAGTTAGATCTTAGCTTATTTTTCTCCTAAGATTACGTTCATAGCTCTGATACCATGAAAGTGTGAAAGAGCTTACTCTTCTCAATGTGGCACGGGCTTTGCGTTTCCAAGCTGGTCTTCCACTTTGTTTTTGGGGGAATTGTATCCTTACTGCCACTTATTTATTAAACAGGACTCCCACAAAAGTATTGAATGGGAAAACCCCTTATGAAATGCTCCATGAGACACCTCCTAATTTTTCTCATCTCCGAACATTCGGTTGTTTATGCTATGCCTCCACTTCCACCCATCACCCACAAAAATTTGAACCTCGGGCTCGGCGCTATATTTTTGTTGGATATCCTCATGGACAAAAAGCCTATGGCCTTTAAGATCTTGACAATCAAAAATGTTTTGTTAGTCAGATTTTGTTTTTAATGAGGATGTTTTCCCATTTACGGATGATAAGGCCCTACATGACCTTCACAACACTCACATTCCAATTCCTTTACCTCTTCCTGATTTGGAGGTGTCACCCATTACTCCACTTTCTGAATCCACTCATACTGTTGAACCTGTTAGTTTCTCATCTACCCAACCCATTTCTTCTATCGAACCTGCTACTTCCAATCCCACCACTTCCTTCCACACAAACCATCATGATCTATCCCACACACCTACTACTCCAAATCCTTCAGTAACCTCACACTCAAATCCTTCTACTCCAGCCACTAATCCCATAGTTCCTCCGCCACGACGCTCCGAGCGCACACATAAACCACTTGCTCGCCTAGCCAATTACCAATGTATTATGGCCTCTGTTGAAAGAAATGAATATTAACTCAGACCCAGAAAAGAAGAAAAGAACGATTGAAAGAAATGCAACTAGAGAAAAAATGATTCTTCCTATTAAACTGATTAATGAATGTTACAGCAGGGAAGTGTTTATATACAACAAGATATGTTAACAGAAGAAGAAGAAGTAAACAAAAGAAGTAAACTCTATCAAAACCACCGCCTATATTCTAGGAACAAATCCTAACTAACTCGGCTAACTCTAATGTTACTCTAACAAATTTTGACTGACTCAGCTAATATACAAACAACAAATAATTCCAACACCCCCCCTCAAGTAGGAGGGGATGATACTCCTAACTTGCCAAGCAAAAAATGATGCTGGCGACCTGCTAAACTTTTTGTAAAAATATCAGCCAATTGCTCATCAGTTTTGACATGGTGCAAGCTAATCAAACCCTCCTGCAGCTGTTCCCTGACATAATGACAGTCAAGTTCAATGTGTTTTGTGCGCTCATGAAACACTAGGTTTTTCGCTATGTGGATGGCTGCCTGACTGTCACACTGTACAGCAATAGGAACTATATCAGGAATAGTCAATTCAGCCAATAGTCGAGAGAGCCATGCTAACTCTGAGGTAACTCTTCTCAAGCTCCTGTATTCGGCTTCTGCACTGGAAAGGGAAACAGTGGCTTGCTTTTTAGATTTCCATGAAATTGGACTGCCCCCAAGCAGAATAAAATACCCATTGATGGATCGTCTAGTCTGAGGACAGGCTGCCCAGTCAGAGTCACAATAAGCTTGCAATTGGAACGTAGTTGTGGAATTCAGGAACAGGCCTTGGCTAGGATCTCTGTTCAGATATTTGAGAACGTGAAGGGATGCATCCATATGAGGTTGCCTTGGCTGTTGCATGAACTGGCTCAAGTATTGGACAGCAAAGGCTAAGTCTGGTCTTGTATGAGTAAGGAAGTTCAATTTGCCAACTAATTTTCTGTAGTGACCAGGTTCAACCAAGAGTGTTCCTTCATCAAGTTTTAACTTGATATTTGTCTCCAAAGGACAGATGACTGTTGAACTGTTGAGATGATTAAACTCCTTGAGTAATTCATGAACAAATTTTCTTTGAGTTAAGATGACACCACCACGGCTCTGCAGGACTTCAATACCCAGAAAATAATTGAGGAACCCTAGATCTTTGATCTTGAATGTGGAATCCAAGAACAGTTTTAATGCTGCAATTTCTTCTTCATTATTCCATGTGATGAGAATATCATCGACATAGACAGCGATAAAGACAGCTGAACTGCCCATTTTCTTGTGAAATAATGAATGATCATTCTTGGACATTTGATAACCTCTAGACTTCAAGGAATCTGACAGCTTTCCATACCACTGTCTAGATGCTTGTTTAAGACCGTATAATGACTTCTGAAGTTTACAGACCTGCTTGGGATTGGGTAAAGCCAAACCAGGGGGAGGTTTCATGTAAATTTCTTCATGAAGGTCCCCATGGAGAAAAGCATTGTTGACATCAAGTTGATGCATATGCCATCCTTTCTTGACAGCAGTGGCAATGAGTGCTCGGATAGTAGTCATCTTGACTACAGGAGAGAAAGTCTCTGTGTAATCAATTCCTTCTACTTGAGTGAATCCCCTGACAACTAATCTGGCCTTATACCTTTCAATGGAACCATCAGCTTTGAGTTTAATCTTGTAAACCCATTTGCAACTAATTGGCTTTTTTCCAGCAGGAAGATTAGTGATAGTCCATGTTTCATTAGCATTTAAGGCTTCAAATTCTGTAGCCATTGCTGCCTGCCATGAAGGGTTAGTAACAGCATCCTCAAAACAAATAGGTTCCTGAACTTGCAAAACATTGTTTAACAGCTGCTGACTAGTAGATGAAAGGGAACTGAAACAGACATGCTTAGGGAGGTTAAGAGAAGAAGTGATGGTATGAGGACAGGAAGAAGGAGCGTCAGAATTGAGAGAAAAAATGGCATGAGCACACACACTATTACACACATAATCCTGGAAGTACTGGGGTGCAGAAGTGGTTCGACTGGACTTTCTGACCTCAGGTTGGGGTTGAGAGGAAACTGGTTCGACAGTTGAGGTATGTGTGGGTGAAGGAGGAGAGGCATTTAGCTGATGAGCTTGAGGATCAGAAGGAGAAGAGGGAGGAGTGAAGAAGGGATCATGGTTGAGGTGAGAGTCAGATGAGGGCTGATAAGGAAAAAGTGAAGACGACTGATTTAGTTGTGGTGTTTGATAGGGAAATATTTCCTCATGAAATATGACATATCTTGATACTTGAACCTTCTTGGTGTCCAAATTATACAATTTGTAGGCCTTTTTTCCATGAGGATATCCCAAGAAGATGCATGAAGATGCTCTAGGCTTAAACTTGTCTCTTCCCCTTTTGAGTGTTGAGGAATAGCATAAACAACCAAAGCTTCTTAGGTGAGTGTATGAAGGCTTGAAACCAGTCAGGAGCTCATAAGGTGTTTTTCCATGAAGAAGCTTGGAAGGGAATCTGTTTATAAGGTATGTTGCTGTAAGAACACAATCACCCCAAAATTTCACAGGTAAGTTTGATTGAAATAAGAGGGCTCTGGCAGTTTCCAAGAGATGTTTGTGTTTTCTCTCAACTATCCCATTTTGTTGTGGTGTGTCTGTACAGCTGGTTTGATGAATAATTCCCTTAGAAAGGAAGAAACTAGTGGCTTCGTTGCTTAACCCCAGTTCCAAAGCATTATCTGATCGGACGGTTTGAATTTTGGCTTGATATTGAGTGTGAGCCATTTCATAAAAGGCCTGAATGAGAGGCGAGGCATTGCTCTTGGCACTGAGTAAGTGTGTCCAAGTAGCCCTAGTGAAGTCATCAACTATAGTCAAGAAGTAACTAAAGCCATTGTAAGTATGTGTATGGTATGGTCCCCAAAGGTCAATGTGAATGAGTTGGAAGGATTGAGTGGTTTGAATGTGACTGTGAGGGAAAGAACTTCTGTGTTGTCTAGCCATTGGACATATGTGACAGCTTGAAATGTCATCATGAGTGGAATTATCATCAAACAAACGCAGGGATTTCAATTTATACAGAGGTAAATGGCCAAGTCTGCTATGCCATAATTTTGCATTAACTTTGCAAACGTTAATACAATGAGCATCACCAGCTCCATCATGAACAGGAAAAAAAGAAATGTCTTTCTGGACATCGTTACAATCAGAAGTCAAATTATTGTGGACAGAAGAAATAGTATTTTCTAAGACTGTAACGGGTGAAGTACTAGCACTAGGTTTCATATGCAGAAGAAATAAGCCAGCATGAGCATCACCAAGAGCCTGAGGCCTCTTCAGAGAATGGCCCTGCAGAAATAGCAGAAAACACTTCAGTTCAGTGAATATGGCATAACAATGCAATTGTTTACATAATTTGCCAATAGATAGCAGATTAAATCTGAACTGAGGAATATAAAGAACATTGGATAAGCAGATTGTGTCTGTGACATGAACGGTACCAGTTTGTGTAACTATGACACCCTGGCCATTTGGTAAAGTTACATGGTAAGGTTTATTTAGAGGTTTGGTGCTTGTGAAAAGTGAAAGATCATGACACATATGATCAGAAGCTCCAGTATCTATGATCCAGGTATAATCAGCAGAAGCAGTACAACAAATATTGCAAGTACATGAACCTAAAAAGTTTCGAAGATTACCAGAAATCTTACCAGCACAGTTGACAACAGAATTGATATGGCCAAAAGAAGGTCCAGAGGCTTGAGTTTCCTTGACGCAATAAGCGTTGGTTTTCTGAGTTTTGCTGAGTAAAGCTACAAGGTTATTGCAATCCTCTTGTGATAATCCAGGAATAATAGAACTGGAACCAGCGGAGCAAGGAGTATTTTTAACTGCATTGTTTCTGGTCTGATCAGAATAAAACTCCTCTTCTTCTCCAGAGTCGCCAGAAACATTTGCACCGAAGACGTTTGCAGCATACCTTTTGTTCTTTGTGAACTTGAAGTCTTTGGGAAATCCTATGAGTCTGTAACAATTACTTGTTGTGTGACCTGTCTTTTTGCAGTGAGTGCAGATAACAGATTTCTTGCCTTTGTAATTGTTATATGAAGAATGAGTCTGATGATTTTGCTGAGCTGCGTTCATTGCAGCAGAATCATGAATGAATTGAGTAGCTGAGTGCATTCCTCTTTGGTTCTCATCTTGAACCAATAAGGCATAGCCTTGACTGATGCTCGGAAGAGGCTTCATCATTAATATGTTGCCTCTGATATTGTCATATACAGGATTGAGTCCCATGAGGAACTGAACCAGTTTTTGATCTTGATCATGTTTAGACAAGGCTTGCACTGCTCCACATGTACAGGTTGGAAGACAGGTCAGGACGCTGAGCTCGTCCCAGTTTCTCTTCATTTTGGTGAAATATGATGCAATGTCACTGGCACCTTGTGCAGTATCATTGATGTTCTTTTGCAATTGATACAACTTTGCTCCATTGGCCTGTCCGTATCTGTCTTCCAACTCAGTCCAAATCTGGTGTGCGGAACTACAGTACAAGACACTCTCCGCTATATCACTTGCAAGAACATTAAGAATCCAAGAAGTAACCATGTCGTTGCACCTTTGCCATGAATTGAAGGTTCCGTCAATGCTTGTAGGTTTGACAACTTGTCCAGTAACCAGTCCAAGCTTGTTCTTGGCTGATAAGCCTATTGACATGGCTTTCTTCCATGACCCATATCCTGTTCCATCAAACGATTTAGCCACAAGCAACATCCCAGGGTGATCTGATGGATGAAGATACAGAGGATTTGTTGAATCAATTTGAGACATTGTTGCTGTAAGTTGATATGATCAGAAACACACAAAAAAAAAAAAAAAAAAAAAAAAAAAAAAAAAAAAAAAAAAAATTCAGAGAGATGATCGGTTCTGAATGAATCAGAAAAAAAAGATTCAGAGATAAGGTTTGAGTTAATTGAGCAAAACGTGCTCTGATACCATGTTGAAAGAAATGAATATTAACTCAGACCCAGAAAAGAAGAAAAGAACGATTGAAAGAAATGCAACTAGAGAAAAAATGATTCTTCTTATTAAACTGATTAATGAATGTTACAGCAGGGAAGTGTTTATATACAGCAAGATATGTTAACAGAAGAAGAAGAAGAAGTAAACAGAAGAAGTAAACTCTATCAAAACCACCGCCTATATTCTAGGAACAAATCCTAACTAACTCGGCTAACTCTAATGTTACTCTAACAAACTTTGACTGACTCAGCTAATATACAAACAACAAATAATTCCAACAGCCTCCGCTCAATCTTCTTCAGGTACGCAATATTCCATTTCTCATTATTTATGCTTGAGTAGCTACTCCCATAGTCATTTACATTTTATCAATGCCATCACTAACCATATTGAACCCACCTCTTTCACTGTTGCCCGGAAAGATTCCCATTGGAGAAAGGCTATGGAAGATGAAATAAAAGTACTAGAAGCCAATAACACTTGGACTTTAAATGTTTTACCTCCAGGTAAAAAGGCTATTGGGTGTAAATGGGTGTACAGAATAAAATACAACCCTGATGGTACTATAGAACGTTACAAGGCTCGCTTAGTGGCAAAGGGTTATTCTCAATTGGAGGGATTTGATTATACAGATGTTTTTACTCCTGTAACTAAATTGGCTACTGTTCGTACTGTTCTTAGTGTAGCTGCAGCAAAGCATTGGCCCACTCATCAAATGGATGTCTCCAACGCTTTCTTACATGGCGACTTACAGGAGGAGGTGTACATGCAACTTCCTCCCGGGTTTCATGGTAAGGGGGAGACTAAAGTTTGTCGGCTGAACAAATCTCTATATGGCCTCAAGCAGGCGTCTCGTACATGGTTCAATACTTTCTCAAAGGCGCTACTTCAAGCTGGTTTCACTCAGTCTAAAGCAGATTACTCCATGTTCACTTTTCAACGCGGTTCCTATCTCACAGTTTTACTTGTTTATGTTGATGATATTGTTATCACAGGAGATGATGCATTGGTCATTTCACTTCTCAAGCAATACTTATCTCATCGGTTTCACATGAAAGATTTAGGCCCATTAAAAATTTTTTGGGTATTGAAGTCGCAAGACCAAATGCTGGATTTTTCCTGAATCAGAGAAAGTATGCCCTTGAAATTTTGCAAGGTACTTGTCTCCTAGCAAGTAAACCTGCCCCTACACCGCTTGATTACAATCACAGCTTATCTGCTGAACTTGGGGAATTATTACCGGATCCAGCCCCTTACCGTCATCTTGTGGGTCGCTTACTCTATCTCACAGTAACCCGCCCTAACATCACTTTTTCTGTGATTCAACTTTCCCAGTTCATGGCCACTCCTCGTGACACTCACTGGCAGGCAGCACTTCGCGTGGTTCGATATATAAAAACAGCTCCGGATCAAGGCATCATGTTATCTTCGGACTCTTCTCTTCAATTGCATACATATTGTGATGCTGATTGGGCGTCTTGTCCCACTTCCAGAAGGTCCACCACATGCTACTGCACTTTTTTGGGTCCAAGTCCACTCTCTTGGCGCACAAAAAAGCAATTTACAGTCTCTCGATCATCCGCGGAAGAGGAATATCGGGCAATGGCTAATGCAGTCAGTGAAGTTACTTGGCTACAGCTCCTCTTACAGGAATTGCAACTACCGTCACACCCTGCTATGTTGTCATGTGATAATCAAGCCGCTCTTCACATTGCTAATAATCCTGTTTTTCATGAACGGACCAAAACACATCGAAATAGATTGCCACTTTGTTCGTGACAAAATTCAAGAGGGGAAGCTCCGCACTATTTTTGTTCCATCTAAACAACAGCTGGCAGATGTCTTCACCAAAGCTTTACTTCCTGCTGCACATCATGAGTTACTATCCAAGCTCATGTACCGTCCAGCACTATGAGCTTGAGGGGGAGTATTACACTGATATGCAAAATCAGTAGATAAGATCGTATCTTTAACTTGACATATTTACAGGATACTTGTATATTGGTCAAATATTGTATTTTAGCTCCTTTAGGATTCCTTCCTAACTTAGTTAGATCTTAGCTTATTTTTCTCCTAAGATTACGTTCATAGCTCTGTATACTTTGTGTATTTATTTGCTGCACAGAAGTTGAATACAAGTAAGCTCTTTCACACTTTCAATAATTGTCCTTTCCCAATAATTGCACATGACAGGTCAGCATACCCGTCATTAGTAGCATTAGGACCAGGGGCACTAATCAAAAATCTTTTTTTTTTTTTTCTTCTTCTTGTGCACTGTTTCGGAGGAAGAAAAACAGAGGTATTGTATGATGAATATACAACAAACAATTATAAAAGGATACGAAATACGAGTAATATGGATGAGATTATTCCCAGTTGATCGAGTATGGTTAGGTTAATCGTTCAATTTCTAACCTCAAAGTATAGACACCTTAATTTCTTTCTGTCCCGCCATTAACCAAATGAAAAAGGATATGAAATAATATGAATGGAATGATTTTCAAGTGTTCGAACACTTGATCACAATAATCAAAACCCTTTTATTTAACTAGCTTAATTTCTAATACCCCTCTCTTCATCCTAAATAGATATCAAAGCTGTCTTGAAATGGGTATTAAAGTTGATTGTGGGGTTGAATTTTTATGCCAAAAAGTCAGGGGTTCAATTCCTACACTCGGGATAATTCAGTACACACTCAAAAAGTAGTGGTTGCGAATTCCACGAATCAACAAAAAAAAAAGAACAAAACGGATGACGAAACCAAAAATTATAATGTGGCAAAGTTATGAACTAGAAAGAACGTTACAATAATTACCCACACCACGGTTTAAAGGTCATTTACCTCTATTATTAGATTTAGACTCTGTTTGATTCATCTGGAAAAAACTGATTGAATTGAAATTTTTTTTTTTTTTGTAAACTTGATTGTTAACCATATGAACATCGTCCAAACATATTCAATATTGGACATTTGAAAGTATGCTTTGAAATCTTTCCAATGACATATAATTATCATCATTAATTTATTACGGAATAAAACGTTATCTGAGTGATAAAGTTACAAATGAACTAAACTGAACTAAAGTGAATTTAGCTAAAGTTAAGTTGAATCAAACATAGCCTTGCTCTATCTAGATTCCCATGTAATACCTTTCAAATAATTGACATTTTATTTGGTCAAAAATCGATGAAAAACAAATAAAGGTGATATGATGTCAGCGACATGGACACTTATCTCTAGATTCCCATGTAATACCTTTCAAATAATTGACATTTTATTTGGTCAAAAATCGATGAAAAACAAATAAAGGTGATATGATCTCAGCGACATGGACACTTATCTCTAATATTTGGATCATAACTCTCCCCATGCTAAAAACTTATTAAGTAATACTCTCTCCGATTGACAGAAATCTTTAAGCTTTCCTCTTCTGTTTGGACCATCAAAATCTTTACGTTTCCTTATATAGTAATGTATTTGAGAACCCTTTACTATTTTACCCTCCCACCTTCTCATCTACATGTGCCCATTTTCATCACTCTCTCTTAACACCTCATATGTTTTTTTAAGAGTAAAGCTGGAATTTTTGTGCTAAAATGTGTTTTCCTTAATATTTGTGTTATTCTCCAAATGTCAAGATTTCCATGGACCGGAGGAAGTATCTAATAAGAACGAATCACATTCTTTTGAGCCCAAGTCGAAGAACTTGTGAATTTCTGAGATCAGCCAAGCGTAGCCACCACATTATACACATGGTCACAATTTATTATACACTCTAATTTAGATCAATCTACTGATGAATACCCAATAAGAAACCTTTGCCGTAATTCTGGTCCTTAAGTCTAAATTTGAATTTTCAAGCTGATTACTTGATTAGGCCCACCATGATGGCTAACAAATCTGACGGCCACTAAAGACAAATTATCAAAAAAAAAAATTGATAATTTCTTGTCAACTTTTATTAAACTAATCCTACTTGTTTATCACAATAATTACAATAATAGTCCTGTATATTGTGTGTACTCTTGTACATTATTGCAGAGGATTATAATAAAAAATGCTCAAAGCCTCAAAGTTGCCAAAATTCCCAAAGAATATCTATCATGTTCTCCAAGGTGACAGGCCAGGCATATTCCATCAAAGAGGCCAAGAGGGCATTAAAAGTATTAAAATAGGCAAACAATGTAATAGTTACGTAGAGGAAAGAAATAGATCCCTCACGTGACAACGCAGTTTGTGATCTTGCTTGAATCTAGACATGTTTGTTTTCTATGTATGTCTTGCTCGCATATCGCTATTTATTATTGTAGTAGAGCGTACAAATTTTTATGTAAGTACTCGTTCTGTTCTTTAAAACTTCTCTGGTGAATTCAGTTCAGGTGATTTCTTATCAGTTCAATGAATTATCAATTCAGTTTAGATCAGTTCTATATTGTCCACGATTCAAAAACATATGGTGTTTAATCAGTTCAGTGGCCGACTGACCGGGGTTCATAGTTCAAACCAATTCCATTTCGTTTAGTTCAATTCAATTCAGTTCAGTTCAACCTTAAAGAACACACTAGTTATCATCGCAAACTCTACATATTAACAAAGCAATGTTAATTGTCAATAAGTATTATCCCCTCTATTAGTCATTTAGTTATATTTTAGATCAAAATTTGCCAACTTTTACTATTCATATATTAACATAAATATTTTTATTTATAATAAGAATATTATATATGACTTATTGTGCAGATATTTCTATTATATATTTTTTTACTAAAATATTAGAAAATTTTGTCAGAAATTATCTGTTATAGAAGAGTTTTTATTATTATTAAAGAGAACACCTTATATAATCAAATATATAAAACACCTTTTATATAATCTGAACAAATAGAAAATCTTAGGACCTTATTATTTTGTGATGCTTTTAGGTATTAAGACGATGTGTCAATTATTTTTGAAATGGCTTCTGTTTCTTTTCTACTAAAAACATAGTATGATTTTTATAAGTAAATTTCATAAATACTTATATAAGATAGTTTTACCACATACTCTGTATTAGTAACTTGCAGGCGCGTATTCGAGTCCATTAGGCAATAGATATAAGATAGTTAAACGACACTCATCATAATTTATAAGTGCGTTTGTGTATCCTATGCTAAGATTCATTACAAAATTAACAAGTGATTTCGTAGGAATGTCTACGAGGGTGCGTGGTGTCGTGACAATTTTGAGTTTCCTTTTGATAAGTACGAATGAGTATCAATTGACATATACGAAGGGAAAGAAATGGCCAAACACCAAAAAGTAGTCAGCTCATCTATGACCAATATCAAACATGACTTAGACTTAAGGCTCTTAAATCGATCTTACACCAAAAAGCACTACTTTCCATGCATATCCATTCGTTTAATAGTAGCTTTGACATGGTGACGGCTAGCTACCATTTCAATAAATTAATCTTTGTTCGATCTACTTTGATTTCCACCATAACGACTCATTTTGTATGATTGGTTTGGGTTAATATTATTAGACATACAATTGGTTTGGGTTAATATTATTAGACATACAATAATTATATAGTAATAATAGGCAGCTTTTATCAATGAAGGTTTCTACTCTAGTTATGGAGGAACCGCACGTTTAAGCTAAATAAGATACAGACAGATCGTCTATATGTAACTGTATATCTATAATTCAACCCAAAAGAAAACTCATGTAAAGAGTTGAAGTCTGTTATACAATAATAAATAAATTATATCCATAAAAATTTTAATTTATAATATTTTACGATCTGACAATAATATTTTCCGACCTTATGGATATTTTTATATTCAAATCTACTCCAAAAATTCATTACCATGTCCGTACTATTCATAGTATATCTTGGCTGACTAGACGATTCTTTACCGCCACTTTTCACTCCAATTAGAATCTTCGCGTTCGCCGCCATTTTGTCAATACACTTGAAAAATAATCATACGTTATTAATTTCTTAAGCCTATAAGGAATGAGCGTCGTGTGCGTGTCCAAATAGGATATAGATAAGCTGCCACAAAGAAGATAATGACTACCTCTACCGCTACGTGTAATTGTTACCGGCGACGCGGCGAGTCACTTTCCCCTCCCCAGGCACTGATGCTGCTTAAAAAGGTAAAAAGGTCTGCCTATTGGCACCAAAACAGGGAATTTCCTCCTAGGTTCACAAAAAACCTTTTTTGCCCACAATCACAATAGTCAATAGAAATAGAAATACTCATTCCGTTCCAGACAAATATTTACGGTTGTTTTTTCAAGATTAAAGTTTGTAAATTTGTGAAAAAATACAAAGATTTATAATGTAAAAATACTATTGTTAGATACATCTTAAATAGTACTTTTGAAAAATCATAATTTTATAATTTATATATTTATATAATTATAATTATTTAAGGTTAAAATGGTGCATTAAAGACCGTGAAAAAGCAACTGTAAGTATTTGTCTAGGACGGAGGGAGTAATATTTTGATTATAATAATGATACAAAAAATGAGAGTGAGAACAAAACAACATGGAAACTACAATAAATTTCATCGACAATACTTTCACCATTTCCATCATGGAGTATTATAGAGTTTGACATCTAGTAGTAAATATACATTAGGTTATGTTCTATTCAATGGAATGGTGCGGAATTGTGAGGAACAGAAGAAAATGATGCGGAACAGAACAGACAGAACGACGTGGAAAATGAAATAAAATATGAGACAAAATAGAATATAGAATACGGAACAAAACGACACGTAATAAAATCCAACATAAAAACTACGAAAAGAACAGACCTTCGTATTTTATATCCATAAATTGTTGCAAATATAAGGTTAGAGCCAAAGTGACCCGGTTCACATATAAACACAATTGTATATTTACCCTTGTATTATATTTATTTCAAAATATTATTGAATTTTTCTTTGAATAACTCCCTTAATATATTTTGTTATTAGAATATCTGCATCTCATTTATTTTATTTGCGATCTTATACAATAATACGAATAATGTAATGGGTAAAGTGCACAAGGTCTTATGTAGAAGCATTTCACAGTAATACGATTTAAAGTAATACTTTTTATTTGCACCAAAATAAAGTAATACTTTTTATTTAAAATGTAACATCTTTTGTTTGAAAAGCGATCTAATAACACTTTTGGTTCTTCAATAACCAAAAGTGTATACAATAATAAAGTAACATTTTTTAGGCTCTGCTCTTTTCGTTGTTTCCATGCTGCATACTGTTCAGTTCCGTTCCAATCCTTTCTGTTTCGTTCTGTTCCGCACTGTTCTGTTTCGCATTTTGTATTTCATTTTGTCTCACATTTTCTTTCAATATCCGAGCAGCGCCGTTCCATTCCGTTTCGCGCCGTTCCGTTCCGTTACTCACCGTCCCGCATCATTCCGTTGACGAGAACATGGCCTAGTCACAAAACA
This sequence comes from Tetragonia tetragonoides, assembly GCA_038025085.1. Taxonomy (NCBI): domain Eukaryota; kingdom Viridiplantae; phylum Streptophyta; class Magnoliopsida; order Caryophyllales; family Aizoaceae; genus Tetragonia; species Tetragonia tetragonoides. Next base: position 13,869,560 of record CM076140.1, on the reverse strand, counting down.
GCAGTTTTTTTTTCAAAACTTAACAATCGTCTCACATAAAAATTGTCATATATTGGGTTTAAGGATCTGAATGGCCGGGGGGAAATATATGAGATATGATAAGATCATAGGAAGATGTAAAGTTGGTTTTAGAAAAGATAATGTTTCCAAGTTTGAAGGGACTGTATTATTGGGGAGAAAGACAATAGGGGACCATTTGGTTTTTATATAGTGCCAAATTAATATGGAATATATTTTGGACATGTAATTAAGATAGATGTTCCATATGGGGCATGTTCCCTTGACATGTTTGCTCGTGCTATTATAGCAAACAATTAAATTGAAGTTCTTCCCTTGATAGGATTCAATTTCAAAAAAAAAAGAAAAAAGAAAAAAAAATTCATTTGTCAATATGATATGATAAGGTAGCTCCTATCCCTCAATTAGTGGAAGAAACGATGATCAAAAACGATTATATACTACCTAGATCTCATAAAGGAGAGGAATGCTCTTGATAATGTTTCTAGTGCACTAGGTTCACAAATCACATACTCCAAATTAAACTCTAAATTTAAGTAAATCGTCTTTGTTTAGTACCACGGTATCACCAAGGTGCACATTGTCCCTCTATCAGGGGCAACATTCTTTAAAAGGTTGAGACATTGGAGATCGGATAGACAATAGACAGCTCTTTGTTGTATGATCATTGAATTGGATAACAATCTTTAAAAGGGCATGATGACTATGGTGTGATCACTTCATGTATATATAAATACTCCGTCTAGAATGAGAGCGATGACGGATTAAGATATCAGTTTAAGTGGGTTTACACTATTATTATAATACATAGAACACTTTTTAAATTATATATAAAAAAATTAGTTTATAAAGGAATTTTTTCAAAAATAAAAAACCAAGTGGATTCAATGCAATCCCCATAAACCAACATACACCCGCCACTGAATGAGAGGGGTAAAATGGAAAATCAACTCTAAAGTAGTTTGAGCTTTTTGTTAGTAACTTTCATAAAATGAGGTTTTGAGTACCAAAAAAGTTCAAATTGCGTCTAGATGTTTGTCTATCCTAAAAAACTTTTGGAGGCTTTTTTATTTCCCAAAAGGCAAAACCTCGTTCAATTTTTTTTCAAAAACTCTCTGCCAAACATAGCATATGCATCAGATAATCCAAATGTACATCTTCGGCATCCTCTGAGTCATTCTTGGGCATAACTTTTGTGTAGGTGTATTCTGGAATTGGAGTCATGTCCATCATTCATTCGCTCTGCGTTTACCATACTGTCTTACTTTCTAATTACTCGATCAGTTTTATACATCGAACCAAAAATAACCCATAAAAATAAAATAAAAAAAACTTTATCTACCACAATTAACTTGATAATAGAGTTGTGCACCAATTTTAATGAAGAAGTGATCCGAAGTGATCCAAAGTGATCTAGAATTCCAAAAATGTCCTTGTGTAAGTGAAGAAAATTTACAATATGAAGAAATGGTCCCCTGTGGGTTAATGAGAGGTGACGGACGGAAGGGCAAAAGAGTTTTTTCCACACTCTTTCTTTTACTAGTATAGTCTCATAGATATAAGCAGGAACAGTCAAGTTACATTTGACGTCAAAATAATTATGGAACGGAGTGATCGAGAAGTTTTGCCTAGCTACAATAATGTAAATGTTCATCCAACACAAGTACAACACAACTCCACTAAGGCTCCGTTTGTTTTACTTGCAAAAAACTGAACTGAACTGAAACGAACTGATCTTTTAAACTTGATCGTTAAACATTTAAAATTTCTCTAAACATATTCAATACTGGACTCATTTGAAAGCATGTTGCATTGTGATATCTTTTTGATGACATATTTATCATCATGAATTTATTTCGGAATAAAAAGTTATCTGAGTGATAAAGTTACGTATAAATTGAACTGAATTTAAGTAAAATTAAGTTGAGGCAAACAGAGCCTAAACTGAAAATTCCTCCATGAGCGAAATTGAACAATCTAATAACCTAATGTTTTCATCAACAGAACTGTTGAGTTCCTGGTTTTAATGCTAACAAACATAGTGTCCCTATCTTTGTGTGAACTAACTATGATGTCAGGTTTACTTAAGGATGCAAGAAGTTGTAATGCTCAAAGCATGATTGCTCATGAAGATGCTTGGATCCTCACAAGACATGAAGACTATGTAATGTAGTTAAGTGCATTTGTTATTAGTCTTTATGTACTATGCTTGACTAGTTAGCAAGAGTCTAAGTTGATCATGACAAGGGAACAAAGTTGTAGGACTGAGTGCATGCGTCTATGAGTACAGGGGAACATTCTTGTGAACCCTGTTCTTTATGACCAGCACTGAAGCTTGAAGGAACCAAAGGGGAACAACGAGTTGGACCATGTTCCTTCTAACTGTGTATCTGGACGAGTTTGCATAATATCGTATTTCTTATTCTATGAATATTTGTGTATTATCTTTCTAGATCCTCACACAAATATTCTTCTGAAAAAATATAAATTATTTTGAAAAAATAAATATTGCAAAATCGTGTTTTTGATCAGAAAAGTATTTTATTTTGAAAAGATATTATATTGGAAATATATTTTACTTAATGGCCAAGTTTATATTGTTTAGGTAAGTGATTAATCTTCTGGAATATTTCTAGTTATCTTTTAGGAATTATATTCTGATAAATCACTTGCTAGCTGGCCAAGATTTTCTGTTAAAGTATTTGGACGGTTTTATCACATAGGTTGAGTTAAGGAAAGGTCTTTGATCTTTACTTAAACTCTATCCTATCTTTTTGGTAAATCTTATATTTTATATTCGGAAGAGATTTAACCTAGTTGGAATGAGCTTCTAGGCCTGTCTATATAAGGCGCCTGATATGCTCAGTTGTAGGTTAAACTTTGCGTGCATCATTGAGATCAGAATCATTTGTGCAAAGTATTAAATCGTCCAACCAGATACGTCCTGTGCTCACAAAGCCTTGTTCCCTATCCTGGTCAGTTTGAGTCTTGCTTAGATTGGTCATTGCATAATAGGTTTTTTTGTGGTCTTATTTTGCTTAGATTGGTCATAACCTAATGTTTTCATCAACCTCGAGGGAGCTGAGACTTAGGGTATTACAATAAATGTAAGATTATTTTTTATGAAAATATCAGCTAGGCGTGTTGTTTCTCTGAATTAAGTAGTTAGTCATTCACTGAGAGTAATATATATACATCAAGTTGTTATGTAGCGTCTGACGTGTCAAAATTATTTCAAAATTTCAATACGATTTTCAAATTCAATTCAATTTATTTCGTTATAAACAAATATCGATTTTGGGCCAATAATCTAATCTATTATTTCGTCTCCTAACTGGCGGCAAAGGGGTGTATATTACACCTGATATATCGCCAGCGCTGTCTTGTGGATCTTGCTATTGTTTCGTGCTGAAGTCAGCAGCTACTTGAATTGATGCATGCATTGTTGGATAAGATTCAGGCTCCCAGAATTTTAACTGTTGTTTTAATTCTGAATCATAATGGCTTGTTGGATTCGCTTTTTGATAAGACTGTCCGGTGGATTTTTTTTGTATGGAAATTTCCTAGTAAACATGATCAGGTGCTACCTGTTAGTAGGGTGCCCTTCCAAGATGGTGCATGCCAACTTTAGGATCACCCATAATCTTTTACGATGATTCAGTTTGGGGTTGTATCTTTCGCAATTTCCAATTATTTAAAGGTCTCTTATGAAGCCGCCTCAAGGTAATACCGCCTCTATAGCTAAGCATGCCATTAACATCACATGGCATCATGCTTGTTTGATACGCCTCACCTTAAGATCGCCTCATACGAATTTTTGCGCCAATCATTTCAGCAACTTATTCAGTGAGTATACCCACCCTATGTTACTAAAAGATAGTTTTTGGCTAATCTTTGCTCCGCATTTGGTCTTAAAATGGACCCTCACAGGAATCTGGACATGCCTCTAATGTTAGTTGACGGCGTTGACGCCTCCAGGAACCTTAGCTTGTCTATGTCTAAAGAAAGAGTGTTTTTTTTTTTTTTGTGATACCCCAATATTTTCTATAATTATAATATCGATTTATAATTCATTTATAAATAGTTTCGGAGATTTAAATCGTATATTTATATAACGATTCGATTTATTCAAATAAAGCCATAATAGTTTTAACTATTATTATGGGAAATTCGTGATATATAATTATCAAATTTGAGGGATTTGATTAAATTATTTTGCATATGAATAAGGTTTATTCATATTGTTTTAATTGATTTTAATTAGCAAATAAATCAGAAAATTATTTCTAAGCCTAGTAGGTTTTGACTTTCATTGACTGGGGACCTATATGAGCAAAGAGATGGGCTAATTTATCAGTTTACAAAACTGAGCCAAAACCTCACCTTCTCCCTCTCTCACCCGGTTCTCTCTCTTCTCTCTCTCTCTCACGGCTGCTCTCTCTCTCTCTCTCTCTCCTTCCCTTGCTGCCGCCGTCGACCGCTGGAGAACCACCGCTGATGAGCCTCCCTTCTCTCTCTTTTTTTCTCTCTCTTTCTCCCTCTCTTTCGCTACTCTGTTTTCTCCCTCCCCTGTTTTCGCTAGCAGTGGCCTGCCGCGCCACCAGGTCGCGCCTGGGTGGTCGTCGGCGGGTGGCGGGCGTTGCTGGAGCCACCCCGCGCCTTCTCTCTCGTTCAGTCACTCTCTCTCTCTCTCCCTCTCTCCCGCGAGTTCTCTCTCTCTCTCTCTCGCAACTCTCGTTTCTCTCTCCTCCGTCACCGGTGCTCCGGCAAGCCACCGCCGACCACTACAAGAAACTGGTTCAATTACGACGAGAAAACCCGTTGTAAAACATTCCGAAACCGTTGTAAAAGACGTTTTACAACGAGATACGCGCATGGTTGTAAGCCGTTGTAAAAGGCTTCGTTGTAAATGATCTTACAACGGGTTTGGGTTGGCCGTTGTAAAATATGTTCTACAACGAGGCTCCTTTCTCGCTGTAATATTGGGTACTTACAACCAGTTTACCCGTTGTAATTATAGTTTTCCCTCCATTTATGTTTTGTTACAAATAATTATTTACAACCACATATCCCATTGTAAATATTGATTTTGCCGTGTAAATAATTTACATTTTTTTTTAGGTATCCTGTAGCTAGCATACATGTACAACCATAAATGAAATGATTCATCATCTGAGTAGCCATTATGCAAAAGCTAAATATATTATATATTGATAATACCATCAACAGTTGCAAATACCCAAAATACCAATACCAATTCAATCCTTCAAGGATTTCATATCCAAAATGATCGAAAGTATTGGAAAAAAGTAGTCATCTTTACATCGACAACTATATACTACGTCCTATGTCAAAAAGTTATAAACCATAGGCTCTATTCCAAAAAAAGTCTTGTATTCTATGGATCATCATCGTTAATTACCTACAAAAACCATCGGTAGAAATTAGTAAATTGCATCACGTAAAAATTGGAATTCACTTAATCCACACAACTATCATACATCCTAGGCTTTATATACATGTACTGGCATTATTATATGATGAAGGTTCTGAGCATAATATAAATCAACACCTTATATAAAAAGATCACATTTTGAACAAGTTTTAGAACTCTCTTCTGTAGATTCTAGCGTAACCACTCCACTAAAACTAGTAAATCCATGGTAGCACTTCAATCTCAAAATACATCACAAAACAGATATTCCAGCCAACTTTGCAACCCAACATTAATGCAAATAAGTCAGCTAAACCCCATCAACGAATGAAAATCACCACCTCCATGCAATTTGAAACATACAGTGACATGAATAACAAGAAATTATAGTCTCAATCTCGATATTCTCTCTTCCCGAAGAGCATGGAAGAGTTACGACATCCGCTTTTTTAAGAAATAAAAAATATAATACAGATAGTAGAGAAGGAAACAAACCTAGAAAATTGAAGAGATAACTTACTGATTAGCAGCAGGGGAGTGTGGCTCATAATTCATACTACTCATGAACATATTCATCTTTTCTTCCAAACTATTCATTTTCCTCTCTTGAGCTTCACGTTCTATAGCGTGGTTAGCTTCCATCTCATCCATACGACTTCGGAGGTCGCTGTTTTTTTTTTCCTTCTCTTGAAGGGCTGATGTAAGGTCGCTGCGAGTAGGTAGAGGTCCCCTCGCATCCTTTGGCTTCATACCATACCCAAAACAAACCACATGACCACGATCTTGCTCTCCAAAATATTTTTCAATCACCTCAAATGCAGAAAAATTTGGATTATCTCTTTCAACATCCACAATCTCCTCCTACAATGTGACCAACAATTAGTGTAAACTAATAACAGTCATTTACTTACAAAACTGTTTTAGTTTGTTAAAGAAAGAAAAAAGGATATACATATTTTTTTGCTTCCTCTACTCCCAAAGTGCCACATTTCCTTTTTCTGGTCTCCTTGAAAACCTCAGATACAGCAGGAAAACAGCAGAAAAACAACAAGAAAACAATAGGAAAACAGCAGCAAGACAGCAGCAAAACAACGAGAAAACAGCAGCAAAAACAGCAGCAAAGCACAAGGAAACAGCAGGAAAACAGCAGCAATACAGCAGGAAAAGGACAGCAAAACAACGAGAAAACAGCGGCAAAAACAGCAGCAAAACAGCTAGTATAAAGCAACAAAACAGCAAGCATATAGGAGTAAAAGAGCAACAACAATGGCCAACAAAAGCAGCAGCAAAACAGCAACATCAGTGGCCAACAACAAGCAGCAAAACAGCAAACAACAGCAATTTAAAGAAGCAGAAAACAGATATCAAAGCATAACCCAAAAAGCATTTGCTACATATCAAAACAGCAACTTCAGTAGCCAACAAACATTTTTTTTAAACAAAACACCTCTTTTTTATCTATCTAAACCCATTTCAACAGTATTTCAGAATTTATTTCATGAACTTAGCTCAAAGGAGAAACTTTATTTCATGAACTTTAATAATGGTGACAGGATAAGTAGAAAAAAGAACAATAACATTACAACTGTTATGAAATTGTTCAAGATACCATGCATCCCTCAAAGTAGTTGCTACCCCAGAATTAAGAATTCACATAACAATTGATTCAAACCCTAAAAAAAAAAAAAACAGCAATTTAATTGACAACAGAAATCTCCAACACATAATTCAACAATGAAATCGACACAAACTGGAGCAATTCAATACAACAACCTCCAAAATTCCCCACATAAGAAAGCAATTCACTCTAAAAACCCAAATATCCAAATCCCTAAACTCCAAAAAATCCAGATTCTCAAAAATTATGTGTTTCTTCACCTTTTGGGAAGTTAGAATTATGCGTTTTGCTCTAATTTGTTAAGAAATTACTAGTCTCCTCCCACTCTAACAACAACGAAAGCTAAAACCAACCACATGTATAAAGAAATTAGAATAAACCTAGGAAATTTGAAGTAACCTTATGGAAATCATTGTTGAATCGTCTACAAAGAGAGAGAAACTTACAATACCAGAAAATTTAATTAGGGCAAAGGGATTAAGATTGATTATTTGATATCCTTCCTTCCACAACTGAATCGTCCCTCTTGCGCTGAAATAATGGGCGAAAATCGGAAAGTTTTGGCGAGACTTAAAGGAAGAATTTGAGATGGGCTTGGTTTTCATCCATGGAGGTTGGAGTCATTGAAGGGTTTTTCTCTTTGAGTATCTAATGGAAATTTTGAAAGACTACTGGGAAAGTAGCGTGGAAAAAGACTGCAGTTTTGTTTTTCCTTTTTTCTAGTTTTAGTTTCCTACAACGAGTATACTTGTTGTAATTACATTTTTTTGGGTCATATGCCCGCGAAAAGACCCCCCACTGGGAATTTGAAATATTTGACCAAGATTTACAACGGGTATTTACTCAATTACTCGCATCTTTTACAACCGTAGAGCCAATCTTGTTGTAATTGTTTATTATTTACAACGAGATAAGTGTACGGTTGTAAATGCAACCTTTTCTTGTAGTGGACCATGGTGGTCGGTGGGTGGTGGTATTGGTGATGGGCTAGGCCATGGGTCCCCATGCTTAGGTGATCATGGCCTAGACCCGAAAAATCAATTAGGGTTTCGTTTTAATTAATTTCGTATTTTCAGTATTTATTATTATTATTTTTATTTTTCTGTACTCGTTTGGAACCCAAATCTGGATTTTAGAAAGCCTAGATTGATTGAAATAAATCAAGAAATTTAAATAAAATATTAGATTAATATTTTGCTACTGTTTAGATTTTCTTAATTACTTGTTATGTCTCTGTAATTGTATTTAATTAAGACCTAACAGACAAGCGTGACCGGATCGTGATTTGCAAGCTTACCTACTGCTTAGTGAGCATTTGTTAGGTAAGCGATTGTGCCTATCTCTTTCCAAAACCCATAAAAAGGTTTTGACTTGTTATGTGCTAATTGCCTTGTTGTTGTGAATTTAATATGCGAAGCATGATTAATTATATCGTCGTTAATTATGATAATTAGAAATATATTCTTCTCTGTAATTATGAAATATATTAAGCATGATGAGTTTATGAAGTTTCGTTAATTAATTAGTTCATATGCTAATTATTGAATAATTATGGTGATGTTGAATTTTTTATATTATTATGATATATATATGTGCTAATAATTGGAATGGGATATTATTGAGTGCTAATGAGCACCTAATATACTTTGTTGGATTATTTGTTGAGAGTGTAATTTTTGGATATCATGTTCTACTGCCGAAATTTCATTAGACATATATGAAGCATGATTTATTCTTAATATGCATTAATGTCATTTTCGTCATTATTATTATTCATTGTCATGAGCATGAAATGAAGTGGTGAGTCGTGGTCTCGTTGTACCACTAAGTCAACCAATGCAATTATGTGAATTGAATTGTTAATGAGAATAAGACTCCTAATGGATCCCTAGGAGTAGTCGAGCAATCAAGATTGTATCTAATTGCTGTAGTCTAGGGATGCGTGATTCCAAAGTTGTATGGACACCTCGTAGCGTGTTCGGGATGGATCATTCCCCATTATTTAATTCTCTACGTATCGATTATTATGTTTGAGATAGTGTGAGTATACACTAGAGTAAGTCCATGGCATATCTATGAACGATATGGGTAATCGCTGTTCTATTCGCTCTCTTATTACTCTAATCAACATGGTTTTGTCTGTTTGTGTTCGAATGATCACTAAAGCAAGAATTGCATGCAATCGAATAATGAGTATGCATGTGCTTGATTGTATGACTACTTGTGCATGCAAATGAATTTCAATGATTCTTCTAAAACCCAGGTAAGGTTTGCGAAAGTGTTTTTACTGGGTATGGACGACGTTTATTCAGTTTATTTGATTTTTGTTTTCTTTTGGTTCTTCTCTTTTCTTCTGTACCTTGTTTCCGTCACGGAAACCAAAGTGCAGGTGTTGCTGAGTGAGGACGTATAGCTTTGGAGATTAATTGTGGGCTTGTCCTTTAGACTGTTATTTATTTTGGATTATGGGATTTTTGGTTTGTGCCCATGAAAGCGAAGTTGTAATAATACTTTAATGGACTTAAGTTCACTTGATAGACAACTCTTATATTAATGTTTAGTTTGTTTAGATGCTTCCTTTGATACCTAGCTTTTCTTTCTGCTTAGCATTTATTCCTTAGTGATAAATGTTGCATTAACTACCCTCGGGTTTGGGACGGTTCAGTGGTGTCGAGTCGTGCACAACGACGTTGATAGCGAATTCGGGGGTGTTACAAATTCCCGAGACGGAAGCTTCGCAGCCTATTCGAGTAGTTTCTGAATACGCTGACGAATTTCCCAAATAGATTCCCGAAATGCCTCCTCAACGCATTATCGACTTTACGATCGACCTAGCTCCAGGTTCTACACCAATTTCAAAGGCACCTTATTGCATGGCGCCTGCTGAGATGAAGGAAGTGAAAACGCAACTTGAGGACTTGTTAGAAAAGGGATACATACGTCCGAGTGTATCGCTTTGGGGTGCTCCTATTTTGTTTGTGCGAAAAAAGGATGGTAGTATGAGACTGTGCATTGACTACCGCGAATTGAACAAGATCACGATCAAGAATCGGTACCCACTTTCCAGATTTGACGATCTGTCTGACCAATTGCGTGGAGCGTCTATTTTCTCAAAGATAGACCTACGATCAGGATACCATCAGTTGAGGATTTCCGAGCCTGATATTGCGAAGACCGCGTTTAGGACGAGGTATGGGCACTACGAGTTCACTATGATGCCTTTTGGGTTGACGAATGCGCATGTAAAATTTATGGAATTGATGAACCGTACGTTCCATCCTTACCTAGACCAATTCGTTGTAGTCTTTATTGATGATATTCTGGTTTACTCGAAGAACGCCGAGGAGCATGAGCAACACTTATGTACTGTTTTGGAGATTTTACGAAGATATCAACTTTACGCCAAGTTATCAAAGTGTGAGTTTTGGTTAGAGACGGTATCTTTCCTAGGACACGTGGTGTCTAAGGATGGTGTGGCCGTAGATCCAGAGAAGATTCGAGCTGTTACAGATTGGCCTAGACCAATGACCGTGATCGAAGTTCGGAGTTTTTTTGGACTCGCTGGCTACTATAGACGATTTGTATCAGGTTTTTCAAAGATCGCACAACCTATCACGAACTTGATGAAGAAAACGACAAAGTTTGTTTGGTCTGACAAGTATGAGACTGCTTTCCAAGAGTTGAAGAAACATCTTACGAGTGCACCAATTTTGACCTTGCCGTCGGGAACGGAAGGATATGAGGTCTATAGTGACGCATCTAAGCATGGCTTAGGTTGTGTTTTGATGCAACATGGAAAGGTCGTGGCTTACACCTCACGACAATTGAAGAAGCACGAGGATAGTTATCCTACACACGATCTAGAACTTGCTGTTGTCGTATTCGCATTGAAGATTTGGCGATATTACCTGTATGGTTCCGCGGTCAAGATGTTCATTGATCACAAGAGTCTCAAGTATATCTTTACGCAGAAAGAGTTGAACATGCGCCAAAGGAGATGGCTAGAGCTTCTGATGGAGTACGACATAGATATCCAGTACCATGAGGGTAAAGCGAACGTAGTCGCTGATGCTTTGAGTAGGAAGACTCGACATACCTTAAACACTGCTTTAGTGCTTCCTATTGAGATCATACGTGACTTACAAAGCCTCGAGGTGGAGATTGTGTTTCAAGGTGACGTTCAGTGTACCTTAGCACATATGACTGTTCGACCAACGTTACTAGAGGAGATCAAAGATAGATAAGGTGGTGATGGGGATCTTCAGCGGATTCTAAACCACAAAGACGAGGGTAGGGTCGAGGACTTCACTTTGGGCCAAGATGGAATTTTGAGGTTCCGAGAACGTGTTTGCGTACACAATGACCTAACTATAAAAAGTCATATTCTTGGTGAAGCTCATAATACGCCGTATTCTGTACATCCTGGTGGAGACAAGCTTTACTAGGATCTTCGCCAAGTGTTCTGGTGGAAAGGCATGAAACAAGAAGTCACTGAGTTCGTGGCGAAATGTTTGACATGTTAAAAAGTCAAGATCGAGTATAAGAGACCTGGTGGAATGGTACAATCACTGGAAGTTCCTACTTGGAAATGGAATTCGATTTCTATGGATTTTGTCATGGGTTTACCTTTGACACAGAAGAAGAACAATGTTATTTGGGTAGTAGTAGATCGCTTGATGAAAGTCGGAAGATTCATCCCAATGCACGACACTTGGGAAATGGAGAAATTGGCTGACGCTTATGTCAAGGAAGTCATGAGACTTCATGGTGTACCCCAAGAAATTGTTTCTGATACAGACTCGAGATTTTTCTCTCACTTCTAGCAGAAACTACAAGAAGCTTTCGGAAGCAAATTGAAGTTTAGTACCGCTTTTCATCCTGCAACAGATGGCCAGACAGAAAGAACAATTCAGACTCTGGATGATATGCTTCGAGCGTGTGCCCTCGAATACCAAGGTTAGTGGGATAAACACATACCATTAATTGAATTTTCTTCAACAACAGCTATCATTCGAGCATCGATCGAGCACCATATGAAGCCTTGTATGGTAGGAAGTGTAGATCGCCTGTATGTTGGAACGACATTAGCGAGATTGCAGTTTTGGGTCCTGACATGATCCAGCAGACTGTCGACATTGTGAAGGTGATTCAAACGAAGATGCGAAGCGCACAAGATCGCCAGAAAACTTATGCAGATAGAGGGCGTAGACCTAAAGAATTTGAGGTGGGAAGCAAGATACTTTTGCGAGTATCTCATGCCAAGGGCGTTATGCGTTTTGGTCGTAAGGGGAAGTTGAGTCCTCGTTACATTGGACCTTACGAGATCCTAGAAAGGATTGGTGAGGTTGCTTATCGTTTAGATTTGCCTGTGAAACTTGAAAAAGTCCACAATGTATTTCACGTTTCTCAATTGAAGCGATACGTACATGATCCAACTCTTGTCGTTCAACCTGAAACGATCGAACTTAATGAGAGTTTGACGTATGAAGAACGTCCAGTCAAGATCACTGACCGAAAAGAGCGCTCAACCCGAACAAAGACCACTCCGATTGTGAAAGTTATTTGGTCCCGTCATGGTCAAGAAGAGGCAATATGGGAAGCTGAATCCATGATGCGCGAGAAGTACCCAGAACTCTTTATCGAAGGTACTATTGAGTTTGGGGACGAAACCCTTTTTAAGGAGGGTAGAATGTCACACCTACTAATTTCGTGTTTTGTTTACCACTTTGCACGAGTTCCATGTTCTAGCATTACATGCTGCATTGCTAATCGACTTAGATCACGACCGTAGTACGCGCATTGCATTGTCCTAGTCCTAAAATTGTTTTATACCTACGTATGGGTAAAATGGTTCCGTCGTTGAGAAGTGACTACTTCATGTTTCATGTTTCGGGACGAAACTTCTTTTAAGGAGGGTAGAATGTGATACCTCAATATTTTCTATAATTATAATATCGATTTATAATTCATTTATAAATAGTTTCGAAAATTTAAATCATAAATTTATATAACGATTCGATTTACTCAAATAAAGCCATAATAATATTAACTATTATTATGGGAATTTCGTGATCTATAATTATCAATTTGAGGGATTTAATTAAATTATTTTGCATATGAATAAGGTTTATTCATATTGTTTTAATTAGTTTTAATTAGCATTTAATTGGTTTTAATTAGCAAATAAATCAGAAAATTATTCCTAAGCCTAGTAGGTTTTAACTTTCATTGACTGGAGACCTATATAAGCAAAGAGATGGGCTAATTTATCAATTTACAAAACTGAGCCAAAACCTCACCCTCTCTCTCTCTCTCTCTCTCTCTCTCTCTCTCTCTCTCTCTCTCTCTCTCATATATATATATATATATATATATATATATATATATATATATATATATATATATATATATATATATATATATATATATATATATATATATATATATATATATATATCCTCCCTTTGCTGCCGCCGTCGACCGCCGGAGAACCACCGCCGGTGAGCCTCCCTTCTCTCTCTTTCTCCCTCTCTTTCGCTGCTCTGTTTTCCCCCTCCCTTGTTTTCGCGAGCAGTGGCCTGCCGCGCCACCAGGCCGCGCCTTGGTGGTCGCCGGCGGGTGGCCAGCGTTGCTGGAGCCAACCCGCGCCTTCTCTCTCGTTCAGTCACTCTCTCTCCCGCGAGTTCTCTCTTTCTCTCTCTCGCAACTCTCGTTTCTCTCTCCTCCGTCGCCGGTGCTTCGGCGAGCCACCGCCGACCATGTGGTTGGTGGGTGGTGGTCTTGGTGATGGGCTAGGCCATGGGTCCCCATGCTTGGGTGATCGTGGCCTAGGCTCGAAAAACCAATTAGAGTTTTGATTTATAATTTCGTTTTAATTAATTTCGTATTTTCAGTATTTTTCGATTATTTTTTTTATTTTTCTATACTTGTTTGTAATCCGAATCCGGATTTTCAAAAGCCTAGATTGATTGACATAAATCAATTAATTTAAATAAAATATTAGATTACTATTTTTCTACTGTTTAGATTTTTGTATTTACTGATTATGTCTCGGTAATTGTGATTAATTAGGACCTAATGAACAAGCGTGATCGGATCGTGATTTTCAAGCTTACCTACTTTTTAGTGAGCGTTTGTTAGGTAAGAAATTGTGTCTACCTCTTTTCAAAACCTATAAAAAGGTTTTGACTTGTTATGTGCTAATTGCCTAATAGTTGTGAATTTAATATGCGAAGCATGATTAAATTATATCGTTGTTAATTATGAGAATTAGAAATATATTCTTCGCTGTAATTATGAATTATATTGAGTATGTTGAGATTATGAAGTTTCGTTAATTAATTAGTTCATATGCTAATTATTGAATAATTATGGTGATGTTGAATTTCTAATATTATTATGATATAATATATGTGCTAATTGGAATGGGATATTATTGAGTGCTAATGAGCACCTAATATAAATTGTTGGATTATTTGTTGAAAGTGTAATTTTTGGATATCATGTTTTTTTGCCGAAATTTCATTAGACATATATGAAGCATGATTATTCTTAATATGCATTAATGTGGTTATCGTCATTATTATTATTCATTGTCATGAGCATGAAGTGAAGTAGTGGGTCGTGGTCTCGTTGTACCACTAAGTCAACCAATGCAATTATGTGAATTGAATTGTAAATGAGAATAAGACTCCTAATAGATCCGTAGGAGTAGTCGAACAATCAAGACTGTATCTAATTGATGTATTCTAGGGATGCGTGATTTCCAAGTCACTTATGGACACCTCGTAGCGTGTTCGGGATGGATCATTCCCCATTATTTAATTCTCTACGTATCGATTATTAATGTTAGAGATAGTGTGAGTATACACTAGAGTAAGTCCATGGCATGTCAATATCACTCGATGAACAGTATGGGCAATCGCTATTCTATTCGCTCTCTTATTACTCTAATCAAGATGGTTTGTCTGTTTGTGTTTGAATGATGACTAAAGCAAGAATTGCATGTAATTGAATAATGTGTATGCGTGTGCTTGATTGTATGACTACTTGTGCATGCAAATGAATTTCAATGATTCTTCTAAAACCCAGGTAAGGTTAGCGAAAGTGTTTTTACTGGGTATAAACGACGTTTATTCAGTTTATCTGATTTTTGTTTTCTTTTGTTTTTTCTCTTTTCTTCTTTACCTTGTTTCCGTCACGGAAACCAGAGTGCAGGTGTTGTTGAGTGAGGACGTATAGCTTTGGAGATTGATTGTAAGCTGGTTCTCTAGAACTGTTATTTATTTTGGTTTATGGGATTTTGGTTTGTGCCCTAGAAGGCAAAGTTGTAATAATACTTTAATGGACTTAAGTTCACTTGATAGACAACTCTGATATTAATGTTTAGTTTGTTTAGATGCTTCCTTTGATACCTAGCTTTTCTTTCTGCTTAGCATTTATTCCTTAGTGATAAATATTGCAGTACCTACTCTCGGGTTTGGAATGGTTCAGTGGTGTCGAGTCGTGCACAACGACGTCGATAGCTCCCAGGAAATCGTTGTGAATTCGGGGGTGTTACAATTTTAGTTTCCACTTAGATAGATAAACTAACTGAAAAGTTCTGGTAATAAGTGAACTGAATTAAACTGATAAAATAAGGAATTTAAATTCCTAAAGGGTGTTTTAAATTCAAGTAACTCAAAGAGGCAAATACGATTCACAGATCGTGGTGGCTCATTTTTGTACCTCAATTGTGTTATTAGTTTTTCTTCTTATCCAAGAAAGTATAAGAGGGTTATCAGTAGTATGAGGTATCCCTCAACCGATGTAGAAAGAAGGTTTGAATATTTGGAATGAAATGCTTGTAGGGAGCACTTTAATTCGCGTTATATGCTGACTTAGTACGAACATTAGTCCTGCCTAAAACCAAAAAATCAATCCTACAAGTTACCAAAATACCTTATTTGTTTGCACCCAAAAAAAAACAACTTATTGGTGAAGGTTGCGGTGCCGAATATACGAAGCTATGGCCGCCTGGCATAAGCCCGTTTGGAGCGTATATGGATGCTACCAAATTGAGGATGGATGAGGAAATTGAGGATGGATGAACGAGATATTTTTGGGGTTTGGGTTTAATTTTTTGTTTTGGTAATCAGTGGGTGAGGGCATTTGGGTGGGTTCATGTAAATTTCAATAATCGCATAGCAGCAAAAAAAAAAGAAGATAAGTTTCAGTTGTAAAAAGTGGAGGATAAAACTGTATTTGACTAGGGAATTATTTACCAAATAGAAAAATAGTAAAGTTTTTAGAAACATCCTAAATAGAAATATGGTAGCTAGAGTTTTTCAAAAACGGAGGTAGTAGTAATATAAGGTGGGTATGGGTTGAAAAACTTGCACGTTGCCCACATACAAAATGAGACAATTGAACTAAAATGGCAAAAAGGTTCCCTCAAATAAAATAAAAAAGGCAAAAAGTTTACGACTAGGGCGGGGGTGATTAGAAACGATTTAAAATGGCAAAAATTCACTAAGTTTGCTTCTAATGCTCGGCTCCAAAAGCATGACAGTAATCTAATCATGTATAATAATCGATGAAATAACATCTTTTCTGACGGAGATCTGACTGCTGGTATAGATTTGTTCGTTGAAATAGAAATTTGTACGGCCTTCTGAATGTTCATTCCCGCAATACCATAAAACTCTTACAATAAAAGAGACTAAAAATCCCATAAAAAGGAATAAAACTATTCCCACAAATTAAACGGAGAGATAAACTTACTAAATATTAAACGAAAACATCAAAAACTAAAGCAAACAACAAAGAAAAACATTAAAAACGATGATTGCAGGCCAAGAATGTTCAAAAATCAACAATTCTCGGCCTGAAAAACACTCTTGTTGTGATGGAGGCTAAGGTTTAGAGAGATAAAAGTAGACTAAGGTTTAATCTATTCTAGAACTTTGTAGATACTACCACATCATCATATTAATGGATAATTTAGCAAAGTTTGAGTTATGACAATTTTACCGAAAGTGATAAGCAAAGTAGAGTCCTTTAGAATTGAGCTTAACTTAGTTGTCTTAGGTGGGGAAGTTGAACCCCTTGTAAGCATCAGAGCGGACTTTTGAGCGATAATTGCCCGAATCTCAATTTGTGTGTGACTAAGTGATCATTGGGCGTGATAAAAATGGGTGCTTACAATGGCAAAATTCAAAATTATTACTAATCTTATTGCGTACCCTTTGAACTAATTTTATTATTGTTATTTTTTTTAAGGTGAGAGTAACTCGGTTGAGCTTGAAGTCTTGAACGCCTAGTAAATAAATATAATAAAAAGGACCTTTGTCATCCATAAGACCATATCAAGATAGGTAGTTTTAAAGCTGTCAGTCAATGGATTGAAACGAAAAAAAGATATTCACCAACTTAAGACACTGGTTCAATGCATCCCAATTCTCTCTTTCTTCCTCCTTTAATAATATGACGATCTTTATAGGGAAATTCGTAGTAATGCTATTTATAAAATTTCATACATAGAGTAATCATGGAATGAATTAGCTGTAACCTTACAGCAAACTTGATTAATAGTGGAGCTAATATTACCTTAAAAACCGTAATCCTTAATCACGAATCTAATAATATTCCCATTAGATTTACTGGAATAATTTAACACAAGGTACGACCAACAATGATAGATGTCAAACTTCTTTTTTTTTTCTTTTTTTTTGCTAGTTAAAAGAAAAAATTTAATAAAAATGACCTGTATAAATAAGGAATATGCCGCAAATATTTTGATTACCATGAGGTTCAATGTAGGTTATATTATAATCCTGTTTATAGTGATTATATTCAACTCTCTATCTTATATAGAGGAGATTGAAATGATGATCTACCCTTAGATCTCCACTAATAGAACCATTTAATTGGTTGGACTTACATCTATTAAGTTCCGTACAATCAAACTTTATTTGTTATACTTATTATATATTTTCTTGAGTAGTAGTACCAAACCAACTAATTAATCTAAAAGATTTGACTATATCTTTAATTTCTTGAGTGGTATCAATTAATTTGTTGTGATGTTTTTTTTTTATGTCTTGATGAGTCTTTGAAGACTTTTGTAAATTTCCTTTTACAAACTCTACTATTCATCACATCATGATTCATGATCCGATCTAGTCCCATATATACTCTTTCAATCTTTTTGTTTCATTTGATCAAATTTGAATCCTAAACTTTACTGTACAAGTTAAAGAGATATAGATTAAATTGGTTAATATTTCCTTATATAAACTAAACAACAATGGAGGAAAGTTAAGTGAGGAAGAAAAATATTCATTATAATTCCAAGACAATGACTTATCATAAAATTTTGTATGAATCAGGCTCAACGTGAGACGTTTCAAATAAGTATAATGTCATGCTAATGTCATGCTTGGTTATAGAGTTGACCTCAGGTTGATTCGTTCTCATAAGAGACCTATTACTTACTTATTGGATAGATGAATTCCAAAACTCGACTATTAGGGTGCGTTCTTTAGAGCTGAACTTACCAGAACTGAACTGGACTGAACTGAACTGAATTCAACATCACTGAACTGGACACAATTGAACTGAACTGGACACCACTGAATTGAATTAAACATAACTTGATATGTGAGACAAAAATTATGTTTCTGAACTCAGCACCACTGAACTGAACTGGACATCATTTAACTGAAATTGAAATCACTGAACTAACACCTGAGCTGAATTGAACTGAAATGAACTGACCGAGTAAGCTCTAAAGAACACACCCTTAATCATGATCCAAATCTAGTCCATAGTCTCCATACTCATCCATCTTTTTTGTTTCATTTGATCAACTTTGAATCTTGAACTTTACTATACAAGTATATATACAAGTTGGGTTAGGGATCAAATTGGTTTTTTTCCTTTTTAAAACTAAACAACAATGGAGGAAAGTGAGCAAGAGAATTCAGCTTGTGACCCTTGATATGGTCCCTAGCTGGCTCATAATTTTATATGTTCATAATTCAAGACACACACATGATACAGATCCAAGATCCACCAATGATGACACAGCAGCTAGCCTGGCAGGACCCACCTTTTTTTTTTTTTTTTTTTTTTTGTATTTAGGGCTACCAAGTACCGATTAAATTTCATCAAATTTCCTCTTAATTTCCTACCAACTCTCCATGTTACTTGTAAAATTATATGTAACTTATTAAGGCTCTGTTTGATTCACTTTAATTTTACTTAAATTCAGTTCAGTTTAGTTTAGTTCAGTTTAGTTCATGTGTAACTTTATCACTTATATAACCTTTTATTCCGAAATAATTTCATGATGATAATTATGTCATCGGAAAGATCTCAAAACATATCTTCAAATGAGTCCAATATTGACTATGTTTGGACGAATTTTAAATGGTTAACGGTCAAGTTTAAAAAATCAATTCAGTTCAGTTCAGTTCAGATCAGTTCAGTTCAGTTCAGTTCAGATTAGTTTTATCGAGGTGAATTAAACAGAGCCTAACTCTGACCACACTATTCACATGGACGTACGTACAAACATAACATTCTTAATATTTTTTTTAATAATTAAAAATTGATAATAATTTAAGTTGACTATTACCAAATCAAAGCCATTGTCATGCCATCTACGGTCTACCAATAGAATAAACTTGCAGTCATTCTAATTAATTCCTTTACATGACTTAATTATCATCTTAATTTATTTTTTTTTGGTAATTTACACTAGGAGTATTCACCATCTACTACAATAACTATAGCTTCAAGGCGAGCTAGATTCGAATCTTCGTCGATCTTGATTAAGGATGGATGAGTCGTCCCTACTAACCTTGATTAATTACCATCTTAATTAAGCTTAAGTATGTTACAAATTGTTGAATTGAAATGAAATTAACATTATATATAACGTAACGCCCTCAATGATTGATCACAAATAAAGATCGGACAGCCACTCAAGTTTGGACCCTCTAGATAATGACTTCTATTAATCAGATAATATTCATGCCTTTCTCTGACGTGTGCAACACCACCACCACCAAAGTCAGTTTAGGCGGATTTCACAATTTATTTGTGGGTGTATGGACTATGGCTGTCCATACGGTAAAATCAAACCCAATACTCCTCATTTATTTCTATATTTTTAATAAAATATATTTAATTTTTTAAAATAAAAAAAAAATTATAAAATGCGACCTCATATATGAGGTGTGAATGTGTGATACATGTGAGACAAAAAATAATATCACCGAATTTGAAAAGTGATACTTTATATATGAGGTCGTTTCATAAGAGGTCAGTTGAGAGAAATAAGACTTAAAATTAAGGTTTTTGTGAGGTACATATATAGGGTGCACTACAGTGCTACCCGCTCCAAACTCAATCAATTTGCTCTTACACTTAAATGTATCATATATGATGAATAGCATTTATCCTACATATTTTCCCTAACAAATTTTGTATCCCCTTTTATGTAATACAATTAATTATTGATCAATTCCTGAAACGATAAATGTTTGTCGAAATTTTTGTCGTGTTTTGTCTAAGAAAACAACAAAAATATGACTAGTCACTCAATGAAGGTACACATACGAGAGCCGAGCATCCAAGATAAGCAAACGGGGATCGAAAATGATAAATCACATATAGGTTCTATCAAATATAGTAAAAAAAAAAAAAAAGCTAATCATAATTATAAGTTGTACGTTACCTGAAAATTAAAAATACCAAAGACACAAACTTGTCAATAATTCGATGCTCATTCAATGGTCAGCATACGGCACATTAAAAATTTAAAATGAAAGACACATGATTAATTTTTTATAAAGAGAGGTGTTTTAGTTTGTTTTTGTTTTTGTTTTTGCAAAGAGTATGAAGTAATACTCCGTAATTGTTAGATGAGAGATCAGATAAGGCGTTCTCCTTATCAGAAATAACCAAACACAGTTATTATAAATAAATAAATAAATAAATATTAAATGTATAGACACAACTAGCACCAGTAAGCAAATTAAATTAAATTCAAATCCTTGAAAATTAAGTCTCAACCACTATTGTTGGTATGCTATTACAACCCCTTAGTCTCTTGCCACACTATAAATAGAGGTCTCAACACCTCTAATTCACTACCAGAACTAGCGATCCACCTCTAATTTTATCTAGCTCCTTCATTTCTCTCTCTAAAATCTCTCTTCTTCTCTCTCTCTCCTCTTAAGTTAGCTAGTTCTGTATAATTACAATGGCAACTGTCTTAATGGCAGCAGCTAAAAGGGCAGCAGCTTCAGGAGGACCTGCACTAGCAGGACTCCGGGCAATGTCTACCCGACCTGGGCAAACGTCGATACACCGGTTGATTGAGGAGCATGGTACTGTGCTCCTCCCCGGTGTCCATGACGCTTTCGCCGCCACCTGTGTCCAAAGTACTGGATTCAGGGGTGGTTTTATCTCTGGCTTTGGTGTCTCTGCCTCCCACCTTGGAAAACCTGACTTTGGTTTGCTCACGTATATTTCTAATCTTATATTATACTCCTTTCGTCTCATTATGATTATATTTGTTTTTTTAAAATGTTACTCTGTTTAGTTAAGCTATCATATAAAGTACTTGTATATGGTAGCTTTGTGGGAAAGTACTCTTCTAGGACACCTAATTATATTTTTTTTGTTGGAAAATATTTAGACTAATTAATTAGTAGAATTTAGGAGGACCCTGCGATGTTTTCCTTTTCTCTTGTCAATTTGCCTCGACCGTAAAGAAAAAAGTAGGTATACTCCAATTAATCATAAAATAGATTTCATGGTCACTTTAAAATTTGAAACCCAAAATTATTTTTTGGTGAAAAGTAGTATACAATAAAGTAGTAAGTTATGATGGATAATGTATATAAATGATCCCTTTTCCCTCCTTTCTGTCTCCAATTATTAAGAATTTGAAGGATTTGATAGTAATTTGGTTGTTAGATGTGATCTTCGATCCTTTGTGGAATTTCATTCTAAGGTATGAATTTGACCAATTGAGTAAGGGTTGATCTATAAAATCATCCCTTTTTATTTCCTTTTTCCTTTTTGTTAATAAGGAGTGGCACCAACTTTTACTATTCACTATTCCAAGGTACTTGGGCTAGTGGTGGTGTCGAAATAAAGGGGACAATAGTATATACACCCCACACTACAATAAATAAACTTACTTCAATTATTTGTTTGACCTTAGCTCAATCATTTAACCCAACTTGTACCTACCAAGAAATGATACCATGACATACGATGAGTAACTATGTGACCATAATAATTTGGAAAAGTAAGTAAAGTTGGAAAATAAAAATAATGAGGCTCTTTGGAATGTATAGTCTTAATAATCACAAATAGCCAAATACCCAATTTTTGTTTTTCTTGGATTGAAAGTGACTACTATACTTTTAAATACCATAAAGAAAAATATATTCTAAAGTCATTTTTATACGAATGGATACGGTATCTTTTCAAATAACTTTTTTGTCCCCTTTTTTTGATTGTCTAATTGGATGAATTTAGTCAACTTTTCGACGAGATTCGTGTCTTACAAGCTTAATTGACTTGATCTAATAATTGGCAAATATTTGTGGGTGATATGACTTGGAATTATTGTGGAGATAATTTTTTTTTTTTTTTTTGAGGTGTGGTGGGGATTATTTAAGTTAGCTCAAAGGTACAATAGGTTCATCTATGGATTAAAACATGAGGTGGATACCTTAAAACACATGTGAGGTATCTTTTAAAATGTTCTCTAAAGTGAATTTAGAATGACTTATATATAGTCTTGTGAGTTGTGACTCTTGTCTTTGCTTGACTTATTTTTGCAGTGTCCAAATTAGTTTTTTTTTCCCTTTTTTCTTTTTTGAGTGTCCGAGGTAACTTTTTTATGTTCGATGAAAATTTTGTGTACTTATGCTGGAATGATAAGCTAAAACAGAGGAAATTATATATTACAGGACAACAGAAATGACAGAAGTTGCTCGTAGAGTTTGTGCAGCTGCTCCAAAAGTAGCCTTCATTGTCGATGCTGGTGAGTTAATAAATTCAGTCTATTGTGTAGTCAATTTCATTGCTTCATTGTATCTTAGTAATAAAAATCTGACATACATTTAAAAAGTCACAATTTGGTGTTTGAAATTAAAATCACTGGAAATGAACATTTCTTTGTTTGTCAATAGACACTGGTGGTGGTGGTCCTCTTAATGTCCAAAGGGTTGTCAAAGAGTTGATCTCTGCTGGGGCTTCTGGTATCTTCCTAGAGGTAATAACACTTATGCTTTATTTGGCAAAATTGAAAACTTTTCCAAGTTAATTAGACTAATGAATGAATGATTAACTCAACAGGATCAACTATGGCCAAAGAAGTGTGGTCATATGCAAGGCAAACAAGTTGTACCTGCAGAGGAACACGCAACGAAAATCGCAGCTGCAAGAGATGCAATTGGTGATGCTGATCTCTTCCTAGTAGCTAGAACCGATGCTCGATCAGTAAATGGTATGGATGATGCCATTGCTCGAGCAAACCTTTACTATGAGGTATAACTAAAACTACTTCCCTAACAATCAAAGCACTTCTCGTAAAGTTTAGGGGGTTTTCCCCAAATTTTCCTGGAACTTATGCAAAATTTTGTTGACACTTGTAGGCTGGAGCTGATGGGATCTTTGTCGAGGCACCCGGAAACGACGAGGAACTAAGACGTGTAGGACGTGAAGTGAAAGGTTTCAAGATCGCGAACATGATTGAAGGAGGGAAAACACCATTACATACACCAGCAGAGTTCAATGAAATGGGGTTCAGCTTAGTTAAGCATCCACTTACATCAATTTTCACCACAGCACGTGCCTTAACTGAAATCCTGAATATTCTAAAGAACAAAGGAACAACAAGGGAAGATTTAGAGAAGTTAGCTACATTCCCACAATTCAGTGAATTGGTGGATTTGGAATCTTGGTATGAGCTAGAATCAAGGCTAAGTAGCTACACACCTGAAGCAGTTAAACAAGTCTCCAATATGTGATGAAATTATAAAGATGCATCAAATTATTAATTTTGTCAGGGATATCATATATATGATTCAATTTGTCTTGTATTTGTTTTTTTTTTTTGATTTTTTTTTTATTTTTTCTTTTTTGGATATGATGTGTGCAAAAGTAATTGTATTTGTCAAATGAAGCATCATTCTGTGGCTATATTACTACAGATTAAAATAAATAATAATAAATCAAATTACATACTTTGTTTACTCATGTCAATTCTTATGCCAATGTACATGGCCATATATATTATCCATCTGCACTTTCTGCCTATTGCTACTTTAAAGGTTAAGAAAAAGGCAGAGTGTGACAATCTAGCGCTTGTGCTTTTGTAGCATATTGTAGGGGAACTCATTATCTTAGCTTGTAATGTAACATAACTTTATATTTTGTTCCGACTAGAAAAAAAAAGGAAAAGACAATTTAGAGTAAGATTGAAAATTAAGATGAGAGAATATTGAAAATAAAACTTTACAAAGCATAAAGGGCCAAAAGAGTACGAAATGTGAAACAAACAAGTAATGAGGAGATAATAAGGAAGGCTACTAGGCCCCTCGAAAAGTACGGAATAAATTACAACTCGGAATGATAATGTAAGCTCATTCGTAAAACAAATAAAGAAGTATTTGATATTTGTACATTAGATTTCAAATTCGATTTCATGCTTTCACCCACTATTTTCCCATATGAATTTATTTAGTTCTTTGTCTTTAAAGGACCACTACAAAAAAAAAAACACAAAAACAAAAACAAAAAAACATTAAAAAAAATCAAGGTCGTTCCACTTATTCTTGGCCTTTCTGGGTGACTTTGGGCCTCCAAAGAAAAAAACTGAGAGTATGTTATTACAATTCTCATTGATTTTCTTTTTCTTTTTCCATAATAAGTCCAACACAACCACAGAAAGATGAAACAGCACGCACACAAAGGAGAGGGAGGCTAGGTGAACAGAAAAGACAGGATAGGATGACTAAGGGCCTAAGGGTTATTGTGAATTAGATTATTATGGATTAGTGTACATGGCATAATACAATGTATGTAGTTATTGATAACGGATGGTTGAAAGTCTAACTAATATTATATTTGTTATTACACTGCTTTCTCACATTAATGTTTATTGGGCTTGAAGTGTGGATGATACACATGTCTCCTCATATCATGCACTGAAATATTTCACTTAGGGAATAGGGGTTATTAAGATTCAAACACAGGACCTCTCTTGATCATCTAACTCTAATACAATGTGTTGCAACCAACTCAAACAGAAGTTGAAACTGATAGTTAAAAGCTCAACTAATATTATATACCCTATTAATTATGATAACAAAGAAAGATAAGATAATTAAAGGTTATTGTGAATTGGTTGATTAATGTACATGGGATGCAATGTATGTTTTTTTTTGGTCTTTGCCAAAGGTATCCCACTGTCGACCATAGTGACTAATCCCCTCGCCTCAATTGTCAACGCATTAAGCGGTAGGGGGCTGGCCAAGGGATTTTTTCCATTCACAAGAGTTGGGATTCGAACCCCCAACCACTTGTTTAAGGGATAAAGTGCTGAACCACTATGCCAACCCATCTTGATTAACGTACATGGGATGCAATGTATGTAATAATGATAACAAAGAGCAAAATTTGGAAGTTTGATCAGTTGATACGAGTATGTTTTCAAGGTCGGAAATTTGAGACTTATTACCTTGTAATTACTGGACCCTAATTGAATTACACAATGTGTAGTATATATAAATTTGTATTTGTGTCTATCTCTCTCCCTCCCCCCTCATAGACACAAGACATATTTGTATATAATACACATTGGGTAAGCTTAGCATTTCTCGCAATTACTACTTGTCCTCGTCATATCTATCTAATACTCCATCTATATACAGATTTGAGCTAGACCCATACAATCTCCATGAAAATCGTGGATCTTATAACCAAGCCAAATCCAAGTAAAACATGTGTCTCCTAGTACATACATATGTCCGCCATTGGTTTAATTTGTGGGGTTCTTTCTCAACCTTTTTCTTTCATTTTGACACATCGCCAACAAAAAAAATCACAAAATAGTTGTAGACTTTAGGTACGGTATTTTTCCTGTAGCTAATTCGTTGCGGATTTTAAAAATATATAGCTAATTAACGACGAAAAAAATACCATAGCGAAATTAGATGCGGAATATTTCTCGCAAGTAATTAGTTACTAGTTTTATGTCCGTGCTTCGCACAAACTCGTAAATATCTCTCGGAAATAAAGATAATTTCTTAGGTGATACCTCATGTCTGTTATGTTCCGCAGAACTAATTTTATATTTTAACATTTTTTATGAGATGCCCTTTTAAATTGATCTACATCTAAAATAAAATGAATGTAAAAAAACATAATTTATGAACATAATTTGAGGATACTTCAAAATTCACAAAAGAATAAGAAAGGATAATTTAATGAAGTAAGATTTTTATTTTTTAGAGTTACGTAATTTAAAATATGTTATTTTGTAGTTTGAAATAATAAGCAAATAAATCATATGATAAAGTCGAGTGATATTGATCATTTGGCACTTGGATGATGATTTGTTAAAATATGTGACAAAGTTACACATGTGGCGTCAACGTGTCATCTTTACACGAACATTCCCTCTTATGTGGCGTCTACATGTTATCACTGCATGGTAAGGACCCAACTTGTATAGGTCACATATATCTCCACTTAAAGCCGTTTTCAAATCCAATCCATTAAAATAAGATTTATGATTTTTTGACTTACTGAAATTATTTTATTTTTTAAATAAAAATATGCTAATAAATATGTAATAAAGTTAACTAATGTTGAGCCATTAAGGGGAAACACTTGGATGATGAGTTGTTAGGCTATGTGGCAAGCTTTGCTAATATGGTGACTTCGGTGTCGTCGTCACACGATTTTGGGCCTCTATGTGGCGTCTTGCATGTTGTACACACACGAAAAGAAAAAGAGAAATATTTTTACTAATATATTTAATAAAGACATTAAAAATTTATGGTATGAAATTATAAATATTACTTTGTGAAATACATTTAACTTTATGTTAGCAAAAAATTTATCCATATGATGCATGCTAATTCTTAAAAATAATAGTATAATTTCATGTCTCCCTCATAATTTACTTCTTAATATCCTTTTAAATTGATCTACATCTAAAATAATAGAATGAATGTAAAAATAGATTGATTTATGAACAAAATTTGAGCCTACTTCAAAATTCCCAAAGAAAGAAAAAATAAAGATTAATTAATCTCTCTCTAGTTAAAAATCAGTCTCTTATTGCAATTGGATTTTTGGTGATTGAATAAAATCAATTAATGGTGAACAAAACTTTTCCACTCTCTAAAGTTATAATCAACAATTTGATCCTAAATATTTATTTCTCAAATGTGCTAGGTAGTTCGTAAACGTTCGTAAGTGCTATATTAAAGTCTCAATTAATTTGCTACGAAAGCATTAGAGTAGATGATGAGTTGACGTTCATGTTTCATCCCCTACACAAAATGTCTGTCCATATGGCGTCTTTATATGAAAAATGACTTCGTTTTTCTTATAAATATAAAATATTTATTACAAATTGAATTTAAATGTTTAGAATATGTTTTCGTTACTAATATTCAAGTGTCATTTACAACTAATATAATACAAATATGGATATCTTAAGTGTCTTATCCAATTAGTTTATACCAAATCTTTCCAAAACCAATCTAATCAACTATGATTTATAATTTTTAGATTTATGTAACTAAAGATATGTTATTTTGTAGTTTGAAATAATATGCACATAAATCAAATAATAAAATTCGAGTAATAATGAATTTCTGGCACTTGAATTGATCCGTTAAGCTATGTGGCCAAGTTGTGCACTATGTGACATCTACGTGTCATCTTCACACGAACATTTCCTCTAATGTAGCATCCTACATGTCATCACCGCATGAAAATGACTTAACTTATATATATATATATATATATATGCGGAAAAACTAATTTCCGCAGTAAATTAATAAAATATAAAAAATAAAAATTAGTTGCGAAAATAATAACCGCAACTAAATCAGTAACGAAATTAATTAATTCTACAACTAATTATATTTGTTGGGCTTGTTTGAAAAACGGGTAAATATAATGGGTTACATTATAGGTTAAGTAAATGGGTGTGGCACAATGGTTTGAGCCTCTTCTCCCCACTCGACTGGACAGGGTTCGAATCTGGCTTCCAACGCGATTTAATTCGCGCGTGCAGGTGAGGCAGCAGCAGGCCCCACCAGGATGTAGAGGGGCCCACATGCGTGCAACGAAGGCAGGCCCGACCCATGTGTCTGAAACTGCAGTTTCACTTTGTTTTATTCCGCCGCTGACATTAGCGACGGATTGAGTTTATTCCGCAGCTGATGTTAGAGGCGGAAACAAAGAAAACCGTCGATGGGGTTAGCTGTTGATTGTAATGCGCCGCTATTTTTTACCAACGTCGAGGAAAATAGCGGTCAATTCTTCCCGCCGCAGCACCCGCCGCAACCTTCTCCTAACGACGGTTTTGGGCTGTTTGCGGTGGTAAAATTCCGCAGTTTTTTTCCCTTTTTTTAGTAGTGTCGTCAACCCTGCTTCTTTCACACACACAAAAGAAATTTTTTACTTTGTTCCAATCCATTTCAACAACTATAATATTGATTGCTCCAAATCCCCCACACATAATCAACAATTTTCATATGAAATCCTTATCCAATAAATTGGGTCTATTCTCTTAATTTGCACAAAATTGAACTAAAATAACTTAAACTAAGCTGAACTAAGTTAAACTATATCAAAGGATATTAGTTTGTGTCCTATACTTTTATATGTCCAATCACAAGGGGCGGGGGAGGAATAAATGCCAATAGTGAAGGTAATATAAATAGGAGACGACACGTTGAATAAAACGTTTAATGATAAAACCGCAAGTACGCACGTTTTCGAAAGAGTAAAACTATCATGTTTTAAGGGAGTTAGGGATTTCAAGTATAGTACCAACCCTTCAATGCGTGGATTGGACAAGTTAGGCTAATGATCATCTTGAAATTGCACTATATAATATATGGATGTGATCACACTACTACTGTTGCAAGCTCATTTTTACATGTCATTGCTGGTACCCTGGAGGCATTGGCCTGGCTCCTCCAGGGCTCTAAGTTGTTTAATTTTTTGGGACTGATAGCTACCGATTGGCGTTGTCCAGAAAGCATTCTTGGCTATTTTTGTTTAGGAATTGCTTACCACGTGATGAGAATCAAGATATGATGTGCGCCTATTTGAGCACTTCTCTTTTTTTTTTAAGGGAAAGAGAATTTCATTAAATAAAAGTTGTTATAGATAGGCACTTACAAACCAAATCGAATTTAACAAATTACAGATCTAAATTGTTAATTTGTTATACGGCAGCTCTAATTGTTTTTTTTTTCTTTCTTTTTTTTTTTGGTTGTGAAAATGGCAAATAGTCAAATACAAAGAACACGTCTAGCAACTAGAACAGATCCAACGCTTGGCTGCCAAATTATCCTAGAATTTAATGTTATAACTAGAACATGCAAATCACGCCCATATTAAACATGGTGGCAATAATTAAGCCCTATTTACACATGCTAGATAAATCAAATAACATGCTCACAATCTATATATAGTTTCCCCGTCCTATGAAAATGTTCACACTAGTTTTTTCAAGATCAAACTTATTTACAATCTTTGACCATAAATATCTCAAAGGATATACAAATTTATTATATAATAATACTTTTATTGGATTCAGTTTAAATAGTACTTTCAAAAAATCATAATTTTATAATTTATATATCCATATAATAATTGTAATTATTTGCGGTCAAAGTAGTGTCTTAGAGACCGTGAAAAAACTAGTGTGGATATTTTCATGAGACGGATTAAGTATAATATAAAACATGACTTGGAAAAACAAAAGGAAAAAAAAGAATACCAACAGGTGGGTACATGGATATTCAAATAAGTAAGTTGATTTTCGGGCGCCTCAAACGACTCCGTCCAAAAAACAGACTTATCATCCACTGCGTTAAACTCCCCCAATGGCCTTGAGAAGCCTCCAAGTGGACTGCTCCAAGTCGTTGAAAGTCGAGGCATACACAAGGTTTAGGGTTTGGTTAAATGAGTTAGATTACGATTGTGTGGGTCCAACAAGCGAAAAGGGCACGTAAAATGATGATTTTGACCTCATACCTCCAAAATGCGATATATTTCGATCTCAGAACTTGGTTGAGGTAAAGTTAAAGTCGTTGAAAAACTCCTGATAAGGTTATTTACAAGCTATGAAACAAATATTGATTGAAAGCCTTATATATAAAACGACGAAAGAAAAGGGATTTATGTGAGTAAATAAGTAGTAACACCTATAAATAAAAACATGATACCAATATTAAAAAAAAAATCATAATTTGATAAGGCGGTCTCATAAAAAGTTTGTTGACGTGTTAAACTAATGTCTAATGAGACCGCATCATACGAGATTTGCAAATGTCATAATATATGCGCTCATACGTTATTGTTGAACTTGACCACGCTTAAAAATGTTATTAATAAGTTCTGTTTCCCTCAAAATTGTTTTGTTATGCACCGTCCATAAATCCGCACTTTCCTACTATTTGGCGTTTAAGATCTGAAGTATAAACTCTGTTACGGAGTATAATATGGACATATAATTATAGTGCGTCTTTGTCACTCACTTTGTCCACATTCTTTGGCTGCCTTCCCCGCCACTAGAAGTGTCCGATTCAGATTTCTTGTTCCTCCAAATAAAACGGCCATCTTACATTTCTGAATAAGACACCAATATGATAGTGAGTTCCCTTGCAATTACCAATTAGTAATCAGCTAGTAACCACCTCACTAGTCACTACACACCCAGCTTCTAGGACACCCAAGATTCTCTTTGTTGGTCCTGTTCTTAAAGTGTCTCAGATTTGACCCTTACTGACCTAAAAAGGTATGTCAATTGTGAAGTCACAACAAAGGACAAGGTAAACAGTGAGTTTTTCTTTCTTTTTTTTTTTTTTTTTCGTGCGCGAGCCTATGAACAAGGGTATGTTTGGCAAAATTAGTTTCATTGTAGCTATAATTGTGGAATCGTAAAAGTTGAAAGGATTTAGTAGAAGATGGCTGAAAGTTGATAAAAAAAAATGCTATAACTAGTTGAAAGCAAGTATGAGTAGTTTCACAACATTAGTCGTATTTGTAGCTATAAATTGAAAATACTTTGGCGAACGTAGCTAAGAATGGAAAAAAAACTAGTTGCGAGTTGCAAATTAATTGAAAAGTTAGTTGTTTCTGTCAAATATAGTCAGGATTTGCTTTGGGTGAACTAAAACAAAGCTAGTAAACAAGGAAGGGAACTTGCTTGTGAACATTAGTGACCTCATTGAGACATTCGCACATCTGCTTAGTGAACAGCAGGCACATGCTCCAGAGATGCAGATCTAGGAATCAAAGTCAGTCTTCGTCCAAGAGCTAGCCTGTCAGGCCCCCACCTTTGTTCTATTTACATGGCTAACAATTGAGCCACTCAAATTTCCTCCTTATTTCCTACCAACTCTATGTACCTGTTAAATTTCACAACCAGACAGGCCTATCAACCTCTGAGCATGATAGTCACATGCAACCCAACATTGTTTGAGAAGGAAACCTGGAACGTTTTTTTTTTTTTTTTTTTTTTTTTTTTGGCAAGAATAGTTATGGAAATTAAATCAGGAAATAAAATGATTTTAGTTGACATATATTATATCAATAATTTTGACATTAACTATAATATAATAGTTGAAAACACGTATTATGTGTAATGTATCGAATTAGTTATTTTTAATAGAATATGTATATAGGAAAATATTGTAAATATTAATTCCTATTAGGTTTAGGCCCACAACCTTGTAACCTACTCTGTACTCAGTCCGTATATATTGGAAATAATATACAAAAAACCCCGAAGGGGAATTACCACAATTCACATGGTATCAGAGCAAATATCCTAACCCTACCTACCTCTCTCAAAACGGCCGTGCAATCCTAAACCCGCCCGTGCAAACTCTGCCTTCACTCCTCCGACGGTTGTCTATCGCCGGTCGCCTGCCATACCGGTCTCCCACCGTCCTCTTGCTCCGGTCCACCTGTCCGGCGCTCCCCTCCAATCACGCTTCCGCAAAGCTACTTCACGACCCTCGTCGTGACTACCTACCGTGCCCAGTTCACGGCTGCCACATGCCGCCCTGCCCCTCCTGCGGCCGCTGTGACTCGTATGCTCCAACCGAAGGCAACCCACCCGCCATCCGTCGAGCCGTTGCTTCATCCTCTCGGTATCACCGTCCCTTCCCACCTCTCTATCAATTCTTGCAATTCTTGTTGTGCGTGATAGAAGAAAAACAAAAACACAAAAAGCTTAGGTAGTGTTTGGTAACGCTTTTATTATTTTTGTTTTTAATTGACAAAAATCTGTTTTTCTATTTTTTGTTTGAAAAAATAGTTTTTATAAAACAAAGTTGTTTGGTTAACCCACTGCTCAAAAACAATTCTTGAGAAAAAACATATTTGGATGCCTTCATCGCTTTCCAATTTCCATTACAAATGCAGTGGAACTCCATTATGAAGAGTAGCCAATTTGCAATGCCCATAAAACATTTTTTACCAAAAGCAGAACATCCCTCATTTCTTTGTTTACTTGCAAGAAGCGCCAAACTACCCCGGAATTTTATACAGACCATGCCCATTCAACTTCCAACCATCCTAGCTACTCTATTGTTGTTATGAGTTTTATAGCCACCACCAATGTCAGTCATATTGCTTCTCATAATTTCTCCACCATGGATTATCAAGCTCAAACCCCTTTTCTCTCTCCTCCTCTTTTTTCATCTTTCTCTGTCCTTCGCCATTCTAAAAACCGTCCTTGGCGTGAAGACCAACTTCTTGGTTGTGGTGGACCTGCTTGTCCATGGCAAGAGCATCGTCAACAAGAAGCTCGGTCCTTTTACTACTAACCCATAAA
Source organism: Tetragonia tetragonoides (assembly GCA_038025085.1). Lineage (NCBI taxonomy): Eukaryota > Viridiplantae > Streptophyta > Magnoliopsida > Caryophyllales > Aizoaceae > Tetragonia > Tetragonia tetragonoides. The sequence goes on along the minus strand of CM076140.1, from coordinate 13,836,380 downwards.
CATGAAAAAAAAATTGCTTTTCAGATTCTAGAAGTGAAAAATATTCACTTCTTGTTTTTCTCTTTTTCTGTTTTTTTTTCATAGGATCAGGTTTTTTCTTAATTTTACTAAACACCATTTTTATCAAAAAAACTGTTTTTCTAGTACTTTAAACAGAAAAACAGCTTCTATAAACCGAAACAAACAAGCTCTTATTTTATTTTTGCTTTCACCACCGACTTGTTCTCTGATTTTGTTTTGTTTTGGTTTTATTGCTTCATTTGTTTTTTTTTAGAATTTCAATATGTCTGGTGAAAACAATAGCAATCCCCCATCACAACAACCAAATCCCCCACTACCACCTATGCATGCTTATGGCATAAATAATATCCGAACTTATGTTCCCTTAACCTTTGATTTGACTAATTTGAATTATGACGCTTGGAGAGAACTATTTGAGACCCATTGTACTAGTTTTAGTGTTATAGGTCATTTGGATGGGACCTCCGTGGCCTCCGGACCCCTTGATTTGGAGTGGTCACGCCTTGATGATATTGTTAGAACTTGGATCTATGGAACTATTAACCAAGCCCTCATACCAATGATTTTAAAACCTAAAAGCACGGCTAGGACCTTATGGCTTACTCTTGAGGACCTGTTTCGTGACAATAAGGAAGCCCGGACCCTTCAAATTGAAAATGAACTCCATAACTTGTCCATAGGTGATCTCTCTGTTCATGATTATTGTGCTAAAATTAAAATCTTAGTCAATCTACTGCGTAATATTGATAGCCCCCTCACCGAGCGTCAACTTGTCAATCATACTATTCATGGCCATTCTGATAGGTTCGATAATATCCATAATGTCATTCAACATCACAAGCCATTTCCCACTTTTCTCCAAACCCGCTCTATGCTCCTTCTTGAGGAGAAACGTCTCGACAAACAGTCGAAACCCTCACCCTCCCACCACCATGACCACCCGTCTTCCCCCATGCTTCTTCACACCCACCACCAATACTCCACCTCCCCGTATCCCCCACCCTATCCGAACTACCCCACGGCCTACCCTCCCCCTCCCACGACCTACCCCCAAGCCTACTTCACGACCCCTCACCTCCCCCCTCCTACCCGACCACCACCACAAATCCCCCACCACCCATCCCATACCCGGCCTCACCCATCAACCCTCCTCCCTCCCCCTAACTCCTCACAACCGACCCCGCCAAAAACACCAACTCGGGCCACAAAAACCGCAACAACAACACTAAAAACCGCGGCAAGGGTAACGATCGGTCCGACACTCCCATTGTCGCCCCTGCCGCGGCCGCTGCTCCGGCCCTGTGGCCCCCGAACTTCTGGTGCCCACAGTTCTACTCGCCGGGAGGGTGGCCGCCCATGCCGCCAACCCTCCTTGCGCCCCCTCGCTCCACCACGAGCCCTGCTGCCGCCAGGCCGGCGCCGCATCCTCGGCCCCGCCCCTGGCCAGCCAGCTGCTCACCTAGCCCAGGTGGCCCCCGCCCCTGCACACACTACAAGAAAAACCTTTTATAACAACGATAAAAGTCGTTGCAAAAAATATTAAGTCGTTGCGAAAAATATTTATTGCAACGACTTTTGTCGTTGCATGGTCGTTGCGTGTCATGGTGTTACAAAAGAATAACGCAACGACATTGCCAAAAATACATTTTCTGCAACGACTTTTGTCGTTGCTATAGACATGTCATTGCCATATATGTGAATTTTCATATGCTGGGTTACCATATATCACAACAACTTATGTCGTTGCAAAAATTACACTTTTATTTTGAGCAACAATGTTTGTCGTTGCAAAAACTATTTGATTTTTTTTTAAATAAATAAATTAATGAGTGCAGATTTAAGATTCTTTCAAGCTCAATGATCACAACTAAACCTTTTTATTCTATTTAATAATTAAAGTAAATACATAACACAATCCACGTCCAAAAATCTACACTGAAGCAACAATGAGATAACTCGTAAATACATTTTAAAAAAAAAAACATTTCTTCATCTTTGTTGCTTCTAGTGGTTACTCTTGTGATAACGAACCACCTGCAATGTACAACAAAAAAAGATAAGTTTGAGATAAGTATTCTAAGCAAGACATGTAAGTAACAAATTAAATCATCAAGAGGCAACACCATAGTGACTAGGAGATGGAAAAAAAAAAGGCAAAGTAACAAGCATTGAGTACTGGCTAGTCTACACTATCGATCCTATCTCAAAAGCATTGAGTACTGGCTAGCCCCACGTATACGCTGGTTTTTCTTTAGATTCTTGACTTTAAAACATACAATAAGATGGTCAAAAAGTCTAATAGCATATCATAAATCAGTTTCGTAGAACAGGTCTTAAACAGGTCAAATTCACTAACTTAAAATCACAAAGACATGTAAGCAAATATAAGTTTGAGCTCAGAAGAACATGCAAGAAATATGCCTGAATTGAACATAATCACGCTCCCAAGTAGTACCCTGATTTTCTCAAACCAAACTTAGAACGATAATGACTAAAAGAAATAGTGTGGCAGTGTAGTGTAGTTAACAGGGGCAGTGTAGTGAGCAAAAGAATAAGAAAAGAAGTAGAATGACTTAAACAAAATTAAAACGATTAATGAATAAGCCTTACTCAAACCTAACTAATGAAAGGTAGTGAACAAAGCCATGCAACCACCAGTACACCAATAACAGTTACAGAATACAACTACCAGATTGCCACAACTCAGAATACACCAGAATGCAACAACAGATTCATAAAAACAGCAAAAGCAGCGTCACAAAAACAGCATCAGTACACAGACACAACAGCAGTAATTTAAAAAAAAAGTTGTAGCTGCAACTTCTCAGAACTTCTTTAAAATTATAGGTGCCGATAGTATTGCTATGCTCTTATTTACTATTTCCTTCCTTAACCAATCATGATCTAATCTAAGAATTCTAAACATACTATAGAGTAGTATTGTTAAACATGTTCTAAAGATGTAAAGGTAAGATTCTTACCTTTGCCTCAAAGGTAAAGTCAAGAAGAATGTCCTCAACTAGCATCAGAAGGCATGTAGGAAACCTGTAATTAAACAAGCCAACAACAATGGCAATCGCTTACAGAAATAGTCATAGAACAACCATATCACTTACAGAAAATAAAAAAGAGGGGCTAAACGGTAGTTTTTCAGAGATAAGGGATCAAACAATGCAACTGGTGCATCAACTCAACATATGAGTAATATAAACAGATTAGTAGTGGTATCATATATGGTCCAAGTCAACATCAAGTAGTATACAATCTGGCTGAAGAAAATTCTGAATAATATGTCGTTTTGCACAAAAATAAGTAAAGGGCTGAATGCAACTGGTAGCTTGGCCCTTAATTGCAACAAAAACATTTCTATGCATTATAGCATCTTAAAGACAACTGACAACACCTTCCAGAACAGCTAATGGAACAAGAAAATACACATTACCAGAATACAAGAAATCAGGGAACTCATGGGTAAGAAACATTCAGCATCCTGGGATGCGAGTTTAAAATTTAGACTGGAATACATACCTCTCACGTTCAATAGTATGTGCCAATGGAAGTATAACTTGATCACCGAAACTCCCAATTTGGGCTTTAGGCAAGCTACAAGGACTAATTTTGGCAGCTGCAGTAGAATAAGCATCAATGTTGTTGTCAGCCGTTTCTTATCTATGCTCCCTCAGACCCTCAGGACTCAGACCTGAACATTCAGGTCCAAGAACCAATCCTAAACATGTAAAAATTACTACATAAGTGCATGCTAGATGACTGTATCGTTCCTCTATTGAAATACCACTTACAAAATGCTGTTTCCTAGTGTTCTAAGCCTCAAAACATGGTTAAACAGTGTAATATCAGTTCAGAATTTAGAACACAATTTAGCTCACAAACATATGGAATTTACCAAGTGAAATGCTTCAAAAATCATCCTAGCTAGTCCCTAGTTCGCATCTCAACTTCGTGCACTGATTTTTCTTCTTTTCAAGCCTCTTAGCATCCAAAAATCATGCTTAATCAGTCTAGAGACAGCTCTGAAATTCAAACTATAGGAACAGAATGCAAAACAAAAATGTTATCCCCTATTTTTCACCCAAGAGAACTTCTATTCAACTCCCTTGGTTGGTCTAATAACCAATTAAGCAAGCATGTGAATCAAACAAAACCTTAGAATTCAATCATACGTTAAGCAATAAATATCGAGATTTCACATATGGGGAGAAAGTGAGACAAAGAGAGATTTACCAGCAGCAAAGACAACAACTACGAGAGAAAAATGGTGGGTGCTACTGTAGTGTCAGATCAGCATTCTCAGTGTGAAGAACAAACTCTCAGTTTCTGGGTTCATAAATCACAAACTCTCAGTTAAAAAACCTGATTTAGAAGCATTTACCAAAAACTTACAACATCAGTACACTTCAATTCCTTTAATCCATCACCAAAAGAGTAAAAAGAATACCCATATTACATTACAACTGTGATAGAAACATGCCAACATATCGGCCCAAATTCAGTTTCAACAGACTTAATGTTAGGTAAGGTGATAAGAACCAGTGCTAGACAGGGGCTTACCACCAGATAATTTTGCTGTTCAGTGAGAAAAATCTCCAATAAATTGAGTGGATGCAAGACGGGAGGGTAAACAACTAAATACACACTCTCTCCTCTCAAATTCTCTCTGTTCTAAAACCCATTTCTCATTCCACTCTCTTATCACTCAAGGAGTTTTCTCTCATATTCCTTCCTGTTATTTAAGACAATCGATCATCATTGGCTATTTCTGACCTTGATTAACTAATTTTGAGCTGGAAATTGTAGTTCTTATCATCTTACCTAAATAATAAACATATATAAATATGAACTCTGAAACATGACTCCTGTAATCAATAAACACTAAACAGATCTCAGTTCTTAACAGGACTTTCAGGTACATATTATAATGCTTGATCTACAATATCTAAGACAAACAAATCACACTAAAATGACCCAAGATGGTTAAGAAAGACTCACCTAACCCCTCCCTTAGCTTCTCTAAACTTAGCACCCAGTGATCAAGACTGGTGCCTCACTATGTCACAGGGTGGGCACTAAGACTCCAACTTATGGTATGAGCTGAAGGAACAACTACTACACTTAGGCAACCAGGCAACTTCTAAAACCCTATATTAAAGACAAAGATGAATGTAGTACTTATACTAGTACCAAATTAGCACGAAAATTGACCGTTACGAACTACAAAAGGACTTCAAACTCAATTCAGATTTGCATGAAGAAAAAGGTCCAAAAGCAGCTAAGTACTAAGGATCGAAGGGAGATAATTTTGCTGCAAACCCATAATATTTACTCTCCTGGTGGGGCAACACCTTGCTTTATCCTCTCCCTTTTCATCTTCTTCTTATTCCAACAATCAAAATGAATAACAAAATCAATGTCAACAAAATTACAGTATAAGCATAATCACCTTGCAATATATAAACCAGCACTAATTATAGGCAAAGAAATTGAAAAAACCATAAACAAACAGTACCTGGAGATTAGGATTTTGAGGAGGGATTGGAGATTCAAAATTCTACTCTCTAGGGCACCGAAATTGTACTTAAACTGTCGAATTTAATCAAAGAAACAACAAATAAATAAGCAAAAAAAAAGAGAAAAATAATTATTCAGATTAAAAAATAAAGAGAGAGAGAGAGAGAGAGAGAGAGAGAGAGAGAGAGAGAGAGTAAAGATCTGTTCACCAAATCAAAGAAACGCCGGTGTATCACGAGGTAGAAAAAAACGCAGATTAAGTGGTGAAATCTAGGGTTTTCCCAAAATCTTAAAACTTGTAGATGATGTGAGGGAAGTTGAGAGCGAAATTGCAGCTGGGTGAAGCCAATGAATCTTCAGTGGTGATGGATTTCGACGACAGCCATGGGTGGATTATGAGTGTAGGTTCTTGACGGGAGAGAGAAGGAAGAAGAGAAAAGGTGGGTTTGAAGAGTGAAGTACTGAAGTGGGAATAGAAAGCGCTAGAAGTTTAGAACCCTTGTTGTGTATTTTGCTTTTCATTTCTTTTTTAATTATTTATGGCAACGACAAGTTGTTGCAATATATATGTGTCGACTACTACAACGACTTCCGTCGTTGCAACAAAACGATAACTTGTATGGCAACGAATTATCTCCTTGTGAAATACGAGCACAAATTTTCAGCCCACCCCGCTAATATTTTTGTTGGGAGGGAAGTTAAATTCGCATATATGGCAACAATTAAATACAACGAGGTTTCTCAGTCATTGCAATAAATATTTATCGCAACGACATTTTTTTGTCGTTGCAAACAACTCGTTGCTATAAAAGGATTTTCTTGTAGTGGCAGTCCGCTGCTCAGCCCGCAGGCCACGTCCTTCCTCCTTGGACGTGGTTCGCGGCCTCGACTGCCGGGTACTCCGCCCCCGCCGAGTATACCACCTCTCTTCCGCAGGCATTCAACACCATGAGCCTCCAGGACCCGGGCAACACAGGTTGGTACATGGACACAGGAGCTACCGCCCATTTGACATCCCAACCAGGTATCCTTCGTTTTATTTTTGGTTCAAGCATTAATAAATCTGTGACTGTTGGTGATGGTAATACTATTCCCGTGACATGTATGGGCTACACTTCATTACCCTCCTCCTCCCGCCCCCTTCACCTTCAAAATGTCTTAGTTGCCCCCCACATCATTAAAAACCTTATCTCTGTACGTCGGTTTGTCCGCGAAAATCATTGGGTTGTTGCCTTTGACCCTTACGGTTTCTCTGTCTATGATTTTCAGACGCGGACCCCTCTCCTCCGATGTGATAGCTCTGGGAAACTCTACCAGGTCACCTCCACCACCACAAATCCGTCCACTCCCACCGCCTTCCTCACCTGCACTCGCTCCACTTGGCATCAACGGTTGGGTCATCCGGGAGAGTCTATCATAAAATCTTTAGTTAGTAATGGTTTTATTGAGTGTAATAATGACAAAGCGGCCCCTCTATGTCACGCTTTTCAATTAGGAAAGCATGTTAGACTTCCTTTTTATCGCTCAGACACTGTTGTCTCCTCCCCCTTTGACATTGTGTATTCGAATCTTTGGACATCCCCTATCACCAGTATTAGCGGTATTCACTATTATGTTATTATTCTAGATCATTACTCTTAGTTTTTATGGGTTTATCCTTTACGTCGTAAAAGTGATGCATTTTCTAAATTTCTTCACATTCGGGCTTACGTACGCACCCAATTTAATTGTGAGATAAAATCCTTTCAATGTGATCATGGGGGGGGGGGGGATTTGATAATACACCTCTCCTCAATTTATTATCTTCCAATTGGTTGGTTCTCTGTTTCTCATGTCCCCGTACCTCACAACAAAATGGCAAATCCGAACGTATGATTCGTACCATTAATAACATTGTGCGTACTTTCCTCTTTCACGCACAAATAACTTTCACCTATTGGGTTGAAGCCCTCCATATGGTTTCCCATCTTCTTAACCTCATTCCCTCCACCACCATCTCCAAAGAAAGCCCCTTCTTCCGTCTCTTAAAAAAAAAAACCTCCTACACTCACCTCCGTGTCTTCGGGTGTCTATGTTATCCCAATCTCTCCTCCTCTACCCCCCACAAATTAGCCCCCCGATCCACTCCCTATGTGTTCCTTGGATATTCATCCAACCACTGCGGGTATCGATGTCTTGATCTTGCCTCATGCAAAATTATCATCTCCCTTCATGTCACATTTGATGAGTCCATGTTCCCTTTCTCATCCCTCACCACTTCCCCCTCACCGTCCTATGAGTTCCTACCTACTGACGATAGTCCCTCCCCGCTCCGGCGCGAGCTTCTACCCACCTCAGGTGCCGCCCCTCCCACGGCACCTCCTACCCCCCCGGCTACCCCGGCCCCGTCTCCGGGGGTGTCGCCTCCCCCTTCACCCCCTTCCTCTCCCGACCCGTCCCCCCCACCACCTCCTACGGCCCCCCACCCCACGACCGTAGCCGACCCGTCCACCCCCCCAAATGCCCGTGCCCATACCGCCCCTCCCCTCCTCCCCCCCCCCAACCACCAAAACCCCCCCACTCATACCATGACTACCCGTGGGCAAGCCTGGATTTTCAAACCCCGCAAAATATTCACTCTCCATACCACCACCTCTCCCACCACTTTCCCCTCTCCCCTTCCCCGCTCTCATGTCCAGGCATTCAAAGACCATCACTGGCGGGCTGTTATGCAGTCAGAATATGATGCTTTAATTAAAAATAACACTTGGGACTTGGAACCCCGACCTCCAGGGGTTAATGTGGTTCGCTCAATGTGGCTTTTCAAGCATAAGTTCAACTCTGATGGTTCTCTTGAGCGGCATAAAGCCCGCATGATTTCTAACGGTAAATCTCAGCGTCCCGGTATTGACTGTGACGAGACTTTTAGTCCTGTGGTCAAACCAACGACCATCCGTATTGTCCTCAGTTTGGCTTTATCTCATGCCTGGCCTATTCATCAGCTCGATGTCAAGAATACTTTTCTCCACGGTTATTTGCAGGAAACAGTCTATATACATCAGCGCCCCGGCTTTGTTGACCCCGCTCGTCCTGACTATGTTTGCCGCCTGCGTAAATCTCTGTATGGCCTCAAACAAGCTCCACGGGCCTGGTTTCAGCAGTTTGCAGATTATGTGACTCGTGTTGGCTTCTCCAACAGCAAGTCCGACACATCTTTGTTCAATTATCGCCATGGGCCTGACAATGCTTATTTACTGCTATATGTTGATGATACTGTTATTATTGCCTCTTCTGACACTCTTCTGCAGCGCATCATTGCTACTCTCAGTTCCGAGTTTGCCATGACCGACCTTGGACCTCTCCATTATTTCCTTGGTATCACGGCCAATCGCAACTCTCGCGGTCTATTCTTGTCCCAGCACAAATATGCCCTTGAGATCCTTGATCGTGCTGGAATGACAGATTGCAAGCCCTGCCTCACGCCCGTGGACACCAAGTCCAAGCATGGTTCGTCCACCGGCCCCGCGGTCTCCAATCCGGAGCTCTACCGCCACTTAGCCGGGGCGCTGTAATACCTCACTTTCACCCGTCCTGACATCTCTATGTTGTGCAGCAGATTTGCTTGTTCATGAATGACCCCCGGGAACCTCACCTAGGGGCTCTCAAGCGGATCATTCTCTATATTTAGGGTACCCTCGAGTATGGTCTTCAGTTATACCCTTCAGCCACCACTGGCCTCATTGCTTATTCTGACGCCGATTGGGCCGGTACCCGGACTCTCGGCGCTCGACTTCCGGTTACTGCATCTTTATGGGTGACAATTTACTCTCTTGGTCATCTAAACGTCGAGGGACAATCTCCCGCTCCAGTGCCGAAGCTGAATACAGGGGTGTCGCCTATGCCGTGGCTGAGACTTGTTGGCTGCGCAACTTGCTTCTTGAGTTGCACTGCCCCGTTACTCGTGCCACCCTTGTATATTGTGATAATGTTAGTGCGGTCTATCTTTCCACTAACCCTGTGCAGCACCAGCGGACCAAACACATTGAGATTGACATTCACTTTGTTAGTGAAAAGGTCTCCCTTGGTCAGGTTCGTGTTCTACACGTACCGTCTAGCTCCCAGTATGCAGATATTTTTACCAAGGGCCTTCCTACGACTCTGTTCAATGACTTTCGCTACAGTCTGAGCGTTCGTTTACCTCCCGCTCCGACTGCAGGGGTGTGATAGGATATGTATATAGGAAAATATTGTAAATATTAATTCCTATTAGGCTTAGGCCCACTACCTTGTAACCTACTCTGTACTCAGTCAGTATATATTGGAAATAATATACAGAAAACCCCGAAGGGGAATTACCACGTACAATTCACAGTTTTGCTAGCTGAAGTTAAAAGCTTGCATTGCATGCCATACATGTCGTATCGTGTCATATTTGTATTCATGTCAAGGTTAAAAGAACCGAGAATCTCTGGACCCAAGCCTTACTCATTTATTAAACGCCCTGCACCTTACTTGTTTAATTATCGTGTACGTTATCTTTTAGTGACCTGTAAACTCATGTATCTTTACTCATTTTCTAAACTAATAAAATGAATTTTGAGAAAAACATAAAATCTAACCTAATATCCAAAACTTCAAACCAAAAGTAGTGTACAATGTACAAATGATAGTTTGAAAGTGTTAAAATGCTTAAGATAGTTGAGATTATATTACATTACTTACATATTTCAACTTATTTGAACTTAAATTTAACAAATTTAATCAAACAGGTTGGAAACAGGTAACTTCATGTTGAAAATATATCTCAATCCATCTAAGGTCATTAAACAAAATGTGTTACTCATGTCGACAAGGAAACTCACAATACTAATCCGCTACATTTGTGCTCGATTTGTGTGGTATTGTCGTGTCAGCTGTTGACAATTCTAACTATAATATGAGCTGAAAGTTGAAATAAACTTGAGAAGCTATTTGGTAACTAAGAATAATTATAGCTAAAATCTGAAAGTTGTCGCTTAACTAGCTTAAATTTCCAAACATACACTAATTGAGATTATTAAGGTATGTTGTCTTCGACTTAATTTTGTTTATTTTTTGTTCATTTACACAAAAATATTTCTAAGTACAAAACTCAATAGATCGAGTAAACACAATTCAATACAATAAGGGTATGTTCTTTTCCACTAACTCAGTAACTGGTTCACTTCAGTACAGTTCAGTGGAATTTAGTTCCGTTTACTTCAGTGATCTAGTTTTCCTTCACAAATTACTATTCTGTTCAATTCAGTTTTGTTTAATGGAAAAAAGTACACTTTAAACAAAAATCAACAAAGTTCAACAAAAATAAAATTTAACAACAAAATTTAACGGAAATACGTTGGGAGGAGCAACCCTAAGAGTCATATTTCCTTGCCAATTTACAAAAATAAAAATAAATTTAAAATAACACAAACACAAACACAAAGACAGACACAAACACAAACACAAACACAAACACACTGATTTTGAGCAGAATTAGAGACCTGTGCATGTTACCTGACAACCACTCAAGATAATGATGACTCTTTCAATCATATAAACATTCATTTGATTTCATGACGTGGATGAGATCAAGCACAATTAAGTCAAAATTACTGAAGATGCCTACTGCTCAAGGAAGACTTCCGTACATTTATTATTATTATTATTATTATTATTATTATTATTATTATTTTTTTTTTTTTTTTTTTTTTTTTAAAAGCCACCCAACAAAACAAGTCCCCCTGATGATCTGACTGATCTATCTTTCGTTCTAATCAACAAGAAAATCCTAATAATACTTCTCTCGCACCCTAGTGCGCATTTTGAATACGAATACGCGTGTATATGAGCTGATAATAAGAAGACATACAATATATCTATTTGGGATTTTTTTTTGGTATTACCTCTTTTGAAATTAATGTATACATTTATTATGAAAATTTTGAACCCCCCCGCCAAAAGATTACAACGCATAAAAGGGTCGCAAATTTTGCGATTCGTTCCCACACACCGCTTAAGAACGTGGTAATATCTGTGTTAGTTAACACTTTAGAATTGGGGTAAATGGTAAACCTCTGTGTTGTTTCCATCCACCTTCAAACTTTTGTAAGCATAAAGATAAAGCGTCTAGTATCATAATTTTGGTAGTAAGAATGGAACATGGCAGTGGCGGAATCAGAAATTAAGTCAGGTGGGTTCACTACCTTGTAATATACTCATAGGACAATTTTTAATATAATATTGAAAAAAATTATTTTATGATGGAATGTTTCAAAAAAATATCCAAGTGCGTTAAGTGGAATCCACTATGTTAAGAGTGGATCCACCACTGGAACATGGTCGTCAACTATTATGGTGGGTCTATAACCCTGCACTACGAGAAAACATGCTACTTCATGACGCTTGTTGACTATTTTATCGACGCAAAACAGCATCGAGAAATAAAACCTCGACACTTTACTTTTCCTTCAAAAAACATGATGCTATGCTTTTTGCATCGCTTTAGGCGTCAAAAACCAAGGAAAAAGCGTCGATAAACGGTGTGTGTTCTAGTACTGTCAAAAAATCTGGTTCTCATGTTGTTGCTCGGATTAATCATTCCTTGCGACGTGCCAAAGCAATGCTCCGAAGTTTAAACATGTCTAGAGCATATTCTCATTTCGTTGAAGACCTGCTTAAGAAGAGGTGGTTCAAGGTTGCTTGGAAGCAGTAGCAAGTCCCATGAGATGACAATAATTTAGCACATATAAGACAACCCGAAACCAATTGCCAATAATCTGGGTGGAGTAACTCAGTAGTTTATATATGTGCATATTCAATGTCATTTAAGCTTTCAATGTGGGACAACTCACTTTTATATTCTCCATACGCCCGCTCACGTGTGGGCTAAGTCAATGCCAAACACGTGACACATCAAATCAATAGGTGACGTGGGCCCAACAGCAACCCTATTTGATAACATAATAAATCTTGATAATTGGGGCTTAATCCAAATGAGCACATATTAAGACAAGAGAAATTCCAAACACAAAACCAATTGACAACGGGTGAATTAAGTAATTCACTAGTTTATATACATAGTCAAAACCATTCAATCTTTTAATGAGAGACAACACACTTTTAATTTCTCCACAAGACATAGCTTCATTGCGTACTTGGCATGTCATCACAAGCTGTTTAGTAGACTGCACCTAGCTCAAAGAGGTATGCAACGTGCAATTGATCAATACTTTGTGTTGTATATATGTGCAATCAAGTCCCAAAAGATTGTTCACACCTGTGTTTTCAATAATGTGAGATTAATTACAATGTCAGTTTGAAGGGAGATTTTAAAATGGATTGGGATTAGACGACAGCCTCTCCGCGTTAGACATGAGATCGAATGGTTTAGCAGCAAATGTCAAAGAAGGAAGCTTAATTCTTCTGGTGTGTTTTGATACTTGAATTTGAAATAGTGGATTTTGAGGTTTAATTTATTCTTGATCAAGTCTAAGATAATTATAGGTTTGGAATTGATCCAGTTACGTGGCTTTCTCTCTCTTTCCTGCATTTGGAGATTTCGATTCATCAAAATGCTAGGTGTAAGGCATTATCTTCTATTGAAATTCACAATTTCAATTTGAGTATCCAAACACATTATTAGCAAATTCAGAATATCAAAGACACTACAAGAAAATCCAATACACTACTTTTGTTTTTGTAATGAAGTAGTGGACTTGTTAAGCAAATTCATCAGGTGTATGTTTGTGTATGTGGGTGTGTTGTTCACCAATATGGTGAAAGAGCTTCAAAGTTAATATGTAGCTTCCGGTGCTTCCTTCTAAACCTTATTTCCGATTATACTACTTTATTTGGCATCCTTTGACAAATGGAATATACTGACCATTTTCTAACAGAATTACATTGTAAATATTCTTGTAACCTCCCCAGCTTAAAGACTCAAACAACTTATATACGACGACTAACAATTTTAATTACAAATTGCAGGATTTCAGACTTCATCAAAACATAAGCAAGTTATAGATCCACAAGGATGCCCCCCTTATTCGATCGTGATCATTTAAATATAAGCCATGATTGTTGTCGTATAATTGAGAGGCCATATCAAGATCTGTACCAGATTAGCATCTATTTAAAATTTATAACTTCAAATCTGTGATTGATTTTACGTGCATTAAAAATGAAAATTATTCTTCGTAATTTGTCTTATACAAAAACAAACAACTAGGTTATTACAGTTTCTTCAAAATTAAAATATGTTCAAGCCGGTGTACTATGTACGTACGTCAGTTACTTTTCAACTATTGCAGAAATTGAGAAATTATAGAAGTTATCATAGGATGCTCATTATCGCTCATAGGCTGTCTTTCCACAAATTATAGCATTCAAATACAGTCTTTTTAAGTATCTTATTATTAACCCTTGAAAAAAAAATTCTATTTATTAGATAATAGAGCAACTTGAGTTGGCAAAACCCGACCCAAACCGTTCGAGACCCAATAACATATCAATTACCATTATTCTGAAACGGCTCGATAAGATACCGGAGTTGCTGAGTACACCCCTTATTCAAATATCTGAAAACACTCAATTAAAAGCAATCCGAAACCAAAATGAACCTGAATCGGTTCTAAATCCTAAGTCTGAATATATCCAACAAATAATGACATAATATGCAAAATTATTTAAAATTTACTAAACTTATATGAAATCATTGTTATTATGAAAAATTTGACATCAAATTGAAGTTTTCGTATTGCTTTTAACTCTATATGTTCATTTAAAAGAGAAAAAAACAACTGTATAGACTATCAAACATGAATAAAACATGATCTGATATAACTCGAAAACGGAACTATTTTGAATTTGATTTAACCAAAATTCGAACTATCATGATTGGAGTTGACCCGAATCCCGACATAAGTATACACTTGATACAATCCGAATTAATCCATTCCTACTTGACCCAATTCTCTTATAATCTGAAACAACCCAAACTCGGCATGGCAAGAACTCGGAACGACCCAATTCGCTCCATTGCCATCTCTAAGAGTAACGCACCAAATATGCGCTTCTTTATCATAGAATAATTTTTGTATAATTTAGCAGCCCCCAACTAACCTTGCAGCCGCCCCCGCCCCCCCAGACCACCCCAGCCTCTTATTAAGAAAGGTAAGAAAACTTATCATTTGATAATAATAATAAATAAATAATAATAAATAAAAAAAACAGTGACCATTGACCCACTGAATCCCGCGTTTTTTCTGTCTTTTATTTTATTTTTTCATGAGACCACGTTTAATATCACCTTATAAATAGTCTCCCATAAACTCTTCCTAGAAGCACTAAAGAGTAACAGCCATACTCACCACTTCTCCCTAGCTAAATCCTCTCTTTCTATTTCCCTTTAACCAATCAACAATGGCTGGAGTCCTAATGGCAGCCGCCAAATCAGCATCCCGAGTGCCAGCAGGGCTTCGGGCAATGTCTACACGGTCCGGGCAAACCACGATCCATAAGTTGATCGAGGAGCAAGGGACCGTGTTATTGCCCGGTGTCCACGACGCTTTCGCTGCTACCTGTGTGCAAAGCACTGGGTTCCAAGCCGGTTTCGTTTCCGGGTTTGGTGTTTCAGCCTCTCACCTTGGAAAACCTGACTTTGGTTTGCTCACGTACGTATTAACATAAACGTTTCGTTATCATCTTGTTCTATTAGTACTAGAACTTGGTAGATCAAAACAGAAAATTTACACAAGTAATAATCCTATAAGCATAATTTTTTTTGATAATTAGTAGTACATTTTATTAAATGGAAAAAATAAAGGAGCTAAAGCTCTCACTCCGAAAGGAGTAAAGTTCATACACCCATTATAGCCGCTACAAAACCACCTAAACCAAAGAGACACCTGCGAACAACACCATGACAAAAGCCACAAACAAAGCATAATTTATTTCATTTCTTTGTTTGTTGAATTTGA
Organism: Tetragonia tetragonoides; assembly: GCA_038025085.1. Lineage (NCBI taxonomy): Eukaryota > Viridiplantae > Streptophyta > Magnoliopsida > Caryophyllales > Aizoaceae > Tetragonia > Tetragonia tetragonoides. Next base: position 13,820,856 of record CM076140.1, on the reverse strand, counting down.
AAGAATGTTCATGTTTGTGATGCAGGACAACCGAAATGGCAGAAGTAGCTCGCAGAGTTTGTGCTGCTGCCCCAAAAGTAGCCTTCATTGTTGATGCTGGTGAGTTACTTCACTCATTTTCCTACAAATGAAGTTCAATTTGTATGATCACATCCAAATTAACATACATATAAATCAAAACATATTGACGATACACATTTGTTTGTTTGTTTGTTATAGACACCGGTGGTGGTGGTCCTCTGAATGTGCAAAGGATGGTCAAAGATTTGATCAAGGCTGGTGCTTCTGGTATCTTCCTTGAGGATCAATTATGGCCAAAGAAGTGTGGTCATATGGCTGGCAAACAGGTTGTACCTCCAGACGAACACGCTACGAAAATCGCAGCTGCAAGAGATGCAATTGGTGATGCTGATCTTTTCCTAGTTGCAAGAACCGATGCTCGGTCTGTTAATGGTCTTGATGATGCCATTGCAAGGGCAAATCTTTACCATGAGGTATGCTTTTTGCATTGTTTTCCCTTAGTAAACTATCTGTTCTGAACATTTGAAACAGTACTAATTGACCATCCTAATTGTATTAGGCTGGAGCTGATGGTCTATTTGTCGAGTCACCTGCAAATTATGAAGAGCTACAAAGGATTGGACGCGAAGTGAAAGGTTTCAAGATCGCGAACATGATTGAGGGAGGAAAAACACCTCTACATACACCAGCAGAGTTCAACGAAATCGGATTCAGCTTAGTTAAACATCCACTTACATCCATCTTCACTACAGCTCGCGCTTTGGTCGAAATCTTGAATGTATTGAAGAATAAGGGAACTACTAGGGAGGATTTGGAGAAGCTAGCTACATTCCCTCAATTCAGTGAGTTGATGGGATTGGATTCTTGGTATGAGCTTGAATCAAGGCTAAGTAGCTACACTCCTGAAGAAGTTAAAAAAGTCTCTAGTATGTGATGACTTGATGAGTAATTAAGCAGCAGTAAAATTTCTTGGTCATATATATACCTCATGATTCATTGGTCCAACACCTATTGAAGCAATTGTATTTTTTTCCTTACTTCTATTTATTGAAATAAATATGTATGAATTTATTGTATTTCTAAATTATTCCAATTTGTTGCGGGTTGAGTAAATTGAACTAATAGTAATAAATAATGAAATTTTGATTATCCATTATTGGTGTATAATGTTTTTTTGCACTTATTTATTAGTAATTTGTTTATTTCAGTCGTTCCGTGATATATTTTTTCTTTTACAGTTCGGTTCGGTTTAGTGAAAAATTTTACACCCATTCTGTGGTATACGAATAAAATTTCCCTTACCATTTGCATTTCTGGCTTGTGGCAATAGTCACAACTTAAAAAACAAAAATAAAAAGCCCATCTCATGCTTCTTTCTATGAAGTCATAAAAGAAAATAAGAATCATATTAAGTGCTAATCATCAAGATATTTGTTATGGTTAAAAGCTAACTTTATTTCAGTGACCACAAATTTCAGTAAGTACCAGAATTTTAATAGAGAGTATACCGTTTCGGTACTATCTCGAGCGAATGGTACTCTGTAGAATGATTAAAACGAAATACATACAAATTAAGCGAATGGAGCGATAATTCTTAATATATTATACTGACGGTTAAAAATGAATTTAGTACTGTCTAACTGTGGTAAGGTAACACGTAATTGACACTAAGAGGCGTTCTTTTCGTCGTTTGCCTGTTATATTCCGTTTCAATCCGTTCTGTTTCGCGCCATTTCATTTCGCAATTTGTGCTTCATTTTGTCTCACATTTTGTTTTGTTTTCTGCGCCATTTTATTCCGTTCCTCACTGTTCAGCACCATTCAGTTGAAAAGAACATGACTAATTTCTAATTAAAACAAATCTATCAAATACTCTAGAACGTATCAATTACGAAGATGAATGCTTGGGATTTGGGAGTTGGGATCGTTTAAATGAAGGAAATGAGTGGCTTTTATATCCACGTCGCATCATAATCTCATCGTAATGACTCATGTCTTGTATAGTTAAATAGTACGGAGTAATTAGTACTAGTGGTACAGTTCAAGACTTTATACCTGTGTTCTTGAATTCCTATTGCAACTTGTACTATGCCACTAATTAGTAGTAGTAGTAGTACAGATCTTTTTTTTGCTCGGTAGTAGTAGTACAGATCAAGACTTTATACCTATGTCGTTTTAAGAGTTTTTAACCCATCGGACAAGTGTGTGCTAGTAAGTACCTCACAAGTCACAAGTAGATTCAAACCAATATTTCCTTCATGTTAAAACTTTAAAAACCAAAAGTTGATTTCACATGTCTACTAAAGTACTCAACCAATAAGTGGTTGGCCTGGTGTGATTGATTCGGCACTCTAATGACTAATTCATTAAGCAAGATCGGGAGTTCGAATCTTGTGAGTGGAAAAACTACTTACTGGGAGCACTTTTTTGCTTCGTGGTCCGACCCGATGCAAACAGGAATAGTTTTAACCCAAAGAATTTAGGTGAACCTACTGTACGTGTGGACTTAGTCTATGATGGACCAATAGAGTAAATCTTTTTAAATATATATCTGCCATGTTCCTAAATATTTGCCCTGACGTTTTTGGTCCACGGTGTATTAAGTTCACACAAGACATGCTAAAACCTACAGTGATTAAACCAAAAAAAAAAGTTTACTTAAGTACTCAACTACAAAATTTATAGTCTATCTATCTGGTACTCCTAGTTTTCTCAATTTATGTCTACATAAGAATTAATAGGTTACGTTGTTATTCCCTCCATTCATTAGGTTTCAGGCTCGAATCTCAGCCTTTCTCCGATTGTATGGAAATTTATTGTATTTGCCTCTGTGCTTCTTTTGAGCCCTTCAAAAAAAAAATAACATTTCACAACTCACATGGAACCAGCTCCTTATTATACGGTCGGATCATATATTTCGATGTTGCAAGATTTGGGAAGATGCGTTTGCCTTAGAAGATCATTGATTGGCTATTGTGTATTGTGCTCTAATTTGTATGATTTCCTGTTTCTTTGTAAACTAGGAAACAAAGCACCTTTTGACTAATCTGAATAGACAAATGTGAAAACGGCACATCGGTAGGGGATCAAGTTTGTTGGACTCAATACATAAGGTGTCTTCTTTTTTATGTACTCCATTAATGGTTCAGTCTAATTCTATTCATTTTAGTTCACATATTACTAAAAGTAATTTTTAAATTACAATGCTAATAATTGTGTCTCAAATATAAGTTAGAAACCAAAACAAAAATAATATGTCTAATTCTAAAATATACTTTTCGGGTTTAGGTCATTATTAGCAGACCAGACCATTTTAGTTTTAGATGGTGATATGTTGTGAATATGTATGAGGTTTCCTTCCTCAGATCCACCCCATCCTATTGTCGATCATATTTTATAAGAGACGAAAATGAAGTACTCGTGACTCTACATTTAGACCCTGCTCGGAAATTATTTAGGCAAAAGTTAGCTGTTTGTGCACTTAACTGTTTGAATGGGTAAAAAAAAAACTAATTTTAGTATTTATTGGTAAATAATATTTTAAATTAGCCTTTTAAACCCAAAAATCTAAGTTTGCTGAGAGCTTCCAAAGAGCCTTTTGAAGTGAACTATTTGGAAATCAAAATTCAAATGACTATTTTGTCCAAAGTCAAATAGTTGTGTATACAATTACACATTACACTAATAACAACAAAATGAACTCACGTCCCTGCAAAATGTCATTTAATAATTTACCCAGGCCAAACATTTTTGTGTAATTAGTTAAGACAAATAGTTGGCAAATCACGTAATAAAAACAGCCAAAATCCAATCAGCTATACAACTAATAGCATATCTTGTGTGAAATTGGTCCACCTTTAAGTAAGGACACCATTGCAAAATTTTGGTACATAAAGGATATTTTGTCTCTTGATTTATAATGAACCAAATTCACACAAGTTTTTGCAAACAATTAAGGTGGTGTTTATTTGCTTACAATTAAATGAATGCGATGCAATTATTTTATATGCTAGATGTGAGGTTAAAAAGGAAGGAATGGGAGGAAGTAGATGAAAAGTGTGGGATTGATTACACTATCTAAAGTAATCATCATTACATGGAAAAAGTTGAGCAATTGTGATTACATTGGATAATGTAATCAACTCCACTTTTTCCATCCCTCTCCTCCCACTCTTTTACTTTTCACCCTACTTCTACTCTATAAATTAATTGTATTGCATTACATTTGATTGCAAGTAAGTAAACGAGCGTTAATTGTCAACCAAGAACCAAATAAAAACATTTCTTGATAATAAAAACATCATCCTAAAACACCTTCTCAAGCTCAAATCATCTTCCCTAAGTTTGTTCTCCCAATGAGGCTCTGTTTGATTCACCTTAATTTTACTTAAATTCAGTTCAGTTCAGTCCAGTTCATGCGTAACTTTAGCACTCATATAACTTTTTATTCCAAAATAATTTCATGATGATAATTATGTAATCGAAAAGATCTCAAAGCATACTTTCAAATGAGTCCAATATTGACTATGTTTGGACAAATTTTAAATGGTTAATGGTCAAGCTTAAAAAATCAATTCAGTTCAGTTCAGTTCAGATCAGTTCAGTTCAGTTCAGTTCAGTTCTATCCAAGTGAATCAAACGGAGTCTGAGTCATTGACTAGCTAGTCCATTACCATGATACCATCCAATATCCATAAGGAAAATCCAGTCTCCAGCCAACCTAAAGTATGCTAGGAATATTTGCTACGGATTGGTACATATATCCATAAAAAAACATATGTGCATAAAAAAAAAACGTTTGGAAGGTGCATGATCCGCGTCATTGTTTTCCCGCGTTGATCATAATTCATATGCAATGAGTAACGTGTAACGCCCCAACTAGAAAACAAATGACTAGTACAACAAGCTAGTTAATTTCCTCACCCACCATGCTCATTTAAATTTAGGCAATTTCCCACCTAAAATCCATGCATTGAAACCAGTTATAACCTATCGCTATCATGTTTGAGATCATCTATAACCTTGTCCTTTTACTAAAGGAAACTCTCCCTTAGCTTGTTGTCTCTTTTTAGTTCAACAATTTAGTGATCTAAGTAAGAAGGTACGGCGAGGTAACAAATAGATCCGGTTGCTTCCTTCTTTCTTTCCTTTTTCCATTATCATTATTTTAATACGAGAATTCCATAATCAGTATTCTTAGAGTGTGCACTGGATAAATCCCAACTCTATGCAATTCAATAGCGTGCAAACCATACATAGTAACATACCAGATAAGCTAATATGATAAACCTTGCACACAATCGCATCAAAGAGGATTTTTAATAAGAATTGAAGTCATGACTTTCGTTATGAAATCCAACCTCATAACCAACTATACTACGGGCCATCATATATAACCTTGTCCTTTACTAAAGGAAACTCTCTCTTGTTGTCTCTTTTTAGTTCGACATTTAGTGAGCTAAGAAGGTACATACGGTAAGCTAACAAATCGATCCAATCAGGTTCGTTGTATCCCTTGTGTTTGGACTTTGGAGTGTTAATAACAAACAAACAAAGAACGAACTTGCTTGTGAACCCAACATCAACTGTCCTTTTGCTAGTTTCTTTAGATCTTTACTTATGAAAACACAAATTGCTTGATAAGTTCAGATGTTTACAGATCTGATCTGAGATCGTTCAGTCACTTGTGTAGCAGCTTTTTCTGTCAGAAACCCAGCTCAGATAATTTGTTTTCATGGATATAATTTGATAAGTTGATCCAAATTCTAATATCTCTAATTTTAATTTCTGTAATTTAGTTAATTTCCTACCAACTATTTGTATGTTTCTTGTAAGTATTAGAAACGACAGATCTATCAACATCTAAATCTGACCATGCTAATCACATGATCAAACCAAATAGTTTTGTTTATTGGGACTAGTAGAAATGATTAGCAGGCATATAAGCTATTTTCATGCCTTCATCGAATAAGAAATTTTGCAGCCATTTGAGTCTCTTACGTTACTAACCACCGTGTAGACTTGATCAAAATGTGTAATTTATACAATTTCATTATATTAACAATAACGTCACGCCCACCCATACATACAATAATTGAGCACAATTAATATACATACATGGATCGGATCGGATATTCTTAGATAAAGTAAGAGTAAATTAAACTTTATAGGTAGACGATACTCGGTTTGAATTTGTTATGACCACTTATTTGTATTTATGTATTTGGGGATCGGATAATTGGTAACGTTTGGTAGCCTTATTAGAGATGGGTTTGATCCATATCGCCTTCCCTTGGTAATTGGCACTAATGCACTATATGTAAGAGGGGTATAGAGTTGGGACTTGAGACTTGAGACTTGGGACTTGCGAGGGAAAAATCTTTGCAAACTTTACTTATTGATAGAAATATGTGGGAGAAAAAAGACATTCTATAATATAAAACTAACTTGATCGTAACGGATCAAGGGAGCTGAAAAGAACATTCGTTAATTTTTTTTTTTTTTTTTTTTTTTTTTTTTTTTTTTTTTTTTTTGAGAAGAAACATCTTTTAAATTGAGTAAATATATAAGTTAATTTTGACACATAACATGTCAACTCATTATTTTTATTTTTTTTCAAATTTTTACGAGAACCTAGCGTCACTATTCTTACAGTGTGTATTGGATAAATTGAACCCAGATTATTTTGCTGAAAACAAATGAGGGGAGTGAAGGTGCCTTGAACCCAGATAATTCCTTTTTACGAATAGGTAGCCTCAACTATGTTACCCACCCCAAACTCATAATTCTGAGCTAGATAACTTATCCACACGAGTTTTGGTCTCAAAGTAGTTAAATATGTATAAGGAGAATGGGAATCGAACCCCTCAGCTAACCATGCAAAATTGGGAGGGGTAGGTTCTAATAACCACAGGGTAAAACCTTCATTCTCAAAATATATCATGTTTTCGTAAAAATTAATTATTGGCCCTATTTGGCAATTGGTTGGTGACATTAGTTGTTGGCTGATAGATGTTGATGGTGGCCTAGTCGATGGCTGGTATTGTTAGCTGATTTGACCGGCTTGTAACATTGCAGGTTTAAAAAGAGATGTTTGGTAATATTGGTTGGTAACATTAGCTGGTTATATGTAAAATGACCTATAAGGACATTCATATGAATGAGGAATTTGATGACATAGAAGTAAATAATTGCAAGTTTTGGATTTTCTTGTCATTGGACTATATTAATGTCACCAGCCAATACCCAAAAGCTACCCACCTTGACTTTTCAAAAGTTGACTTGTGAAAACCTAAAAAAAAAATTTACAAGCTAATATCCAAACACCAATAAAAATCACCACACAAGCCAATATCCAAACAATTCCTTTATACCATCTACGTATTGAAACGTAGACTTTTAGGATGTACGTGTCAGGATTATTATTAGGGGTATTTTTTCGGGGGAGAATTTATTCCTAAGGTAAGAATCTGAGAGGGGGGCACCGGGCAGGTGGGTAGTGCATGATAGTAGGGGGATAGAATTATTGGTCACCTAGGATGCACAAATAATAATAAATAAACTCATTAATTACTCTCAATTGGACCACAAAAAAGGTCAACAATCTTTACCAACTTAATATCCCTTAAAAAATGATCTACCCACTTAAACTAATAGATTATATATACTTACCGAAATACTATGGTCTATATGCTTCATGATTACTGGAGAGAGAATTTGATTCAAAAGGAGATGGAATACTTGGAAGGCAATTAGGAGAAAGGGGAACAACTACAAACATCGACGTGACACAATCATCAAACTATTAGATTGGGAAAAGGGTTTGTTTAGGCCAAGCGCGATTCACGTGAATGCTCAAATTTAATCCGTCCAAAATGGAGAAATTTCCAAATCTTTTTGACTATCAAATTGAACTAGCTGACCTAGTAATTATATATGGAAGAATGATGAGTAGCTTCCTTTGCTTTCACATGTCATTCAAGGTCATTATACTTCCACGTGAACAAATTGCTGTTTACACTTAATTAACAATTAAACTAAACAAAACGAAGAAAACTAAGAGAATGGAGCAAGTCTTATCATTAGCGCCGTCTAATCTCTAATAGTAGCTCCCGAAACACAATAATGGATTTACGGTTTTGAGAGGAAGGGAAGGATGAGAGAAAAAGGAGAGGCTCAAGAGTCGCAATTATGCATTATTACTACTATATTATGCTTCCTACGTCCAAGATAAATGTTTATATATTGCTCAATTATATTTATCCCACATAAATGCTTACAATTTCCAAATAAAGCAAGTGAGTTTAGTCATCAATTACATTCTTACCCCTGAATTATTTCCCCATCAACCTGGTATGAGGTGAAAAGAAAGAAGTACAAGTGGGTTTTTTACAAGGACACACTTTAAAATTACTATTATCTACAAAGGGAAAAACTTGGACACATATTCCATTTCCCTTACCTTAAATACGATGTCGAAATAACACTATAAACATTTATCTCGCATAGAGGAATAGCACACATCCGAAACTCACAATTCATATCTACTTGTCTGTCAATTTTGAATATATTCAGATATGAAAAGGAAAGAAAATCATATGTAATCATTGTGGATGCGACTAATTTGCTCATTTGGACGTGACATTCGATCTGAATATCCGTATTTAGATTTGGAAAAATCAATTTCCAGGTTGGCATTCTATTAAAAAAAGTCCTGAAAGAGCATGATCCAGAAAGTAAAATATTCTTTTTAAATAAGTATTTGAGATACTTTTTTTTCTTTATTGTTTGTCCCAATTTGCAACAGATATGAATATAGGATACCGTCCATATCATTGAACAATAAGACATGATTGCACATTATTAAAATATTTTTTAAAAAAAAATAAATAAAGAACATCGTGGAACCAGCGAATAATAATCCTTTTCAATCAAGAGGCGCAGCCCTTAAAAAGTAAAAGTAAAAAGTTAAAATGCTTTTAATTGATGATCGCCAACGACGACCACGTTGAAGTTGAACTCTTACATTGCTTATAAATACTCTCAACTACTCTTTTGCTCATGCAACTTCCATTTAGGAGTAACAACAAAACAAACACTACCTACCTCAACTCCTCCTTTTCTAAATTATTATTATCTCACTCTCTCTAAAATGGCTGGGATCCTAGTGGCTGCCGCTAAAAGAGCCGCCACCAGAACATCGGTGGTGGCTGGACTCCGGGCAATGTCAACACGGCCCGGCCAGACCACGATCCAAAAGTTGATCGAGGAGCACGGGACTGTGTTGTTGCCCGGAGTCCACGACGCTTTCGCTGCTACATGCTTGCAAAGCACCGGGTTCCAAGCCGGTTTCGTTTCCGGTTTCGGTGTTTCAGCTTCTCACCTTGGAAAACCTGACTTTGGCTTGCTCACGTACGTATATTATATCTTTCATACCTTTGTGTTAAAGTAACATCCAATTCATTTTATACATTAACAGTTAAAGTGTATATATATCGTGTTTATGTGATTTGAGTTGTTGCACACTGATAAAAGATGTGACATTGATGGAGCTTGTTTATAACCAAGTGAGCTATTTCGTCCTTACTCATAGGTTGTTTTGGAACCTTGGTCGGGGTTTAATCATTCAATTAATATTCGGGGATAATGATATTTAATAAGTGTCGTTGGGTTGAAGAACGTTGTTTTCACTTTTCAAAGAAGATAGGATAATAACTATCCGTACATCAAAATCATCGAAGGACACTTTATTTTAAGATATACTGTAAAATGTTACAATAACAATTTATTTTTTTATTTTTTTTTTAAGTTGAAAAATTCGAAGCTAATGGTAAATAATTTGAAAGATGATGGGTAAAACATGAAAATGTACTATTTGAATTCTTATTGAGAGAATAAGAGGTACTTTCAAAGAGTACTTTAAATATTATTACATACTCTTCATCATATTTAAAGTCTAACATGGTGAGAGCGATAGCACTTCCTTAAATATTGAAAGAGATTGTGGATTTGTGGGGAAACATGTTTACCACGCACTAGTCAATTATTGGAGTATATGCTGTAAAGAGGGTAAAAAGTTCATTTTTATGGCTATAGGGGTCTGATCTTTTTCCTGTTTCTTTTTACCCGTGGTTAATGGAGTGTAGTACGGTGTTTGAGATACTATGTAAATTTGATTATGAGATATTTACTTTATAATAATTGAGTTTTGGGGTCTTTTGAAGTTGAATTATGATGCTTGGTGGGGCCAAGTCCGAGACCACTTAACATAACTCAAATAGTCAAATGTTAAAATAGCCTTGAATTATTGGAAATGTACTGTATGATCGATTGTGTTCTTTGTCACTTATTCAATAATTAGTGAGTTTAATTCAGTTTGATGGCAAAAAACACAATCATTGTCTATTAATTTTACCCATGTTTAAAATTCAGAAATAAGATGTTTAATTGAATCTAAATAAGTCTGTGATAATCGAAGGAATTGGGTCGAACATCGATTTTCGGATGATCTTAGGTGAATTATTTTTGTCTTACAAGCTGATCAATTGACCCTGTTTTTTCTGTTAATTGAAATGCAGGTCAACCGAAATGGCAGAGGTAGCTCGTAGAGTTTGTGCTGCTGCACCAAAAGTAGCTTTCATTGTTGATGCTGGTGAGTTAATTACTTCACTCATTTTCCTACAAGTTAAACACAATTAGTATGATCACATTGTGAATTTTATCCAAATTAACATACATACATATGATTGTTGATCACAGACACCGGTGGTGGTGGTCCTCTGAATGTGCAAAGGATGGTCAAAGATTTGATCAAGGCTGGTGCTTCTGGTATCTTCCTTGAGGATCAATTATGGCCAAAGAAGTGTGGTCATATGGCTGGCAAACAGGTTGTACCTCCTGAGGAACACGCTACGAAAATCGCAGCTGCAAGAGATGCAATTGGTGATGCTGATCTTTTCCTAGTTGCCAGAACTGATGCTCGATCAGTTAATGGTCTTGATGATGCCATTGCAAGGGCAAATCTTTACCATGAGGTATGCTTTCTGCATTGTTTTCCCTTAGTAAACTATTTGTTCTGAACATTTGAAACAGTACTAAATGACCATCCTAATTGTATTAGGCTGGAGCTGATGGTCTATTTGTCGAGTCACCTGCAAATTATGAAGAGCTACAAAGGATTGGACGCGAAGTGAAAGGTTTCAAGATCGCGAACATGATTGAGGGAGGAAAAACACCTCTACATACACCAGCAGAGTTCAACGAAATCGGATTCAGCTTAGTTAAACATCCACTGACATCCATCTTCACTACAGCTCGCGCTCTGGTTGAAATCCTAAATGTTCTAAAGAACAAGGGAACAACAAGGGAAGATTTGGAGAAGCTAGCTACATTCCCTCAATTCAGTGAATTGATGGGGTTGGACTCTTGGTATGAGCTTGAATCAAGGCTAAGTAGCTACACACCTGAAGAAGTTAAAAAAGTCTCTAGTATGTGATGTGTAAGCTATGTACCGACATTATAGGCCATTTCATGATTAAGTTTCAATTGCTTTCCATTATTTTTTGAATTATGTTTGCGCATAATTGTAGTTCTCAATTTCAATTTGTATGTCTATGTATACCGTAGTTTGAGATAAATATTAATTTTGAATTACCTGTTCAGCTGTTCTTTGAGTGTCAGTAGTTTCTAATACAAACAACCATGTCCATTTACTAGCCAATTTAAAATGTGATCATATGTTTTTTTTTTTTTACATAGGTTTATCAACACACAAATTAATTACAAACATTAAAACCATCCAAGTGGTTCAGTCCTTCCTTAGGCAAGCTAAGATTCTGCAAGCATGTTGGTCTCTCTGATCTATAACAGAAGAACACTATTATCATAATTTCCAAATTCTTAAGTCAGTCCCTGCATTTCTGAATTGTAATAAGCTATTTTAACTTAACATTTGAACAGCGAAATGAGAATCAGAGTGACTGCTAATTAATTAATGGTCATCTTAAAGTTGTCTTCGAAATTGATTCTGTCAATATTGTTACATGGATGCAGACAACAACCAAGAGACAATGGGAGCAGTCACACATGTTCAGAGAGTTTGACAGTAACTTAGCTAGTTTAGACAGCTTTTGTATTTTTCATAGTGTAAAAGAGAAAAAAATGAAAGCTGACCAACTAGCCAAAGCAGGGTCAATAGATATTCTAACTTGTATGTGTGGACTATGTTATTCGGACTCGGCTAAGTGTCGGAGTGTCCCGCACCCATACTCATGTCCGACTCGGTCATTTTATGAAAATTTTGCATGCTTTCCGCTGAAATGGAGTGTCCAGTGTCTATATCCATGTCAAAGTGTCCATTGTCCGACACGGGTACTTAAGGAGAAATGAAGAGTCCGAACAACACAGTGTGTGGATGTAAATGAGGGCTCAACGGCCTAAGAACCGAGTGTGTCCGATAATTTTATTGCCATTCAAAAAATAAGATTAATGGTCATCTACTGTCTGCAGCAAACTGAGGCCTTGTTTGATGACAATGCCCTTAGGGAGTGTAAAAAAGATTACAGGTTGTGGGAGAGTTTTTCACACTGGCTGTTGTCATGACAATGTCTCAGAATATATATTATGTAAACTATTCTCAATGCCAGAGTTGCATAAAGTGCAAATAGAGCTAGGCACTGGCAGTGCCAACAAACCCCTATAGAAAAAGGGAAAACTGAACAAGTTTCTCATAAATTACAGTAAAAATTCCATTTTGACAACCAAATCTGTTGTTAGATAATTACTCTGTATTTTTGACAGAGAATGTACTTCTTAGTTCTTAGGGACAAATGGACCTGGAGGTTATGTTATGTCCCACAATTATTATAAAACTAATGAGATTTTTTTAAAAAGACAAATGATTAGTAGTAATAAGATTCCATTAGAGATGCTAAAAGTTGTAGCAAGGTGAAGTTTAGAAATGGCAATATGACAACAAATGACAATGCAATGTACAGTAAGATGCAGAATAAATAGAATAGTATTAATTACAAGTCTAAAACACAGCTAATACAGTTGATCAGTTGGATTTAAATACTGGTAGTAGTTGTTGAATTTAATTACATCAGGCACGGATCCCAAGACAACCAAATTCCTGCATGTTGACGAAATTATGTTTACAGATCCAAAAAAAAAGGTGATTACTATTAGCCCACAGAATCAATAAGACGGTATTGAATTTTCTTTTCCTTTTTTTTTTAAGATTAGTACTTTAATTTTTTTGGTTGGGGCAAGGATCTCTTCTCAGTTTACTTCATTCTAAGATGTCAGAGCCTCAGAAGAGTACAAATTGCAATTGTTTTGTGAAGTTAAGATTGAATGAAGGTCAACTCAACACATTCTATTTTGTGATACTTAATTCCATAATTTATGGGTCTCATATTAGTATCATGATATGATTGGTGGTGTTTTACTGAACTGAGATGTCTAGCACATATGGATGGACTTTTCTTTTTCATTTTCCCCAAATGATTTATGACTCATCTGATTTTTCGAAAAAGGTGTTATTTTTAGTTGGCCATTACTCATTAGGGAGATATTGGATGTGCTCTTTTTTACTTGAATGAATTGAATTGAATAGTAATCCGTGAAAGAAAAGGTAAATCACTAAAGTGAACTAAACTAATTACGGAGTCAGTGGAAAAGAACACACCATTTATATTCACACCTCTAAACAAATAATGGAATGGAGGGAGTAGAAAGTAGATATTCAACATTGTGCTCATAAAGGGGAATTGGGTTTCTCTTTTGAATTATTTGATTGAGTTTGTCTGGCCCTCAACTCAATAATAAACACAAGAACATAATATTTAAAGGGTGGTTGAATTTACCCACAAATTTTATTACTCAATTGCAAATTATAACTTTAATGGTGTTTCTCTCAGAATACTCCTCTCAATGACTCTCCAAGCACACAATAACCCTACCTAGGTGCCCATATTTATAGGGTACACAATACACTACTTCTACCACAACTAGTAAACTAGTAACCTTCCTAAACTCAATTACCCACACAAATAAACTACCAAATAATATTATTATTTCCTACCAAAATATACTACCACGTAAATAATCTGCTGAAGACTACTACTAAAGCAAATCTAATAACCTGCTGTCAATTTCCCATAAGCTTTCAAAATTGCCAAAACACCTTTACTAGAAACTTTCCATATGCTTTTGCCTTCTAATGGAGTACGTATCTCGCCACATACTACTTCCAAGTACTGCTACCAAAAGTACCATCTTCACTAACAATTAATTTATTCCTTAATCAATTGTAGTAGTGGGCTTGACCCCAACAGCAACAATGAGATACTCTAGCATAATCTGGTTTGAGGGACAAAATTGGACACAGTCCTTTTTCTCTGAATGAACTTTCTGACTTTAAAATGTGCATTCACAACTGTTGCTCCTAAAGACAAAGTGGAAAGCAGTGAATATACTTGGTGCAACAAGCCAGGCAAACTTCTGAACTTCATAGTAAGAGACTTATAAAATCTTTGTGACTTATTTTGCTGGTCATATTGTGGCTTTCTCATCCAAAGAAGGTGTCATATCACATCATTGTTTAACAACCATCTGTTTTCATGATGCAAGACATGCTTATAAAAAAAATAAACATTTTTGACAATGTGGATCACTGGGACCAGAGGCTCCAATGAAGAAACCTCTCGAAAGCCTAGAGATAAGTTTAGCATTGTTTAAACAAGGTTAACTAAATTGATCATGGAAGAATAGCAAAAGGGACAGAATTTCATTGGGGCTAAAGTTAATTGAAGCTAGCGAAAGGTCGTGTAAGATGTTCAATTTTACTGCAGTTTAATCTTAATAATAATAGTTAATTGATCATGGGAAGACTAGCAAAAGAGACATAATTTCATTTCCAATGACAGCTACAAGTAAAGTAGGAGGTGACTCCAAATATTGATCCACCATAGACTAAGTCCACACAAGTTTTTGTACAGCTTGTCGTGAATTTTTGCCTGGTTCCATGAGCAGGTACTCCATAGTATTTTTCATGCATGGCCCAAAAAAAATGAGGCCCAACAAGCGCTTAATAGTGAGTAAGTAATGTACACATGAGAGTAGCATTGAATTGCTGGGAATTGTACAGAGATAATGCTAGGAGATCCAAATCAAGTGTTATCTCTAGTTAACAAACCATGGTGATTGGAAGCCGAAGTTTATGCTCAAGATTAGACCTGGGCGCGCAAGTGGAATAGAACCCCGTAGCCGATCCGGCCCAACCCAGTGCCCAACAGGTTATAGCTCGTTTACAAATTACAATTGTAAATGGGTCAGTCTATTTAAAAGTTAGACAGATTATAGCGAATTACAAATGGATCAACCTACATAATATTTTATTATTAAAAGCACTTTTTAAATTTTAAATGGGCCAAAATGGGCAAGCCTGGCACATAATTAACCCGACCTAATTAATAAATAGGCTGACCGGGCCGACCTGTTTCCCGACCTACTCAAGATAGATCTATTGTTCATGCCTATTGGGCCTCTAAAGTGTAGAGCACTCCATAAATTAGGGCTTTATTGAGCTACTCTAATGCAGGAAGGTTTTTTGGGGTTAAGTGACTCAAGTTTCACTTTGTTCTTCGAAGATGGGAGCCCCAGGTTAACCCAGAGGAGCTCAATTTCTATAGACTATCCATCTGGGTCCAGATCCATGGTATGCACTGGTCTAAATGGACTAAAGAAAATACTCTGAGAATTGGTGAGAATATTGGAGAAGTGATAGGTACTAATACTGTATCTGACCAGAGATTGTTGGCAAGAAAATATACCAGATTCAAAGTGACTTTAGACCTGAGAGAGCCACTTCAGACAGGGTTTGAGTATGAAGAAGATGATAAAAAATCATACTGGGTTGAGTTCAAATATGAGAGAATCGGTGATTTCTGCTATAAGTATGGAAGAACTGACCACGAGCGATTCGACTGTCAATTTGAAGAATCGGAGCAGTCAAAAATGTTGGAGCAATGTTATGGGCCCTATTTAAAAGCTATTGATCTGGTGGATAACAATTTACCTTTGAAATTGTGTAGACGCCAAAAAAGCGCCTTCAGATTTCTCCGTAAAAGCCCGATGATGAAATGAGTAATTTATAAATTTGAACGCTATTTTTGCTTTAATAGTTATGATAAGGTCTCAGGTTTTCCTCTAAACACTCTTTTATTCCAATCTCATACAAAAGCCCCGTTCAAGAGCTTTCCAACGACACCTCTCATGCCTCTTTCCGACTCACGGTCGCCAAGTTGCGATTTAGGGGTAGAACCGTCTTTTACCGTCCAAGGGTAAAACGGTCTTTTCATATTTTTCGGAATACTGAAATTCCTCCGGAAAATAAAAATAGACTGGATGTCGTCATATGACGACATCCAGCTGGCAGCTGACAGCGCCGTCAGCGACCCTGGGATAAAACCTAGGGCCACTAGCGGCGCTGACACAACCTCTGGCCCGACTCTTTTTTCAAAGGCCAATTCAATTTTTGGCTCTTTTTCAGCCGTCCAGCCCTACTTTCCCACGTCTATAAATACGACCTTCCTTCCTCAGTTCAAAACACACAGTCTACAGTTGACAACCTCTATTCTCAGTAGTATTGACTCTGAGGTTCTCCCTCTTTCTTCCAAATTTATTCTTGAGATCTTGTCTTTTACTATTCTTGTCAAATATAGCCTATAGTTCAGGTACTAACTCCTGAGGGCTCAAATCAAATTGCTTGCCTAATTGTTTATTTTCTAGTAGTCATAATGTAGATATCATGCTAGTCTAACGTCTTTTATTGTTTCCTAAATATTGTCCTTCCAAGCATGTCTAGTCGTTGTAATGCTCAACTTGTCAATCAAATGCATGTCTAAACAAGGGTTAAAAATAAATGTTGTGATGCTTGTGATGAACCAATTAATAGTCTAAGTCTAGGTTGTTAATCCGGTTTGTGTGGGAATCATGTCTTTAAATTATTAAGCAAACTTGAGTTAGTAGAGGCCGTCATAAACGGACGAGTTGGGTGCCTAACACCTTCCCACCTCGTACCTTCGCCCCCGAACCCTTTATTCTTGGGTACTCATATGTTCTATATGAGCGGGATTATTTCTAAAAACATGATCAGTTCACTTGTCGCGCTATTGGGTTGTCCCTTCGGATTGTCCCTTCGGTTTGTCCCTTTGGTTTATCCCTTCGATAAAACGCCGATAGCAGATTTGTGACCTCTTTCATGGTTTTTGTTCAATTCAAGTCTTTACAAAAGCTTTTCTAACTCGATGGTCCCTTAAACTTATCTAAACCCCCTGCTTACAAATTTTCTATAAGGGCGCACTCCGTGGATTAGGTTGAAATCCCGGGTCCTTACAGTGGCGACTTCACTGGGGATTTATTTAAGAGGGTGAGACTCGAAAGTCAAGTTTGCTTAATTTTTTAAATAATATGTTCCATATTTTTGCATCATTTGCATCATTTGCATGTGCTTTGGTACAACCTATTGACCCTTATCAACCCTCGAGGAAGTTTGTGTCATAACTCGTAGACAACCAGTATATCTAAAGGAATATACAGTTGTCCTATCGTGCAAATCGACGCTTCCTCACCCATGACTCATCAATCCTTGTTGATGAAAAGAATTACAATCGATGTGTCGACCATCCGCCGAACGGAAATTGTAATTTGTTGTGGTAACCTCACAGGAGCCCAAAAGCCTCTAGCCTACATTCGTGCATCCGCTTGCTTGTTGTGCATGTGTCGTTGTAATGTCCGTCTGATCACATGTTTGCCTGTAAGTAAATCGTTGTAATGCTTGCCTGAATGCATGAATATCGTGATTATGTGCCAACATGTACTTACGTGCTAGGAGTCTTTTCTATTATTTTTAGCTAGTTCCTAATGCCCGAAGATGGTGCGAGAATTCAATTCAATGAACACCCGTCATTTTCCCGATGACATATTCTAAAAGTCATGAACAATTTTCTAGGATCTTTTTAGCAAAAAAAAAGTAAGAGTCAGTCTCCCAATTTCTCCTCTCCCTTTTTTCTATTTTATTATTTTCTTTTTTCTTTTGATGTAATTCAGATTTGGTCAAAAAAAAAAGAAAATCGAAAACCAAAAAAAAAATGGCAAAAACAAAAAAAAAAAATGCCGTAAAAAAAAAAACAAAATCGAAAAAAATCAAAATAAAAAAAAGAACGAAATTCTTTTATTTTTATTTGTATCCCATTTTACATTGTCTTTGAGTCTAGAAAAATAAAAAATAAGATAGTCCGTATTTTTTTATTTTTTTATTTTCATTCATTGAATTTATTTTCCTTTGATATTAGGGAAATATCTGGGCATTTAGGCTTAAGGACCTTTTTTTTAGGACAACGTGTTTACTATGTGTGGGTCTGTATTTTTCTTAAGTGAGAGTCTCATGATTTTTTCTTGTTACTAAGTGCTCTGTGCTTCCCATTCAGGATAGGGGGTCCAAAGAAGAAAGGAAACCTTGAGAAAAGTTGAGCTCGGCCTTCGGCAACGCTGGTTCGTCTGCAACCGTCTACACCATCAGGTTCTCATTTACCTCCACCACAAACAGCCTCACCATCCATAAATTCGTCATCACTAGATACCTTTTTCTCCACACCTATCACCCCTCCCAACTTCACGATGCCTAAGACCACTGATGAAAGACTGGATGAGCTCATGAGTAAGCTAGAAAGGGTACGACTCAAGGTTGAAGATATAGAAAGGAAAAGAGGAGAAGAAACAAGAGTTCCTTCTGATTCCGACTCTGAGGAAGAAGGGCCAAATGCCATGCTGGCTAAGATCACCTCTGTGCTCAAGAGTAGCGGCCTGATTTCCAACTACAGTGCCAATGTAGAAAAGTTTGACACTAAGATCAAGGGCAAACTTCCCGCCAAATTCTCTATGCCTGAAGTACCCACTTTCACTAGAGTTGACAATCCGCAGGATCACCTAAAATCCTTCACTACCGCTATGGCTCTATGGGGAATCAACAAGAAACTCTATGCCCATTTGCTTCCCCTGACCCTTGATACACATGCTCAACGGTGGTTCTACACACTGGATCTGGAAAGTTACCCAACTTGGTCCGATTTTACCACAGTCTTCCTGACTCGATACAAGGACAACGCTACGCTCCCCATCACATTGAGAAAACTTGAAATCACCACTCAAGAGAAGAACGAGAAATTCACTAAATTCCTCCATCGATGGAAATCCAAGATAGCTGAAATGGTGGAAAGACCCTCTGAAACTGAACAAATTAGGCTTTTCATTAAGAACCTGCAACCAGCTATAAGAACCACCTTCAATATCAGGCCATTGACTCATACCAGTGTCTTTATGACGTTGGCATCCTCATTGAAGATGATCTCAACAAAAATAAAGACCAAGTCACCCCTAAGCCCTTCACTTATGGGAGAGACAAGAGGACAACTGCTGGAGCCTCTTCTGGCGCTCAGGTTAATGAGGTAGCCGCTGTGAATACCTTTGCCGAAAGAAAGCCACCAAGAGAATTTACCCCTCTCGGTTTGACCTTGTCACATGCTCTTGAAAGAATGATCAAAAATAATCTGCTGCAGCTTATCGGACCTACTCCAGAACCATTTGTTAAGGGCCGCAACTGAAAATAGGAAGAATACTGCAAGTACCATCAAGGAAAAGGGCATGACACCGACAACTGTTGGGCTCTTAAACATGCTATCCAAGATAGGATTGAGAACGGTACCATACCCTTACCAAAACCTGGCCAAGCACCCAGCAACTCAAACAACCCTTTAGGAGAAATCCTGCATATTGGTATTGAAGATGCCTTGAGACTCGAGATTGTCGGAATATGGGACAGTGACGAGGAAGACGTATGGGAGGTCCAAACCAGATCTCTCGTATGCATGGCCCATTTGACACGTTCTGGTCGTCATTATAGGCCAACAAACATCTATAGTGACAGGGTCCAACCTCCAGGTGAAGAAGAAATCAAAAAAGTTCCTGCAGAGGACAAAGAATCTCCTATCACAGGACAGCTTAAAAGAATCAAAACCGATATCTCCATTTGGCAGCTTTTAGCCTCGTCCTACGAACATCGACAGGCTATTTTGGAAGCCTTGTCAAAAGTTTCAGTATCACAGGATATGAGGCCTGACGAGCTGGTCAATTTCTTAGTAGGGGATAAACCTCAACCGACCATTACCTTCTCCTACAGCGAGCTACCTCTCGGAGGTTCCTCACACAATAATGCCCTGTACCTGACTGTATTCGCCGTGGGAAAGTATGTGCCTATGAGCCTAGTGGACAACGAATCTGCCGTTAATGTATGCCCATTAAGAACCGCAGAAAAATTGGGCATTGACATCAAGAATTTGGCTCACTCCGCACAAGGTCTACGTGCTTATGACAACTCCAGTCGAAAGGTCCTTGGCACCATAACCATTAACATCACCTCTGGAGCTATAGAGAAAATGGTCTGTTACGTCATGGATATTCCGGCCACTTTCAACTTGCTATTGGGACGACCTTGGCCCCATGGTTTAAATGCTGTAGCCTTTACCCTCCACCAAAAAGTCAAGATGATGCTAGAAGGAGAAATTGTGGAAATCGAGGCCAACCCCATCAAAGCCACCATTGATAAAGCTCCTGTCTTGAAGATAGAACATGATAGTGAGGATATTGACCTTTGGGGATTTTCTCCCGAAGAGGTAGCTCTCATAGAAGAAGACACCAAATCTTACAACTCAAATGGTTCTGGAGAATTCGAGACCTATCCTCCTGAAGAAATAGGAAATCCTGATGAGTTCAAAGAAATAAAAGAAACCATCGGGGGGATGTCTATCTATGTGGCACACCACCACAACGCAATTCAGCAAATGAAGGAGAAAATCGCCTCGTTGGAAAAACCCACAAAATGCGACATTGTTCAGGCAAAAGGGGAAGCCTGTTTCCAACAAGATGAAATGTTTAGAAAGATGGTCAGGTATGGATATGCTCATCCAAGAAGGCCTACCGCTCGAATGCTTCCCAGGGACGGAAATCCCTATCTTCGGTGCAAGTATTGTGAAGCCAATGGGCATCATACCAACCAGTGCAAGCGTCTAAAAATGGTAATCACCACCTTCATCGATCAAGGAACCATGTGGTCATCTAGCGCATGGGCTATAAAAGGATGGCGTCGCTTTGACTAGAAACAGTATACACATCTGAATATCCCCATCGGTAACGTTATGAATACCCTCATATGGAGAGGAGATCTTAAGCCCATGATTCCCGCTGATAACCTCCAGAAAATAAACAAAGACGAGGACTCCTACTGCCGCTTTCACCAAACCTTTGGCCACTACACGGATGATTGCATCCGCCTGAAGGATGATATACAGAAAATCATAGACAGTGGAGAGATCCCGCCGCCTCTAAAGGAAGAAGAAGAGGCCTGGAATTAGTTGGTTACCCGCAGGAGCTAGAGGAATCGAGTCTGAGTCCCCAAGTTTTATCGAGTTAGGATCCTAGCTAAATCTTTAGGTTGAGTCTGGAACAGAGGGTGTTCCTTCTTTTACTTTTCTTTCGAAGTCTAATTTCTTTTTGACGGGAATTAGACACCCTCTTCTCTAAAGTCATGTGTGCTTATCTCTTTTTGCAAATCAATAAAAATTCCTCTTGCTCATTTCTTTCTTTGTTTGGCTATTGATAAATCCAATGAACACAAAAGTTGCACAAATCATTAATCAATTTAAGCAATGTAAGTAAACTTCGCAAAACAAGAATACAGATTATCTCTTTTTATAGGAATTTGAGTACCTGAACTTCCTCAATAATGCCACTCCACAAGAAGAAGCGAGCCAGCCTTTTGCAACAATCTCGACACTGATATGACCCTGGATCCGATCGAAGAAGATCCTTACGTCTTCAACTACATCACCAAAGGAATATACCCTCAGGACGCACCACTAAGAGTTCAACGGGCCATCCGTCTCTTAGCGGTGCAATACATAGAATTCAAGGGGGTTCTGTACAAAAAGTCCCACAACGGGGTCAATCTCAGATGCGGAACTCCGAAGAAGCTGCAGAGATCATGGACGAGGTACACAATGGTGTGTGCGGACCACACATGAATGGCCGAATGCTCTCTTGAAAGGTCCTACGATTGGGATACTATTGGACCACTATGGAAAGGAATTGTTACGACTATGTCAAGAAGTGCCAGAAGTGCCAGATATATGCCAACCTATAGCATATGCCGCCCTCGATGCTCCACAACTTCACATCCCCTTGGCCATTTTCCGCATGGGGAATAGATATCATTGGTAAAATTACCCCGAAAGGCTCGGGAGGACATGAATACATCCAAGTGGCCATAGACTATTTTACCAAATAGGTTGAAGCCCAATCCTATGCCATCCTCACCACCAAACAAGTGTCCAAATTCATAAGGAACAACATCATTTGCCGATACGACATTCCACATGAAATTATCAGTGACCATGGATCCCATTTCAAAGTCTAGACAACCACCCTCCTCAAAAACTACAAAATCCAGCACCACAAATCATCCCCTTACCGTCCCCAAACCAATGGCGCAGTAGAAGCCGCCAACAAAAACCTCAAGACTATCATTGAAAAGATGATAGAAAACTACAAAGATTGACCCATAAAACTCCCATTTTCCCTTTGGGGATATAGGATATTCATAAGATCCTCTACGGGAACAACACCTTATTTCCTAGTCTACGGAATGGAAGCGGTTTTACCCATAGAAGTCCAACTACCCTCCATGTGCATAGCCTTAGAGGGTGAAATTCCTGAAATCCAATGGTTACAAGCCCGCTACGAAGAACTCATGTTCACGGATGAAAGACGCCTACGGGTCCTAAACCACACCCACATGTACCAACAACGCATGGCAAGAGCATTCAACAACAAGGTCCGACCTCGGAATTTAAAGGAAGGGGACTTAGTTTGGAAAGAATTACGTGCCCCAGTTACCGACCCTAGAGGCAAATTTCGACCAAACTGGTCCGGTCCGTTCATCATCAAAGACATTCTATCAGAAGGCGCGGTCAGACTCATGGACATTGACGGCATCGAGTTCAGTCAGCTCACCAATATGGACCAATTGAAAAAGTGCTACGTCTAAATAAAAAAATAAATTAAAAAAAATAAAAATAATAAAAGAGACGTACACAAATTGAACGAACTACACTGGCCTGATTCCACACTGGATACGTTGGTAACCCTTTTAAGGGGCCCGGCCAAAATCAATCCAAAATTCCATTCAACTCATTCAAAAAGGGATAGTCTTTATTCAAACTGAACGAATAAGCTTACATTGCAAAAAAAAATTAACTTACTAAGGTTAAAAAAAAAAAGTGCAACTGCGAGGGTTTAAGCTAAATAAACTCTTATTACTTTTTTTTAATACTAGACTTACTTTCTAAGAAAACTACTTTAATCATTCTTCCCTTTAGAAGGCTTCATCGAAGAGTCCTTCTTTGAAGGACTCTGGTTTGAGGACGACCTGTGATCGCTTCCTGGAGCTGGGGGCTTGACTCTTTTCAGTACATGATAGCCTCCCACCTGAGGCCCTTCCTTTCTTTTCTTGCTTCATGTTTTTGAGTCATACTTAGGCTTTAGTTGGTCCCACTCCTCATGACGAAGGGCTCGTCTCGCTTCTCCATCACTGCAGGAAAGCCAGTTCAAGTAGGACTCTGAAACTTGAGTTAGGGCAATCACACGAGGTACAGTCCAGCGGTCCCGGCTACACCAGTATTTTCCCCAGTCCACAGCAAATTCAGTGGTCAAAGCTCTAATAGGTGGTTTCGGGGTCTCCTGACGATGGATAACCTGCTTCAACCCATACTGTCTCATGACCCTAGAAGGAAAGAAGAAAGTACTCCTGTACAGACCCAGTATGGTAGTATGAGGAACCAAATTGTCACAAGCCACTAAGGAAGTCAAGCTCCACCAAGTCACATGCCAATGGATGACAGGTCCTACATGGAAAAAGGCATCCCATTCAGCAAGTGTCTTTTCTTCATATAGCCTTTTCCTAACCAAAAAGCTAGCCGCAGTATAAGTTTTTCTTTGCCCAGGCTCGAGGGACACGAGCTATCATATTCTCTAGTGACTCTATTAGCCTTAGATGCTCACATAACTAAATTTGAAGCAGCAGGGGGCTGCCAGGAAAAGCTTCGCGAGGAGAGATTTTCAACCTGTCAAGCCCTATGATAGTTTCCCCTACCACCAGATGCAAAGGAGAGTGTTGCAAAGTACAAAAGCCTGTCGGCGGTAACGCCTAAATATTGCACTTTTTTCAGAAGAAATAGCGAATTTTTCACAGAGTTGAACCAAGTCCACATCGACACCAAGAATCATGCTTTTGGCTTTTGCAGATGACAAGCCTAAGGATTCCTTGTATTGACCACTAAAACCATCTCTCAAATACGGCACAGGTGGAGGAAGAACATCAGGCATATTGGTGATCGCAGCAAAATGGCATAATTCAGAATTACCAAAACGGAAGACATGCAAGTCGGGGTCCCAATAATTCAGAGCAGATCGAAGAGAGGGCCACAATATTTTGGTTGGTCTTAAAGTCAGCAAGGTAGAGACATGGAACGGAGCCAGTTCAAGTTTGTCTTCTATGGTCAGATTTTTACACCAAGCATCGAACAGGTTTTCAAATGACTTCACCATGGTAGAAGCTTTGGGAAATTTGAGAGAGCTAAAGTCTGAAAAGTGATACAGCATCCAACATCCCGTAAATCCTATTTATAGGCAAAAACGCGGGCCAAAAGAAGATAGAAATCCACGAAAAAGCCCAAACCAGAGCCGTCAGCGGCTCTGGCCAGGGCCACTAGCGGCCCTCATATGCAGCCCAGCGCCGCTAGCGGCGCTGACCCTGACCCTGTCCCAGTCAGCTTTTCCTCTTTTTCCAGCCCGCTCACTTGGCCTATTCAGCTCGGTTTAAGCCCAATTTACGCACGACGGAATTACAAAGCCCGAGACTCTCTTAGCTTTTATCTTTTCTATCTTTTTTTTATTTTTATTTTTTTAAGGGGTATAATATGTGTAACTTTTGCTTTTTCTTGCAATTTTTACCTTTTTCCTTATTTTATTCCCTAAATTGTGGCCTACTCTTTACTGCATAACACATTGCATACTTAGAGATCAGACGGACATAATTGAGTCATGATATCATACATATCATAGAAATGCATAAAAACAGGAGTTCAAAATCTCAAGGTCAATGTCTACAAAGAAATCCAACACCGCTCAACCAGAGTCATCATCGCCATTGCTGTTAGCCTCATCATCAACGGACGGCCCCTGACCGTAGTTCCCAGTCGAATGATGGAGAGAAGAACTATAAATGGGCCTGCTGTTGTTGGGCCTCATATCCCGCCTATCATATGCTGGTGCGCGCATGGGTACCTGCCGAAAACCCCGCTGCGAAGAAGCTCTCTGTGGCCTGACTAGCAAAGTCCATAGCCACATGCTGATATGAAGGCCCAGTATAAGGCACATCCCATCCAGGGGCATTCGCCCAACCTCCAACCGTGGGGGTAACAATAGGCCTCCTGTCAAGAGAAGGCTGGAAACCCGCAGGGGAGAACATCTCAGGAATGTACGGCATAGAAGGTCCGGGCGCCTCATCAATAGGAGGCCTGGTCACAGCTACGGGAGGTGAACGAGCAACGGACGGTCTGCTCGCCGAAGAGGCCCTCGCATCAGAAAAATGTCGAGGTCCCACCGAGGACCAAGACTGAGAAATCTGCAAACAATCAAGATCGAGATGTTAAGTTAAGCACTTCACTTAGCTGAAACAAAGGCTGAAAGTCTACTTACAGCGACAATCCTAGATCAAGAAGTCTTCCCCTTGCCCATCACTGAGCCATAGCCTTTCTTCAGCAGGTGAATGAGCTTGAATATTTGAGAGGTCTACTCCTGGTTCAACTACAAAAAAAAAAAAATAACGCAAACACAAGAGATAGAGTCAACACTCAAAAGCAAACACAAAATACAAGAAGGGATAAAAAGGAACCTACCCCCGTACAACCATCAGGCAAGGGCTAGCCTTCCACAACCTCTCCGTCAGCCATATGCATAGGGAACTCCTCTACTATGTGTCCCCCACTCTCCCCAATGTACCTCACCTCGTTAGTCGGCAGGGTCACGCTTGGGGGCTGGCCCCGAGGAACTTTATAATGAGACCTCTTGGGACCCTGAGGAGCTAGACGATCCGCCTCGTGAAACACGAAAAGTCAGCATATCACACATATAGCTAAAAAGATGCAGATAAATTTCTTACCTCAGAAGTGAGGTCCGGCATCAGACGACCTAAGCAATAGGCCAGGTACACAGCCGTGCTGTCCAATCCAACAATCTCAGCCTCCAGAAACTCTGTGGCCGCCATACCACGAGCCTCGACCCCCGAGTCCCGCACGCTCAGACCGTGCAGATAGAACATGGTCAGGGGAGGGTCCTCCGGAACCAGGTGACTACCAAAGGAGGGATAAACCAGTCGAGTCAAACGGTCCCCCAAATACCACACAAAGCCAAATGGCCCCTTGAAAACCACCCGCAAGGAGGATAATCTAAAGGACTCCATAGTAATATGGGGCGGAACCCCATGAATACCATCAAAAGCGGACCATGACACTTGCAGGTTACCAGTTCAAAAGTTCATAAACACCAAATGGACCAAAAAGAATATATGCACAAGTCAACAACAACATACCATAGACGCGACATGACTCCCAAAGGTAGCCCAAAAATGCTCCAAAGAGGTAAATGAGTGGTTATCTCTACCAATCCACCGTGAACCTAGTGGGAACATCCTCAAACCAGGACGGTGAGGACCAAAGGTCGGAATATACTCGAAGAACCACAGCTGCCATACAAGAAAAAAGGGAAAGAATGAGCTTCACATTCAAAACCATATGCAAAGAATTTTTTTTTTTATTTTTATGGGCCTACCTTTAGTATCCTCCACGGGCTCGAGATGGACGCCCTCTCACTCGTCGGCTTAGGCCTGCAAGTCCGACGACACCATCTCACCTAGGAAGCATAAGCAGAAGCACCGAAGTTGTACTCATGAACCTTAGTCAAATCCTCTAAACATGTCAAGAAACTGACTTGACATACGCTCTTCTTCTGAGCGAAGATGGTCGACCCCAACAAGCAAGCCAGGAAAATGCGGGCTCTCTGCTCCTCGGTAAGCCCCTGCTCCGCGAAAGCCGCCCATAACCGCAACAAGGAAACCGGATCCATATCAAAAAAGGCAGACACACGCCCATAAAGCTCGAGCAACCTGTCACTCTGTTGCCAGTAACTCGCTTCATACC
Organism: Tetragonia tetragonoides; assembly: GCA_038025085.1. Classification (NCBI taxonomy): domain Eukaryota; kingdom Viridiplantae; phylum Streptophyta; class Magnoliopsida; order Caryophyllales; family Aizoaceae; genus Tetragonia; species Tetragonia tetragonoides. The sequence continues at coordinate 13,793,461 of CM076140.1, read as the reverse complement.
GAATATGATGCCCTCTAAAGGATAGACCCCTCAACACAGCGAACTGATAAGAGGTAGGAAACATCTCTCCTACAGGCGTATGAAAAGTGTTCGTGGTATCTTAGAACCTCTCCAATAGCCCCCTAGCGATAATCCTAGAATCCCTAGAGTGACAAGCAGGGATAACAGTCAGGAAATGGTCAAAACCTGAGCCCAATACCGAATTCCTTGCTCGAACTGAAAAATTATCCAACATCATAGCCCAATGGGAGGTAGACCCATGAGCCTGCAACAAAACGCCAACACCCTAGCCAACAAAAATATATTTCTCAACACCCCATATACTACGAATACAACCAAAATAATTTCACACAAATTATATACAGCTGACCACCAATCCATTACAAGTCCCAATTTGTTCGTGTGCCGAAGCACTAACGGTTCAAATTTTCAGAAAAATATATACTGAATAGAAAAAGAGAGTCAGAAAACATACCAACTCAGGGTTAGACAGATGACTCTGCCTCTCTGGTAGTAAAATAGTACGATCCCAAATCCCAGCCGGCCGCCAGTCTAGTCGCATAAATGAGTCCTGATACAGTCGAGCTCCATCCGAACGATGGGTCGGAGGTGTCCTAGTGGAGGAAAGCCCAGTACGGAAAAGGTCCCGGTCATCCTCCCCCTCACCCATGGGACATTTTCCTTTGTCTGTGGGAGCCATGGGAGTACAATGTAGCTTTCTCTCTCTACAAGTGGAAAATTAAAAGTTTCAGATTCGGAAGAAACAAGCACCCATTCAACAATGCAACCCAAAATTCAGCAACTAGGCCCAAAAATAAGTAAGTTCAAGACAAAAACCGAAGAGTTTGGTCAAGAATTGACTTACCTCAAGCAATTTGGAGCACTCAACAATGGTGGGTATTCGACAATTGCTCTCGGCGAAGAAGAAGAAGAAGTAGCACGCAAAAAAAAAACACGCTGAAGCGCTCTTATTTGGCTCAGGCTGAGCGAGCGCCGCTGCTGGCCTGGGCCGCTAGCGGCCCTGCACACACGGGCCCACTTGCTGTCCCACGACCTTTTTTCAGTCCAAAGTTCGTTATTTCAGCTCGTTTGCGGCAAATATCAGTACCAAGCGCGCGGGAGCGAGACTCTTTGGCCCACAAATTCAAATTCGATTGTTGGCCCATTTTACGGTACCAACTATTTTCAGGTAAAACCAACCCTATTATTTTTGCAGGTCCCAAATACGGAAGCCCGGATATATACTGCGACATTTTTTTTACCGCCCAGAGTGCCAAAATTATTTTTCAAGCTCGGAAGGTCTATCGGACTTACCCGATGTCCAAAAAATCCCAAATGTCCCAATGCCCCGAAGTCCCAAAGTCACAAATGTCCCAATATCCCAAATGTCCCGATGTCCCAAAGTCACAAATCTCCAAACATCACAAACGTCCCAATGTCCCAAAATGTCCCAATGTCACAAATTTTAGGGTCAGTCAATGATCGCTTAAGCAATTGCGGTTAAACTGTCCTCCTGCGAGATCATAAATTTTGGGTCAATCAATGATCACTTAAGTTATTGCGGTTAAACTGTCCTTCTGTGAGGTTACTTATTATGTGTCAGTCAATGATTGCTTAAACTGTTGCAGTTGTACTGTCCATTTATTTTTTTTATATGTGTCAGTCAATGATTGCTTAAACTGTTGCGGTTATACTGTCCATTTATTTTTTATACGTTTCAGTCAATGATTGCTTAAGCTATTGCATTTAAATTGTTCGTATGTTTTCCCCATTTTACGGCCGTTATTTTTCATCGCGCTGTCTTGTTGACTTTTTCGTTTCTCATAAAGGGACGGAATCTCGACACCCGCCGAGCGGTGTTTAGTCACTGTTTGTCGAAGCACGCCACGTTGATCATTCTCAAAGAATTACTAACCTTTTCATTCACTCTGAATACAGGTCCCTAGCAGACGTTTAGACCATGTATGAGCGGTGTTCTATCCTGCTAACCATAACCTTTATTTCTCTTGTGTTCACAGAGATAAATTTTTAGCACGCTGCGAGCATGTCCCAACACATGTTTGTCTTCATATGCATACATACTGCACACTCACACACACCATGTGCACATCAGCATCCTGCATGTCGCCTTCGGAATACTTTGATCTTTGCTTTTACTTAAGCTCGATCAAAGTGGGGGCTTTTGTAGACGCCAAGCGCCTTCAGATTTCTCCGCAAAAGCCCGATGATGAAAGGTGTAATTTATAAACTTGAGCGCTATTTTTGCTCTAATAGTTAAGATAAGGTCTCAGGTTTTACTCTAAACACTCCTTTACTCCAATCCCATTCAAAAGCCCCGTTCAAGAGCTTTCCAACGACACCTCTCATGCCTCTTTCTGACTCCCGGTCGCCAAGTTGCAATTTAAGGGTAGAACCGTCTTTTACCGTCCAAGGGTAAAACGGTCTTTTCATATTTTTCAAAATACAGAATCCTCCCGAAAATAAAAATAGACTGGATGTCGTCATATGACGACATCCAGCTGGCCGCTGATAGTGCCGTCAGCGGCCCTGGGATAAAACCCAGGGTCGCTAGCGGCGCTGACACAGACTCTGGCCCGACTGTTTTTTCAAGCCCAATTCAATTTTCGGCTCCTTTTCATCTGTCTAGCCCTACTTCCCCACGCCTATAAATACGACCCTCCTCCCTCAGTTCAAAACACACAGTCTACAGTTGACAACCTATATTCTCAGTCGTATTAACTCTGAGCTTCTCCCTCTTTTTCCATGTTTATTCTTGAGATCTTGTCTTTTACTATTCTTGTCAAATGTAGCCTACAGTTCAGGTACTAATTCCTGAGGGCTCAAATCAAATTTTTTGCCTAATTGTTTAATTTCTAGTAGTCATAATGTAAATATCATGCTAGTCTAACGTCTTTTATTGCTTCCTAAATATTGTCCTTCCCAAGCATGTCTAGTCGTTGTAATGCTCAACTTATCAATCAAATGCATGTCTAACAAGGGTTGAAAATAAATGTTGTGATGCTTGTGATGAACCAATTAATAGTCTAAGTCTAGGTTGTTAATCCGGTTTGTGTGGGAATCATGTCTTTAAATTATTAAGCAAACTTGAGTTAGTAAAGGCCGTCATAAACGGGCGAGTTGGGTGCCTAACACCTTCCCACCTCGTACCTTCGCCCCCGAACCCTTTATTCTTGGGTACTCATATGTTCTATATGAGCGGGAGTCTTTCTAAAAACATGACCAGTTCACTTGTCGCGCTATTGGGTTGTCCCTTTGGATTGTCCCTTCGGCTTGTCCCTTCGGCTTGTCCTTTCGATAAAACGCCTATAGCAGATTTGTGACCTCTTTCATGGTTTTTATTCAATTCAAGTCTTTACAAAAGATTTTCTAACTCGATGGTCCCTTAAACTTATCTAAACCCCAGCCTACAAATTTTCTATAAGGACGCACTTCGTGGAGCAGGTAGAAATCCCGGGTCCTTACAAATTGCCACCACCACAAGCTGATACCAGTGATTCTGATGAAGAAGACCTACGAACAGCAAAAAAAACAACTTGAGGGACAACATCCACAATCAAAAGGTGATAGCTGCTATACGCCTAGCCAAAGTGGCGCGTACCATCAACGACCCACCAAGCGAGTCTTTTGAATTCGACCTTGGAGCTACTACTGCTACATACGCTGCAGGTACAAGGATGGTTACTGAGGTAAATGTGACAACTGGGAAGGCTACAGTCATGAGTTGGGCTATGGCATGCGTAGGTTGCTCTCTTTATGTAAACATTGAGCCTAGTGCCCTGGCACACGACCCCCCAGGTACGTCCTGCGAACCCCAATTATCCAGTGAACTTGACCCCCTAGTTAATAATGGTAGTCATTTGGATAATGATACGCTGAATTGTAATGAGAAGGCACATAATTTGGGAATGAATGATGGACTTGATTTGATTATGCTGAACGATTTTGACTCACAAAGCCCACTGAATAGCCCCACTAAATCATCTAGCACTCCAGTCCACATAACCCAGCCCATCACCCACTAAATCAGGCACAAACTTGGGTTCCCATGAGCTTGCCCCAAAACTGAAACACACACCAGCAAAGCTATCCAATTTTCTGGGTAGACTGAATTTGAAAAGGAAAAATGATGTGAGTAGTGATGAGGATAGATGTGATGGTGTAGAGGCCCCTCTGAGCAGAGAAAAGAAGAGAATCACCAAACTCCCTCTGGCCAGTGACAAAGGAAAAAAAAACCCATGACTGACTCCACTAAGAAACGAGCAACAAGAAAAACCTTCAAAACCCCCAAAACTCCTGAAACCCACCAGCAAACTAGAAGAAGAGAGGACTTGAACCTCCATTTTGAGAAAGAAGCCATGGAAGAGTTGTTGTTGCAATTTGTCGCTCAAGTTGTTGAAAAAGAAAAATCGGGCACCCATAAGGCCCTCCCGTCCCAATGAGGATAATCTATTGGAATTGTCGGGGATTGAGGCATCCCGCGACATTACTCCATATGAGAGCCCTAATCCGGAAGCACAATCTGGATATTTTGTTCCTGGCTGAGACGATGCTCCAAGAGGAGAAGACCATAAATTGTAAAGGCACTTAATTTTCAGACTCTTACAGCAACTTCCTCAGCAGGAAAGTCAGGAGACACTGTACTTTTGAGTAGAAGAGGGGTAAATGTTGAGATCATATTCAAGTCTGACCAGTGAATGGTTGTACAAATAAATGGAGACAATAGACATATGCAATGGGTCAACAGCTTTGTCTAGAGGGCACCAAACCACCTTGACCAACAAGCTTTTTGGGAGGCAATTGACGCAACAGCCAACACATTTCAATGCCCACAGTGCTTCATGGGAGACTTTAATAGCTTGCTCATCCAACACGAGAAGTGGGGGGGGGGGGGGGGTTCCCCTTTTGCTTCCTGCTCCACAAGTAGAGGGCTGCAAGCCTTTATTGATAACAATGGGTTGGTGGATATGGGCTACGTTGGCAGTCCATATACCTGGCGTAGAAAGAGAAATGATGTGGTTATCGTCAAGGAATGCATGGATCGTGTTATTGGCAACACACAGCTCCGTGATCTCCTCTCCAAGGCAATTGTAAAAGCTCTTCCCTTTGTCAAGTCTGACCACACACCGATCATCTTTGACACTTTGGGTGAGGCCCCCCCAGGGCCTATTCCATTCAAGTTCGAAGCGATGTGGATTCGGGATTCAACTAGCCACAACGTAGTAAAGACTGCCTGGGGCCACAACTACAATGGCACTTGCGGTTTTGTGTTGAAACAGAAAATCATTCGTACGAAGGAAGCTCTAAAATATTGGAACACCAATCACTTTGGCCATGTTAAAAAACAGATCAGAGAAATAACCTGCAAAATTAAAGATGTGCAAAACAAGGGGGTACAGGGCAGCAATGAGGTTGAATCAGATTTGTATGCTCAGCTTCTTGAACTCTACCAGAGAGAAGCTATAATGACAAAGCAGAAATTCCGTGTCCATTTCCTCAAAAAGGGAGACTTAAACACAAAATTCTTCCACACCTCCACCATCATTTGAAGGCGCAGAAATGCAATTGAAGCCCTCAATTTGGGCAAAGGAATTTGGACCCAAAAAAGTGAGAATATTAATTGTGCTTTTACTGACTATTACACTGAGTTGTTCACCTCTGCATGTACCAATCACCCGGAGAACCTTGATAACCTTTTCCAGGCTAGTATCTCAGATGAGGAAAATCTCACACTCTGTGAAATGCCTTCTCTTGAGGAAATTAAAGAAGTGGTCTTCTCAATGCATTCGACCAAATCCCCAGGGCCTGATGGGCTACCCGCACTATTTTGCCAGGAATATTGGGTCACCGTTCATCCGGAGGTATTTGCAATGATTCAGGAATTCTTTCAATCAGGCCAAATGCTGCGTACCCAGAACCATTCTCATATTGCACTTGTTCCGAAGTCCCCTAAAGCTGCTACTGTCAAAGAGTATAGACCCATTGCACTCTGCAATGTGGTCTATAAAATACTCTCCAAACTGCTTGCTAACTGACTTAAGCCACTCCTTGACAAGCTTGTTAGTCCATACCAAGCAGCCTTTGTTCCGGGCCAAGTGATCTCCGACAACACCATCCTGACACATGAGATTATTCACACCATGAAGAAGCAAAAGGGCAAAGGGGGGCTCATGGCATTAAAAACCGACATGGCTAAAGCCTTCGATAAATTGGAGTGGGAATTCCTTCTTTGTGTTATGAAGAACATAGGATTCAATGAAAGGTTCACAAACATGATCAGGCAATGTATAAGTACTACCACACTGTCAATCCTTATCAATGGCAGCCCGCACGGATACATAAGCCCCAAAAGAGGGATCCGCCAATGGGATCCGCTCTCACCATTCCTTTTTGTCATTGGGATGGAAACACTTTCTCGAATTCTCCACAATGCCCAAGTGGAAAATAAACTTCAGGGAATCTCCGATCCATAGATAAAAATTGCGAAGGTGTTGCGCACCTACTCTTTGCAGACGACCTAGTAATTTTCGCTCGAGCAAATGAAATGAACGCCGAAGCCATTAATGATTCGCTTGATAAGATGGAGAGTTGGAGCGGCTTTGCAGCGAACAAAGCAAAATCGGGTGTGTTCTTTAGCCCCAATACGATGCCAACTGACTGAGGCAGACTAAAAGGCATTCTCAACTTGTCCACCATGCACAAACACTCTATTTACCTGGGCCTCCCAGTTTTCAGAAATAACAGCAAGAAGCGAAGGATTTTATACTTAAAGTAATGACTCAAAGACAAACTGAAGGCCTGGAAAGCTAAGACACTCTCTTTTGCAAGCAGAACCACCATGATCAAGGCTGTCGCCTCGGCTCTCCCTAGCTACGCGATGACAACGAGCTCTCTGGGCAAGGCCACTTGCAAGGACATGGATGTTCTTATTTGGGATTTCTGGTGGGGGAAAGTTGAGCAAGGCAAGGGTATCTACTTGAAATCATGGGATTCCATCTGTGCTCCTCGATGTCTTGGAGGTTTGGGTATTCAAAGGATGAAAGATATTAATAAAGCCCTACACTCGAAACTAGCATGGCATATGTTCAGTGATGATGAAAGACTCTGGGTGCAGCTCTTTCAAAATAAATATTGTGGCAGATATGGGTTTGCTCGTGTTCAACCTCTTCCTGCTGACTCTTAAGTTTGGAAAGAAATTTTGCTTGACAGGGACATAATCAAGAAGGGAGGTTGCTATTTGGTGGGCAATGGGGAATCCATAAAGATCTGCACCGATCCATGGATCCCAAGTCTTGGGGGCTTCATACCCTCCGCCAGAGACACGACTGAAATTATTGTTTTCAAGGTGTCAGATTGTATTGTCAACCAAAAATGGAACGAGGAGATGATCAGAGACCAGTTTGATATTGACTTTGTAGAGGCAATTCTCCTTATCAAACTGCCCTCAACCGCTGATTGTGATACCATCATTTGGCTCAAGGAACGATTGGGAGACTTCTCAGTCAAGAGCGCATACAAAATTGTCATTGAAGAAAAACACACCCCCCATTCTAACCCTGATAACGGGTTTTTGGAAGCAACTTTGGAAACCGAAAATTCCCCATAGGGTGCGTATTTTTCTTTGGAGAATATCCTGGAGAGCAATCCCAACCAAGTCTACCCTTAAAGTTCGCTTGCCTTTAATCGATAATGTGTGCCTTCTCTGTAATGACCTTCATGAAAATGAAGACATTTGTTTTTCTACTGTCCACTTGCAAGAGCTGTGTGGCTACAAACTTTGGGGCTACGAACTGACTCTTTTGCACAATGGGATATGAGAAGGTGGCTCAAGGAATTACTCCTCCCATCTTCCTCCTGGCGGGTGAGCATAGGAAACGATATGGGCTCGGAATTTGGGCGTAAAGCTGCGCTCCTCTTGGATGCTATTTGGTGGGCTCGCAATCAGTTGTTACATAAGGGCGAAGAGGTTAGGCCCCAGTCAGTTATTGATTCTATTGGAAGACGCTGGATTGAAGTGGAGCATGCCTTCTGTGACAACCCCCTTTGCGAACCAGCCCGGTTGGTAGAAGAACAGCAAACCGCATCCGCCCCCTCTAGCCCACCACTTTCTTTGTGGATGCTGCGGTTAGGCCTCATGGTTCTACACTGGCTTGGGTTCACATCAATCAAGATGGGGATATTATGGAAGCTGGAGCAGCCCGGATTGACTCATCTGGCCCATCATGTGCTGAAGCACTCGCTATACTGCATGCTCTCCAACGTATCAAAGAACTGAACCTGCACCATGTCCGCATCCTATGTGATGTAAAGGTTATTGTTGACTATCTAGAGAGGGGACATCTTTTTCCATGGAAAATCACCACACTCAACGATATTTCTACTTTGCTTAATTCTTGCTCTTATAATGTTTCGTTTATTGCTAGAAAATATAACTCTTTAGCAAACGCTTTTGCGGCTTGGGCATCGTCCTCTCTCTTTGTTGGGTCTATGAACCCGGAGGACTTTCCCCTAGCTTGTGGCCTTTAGGTTGTAAGGGTGCTTTTTGGGTACCTCGAATACAATCTTGCAACCTTTGGATGGGCAAAAAAAAAAAAAAAAGTGACTCAAGTTTCAACCCACAAAGATATTCTAACGAGTTTAAGTTTGCTATACTGGTTTTTAGTGGGCCGACACATCTGTAACTGGGCTAATTCGAGACAGGCCAATCTATGGGACTGTCCTGAACAGGCCCATTAGCTAGCTTTAGTCTCTTGTATTCGTGTTGTTACCATTAGGCCCGTCAAAAATTAAACACGGAAATCCGAGTCATTTTTGGGTTTTATTTACTACAAAAACTTATGTGGACTTAGTTTATGGTGGACCAATGGTTTAAATGTCACCTCATACTTCACTTGGAGCAACCCCTTTAATAGTGGAGCCACCCCATACTTCTAGTGGAGCCACCCCCCTTGGCATCACCCCTCTAAACTCTAATACTGGAGCCATCCCATACTTCACCTGGAGCCACCCCTTTGATAGTGAAGCCACCCTCTACTTTACCTAAAGTCACCCCATAATTATACTTGTTCCACGGTGAATTAAGTCCACACAAGACTAGTTTTTCATTTACATGGTATAGAGTGAAATAATCAAGAAATTATGTGACTCATGTGTTTTCGAACTCAAGCTCAATGTGAATTTGCATGACGAGTTAGGACACGAGATCGGATCCTCTCCTGCATTAATGGTGCAGTAAACCCTGCGATACTGATTTTATTTAATTATAATGGGATAAATATTCAAATAAACGGTATTAAAAATGTTTGCATCACACTTTTTGATTGGATCATAACAATACAATTTAGTAGTTGTTTATTGCCCATTTTCTTATTGTCTGACCCCAATTAAAAAGTGATGCAAACATTTTTAATACTATTGTAATTTCCCACATGTCATAAATATGTGAATGGCTTACATTTAGCCAATTATTTGGTTTTAATATGCTTATATAGTAAGTGTTAGATTTACTTGTCTATAAATAGGCTAATCTTGTAATGAGAAATTACAACTCATTGAAAACAATAAAAAGCTACGAATACTTTCACTACTTTGAGCTTCCTTTCTGAGCTCTCTTTTAACACGTTATCAGCACGACCTACCTCCAAACTTCAAAAGGTAAAATACAAACTCATTCCAAAATATTCTAACTTTTGAAGTACTATGCACTGTAGTTGCCGAATATAATTTGGATCCTCTACATCAGAAACTCAAAACTAGATTAGTAAATATTCTAGCCATATAGTTTTACGTTAGTTTTGATATCACTATGAGTCACCAAAGTAATGGGATCAACACTGTCGTAACCGATATTTACTACTCACCTGTATACCTCATCATTGAGCGAAACCACGTACCTTTTGGAACCATTCCTTACCCGAATATCATACCCCAACCACAACCAAATCTCACGCCGACTAGTACGTCGACGTCGGCAGAAGCCTCCCGAACCAGTGAACCACAACCACCACCTCCCAAGCCTGCTTTTATAAACTTGAATGACAACCCAGTAGAGCCGAGACTCAACCCTTGTCAAGAACCATGTCCGTCCAACAAAAGAAAACGAGAAAAGGAAGAGGGTGAGATTAACTCTGCCGAGATCACCTGACCGGTTGCCCCAAAAAACTCGAAAATGTGAGCCGCCACCATGTACGATGCAGCTCCAAATCCGAGTAATTATCCAACCCACAAAATCCAAATGACCAACCACTAAGAAAGGTGATAATTTAGTCGCAAATAAAATCAGAACCGAAAACAACAGTAGAAGAGCAAAGTACAAATGGTACTGATAAAATAGTGAATGAAGGAAGTGTGTGTCAGTAAGATTGTTGAAAATTGTAGAAAATGTGCACGTGAAATAAAAGGTTGAGTGGATGGTTGAGTAAAGGAAAACAAGTATGGCCCATAGCATAAAATGAATAAAGAAAATGTCTTTTGCGAGTTTGACCATGAGATTAATGGACAAACCACTACGTATTTGTTTTGGACTCTTGACTCATTGTATGGGATTATGTTTATGGAAGAAAATTGGACCAATACTTTGTAAATAATATTTGTTCTGCAGGATCTTTTGAGATAAAAGTTTATTTGCTTTATTAGTTGGAATTAACATTTGTTTTGCAGGTTCCATTAAAGCAAACAAAGAAAATGTTTATTGATTAGCCAATAAACAAGAAAGTAAAATTGTTGTTTATTTTATATTTTGTACCAACGGGTTTTCGAACCCCTGACTTTTGACTAGCATCAAGAGTCTCGGACCACTATGCCTTCATTCCCGTGGTGATATTCAACTGCATAATATTTAATTTATAACCAACGCACCCCTATAATTTATTAACTTTAACAATTTGTTTCTAACCAGAAAATGGCAAGCATTGATAAGAGGGAATTTCAAATTCTTGATGTGCTTGGGAAGAACTACTACTAATGGAAAGTTGAACAAGGTCGCCAACTGAAAAATAATAGATTTTGGGCAAGAATTTCAACAAGGGTAAGCGTCGTCCATTTCAAGCGAAAAGGCAAATAAATGAATCAGCAAAGGACTGGACCAACTAGGAAGCAAAATGTGACATGTTTCAAATGTGGTATTAAGGGCCATTTTGCAAAAGAATGTCGAACCGCCAAATATTTGGTGAAATTATATCAAGCTTCCCAGAAAGGCAAAGGGAAAAATGTTGAGGCCAACTTTGTGGATGAAGGCCCCCAGAATGTGCCAAGTATTGATGTTTCTGACTATTTCATGGACAATGCTGAGAATGACCATATTACCAACATGGGAATTAATTAATGTTGCCTTAAATAAGTCGTATTGATTATGTGTGTTTAATTAAGAGTGCTTAGTTGTGTCTTATTTAAATAAATGCTTTAACAAGCATTAGATTATCAATGATGTAATAATTTCGCATTAAATAAAAATGAGTGTGTTTAATTAATCACTAATCTAATATTTATTTATTTTAGTGAAGAGATGAATTTGCGAAATGGAATTGGCGAACAATGTCTAATTGACAGTGCTGCGACACACACAATCCTAAGAAATAAAGTTTATTTCATCCAATTGAAACCAGTCGAGGCAAATGTTAACACCATTAGTGGTGTTGCAAAATTAATTGAAGGATCGGGAAAGACGTGTGTCATGCTCCCTACGGGGACGAAAATTGAAATAAAAGACGCGCTATATTCGAGTAAATCTCGAAGAAATTTGTTGAGTTTTAAAGATGTGTGTCAGAATGGTTACCACATGGAAAACATGACTGAAGACCAAAAGGAGAACATGTGTCTTACATTAGTTAAAGCTGGCAAGAAATGTGTATTTGAGAAAATGTCTGCGTACTCCTCGTGAATGTACTATACGTACCTTAATCCCATTGAAATTAATATGGTGTGTATTAGAATACACTATCCCAAACACAAGAAGGGAGGGTTGAATTGTGTTGGTTATTTTCGCCTAATTTTTGCTTAATGAACAGATGGACCAACCTATGGAACTGCGGTCCTTAGGTTGTTCCCTCTAACAGAGATTTAAGTGCGGAAGATAGATATTTAAGTAATAAATAACACAAGGCGTTTTATACGTGGAAAACCACACAAGGCTCCTTTGGATGTAAAAACCACGACCTACTCTCTGTAGTAGGATTTCACAACTACTTGTTATATTTTCGAGCCAAATCATTGTACAAGCCCATTCCTAACTTGCTACAATCACAACTTTAAACCTCAGTTGCCAAGTCCACCTAACTCTATCAAACAAGCAGCTAGGCACAACTTCACTCAAGTTGTCAAAAACACAACTTCCCTAAAAGTTGCCAAGACTCACAAGCCAACACTCGGCCTTGAGCAAATACACAAGCTATCACTAGCTCACAAGATTTGCCTAAGCAATTGAGTAACACAGCCTTTTTGGTGCTTCTAAAATAAGCAAGTAAGGTTATAATATTTTCCTAAGTGTTGAGACTTAATGAGAGTGGAACTGACTGAGAAACAGTTTCTGGGCTTTGTTTCTTTGGATATGTATGAAGGAAATTTATGAGCAAAGTGAAGAATAGGTTTTTGTGCAAAAACAATTTTGATAAAATCTGAATATCTTCTCTTAAATCTTGCACTAGCTCAGCTCAACTCTTATATAGAGAGAGCTTCAAGCCCTTTGGTTAGTGATTAAGGGCTTCGAAAATATCTCAAGTCAAGAGGCTCCAATATGTCAAATCAATTCACATGTTTTCTTTTGTAATTGAAAACCTTAAAACTGAGTCAAAGAGGTACAAGGAGCCTCCTTGTTGTCTCAGAAAACATGACAGCCGAATTCCAAGGGAAGACTTGTTTGTTTGACAATTTGGTGCACAAAGTTCTAAAAAGCAAATTCCCTTTTTGAGCACAACATGCTTTTGTAAATCAAAAAGCTCTTTTGTTTCATACCAGGCTTAGAAGGTTATTTAGCACAACAAAAGATCTCTTGGATAATAGTAGTGTATTAAGCAATGTTGAAGATAATTTATTTTCGAAATTCATTTTTTAAATTTTGGACTGAATGTGGGACCTAACTGTGGGACCTGGGTTCCAGCTCAAGTTCCTAATTCAGTTTTGCCTTCAATTAATTTCGCTCATTAGTTTCTTTTAGTTCCAACTCTATTAAATTAATTCTCAACTTAATACATGAATCTAAAATAGAATATACCAATCTTCTATCTTTATATTCATGTACCAAGTGTGATCATCTTCTTGCGCTTTCCTTCTCGTTGAGTGTAGTGACTAATATCACAATTAGAATTAAGGCATTAGTAAATTAATTAGCATAAGTATATTTAGTTTTAATTATCATCAAAACATCATAGAGTTCAACAAATTTCCCCTTTTTGATGATGACAAACTAGATAGGCTTATGCCCAAATCATGAAAGCTTAAAAGCTATAATCAAGTATACCTTAACATTAGATCATTTTGCAAGTCGTAAGGAAGCTCGAACATGGAGGCATCTCTTCACTTGTAGCCTCGATCAAGATACAATAACAGAAAACTTTGGTTAACAACTTTAGCCAATCTAAATCAACAGAACCACAAGCATATTTTTCCCCCTTTTGGCATGTCAAAAAGCAACATCACACAAATAGCAATTGATCATGAATGAAATAATAAGCAAGCACTTCAAACATATGCATATCTGCACCACTTGGGTACTATCACATAAGAAGACTAAAGCATGCAAGATCATTCAAACATATGCATCCAATGGATATTGGTCATTCAAATGCAAGCATGATGCAATGTTATGTCACTAAACAAGAACCAAGTGACCACCAAAAGGTTGGTCAAGAGTTTACGAACCAAAGCAAATGAAAGATTGTTTTTGGGATACCAAACTGGAATAAGACTCATGGCTTGGGAATGAACTGAGAGAGATGGTCCATCAATGCTGTGTGCTTCTTTTCATTGTCCTCTTTGACCTCCTCAAATTTCTTTTCCACCTTAGCCTCCATAGAATCGACCCTTTGGTCAAGGACCATAACCCGTTGGGGTTCATCAATGGCCGAGCTGCGGGAACCAATCTCATGAGCCTCTGGAGTAGGCTGGAGTAGGCATAGAAGGTGGAATAGCAGTTACAGTAGCAGAAGGAGCTGCTGGAGCAAGAACAAAAGGCGCTTGTACAGTCTGACCAGAAGGACCGAAGGCAGGACCAAAGGCAAGACCAGCTTTAGGTGGATGACGGATCAAGTTGAAGCCACAAGAGATCAAGGTCCTACTCTCAAAGTCATCATAATACACCACCCCATGAACATTCTGAAGAGGGATCCTGAAATGCTTAAGAACCCTTGTAAGGAGAAACTCATAAGGACGCACATGATTGATTTCATCACTCTTGATAGCTCGTTGAATGTGGTTAATCATGATGAATGGCAAGTTGAGCTTAACACCTTCATCAATAAGATAGGTGATTGTGAGCTTAAGAAAAGATGGATCTCCCCTTCTTTCAGCCTTAGGAACTATGTTCCTTATCACGAAAGCAAACATCAACTTGTAAAAAGGAAGCATATCTTTCTTTTGCACCTTCATTGAACCCGTCAATGACCCATCATCCGTAAGACTTTGTAAAATAGCAAGTGGAGTATGAGACTCTCTAAGGAATGGCTAACCATCACAACCCTCAATCTCAAAACCACTGTTTTCAATGCCCAAAGCTTGCGAAATCAAAGAAGCTTCAAATTCAATATCATTTTCTCCAATTTTCCCATAAACCGTACCTGACACCACGTCACAACTCTCAAAGAACTCCAATAAATCCCTCTTAGCAAATTCATGACTCCTATCAACAAATAACTCCCACCACCAATTACCCTTGATATTTGATAGCATCAATAAAAGCATTGCGATCACCAAAAAGAGAAGACACAAGAATTTTACCCGCGGCTGCACGCCTTACAACGCCCGAGGGTGTGACAATATCTTCATTCTATGACTTGATCTTCTTCCCCGTCCTCATAGAGCTAGAGCTTACGGTTGGAGCTACATTCTTTCTCTTTCGAAAAGTTTCTGTTTTCACGGTGGGAGGAGAGGGAATTGGTATATCAACAATATCATCATCAATGGGGTTGGTTTCTTTGTGGTTTTTGTTGGTTTAGGAGGGGATGAGTCTTCTAGGTTTTCGGATTCAAACATTTCAGTGAGAGTGGACTTCTTTTTGGTGGCTGTTGGTTTGGTTTTCTTTGGAGGGGCTTTCTTTGGTGCTTTGGATTTCTTTGTGGTGATTGGGTTTGGTAGGGCTTCCTACTCATCAGGAAAGGAAGTCAACTGGATTGGGGATCCATAGGACTTGCTCCTTGTCACACGAGCAGCAGGAGTAAGGGATTGCTCTTACTTGTTCCTTCCCTTCTTCCTTGAGTAGGTGCTAGCAAGTTGCTTCACCAACTCTTTCTGCCTCCTGCTCAGAGCAGTGTCATTAGCAGCATTGGGTTTCCTCTTCATAATCTCATTCCTAGTCTTAGAGCTCAAGAACCTGATGGGCCTCCCATCATCTTCACTTTCTTCAGCTGATGGAAAACTGTCAGGAACAGTGGGGGGAATAGGGTCAGCACTTGGTGGACCTTCATTTTTCTCCTCATCATCTTCCCCACCATTACCATCTAATGGATCATCAAACTCTTCCTCAACAACAGCCTCATCTATCTCTTGAACCACAGACTTCTCAGCAACATTCAGGCCATCCACAATTGGACTTTCCACATCTATATTCTTTGCAAGCCTTTCACTCACTCTTTTCACGCTCTCATTTTTCTCTCCCTCTGATTTTTTCTTTTTCTTAGAATTCTCCTTTTTCTCTCCCTCTGATTTTTCTTTCTCACCCAACTCTGCATTCTCAACAAGAGCCGCTGGCTCTTCATCATCACCAAAGATTTTCTTAGAAATTTTTTTATCTTTTCTTTCGAAAGGGGTTTATCAACAACCCTATAAACATCATTTCCCTTCAATTTCTCCAAATCACAAACAATCCGATTATCAACTAACTTCTCACCCGTACAAACTACAGAATTTTCATCACCTTCATTCACAAACTCAACGGGTACATCTCCTACACAATCAATAGATTTTCAACCAAGCCAACTTCAATTTCAATTGTCAATTTCTCAACATCTCCTTCCTTAGAGACCGTAGGTGCCTCACAAGGATCATCATTCTCATTTTCATCATCATTCTCATCTTCCACAATTGGCCTAGACCTAGCTTTCAATTCCTTAACTTTCTTAGCCAATTTGTCAAACTTATCATACACTTCCTTGATTTCTATCTCATCACTTTCGACATCAACACTTTTATTTTCAAGCAACAAAGGTTTTGTTGATTTTTCCTTTTCTTTCTCAATCATAGCAAGAAACATATCAATCAAATTGAAATTCTTGTTAAGCATAATACTTTCACAAATTTTTCCAAGTTGGAATTTCAAATTTCCAGCTTCTAACTCATTCACCTCATCACCTACACTAGATACATCACCCACGAACTTCGTAATTGTAAGGTGACATACCTCTTCTTCCTTTTTGGAGGTGTCTTTGAGTTTGGGTTGAGCTTGTTCCCTCTCACTTGGTGCTTTGCTCGATTCTCCTTGAGATGGTGAGGGAGCTTGCTTGCTTGCTTGTTGCATGCCTTGAAGAATTTCAGAAAAGAGCTCCAAAAGAGTTTTGGGCTTTTCGGGCATGGTGACTCCACGGTTTGGAAGATCACGAGAAGAGAGAATGGGTGTGTCTTGTGAGAGAGAATTCTCATCTACTTCATTCAAATTGATCATCTCTTATTCTTCTAATCCTTTTCCTAAATCTCCCAATAATTTTGATCGAAACTCGTGAGGATTTGAGGAATTGTGGGAGTTTGAATTCGAAACCCCAATTTCAATGGGAGTTTCAGGGGAATCAGAGAAAGTTATTTTGAAAGTTGATGATGATCTTGTTGTCACCGTTTTATAAAGCGAAGTGAGGTAATGGAGAAAGGAGAAGTGGTGAATATTGTGGGACAGAGAGAGAAGCTTTTCATAACCAGCAGTTGAGTGTGGAGTGGTGAGAGAGATGACTGGGTGAGAGGAGAGAGAGTGGGAGTGAGAGAGAGAAAATGACGGTTTGTGGAGGGAAGAAAGAGTGGCCTTGGGGAAAGCAAAAGTTAGCTGAGTTTGTGTAATTGCACTTCATTACCCAGCAGACATTATTTGTTCACTTGGAATAACCAGAGGACACGAGAGATATTTGTGGGTATTTGACTCAATTTTGTGGGCTTGATTGACAATTAAATCAGTTGACTTAGGTGGCTAAATATCTGATTTTGGCTTGATATGAGGTCAACTTTGAGAGCCCAACAATATTCAGTGAATAAACATGCTAATGCAAATGCAAATGAACCAGACCAACATCCAACGGTCCATGCTGAGTTCTCAAGCAATTTCCAGCTTATGTAACAAAACTTAATAGAAAGTTTGGTAATGGACATGCACAATAATTTCAGAACTTTTTGCTCAATAAATTCAATCATTACAATCACAATAAATTTCCACAAAAGCAATTCATTTATTTCAAGGGGAATTTAATGCAAGTGCTTTAATTGATTTTAATTAAACCAAGTTCAAGCCGGATTTTCTCAAATTGTTCCCGACTAAGTGCCTTAGTTAAGATATCCGCTATTTTATCTTCGGTTTTGCAAAAGTCCATGGAAATTAATCCTTTTTCAACATTGTCTCTTAAAAAATGATGCCTAATGTCAATGTGTTTAGTCCTCTTGTGTTGACATGTATTTTGAGCAATATTAATGGCACTAGTGTTGTCACAAAAGATAGGAATGCAGTCAATCATAACACCAAAATCATTCAATTGTTGCTTAATCCATAAGAGTTGAGCACAACAAGATGCAACAGACACATACTCGGCTTCAGCTATTGACAAGGCAATAGAGTTTTGTTTCTTTGAACCCCATGAGGTCAAACATGAACCAAGAAAGTGAGCCATGCCGGAAGTGATTATTTCTATAAACTAGATAGCCGGCATAATCCGCATGGGCATAGCCAATGTGATCAAAGAAGTACCCTTAGGATACCAAAGGCCTAAGTTATCACAACCATGCAAGTACCTCAATATTCTCGCTCTTAATGGCTATCATGTGAGACTCTTTAGGACATGCTTGGAATCTAGCACATAAGCCTATGCTAAACACAATATCGGGTCTACTTGCGATTAAGTAAAGGAGAGAGCCGATCATACCTCAGTAGGTCTTCTCGTCTACCTTCTTACCATTCTCGTCTAAGTCAAGTGTAGTGGCCGTAGGCATTGGTGTGTTCATGGACTTGTCATTGTCCATGCCATACTTCTTCACAAGCTCCTTAAGGTATTTTTGTTGGTGAATCATGATCCCTTTCTTGGATTACTTGATTCGCAAACCTAAGAAGAAATTGAGTTTACCCATCATGCTCATCTGAAGTTCGCTTGTCATGAGATCTGAAAACTTTTTGCACAAACACTCATTAGTAGCACCAAATATAATGTCATCAACATAAATTTGCATAATCAACAAGTGTTTGTCTTTCACTTTAAGAAACAATGTGTTGTCTATTCTCTTTGAAAGCCATTTTCCATTAAAAACTTGGACAATCGTTCATACCAAGCTCGGGGAGCTTGTTTCAAACCATATAGTGCCTTATCCAATTTGAAAACATGATTTTTAAAATCTTGGCTTTCGAAATCGGGAGGTTGTTCAACAAATACTTCCTCTTTCAAATAACCGTTCAAGAAGGCACTCTTGACGTCTATTTGATAGAGGGTTATCTCCATGAATCCAGCAAAAGTAATAAGAATGCGAATTGCCTCTAGCCTAGCTACTGGTGCAAAGGTTTCATCGTAATCGATACCTTCCTCTTGATTGTATCCTTTGACCACCAGTTTGGCTTTCTTTCTGACTACGGTCCCTTGCTCATCAAGCTTGTTTCAAAACACCCACTTTGTTCTGATGATCATGGGATCTGAGGGATGAGGCACTAGGTGCCAAACCTTGCTTCTTTCGAACTGGTGCAGTTCGTCTTGCATAGCAGTGACCCAGTCTGGATCGAGCAAGGTTTCTGGATAGTTCCCCAGTTCAATGGTTGATAGAAATGCGAAGTGTGCACAAAAGTTCTGAACCGAGGATCTAGTTTGGGTTCCTTTGTTGAAGTCACCAGTGATCAGATCCGAGGGGTGTGATCCATTGTACTTCCAACCTCTCATACTCAGTGGGTGAGTAGAACCTTCGTTTTGGTTGGATAAACTTGAGGCTATCTAGAAGGAACATACGAGGGACCAGAGTCATCAGAAACCGTTCCCCCTATCGGTGGCGTCCCAACTTTAGGAGGAGCGTAATGCTTGTATTCATCCTGAGGTTCCTTTGCTATTGCTGCCATGTTAGGAGTATCAAGATGGCTTCTTGCAAGTCCAATCTCAAAATCATCATCCAATAAATCACTTTGAACCAAAACGTTAGTTTCATCAAAGATTACATGAACACTTTCCTCAACAAGCATGGTTCTTTTGTTGTAAACTTTATAAGCTTTACCACGTGAGGAATAACCAAGAAACACAGCTTTATCACTTTGTGCATCAAATTTACCAAGTTGATATTTTCCATTATTATGCACAAAACATCTACAACCAAATGTAAGAAGATGCAAAATGGAAGGTTTCCTCCCTTTGAAGAGTTTATAGGGAGTCTTTTTAAGCAATGGTCTAATCATGCAACGATTAATGATGTAGCAAGCCGTGTTCACGGCTTCGGCCCAAAAGTACTTAGGAAGACCACTAACAATTAACATGGTGCGTGCAATATCTTCTAGGGTCCTATTTTTCCTTTCTACTACACCATTTTGTTGAGTTGTCCTAGGAGCCGATAAGTTATGGTCAATACCATTAGTGTCACAAAACTCAATGAATGAAGCATTATCAAATTCGGTTCCATTGTCGGATCTCATGCTAACAAGTTCATTTCTGGTTGTCGTTTGAGTTTTTCTAATGAATGCATCAAACACATCAAATGTCTCATCTTTTGAGGTAAGAAACAAGGTCCAAGTAAAGCGAGAATAATCATCAACAATCACAAGCACATATATCTTTCCCGCTCTACTAACTACTCTCATAGGTCCACACAAATCCATATGAATGAGTTCAAGTGGTCTAAAAGTACTAACCAAGTTATTTGATTTAAAGGACGATTTGACTTGTTTTCCTCTAGCACATGCATCACAAATTTTATCATTCTTGAACTTAATTGAAGGAAGACTAACAATTAGGTTTTGAGACAATAATTTTTGCAACAAGGAAAGACTAGCATGACCTAATCTTTTATGCCAAAGAAATGCATCATCATCAAGGACACTTAAACATGACATTTCAACATGGAAAAGGGATGAAAGATTTGCCTTATAAACATTTTTGTCTCGCTTCCCTTTCAAGACAATTTTCCCATTTTTGGTACTTACTATCATGCAACTATTGAATGAAAATTCAACTTTGTTCCCATGACCACATAGTTGCGAAATGCTCAAAAGATAATGCTTTAAACCTCTTACCAAAAACGCATTATCGATGGAGTGTGATGGTGATGAACCTATTCGTCCAACTCCAAAGATCTTTCATGTTTTGCCATCACCAAAGGACACACTTCCACCGTTGAAGGCCACTACAACAAATCATCACTTGTGCCACAGTTAAACCCGTGGCACAAGATTAAAATTTCTGTGGCTAAACTATCTGGCCATGGGAAAACTAGTTGTTTGATCCCGTGGCACAAGTGAGCATGGCAAGGAGATTGCCATGGGAAAATAGGTTCCGTGGCAAAAATGAATTTTCTTGCCACAGGTACACCTGTGGCTAATAGGTTACTCTAGCCACTAATACTAACATGGCAAGGCCAATGTATCTAGCCACGTGATAAGTCATGGCAAAGAAAAAATGTGTCATGGAGCCTAACGTGGCTAGTTGAATATGCTAACAATTCACTTCCCGTGACAAAAGTTTCTAGCCACGTTGATTCGTGGGTAGTTGTAAACTTTTTATAGCCTTATTAGAATGAGATAAATAAGTGTACAAGTACAAGAAAATAACCCAAGAGGGCATAGTTAATCTCTCACGAATAGCTTTAATTTCAACCAAAAATGATATATTTATAATAAAGTAACCGTCTCATATTCAATGGATAAGTTTATATACCCCCCCTAAAAAAAAGGCTACCGGAAATCCAAATCTGAATTCGAATATTACCGTTACACGTGTTTATAGCTAACTATATCCGAAACTAGTAAAGAAAACATTTAATAACATATGCTCCACTTCATATTCACAAGCTATCCACAAAGTTATTGTAGTAATCCACCAATCCTTCACCTACAAACACAAGAAAGTAAAAGCTCAATTAATTAAGCAAATGAAACTCCAAACATGAGGAAAGTCCAACAGTTCAGTTGCAGTGATTAAAAAAAAATAGTTCAGTTGTGATGAAATAAAATATTTAACTGAACCGTATATCACCAATTTCATAAAATACACCAGCCACTGTTCCTATAGAAAGAGCCATATACATAGATAAACTTCCCGTGCACAACGCTTCATATTAAAGATGTTTTTGATGGCAAGACAACAAATAAGAGGGAAATACATATATCAACCACCTTTTGGAGTCCATCCACAGCTACACGGGCCAACACCCAACCTACCCCCTCCCCAACGCACTTACGCAAGAAAATCAACTTGCAGCAACAGCCGCACTAGCAGCTGTTAGCTGCAACAACCATACAACAACAAGCAACGACGCACTTTCAGCTACCAGTAGTCACATAAGCAGCAACCCCAATTGATGCACTAACAGGCGCAGCAGACGCAAAGCAGCACACAGCAGGCGCAACAAGTGCACTGCGCAGAAACACAGTGAAGCAAGAAAAAAAAAAGAAAGAGAAAAAGAAAAAAAAAGGTGCTGCTAGGTATAAGTTTAGCGTGCTAGCTAAAAAAATTTGTCGATCACAATACTTCATCCAAATATCATGTACAGTGTGCACAATCACTCGTAATGAAAGAAACAGAAACCAAAGCCATTAAAAAAATTTATGAAATGCAGATACTTAAACATAACTTAAATGTGAAAGATGACTTTGTGTTTGATCTTAAGCATATATACATCATCGTCATTATATATCTCCTAAGAAATGGTTTTATACTTTGTGGTCTATCAGAACTATACAAAATTGCAACCTCCTCTGTGGACTATTTGAACTTTTCATATGCTTTATTTGAATATATAGCTACAATATAACACTACAAAACACATTAAATTAATCAAATAATTTGCTAATGCATTGAAGTACTAATTCATCACATCTTGTCATCTCTCACACCTTTGAGTAGCTAAGTTTACGAAAATATGCATACTTTGAGTAGCTAAGTTTTCATAAGAAAGACAGAGATAACCATGTAAAAAACACAACTCATCTTTGATTGGCATTGATGATCAACAAATAGAGATTTAAAATATAAAGAGCAGGGAAGGAGAATTAGTTACCTGACATACTAATAGAAGATGGAATACTGTTGTGATGTGGAGTGGGAATCAATAAGCCACATCTCGCCACGATACCCGCTGATTCCAAGCTAGAGCCACAAAAGATTAAACTATCAAAAACAGAATGAAGAGTCGAATACAATTCTAGAATGTAATAGCTAAACGTACAGCACATTGCTTTTGGCTAATCTCAACAAAAGATGAGTACATGAGTTGTTACCTTACATATCAATACCTTTTTTTATTACCAACAATTTCAACAAAAGAGTCGATTCTTTACATTCAATTTCCAATAACTTGCAAAAGGCAGATTATATACCCACATAACGACAATGGTAGCATAACAAACACTAGAAACAGTAGCAAACTAACAACAATGGTAATAACCCTGCAAAACCAGCAGCATTGCAACATAAGCATTGCTGTTTAACATTAGCAGCAACGCGAACATGCAACTGAGACAACAGAAGGCAGCAAACATTATAACAACAGAACAGCAGCACTAGTAGCACAGTACAAGACAGCAACAGCAACACAGCGGCAGCAAAACAGCATCAGCAACACAGCAACAGGAGAAGAAAAGTTTGCCAGCAGCATGACAACAACAAAAAAACAGCATGCCAACAGCAGCAACATGACAGAAACAAACCTTCTAGCAACAACATCCAACATACCCGTCTAGCAGTAACATAAAACCCCAAATTATGCTTCCCTTGTGATAAAAAGAAATACTGAATTGATACTAGTGTACTTAACAACGGATACCAAGTTGCGAAAGTTAGAGAATTAAAAGAACAAAGATAGTACAAATATAGTACAAAAATAAGAGCACCTTGATCTGGTTAGGGATAAACAGAAGAGTGATAGGTCTACAACAAGAAATGACATGGTTTACTAAACATGTTAGAGGGAAAGACCCTACCCATAGGATGCGTATAGTTGGGCTTGCTCCGTGTGTGTGAGAGATATGGAGGGAACGTAAAGCTAGAGTTTTTGACACCCAAGCTAGAAGACCTGCACAGATTATTGTTGCCATACAGTCCCAATTGTATCTGCGGTATTTTGAGAGATTTGGCAACCCTATGAGTTAGCCTTGATTTGTTGTTGGTTTGATTGTTTAGCTTGTTAGTCGGAGCGATTTGCTTTCCTTATGTGATAAGTATCTCTGTATAGAAAGATTTCAGAGGGGGGCGCCTTGGCTACCTACTGTTAGGATGTACTATTCTTCATGGGTACTACATTGGTGTCCATTTGGTTGAATGGAATACAAGCTACCATTTTTCCAAAAAAAAAAAAAAAAAAAGATTGTACAAATAATCTCCATAAGGGTGCAAATTAACTACATGCACCTCATCTAGGAGCATACTAAGTCACTTCTCTACAGCTACCCTACCCACATTTTTCTTCACTATTTGATATGCTGCATAGTAACTTTAGAATTCAGTAACTATATGAGTAAGTATAGCCCTCCACCTCCTCTACAAGGTCTTCTTTAGGAACATGAGTAATATGAAAATGAAATAAATTAGTAAGTACACAATTGAACGAACTCAAAAAGTGCCAAGGCTAGAGCTTTTGTCTAGTCACCCAACTTTTGTCTAATTACATAATCCTAATGAATTTCAGTTTGGAGAAACTCAACAAAGCAAAAAATAAAAATTAATAAACCTAAAACTCAGATTGTAATTGATAATTGAATATGAGATTAGAGAACATCAGCCCTAATAGAGAAATTCGAATCCCGCATTAACAAAACACATAAGCCCTAAAATCGAAATTCATCCCCAACATAAAAGTTTTAGTGCAAAACTCGGAATCCAGCCACATATAAACGGAATTTGTTCATCCCTATGTAGAAATCTTAGCCGCAACACTTGAATATCACAACCTAACCATTCCAAAAAACTAATGAAAAAATTGAAAAACAAAGAAGAAAAATAGATAGATACATACTATATTGTAAAACAGAAGCTTCGCAGCAACCCACCTCACCGGGACAAGAACTCTGCTTCAGGCGGTGTCGTGGGAAGATGGGAGCACCGTAAGAGAATGAGATGTTTTTTCTTTTTTTTTTTTCTTGATGGGAGAGAGTGAGAAGTTACTAGAGTTAGTGGGTTGTGTACTGTGTTATTATCTGCAAACAATCAAGGCTCCTTTGGGTATAAAAACTACGACCTAATTTTTTTAGTAGGATTTCACAACTACTTGTTGTATTTCTGAGCCAAATTATTGTACAAGCTCATTTCTAACTTGCTACAATCACAACTTTAAACCTCAGTTGCCAAGTCCACCTAACTCTATCAAACAAGCAACTAGGCTCAACTTCACCCAAGTTGTCAAGAACACAATTTGCCTACAAGTTTCCAAGGCTCACAAGCCAACACTCGGCCTTGAGCAAATACACAAACTATCACTAGCTCACAAGATTTGTCTAAGCAATTGAGTAACACAACCTTTTTGGTGCTTCTAAGATAAGCAAGTAAGGTTACAATATTTTCCTAATTGTTGAGACTTAATGAGAGTGGAACTAACTGATAAACGATTTTTGGGCTTTGTTTCTTTGGATATGTATGAAGGCAATTTATGAGCCAAGTGAATAAGAGGTTTTTGTGTAAAAACGGTTTTGATAAAATCTGAAATTATCTCTTAATTCTTGCACTAGCTCAGCTCAACTCTTATACAAAGAGAGCTTCAAGTCCTATGCTTAGTGGTTAGGGGTTTCGAAAATATCTCAAGTCAAGAGGCTCCAATATGTCAAATCAATTCACATGTTTTCTTTTGCAATTGAAAACCTTAAAACTGAGTCAAAGAGGTACAAGGAGCCTCCTTGTTGTCTCAGAAAACATGACAGCTGAATCCCAAGGAAAGGCTTGTTTGTTTGACAATTTGGTGCACAAAGCTCTAAAAAGCAAATTCCCTTTTTGAGCACAACATGCCTTTGTAAATCTGAAATCTCTTTTGTTCATTACCAGGCTTAGAAGGTTCTTTAGCACAACAAAAGATCTCTTGGATCCCTTGGCCAGTTGTCCCACCCTTTGAGGTGCCTACAAGCCAGTGCGGGGGTAGTCACTGTGGTCGACGGTGAAATACCCTTGGTCGTGAACCAAAAAAAAACAGATTTTTGGATAATAGTAGTGCATTAAGCAATGTTGAAAATAATTTATTTTCGAAATTCATTTTGTATATTTTGGACTGAATGTGGGACCTGACCGTGGGACCTGGGTTCCAGCTCAGGTTCCTAATTCAATTTTGCCTTCAATTAATTTCGCCCGTTAGTTTCTTTTAGTTTCATCTCTATTAAATTGATTCTCAACTTGATACATGAATCTAAAATAGAATATACCAATCTTCTATCTTTATCTTTATGTACCAATCTGATCATCTTCTAGAGCTTTCCTTCTCGTTGAGTGTAGCGACTACTATCACAATTAAAATTAAGGCATTAGTAAATTAATTAGCATAAGTATATTTAGGTTTAATCATCATCAAAATATCATAAGGTCCAACAGTGTCCAAACAATTGATGGACAACCAAAAATTATGCTCTCTGTGGCATGACCGTTTGGATCATCCTGGCACAAGTATGATGATAAAAATAATTAAGGGTCCAACTGGACATCCATCGAAAAATGTCCGGATATCAAATTTCAGTGAACACCCTTGTGCTGCATGTTCACTTGGAAAATTAATTATGAGACCTTCCAAAAGTAAGCTTGGAAGCGAGTCTCCTGCATTCTTGGAAAGAATCCAAGGTGATATTTACGGGCCAATTCACCCGCCATGCGGACCATTTCGATATTTCACGGTATTAATAGATGCATCAACATGATGGTCGCATGTGAGTTTATTATCGACAAGAAATATCGCAGTTGCCAAATTGTTGGCACAAATAATTCGATTGAAAACTCAATTTCTAGATCATTCGATAAAGAAGATCAGGTTGGATAATGCAAGAGAATTTACATCCCAAACATTCAATGACTATTGTATGTTTATTGGAATTGAGGTAGAACACCTAGTTGCTCATGTTCATACCCAAAATGGGCTTGCTGAATCTTTGATAAAGTGGTTATAGTTAATCGCTAGGCCATTATTAATGAAATCAAAGTTACCAGCATCTATTTGGGGACATGCTATATTGCATGCAGCAGAAATAGTACGATTAAGGCCAAGTGCGTATCATGAATTCTCCCTATGCAATTGGTAACTGGGAAAGAATCAAGTATTGAGCATCTGAAAATATTTGGGTGTGCAGTTTATGTACCAATAGAACCACCTAATCGTACTAAGATGGGTCCGCAAAAAAGGTTAGGAATATATATCGGTTTTGAAACCCTATCAATTATTAAGTTTTTAGAACCGATGACTGGGGATTTGTTCACAGCACGGTTTGCTGACTGTCATTTTGACGAGTCAGTATTCCCAACCTTAGGGGGAGGAAAAGATAAGGCGAACCCAATTAAGGAAGAAATAACGTGGAATGCAACAACATTATCTTATCTTGACTCACGTTCAAATGTGTGTGAACATGAAGCTCAGAAAATAATTCATTAGCAAAATGTTGCAAATCAATTGCCTGACGCATTTACGGATATAAAGAAAGTAACAAAGTCACATATTCCAGCTATGAATGTTCCTGCAAGGATTGAGATTCCTACAGGAAATTCTGATAAACCCTTTGAAAAGGATCCTACTATTAAGCGAACGCGTGGTCGACCAGTTGGCTCAAAAGATTTGAAGCCAAGAAAATCAAAAAGGTTGAAAAATGCAAATGTCAAAGATGTTTAATCTTCTAAGGAAGAAAATGGACATATACAGAGCACATGCAATGTCGTCAATCAAAATGAAAATGAAATATCATTTGAAACCTCAAGTGAGCATGAAGATATAGACAATTTTGAGATCTCAATAAACTACATCTATAATGGAAAGAAATGGAATAGAAAAGATATTGAGATTGACGACGTATTTGCATACACAGTTGCCACAGAGATAGTCATAAATGAGGATGATATTGAACCAAAATCAGTGAATGAATGTTGTCGACGAAGTAATTGGCGAAAATGGAAAGAACCAATGCACACAAAATTAAACTCATTTGAAAAATGACAAGTTTTTGGGCCATTAGTCCAAACCCCAAATGGGGTAAAGCCCGTCGGATACAAATGGGTATTCGTACAAAAAAGAAATGAGAGAAACGAAGTTGTAAGATACAAGGCAAGAATTGTAGCTCGAGGTTTTTCTCAAAAGCCAGGACTTGACTACGATGAAACATATTCTCCAGTTGTTGATGCAACAACGTTGAGATTTCTAATCAGTCTTGCAAATTGTCAAGGATTACAAATGCGCCTAATGGACGTTGTGACTGCTTATTTATATGGGACACTTGACACTGATATTTACATGAAAGTCCCGAGAGGATTTAAACTACATGAAGCCAACGTTTCAAGAAATCATGATTTGTACTCAATCAAATTGAGTAAATCTTTATATGGCCGAAAGCAGTCAGGGCGGATGTGGTACAACCGTTTAAGTGAATATCTTCTAAGAGAAGGTTACAAAAAAGATCAAATCTCCCCATGTGTTTTCATCAAAAGATCTAAATCCGGACTAGCAATCATAGCAGTATATGTTGATGATTTGAATATCATCGGAACTCCTGATGAAATCGAAAGAACAGCCCAATATCTGATGAAAGAGTTCGAGATGAAGGATTTAGGAAGAACGAGGTTTTGCCTTGGTTTGCATAAAGAACATCTCAATGATGAAATTTTTGTCCATCAATCAAACTACACCGAGAATGTAACACCCCCGAATTCGCAACGATTTCCAGGGTGCTATCGACGTCGCTGTGCGCGACTCGACACCACTGAACCGTCTCAAACCCGAGGGTCGTTACTGCAATATTTATCACTAAGGAGTAAATGCTAAGCAGAAAGAAAAACTAGGCATCAAAAGGAGCTTCTAAGGAAACTAAACAAACTAAACAGTTAATATCAGAGTTGTCTATATAGTGAGCTAAAATCAATAAACCAATTTACTACAACTTGCCTTCAAAGGACTAAATCCATTAAAAGACCCAACGATCTAAACTGAACAGAAAGAGTTCTAAACACCCGACACCAACTCTACTTCCAAGCTGTACGTCCTCAATCAACTAAGCATGCACTTTGATTTCCGTGACGGAAACAAAATACAGAAGAAAAGAAAAGAAACAAAAGAGAAACAAAAATCAGATAAACTGAATAAACGTCATCCGTACCCAGTAAAAATATTTCACAAACCTTACCCCGAGGTTTCAGAAGAATCATTGAAATTCATTTGCATACGCACATAAGCATATAATCAAGTATACGCATAGCGACATTCTTTTACATACAATTCTTGTATAGTGATCATACGAAATACGACATAGACAATCCGTCTTGATTAGAGAGATGTAAGAGAGCGAATAGAACAGCGATTACCCATATTGTTCATCGAAGATACAATCACGCCATGGACTTAATGACTCTAGTGTGCACACTACCTCTAGTACAATTACACGAGCCTAGAGGACTTATTAAATGGGGAATGATCCGTCCTAGACACACTGTGAGGTGTCCATAAGTAATTTGGGAATCACTCATCCCTTGAACTACACCATTAGGTGCAATCCCGATTGCTCGACTACTCCTATGATATCCAAAAATTGACCAATCATCCAAGACATTCAACGATAATAGATAGGTGCTCACTAGCACTCAATAATACCCATACCAATTAGCATATAATTAATAGCATAATATACTAATAATTCATCATTCAACAATTGTCCAATAATCATCATATGGACTAATTAATTCTCAAAACATGATAACATCAACATGCTAATTATAATTCATATTTACAGCAGTAAACATGCTTAAGAAATCTCATAATAATGACGATATAATTTAATCATGCATTGCATAGTAAATTCACCACAAGTTCTCAATTAGCACATAACACATCAAAATAGTTTTGATGGGGCTTTGGAAGAAGGTAGGCATGACTGCTTATTACTAATACGCTACCAAACAATAAGTATGATCCAACGGTCGACGACAATCATGCTTGCTCGTTAGGTCCTAATTAAAAACAATTACCGAATCAGTATTAATTAAATACGAAAATACAAACAGTAACGAAAATATTTATCTGATAAATTTATTAAACTCCTCGATTTATTTCAACCAATCTAGGCTTTTGAAAATTTGAATTTCGATTTTGAATGAGTGCAGAAAAATAAAAATATTAAATCGAAAATACTGAAAATCGAATTAATAATTACGAAAAATATAAAAACGAAACTCTAACTTCAAAACTTGGTCTAGGTCACGGGTACCCATGCATGGGACCCATAACCTGACCCATCACCACCACCACCACCCACTGGCCACCATGGTCGGTGGTGGTGGTCGTCGGTGCTCCGGCGAGGCGAGGAGAGAGAAAGAGCGAACGAGAGAGAAAAGGAGAGAAAGAGAGAACGGGCGAGAGAAAAGAAGAGAGAGAGCCAGGGAGGAGGGGATTCCACGCCGGCCATTCACCGGTCGCCACCCAGGCGCCGGCCTGATGGTCTAGTGGTGGTCCGGTGACCCCGCGCGCAAAATAGAGGGGGAGGGGGAACGCGAAGAGAGAAAGAAAAAGAAAGAGAAAGAGAGAAGGGAAAGAGGGCATTACCGGCGGGAGGGGAAGAGAACGCCGGTGGATTTTCGGTGGGGTGAGCGGCTGAAGTGAGAGAGAGAGGGAGCACGGTGGAGAGAGAGAGAGAGAGAGAGAGAGAACCGTGAGTTTGAGAGAGGGGAGGGAGTGATTGCTTGAGGGTTTGATCTTTTATGCAAAACTGATCAATTGCCTTCTCTTTTTCCATATATAGGCCTTTAGTCAACCCAAGTCGAATACTACTAGGTTTAGGAATTTATTTAATAATTTTATGATTTAAATAGCTAATTAAAACTAATTAAAATTATATGAATAATTCTTATTCATATATAAAACATTTTAATTAAACTCCTCAAAATTAATAAATGCAATTTATGAAAGTCCCATAATAATAATTTATATTATTATGGCTTTAATTGAATAAATCGAATCCTTGAATATAATTACGATTTATTCTCCGAACTATTTATAAATCAATATAATAATTATAGAAAATATTGGGGGATCACATTCTACCCTCCTTGAAAGAAGTTTCGTCTCGAAACTTAAGACATGAAGTAATCACCTCGAAAAACAAAACGAGTTTACCATACAAAGGTATAAAACAATTTCTAGGACACTAACATATGCAAGATGAGCAAGTAAGATCGTGATTCTAAATTGATTAGCATGCACCATGCAATGCTTTGAACATGCAATTCGTGCAAAGTGGTAAACAAAACACGCTAAAGACGAAATTTTGAGGCGTGACATTCTACCCTCCTTAAAGGGAGTTTCGTCCTGAAACTCAAGTGGGACTAGTACCTTCTAGGAAGAGGTCTGGATAATTCTCGCGCATCATGGATTCTGCTTCCTATGTTGCTTCCTCTTGACCTTGTCGAGACCAAACGACTTTGACGATTGTGATAGTCTTTGTTCGAGTTGAGCGCTCTTTGCGGTCCACTATCTTGATAGGACGTTCTTCATAAGTCAAACTTTCATCGAGATCGATCACTTCAGGTTGAACGACATGAGTTTGATCATGTATGTATCGCTTCAACTGGGAGACATGAAACACACCATGGACTTTTGCAAGTTCCACAAGTAAAGCTAATCGATAAGCAACCTCACCAATCCTTTCCAGGATCTCGTAAGGACCAATGTAGCGAGAACTCAACTTCTCCTTACGACCAAAACGCATGACACCTTTGGTAGGAGATACTCGCAAAAGTACCTTGCTTCCCACCTCAAACTCTTCAGGTCTACGACCTCTATCTCCGTACGATTTCTGGCGATCTTGTGCACTACGCATTTTTCCTTGAATCACCTTGACCACATTGACGGTCTGCTGGATTATCTCAGGGCCCAAAACTGCAGTTTCGCTGATATCATTCCAACAAACAGGCGATCTACACTTCCTACCATACAATGCTTCATACGGTGCTCGATCAATGCTTGAGTGATAGCTATTGTTGTAAGAAAACTCGATCAACGGAATGTGTGTATCCCACGAGCTTTGATACTTGAGAGTACACGCTCGCAACATATCCTCCAAAGTCTGAATCGTTCTTTCCGTCTGACCATCAGTCGCAGGATGAAAAGCAGTATTGAACTTCAACTTGCTTCCAAAAGCTTCTTGCGATTTCTGTCAAAAGTGTGATAGAAACCTCGAATCTCTATCTGAAACGATATCTTCTGGAACACCATGAAGTCTCATGACTTCCTTGACGTAAGCATCCACTAGCTTCTCCATTTCCCAAGTGTCATTCATTTGGATGAATCTCGCAACTTTTGTCAAACGAAATGACCCAAATGGCGTTGTTCTTCTTCTGTTTCAAAGGTAAACCCATGACAAAGTCCATTGAAATTGAGTTCCATTTCAACGTAGGAACTTCGAGCGATTATATCATTCCACCAGGTCTCTTGTGTTCAATCTTGACCTTCTGGCACGTCAGGCATCTAGCCACGAACTCAGCGACATCTTGTTTCATACCTTTCCACCAAAACATTTGGCGAAGGTCCTTGTATAGCTTGTCTCCACCAGGATGTACAGAGTAAGGCGTATTGTGAGCTTCACCCATAATCTAACTCTTGATATCCGGGTCATTAGGCACACAGACATGATCACGAAATCTCAAGACACCGTCTTGACCAGTAGAAAAGTCCTCGGATCTACCCTCGTCCTTGTGGCGTAGAATCCGTTGAAGATCCTCATCTAAACTCTGTTTACCCTTGATCTCATCGAGTAAAGTTGGTCAAACTGACATATGCGCTAAAGTACATTGAACATCACCTTTCAGCATAATCTCCACGTCTAGACTTTGTAAGTCACGAATGATCTCCTTCAGAACTACTAAAGCAGTATTCAACGTATGACGAGTCTTTCTACTCAAAGCGTCAGCTACAACGTTAGCTTTCCCTTCGTGATACTGAATGTCGATATCGTACTCCGTCAACAACTCTAGCCATCTTCTTTGTCGCATATTCAACTCCTTTTGCGGGAATATGTACTTGAGACTCTTGTGGTCCGTGAACATCTTGACAGCAGAACCATAGAGATAATGTCGCCAAATCTTCAAAGCAAATACGACAACAACGAGCTCTAAGTCGTGAGTAGGGTAATTATCCTCGTGCTTCTTCAGTTGTTTTGAGGCATAAGCCACTACCTTACCATGCTGCATCAAAACACAGCCTAAGTCATGCTTAGACGCGTCACCATAGACTTTGTACCCTTCAGTTCCCTATGGCAAAGTCAAAATCAACACGCTCGTAAGACGTTTCTTCAACTCTTGAAAAGCAGCTTCACACTTTTCAGACCACACGAACTTCGTCGTCTTCTTCATCTAGTTTGTCATAGGCTGCGCTATCTTGAAAAATCCTTCCACAAACCTATGATAGTAACCAGCTAACCCAAGAAAACTTTTAACCGCAGTCACGCTCTTCGGTGCGGACAGTCCATAACAACACGTATCTTTTCCGGGTCAACAGCAACTCCACTCTTAGTGTAGTCGCCAAAAAAGCGCCTTCAGATTTCTCCGCAAAAGCCCGATGATAAAAGGAGTAATTTATAAACTTGAACGGTATTTTTGCTTTAATAGTTAAGATAAGATTTCATGTTTTCTTCCAAACACTCCTTTATTCCAACCCCATTCAAAAGCCCCGTTCAAGAGCTTTCCAACAACACCTCTCATGCCCCTTTCCGACTCGCGGTCGCCAAGTTGCGATTCATGGTTAGAACCGTCTTTTACCGCCCAAGGGTAAAACGGTCTTTTCATATGTTTCGGAATACTAAAATTCCTCCGGAAAATAAAAATAGACTGGATGTCGTCATTATGACGACATCCAGCTGGCAGCTGACAACTGTCAGCGGCCCTGGGATAAAACGCAGCGCCGCTAGCGGCGCTGACTAAAATCCGAGGGCCGCTAGCAGCGCTGACGTGGCTTCTGGCCCGACTCATTTTTCAAGCCCAATTCCATTTTTGGCTCCTTTTCAGCCGTCCAATCCTACTTTTCCACCCCTATAAATACAACCCTCCTCCCTCAGTTCAAAACACACAGTGCAGCGTCGCTAGCGGCCCAGCGCATCGCCCCTAGCGGCCCTGATCCTGTCCCATTCAGCTCTTTTCCTCTCGCTCCAGCCCACCCACTTGGTCTAGTCAGCTCGATTTAAGCCCAGTTTGATGCACACGGCTGAGTTACAAAGCCCGCGACTCTCTTGATTTTATCTTTTTCATTTTCTTTTTTTTATTTATTTATTATTTTTCATTTTTTTAGGGGGTATAATATTTGTAAGTTTTGCTTTTTCTTGCAAATTTTTACCTTTTTCTTTATTTTATTCTCTAAAATTGTGACTTTTTTCTACTGCATAACACATTGTATACTTAGAGATCAGACGGACATAGTCGAGTCATGATATCATACATATCATAAAAATGCATAAAAACAGGAGTTGTAAATCTCAATGTCAATGTCTACAAAGAGATCCAACACCGCTCAACCAGAGTCATTATCACCGTTACTGTCAGCCTCATCATCAACGGACGGCCCCTTACCATAGTTTCCAGTCAAATAATGGAGAGAAGAGCTATAAATGGGCCTGCTGTTGTCAGGCCTCATGTCCCGCCTATCATATGCTGGTGCGCGCATGGAGGTACCTGCCGAAAACCCCGCTGCAAAGAAGCTCTCTGTGGCCTGACTAGCAAAGTCCTTAGCCACATCCTTATACGAAGGCCCAGTATAAGGCACATCCCATCCAGGGGCGCTCGCCCAACCTCCAGCCGTGGGGGTAACAATAGGCCTGCTGTCAAGAGAAGGCTGGAAACCCGCAGAGGAGAACATCTTAGGAATGTACGGCACAGAAGGTCCGGGCAGCCTCATCAACAGGAAGTCTGCTCACAGCTACGGGAGGCGAACGAGCAACAGACGGTCTGCTCGCCGAAGAGGCCCTCGCAGCAGAAGAATGTCGAGGTCCCACCGAGGACGAAGAATAAGACATCTGCAAATAATCAAGATCGAGATGTTAAGTTAAGCACTTCACTTAGCTAAACAAAGGATGAAAGTCTACTTACATCAACAGCCTTAGACCGAGAACTCTTCCCCTTGCCCATCATCCGGCCATAGCCTTTCTTCAACAGGTGAATGAGCTTGAAGATTTGAGAGGTCTGCTCCCGGTTCAGCTACAAAAACACAAACACAAGAGATAGAGTCAGCACTCAAAGGCAAACACAGACACAAGAAGGGATAAAAAAGGCATTTACCCCCGTGCAACCATCAGGCAAAGGCAAGCCGTCCACAACCTCTCCATAAGCCATATATAGAGGGAACTCCTCTACTGTGCGTCCCCTGCTCTCCCCAATATACCTCACCTCGTTAGTCGGTAAGGTCACGCTTGGTGGCTGGCCCCGAGGAACTCTCGTATGGGACCTGATGGGACCATGAGGAGCCAGACGATCCGCCTGCAAAACAGAAAAAGTCAGCATATCATGCATACAGCTGAAAAGATGAAATAAATTTCTTACCTCAGAAGTGAGGTCCAGCATCAAACTATCCAAGCCATAAGCCAGGTACACGGCCGTGCGCTCCAAGCCAACAACCTCGGGCATAAGAAACTCTGTGGGCGCTATACCACGAGCCACGACTCCCAAGTTCAGCACACTCAGACCGCGCAAATAGAACATAGTCAAGGGAGGATCCTCCGGAACCAAATGGCTACCCAAAGTAGGATAAGTCAGCCGGGTCGAACGATCCCCCAAATACCACACAAAGCCGAATGGCCCCTCAAAGACCACCCGCAAGGAAGACACCCTGAAAGACTCCATGGTAATATGGGGCGGAACCCCAGGAATACCATCAAAAGCGGACCATGACACCTGCAGGTTACTAGTTCATTCACACCAAATGGACCAAAAAGAATATATGCACAAGTCAATAACAACATATCATAGACGCAGCATGACTCTCAAAAGTAGCCCGAAAATGCTCCAGAGAGGTAAATGAGTGGTTATCCCTATCAATCCACCGTGAACCTAGTGGGAACATCCTCAAACAAGGATGGTGAGGACCAAAGGCCGGAAAATACTCGAAGAACCACAGCCGCCATACAAGGAAAAAGAAAAGAATGAACTTCACATTCAAGACCATATGCAAAGAAAAAGAAAGAATATATGGGCCTACCTCCAGTATTCTCCACGGGCCCGAGATAGATGCCCTCTCACTCGTAAGCTTAGACCTGCAAGCCCGACAACACCATCTCACCAAGGAAGCATAGGCACAAGCACCAAAGTTGAACTCATGGACCTTGGTCAAATCCTCTAAACATGTCAAGAAACCGACTTGACATACACTCTTCTTTTGAGCGAGAATGGTCGACCCCAACAAGCATGCCAGGAACATACAGGCTCTCTGCTCCTCGGTAAGCCCCTGCTCCGCCAAAGCCGCCCATAACCGCACCAAAAAAACCCGATCCTTATCAAAATGGGCAGACACAGGCCCATGAAGCTCCAGTAACCTATCACTCTGTTGCCAGTAACCCGCGTCGTACTAAATACGACGCTCCCTAAAGGATAGACCCGTCAACACAGTGAACTGATAAGGGGTGGGGAACATCTCTCCTACAGGCGTATGAAAAATATTCGTGGAACCCCAAAACCTCCCCAATAGCCCCCTAGCGATAATCCTGGAATCCTCAGAGTGACAAGCAGAGATAACGGTCAGGAAATGGTCAAAACCCGAGCCCAATACCAAATTCCTAGCTCCAACTGAAAAAGTCTCCAACATCATAGCCTAATGGGAGGTAGACTCATGAGCCTGCAATAAAATGCCAACACCCTAGCCAACAAATAAAATTTTCTCAACACCCCATATACAATAAATACAGCTAAAATAATTCTACACAAATTATATACAGCTGTCCAGCAATCCAGTATCAAGTCCCAATTTGTACGTGTGCCGAAGCACTAACACTTTAAATTTTCAGTTCAAAAAAAAAATATATCCTGAACATAAAAAAAAAGAGTCAAAAAACATCCCAGCTCAGGATTTGACAGATGACTCCGCCTCTCCGGTAGTAAAATACTATGGTTCCAAACTCCAGCCGGGCGCCAGTTCTGATACAGTCGAGCTCCATTCGAACGATGGGTCGGAAGTGTCCTAGTAGAGGGAAGCCCAGTACAGAAGAGGTCCCGGTCATCCTCCCCCTCACCCATAGGACTTTTCCTTTGTCTGCGGGAGCCATGGGAGTCCAATGAAACTTTCTCTCTCTACAAGTGGGAAATTAAGAGTTTCAGATTCGCAAAAAACAAGCACCCATTCAACAATGCAACTCAGAATTCAGCAACTAGGCGGAAATCTAAGTAAGTTCAAAAGAAAAACCGAAGAAGTTGGTCAAGAATTGACTTACCTCAAGCAAAGTAGAGCACTCAACAATGGAGGAAGGCTCGACAATGGCTCTCGACAATTGCTCTCAGTGAAGAAGAAGAAGTGGCACGCGAAGAAAAAAAAATGTTGAACCACTTTTATTTGACCCAAGCTGAGCGCCGCTAGCGGCCCTCACCCGAGGTCCAGCGGCGCTGGCCTGGGCCGCTAGCGGCCCTGCACACACGGGCCCCACTTGCTATCCCATGATCCTTTTTCCAGTCTAGAGTTTGTTATTCTAGTTCATTCGCGGCAAATATCAGTACCAAGCGCGCGGGAGCAAGACTCTTTGGCCCACCAATTCAAATTCGACTGTTGTCCCATTTTACGGTACCAACTACTTTCAGGTAAAAATTAACCCAATTATATTTTGCAGGTCCAAAATACTGAAACTCGGATACATGCAGCAACGACTCTCACCGCCCACAGTGCCCAAAAATATTTTAGGTCCGGAAAGTCTATCGGCATTACCCAATATCCCAATGTCACAAATTTTGGGGTCAGTCAATGGTCGCTTAAGCTATTGCGGTTAAACTGTCCTCCTGCGAGATCACAAATTTTGGGTCAGTCAATGATCACTTAAGCTATTGCGGTTAAACTGTCCTTTTGCGAGATTACTTATTATGTGTCAGTCAATGATTACTTAAACTGTTGCAGTTATACTATCCATTTATTTTTTATATGTTTCAGTCAATGATTGCTTAAGCTATTGCATTTAAACTGTTCATATGTTTTAACCATTTTACAGCCGTCTTTTTGATTGCGCTGTCTCGTCGACCTTTTCGTTTCTTGTGCAAGGACGGAATCTCGGCATCCGCCGAGTGGTGTTTAGTCATTGTTGGCTCGATAAAGCATTTATACTATTCACTCTCACGCTACTTTCCATTTACAGCCGTTATTTTTAATCGCGCTGTCTCGTTGACTTTTTCGTTTCTCGTATAGGGACGGAATCCCGACACCCGCCGAGTGGTGTTTAGTCACTGTTTGTCGAAGCACTCCACATTGATCCTTCTCAAACTATTACTAACTTTTTCATTTACTCTGAATACAGGTCCCTAGCAGACGTTTAGACCATCTACGAGCGGTGTTCTATCCTGCTACCATAACCTTTATTTTCTCTTGTGTTCACAGAGATGAAATCTTAGCACGCTACGAGCATGTCCTAACTCAGGTTTGTCTTCATATGCATACATACTGTACACTCTCACACACCGTGTGTAGATCAGCATCCTGCATGTCGCCTTCGGAATACTTTGATCTTCGCTTTTACTCAAGCTCGATCAAAATGGGGGCTTTTGTAGACGCCAAAAAAGCGCCTTCAGATTTCTCCGCAAAAGCCCGATGATGAAAGGAGTAATTTATAAACTTGAACGCTATTTTTGCTTTAATAGTTAAGATAAGGTCTCAGGTTTTCCTCCAAACACTCCTTTATTCCAACCCCATTCAAAAGCCCCGTTCAAGAGCTTTCCAATGACAACTCTCATGCCCCTTTTCGACTCCCGGTCGCCAAGTTGCGATTCAGAGGTAGAACTGTCTACCGCCCAAGGGTAAAAAGGTCTTTTCATATTTTTCGAAATACTAAAATTCCTCCAAAAAATAAAAATAGACTGGATGTCGTCATTATGACGACATCCAGCTGGCAGCTGACAGCCGTCAGCGGCCATTGGATAAAACCTAGGGCCGCTAGCGGCCCTGACGTGGCTTCTGGCCCGACTCATTTTTCAAGCCCAATTCGATTTTCGGCTCATTTTCAACTGTCCAATCCTACTCCTCCACGCCTATAAATACAACCCTCCTCCCTCAGTTCAAAACACACAGTCTACAGTCGACACCCTCTATTCTCAGTAGTATTGACTCTGAGCTTCTCCCTCTTTCTTCCAAATTTATTCTTGAGATCTTATCTTTTACTATTCTTGTCAAATATAGCCTACAGTTCAGGTACTAACTCCTGAGGGCTCAAAATAAATTGCTTGCCTAATTGTTTATTTTCTAGTAGTCATAATGCAGGTATCATGCTAGGTAACGTCTTTTATTGCTTCCTAAATATTGTTCCTCCAAGCATGTCTAGTCATTATAATGCTCAACTTGTTAATCAAATGCATGTCTAAACAAGGGTTAAAATAAATGTTGTGATGCTTGTGGTGAACCAATTAATAGTCTAAGTCTAGGTTGTTAATCCGGTTTTGCATGGGAATTATGTCTTTAAATTATTAAGCAAACTTGAGTTAGTAGAGGCCGTCATAATACGGGCGACTTGGGTGCCTAACACCTTCCCACCTCGTACCTTCTCCCCCGCACCCTTTATTCTTGGGTACTCATATTTTCTATATGGGCGGGAGTCTTTCTAAAAACATGATCAGTTCACTTATTGCGCTATTGGATTGTCCCTTCGGTTTGTCCCATCGATAAAACGCCGATAGCAGATTTGTGACCTCTTTCATGGTTTTTATTCAATTCAAGTCTTTACAAAAGCTTTTCTAACTCGATGGTCCCTTGAACTTATCTAAACCTCCAACTTACAAATTTTCTATAAGGACATACTCCTTGGAAACCAATAACATTGGATTGGACGAAAATCCCGGGTCCTTACACCTAGAA
Source organism: Tetragonia tetragonoides (assembly GCA_038025085.1). Lineage (NCBI taxonomy): Eukaryota > Viridiplantae > Streptophyta > Magnoliopsida > Caryophyllales > Aizoaceae > Tetragonia > Tetragonia tetragonoides. The sequence continues at coordinate 13,753,699 of CM076140.1, read as the reverse complement.
ACGACGTGTCCTAAGAAAGAAACAGTTTCTAACCAAAACTCGCACTTCGACAACTTGGCGTAAAGTTGATGTCGTCGTAGAATCTCCAAAACGGTACGCAAGTGTTGCTCGTGCTCAGCAGCGTTCTTCGAATAGACCAAAATATCGTCAATAAAGACAACTACGAACTTATCGAAATAAGGCTGGAACGTACGGTTCATCAAATCCATAAACTTTGCAGGTGCGTTAGTCAACCCAAAAGGCATAACAGTGAACTCGTAGTGTCCATACCTCGTCCTAAACGCGGTCTTTCCAATGTCAGGCTCGAAAATCCTGAGTTGATGGTATCCTGAACGTAAGTCGATCTTTGAGAAGATAGTCGCTCCACGGAGTTGGTCGAATAGGTCATCAATCCTCGGAAGTGGATAACGATTCTTGATCATAATCTTGTTCAATTTGTGGTAGTCTATACACAGTCTCATACTACCGTCCTTACGCACAAACAGAATAGGAGCACCCCAAGGCGATACACTAAGACGTATGTATCCCTTCTCCAGTAATTCCTCGAGTTGTGTTTTCAGTTCTTTCATCTCGGCAGGAGCCATACGATACGGAGCTTTCGAGATTAAAGCATTGCGGAGGCATTCCGGGGATGTCGTCTGGAAAGACGGAATTGTTGTAAGAAAACTCGATCAACGGAATGTGTGTATCCCACGAGCCTTGATACTCGAGAGAACACGCTCGCAGCATATCCTCCAAAGTCTGAATCATTCTTTCCGTCTGACCATCAGTCGCAGAATGAAAAGCAGTACTGAACTTCAACTTGCTTCAAAAAGCTTCTTGCAATTTCTGCCAAAAGTGTGATAGAAACCTCCAATCTCTATCTGAAACGATATCTTCTGGAACACCATGAAGTCTCATGACTTCCTTGACATAAGCATCCGCTAGCTTCTCCATTTTCCAAGTGTCATTCATTGGGATGAATCTCGCAACTTTTGTCAAACGATCTACAACGACCCAAATGGCGTTGTTCTTTTTCTGTGTCAAAGGTCAACTCATGACAAAGCCATTGAAATTGAGTTCCATTTCCACGTAGGAACTTCGAGCGATTGTATCATTCCACTAGGTCTCTTATGTTCAATCTTGACCTTCTGGCACATCAGGCATCTAACCACGAACTCAGCGACATCTTGTTTCATACCTTTCCACCAAAATATTTGGCGAAGGTCCTTATATAGCTTGTCTCCACCGGATGTACAGAGTAAGGCGAATTGTGAGCTTCACCCAGAATCTGACTATTGATATCCGGGTCATTCGGCACACACACACGATCACGAAATCTCAAGACACCGTCTTGACCAGTAGAAAAGTCCTCGGATCTACCCTCGTCCTTGTGGCATAGAATCCGTTGAAAATCCTAATCTAAACTCTGTTTACCCTTGATCTCATCGAGTAAAGTTGGTCGAATTGACATATGCGCTAAGGTACATTGAACGTCACCTTTCAGCACAATCTCCACGTCTAGACTTTGTAGGTCAAGAATGATCTCCTTCGGAAGTACAGAACCAGTATTCAACGTATGACGAGTCTTTCTACTCAAAGCGTCATCTACAACGTTAGCTTTCCCTTCGTGATATTGAATGTCGATATCGTACTCCGCCAACAACTCTTGCCATCTTCTTCGTCGCATATTCAACTCCTTTTGCGTGAATATCTACTTGAGACTCTTGTAGTCCGTGAACATCTTGATAGCAAAAACATAGAGATATTGTCGCCAAATCTTCAAAGCAAATACGACAGTAGCGAGCTCTAAGTCGTGTGTAGGGTAATTATCCTTGTGCTTCTTCAGTTGTCATGAGGCATAAGCCACTATCTTACCATGCTGCATCAAAACACAGCCTAAGCCATGCTTAGACGCATCACTATAGACTACGTACCCTTCAGTTCCCGATGGTAAAGTCAAAATCAACGCGCTCGTAAGACGTTTCTTCAACTCAAAAAAGTAGCTTCACACTTTTCAAACCACACGAACTTGATCGTCTTCTTCATCATGTTTTTCATAGGCTGCACTATCTTGGAAAATCCTTCCATAAACCTACGATAGTAACCAGCTAACCCAAGAAAACTTCTAACCTCAGTCACGCTCTTCGGTGCGGACCAGTCCATAACAGCTCGTATCTTTTCCGGGTCAACCGCAACTTCACTCTTAGACACCACGTGTCCTAAGAAAGAAATAGTTTCTAACCAAAACTCGCACTTCGACAACTTGGCATAAAGTTGATGTCGTCGTAGAATCTCCAAAACGGTTCGCAAGTGTTACTCGTGCTCAGCAGGATTTTTCGAATAGACCAAAATATCGTCAATAAAGACAACTACGAACTGATCGAGATAAGGCTGGAATGTACGGTTCATCAAATCCATAAACTTTGTAGGTGCATTCGTCAACCCAAAAGGCATAACAGTGAACTCGTAGTGTCCATACCTCATCCTAAACGCGGTCTTTACAATGTCAGGCTCGGAAATCCTGAGTTTATGGTATCCTGAACATAAGTCGATCTTTGAGAAGATAGTCGCTCCACGGAGTTGGTCGAATAGGTCGTCAATCCTTGGAAGTGGACAACGATTCTTGATCGTAATCTTGTTCAACTCGCAGTAGTCTATACACAGTCTCATACTACCGTCCTTCTTACGCACAAACAGAACAGGAGCACCCCAAGGCGATACACTAGGACGTGTGTATCCCTTCTCCAGTAATTCCTCGAGTTGTGTTTTCAGTTCTTTCATCTCGGCAGGAGCCATACGATACAGAGCTTTCGAGATCGAAGCGGAACCTGGAGCTAAGTCGATCGTGAAGTCGATAATGTGTTGCAGAGGCATTCCGGGGATCTCGTCTGGAAAGACGTCAGCGTACTCCGAAACAACTGGAATAGGTTTTGAGACTTCGGTTTCTCGACTTGTATCCACCACATGACACAAGTGAATCGTTTCACCTTTGGTTGTACACTCCTTTGCTTTCATGGTTGCCACTACCTTCAACTTTGGCTTGACCATGACTCCTTTGTAGGTAATCCTCCTACCCTTCGGTCCACGCAACGACACACGTTGTTCAAAGCGCTCTAACTTATCCCTATACTTGGCTAACCAATCCATTCCCAAAATCACGTCAAATTCCTTCAATTCCATCTGAATCAAATCCGCAGGCAAATCGTAATCAGCTATCCTAATCGGACACTTTTCATACAACCCTTTACAATTAACAATCGACCCATCTGGCATCCTAATATTTGCACTATACACAGAACTAGGTTCTAAACCTATCTTAGATGCAAATCTCTTAGAAAGAACAGAATGCGTTGCACCACTATCAAACAAAACAAAAGCAGGTTGAGAGTTAACGAGAAAAGTACCAGCGATCACATTCGGGTTCAGCACATAAACCCTTCCATTTACCCCTCTATTGTTGTTATTGTTGTTCTTGTTCTGCACGGGGTTGGCAGGTGGAGGAAGTAGTCATTGATTATTCGCAGCAGGAGCAGCAGTATTGTTGCGGTTGTTATTGTTGTAACCCCCATTTCCACAGTAGTTACCACAATTTCCGCGTTTACCATTTCCATTTCCACCCTGATTATAGTTGTTATCGCGGTTCTGACCATTGTCGTTCCTTCCACGACTCCAATATTCAGAAGCTTTGTGACCAGGCTTGTTGCACTCGTAGCATTGAAGCACGTCACCACGACAGGTCTTGCCAGGATGCGTCTTGTTGCAGCGACTACAAGGCGTATTCCTCCTAGCTAAGATCGTAGCTCTATGACTGTTCGAGTCACGATTCCTGTTCCCGTTGTGGTTCTAACTACCACCTTCGTTGTTGTGATTGTCGTTGTTTGGTCTTAGCCTCTTATCTGCGCCATTCGACTAGAAAGAACTCCCTTCGTCACGTTTATGCTTTCCGAGCAACGAATCACGATGATCCACAGCACGCTCTTAGTTCAAGGCTTTCTCGTACGATCCTTGGAACATCAGCGAGTTTCCCATCACATAACATTGAATATCCCACTTCAGACCATCCTCGAACCTCTCGACATGCTCAGCTTCGGTCGTCACCAAGTTAGGTGCAAAAGCAGCAAGCTCGTTGAACTTTGTTGCGTACTCAGCCACTAATAGCTTTCCTTGATAGATGTTCTCGAATTCCCGTTGCTTCTGGCGATGGATATCTCTCGGATAGAACATTTCACAAATAGACTCCTTGAATTCGGTCAACCCATAGTTCTCAATAGCAAGCAGTTTAGTTCCCACATCGCTCCACCACTTGTTCGCTTTACCCTTTAGGTAATAGGTAGCGGTGTTGACCTTCATGTTGTTGGGCGGACTAGTCGCCCTAAAAAACTTCTCAAACTCTATTATCCAGTTCTCAAGCTTGGTGGGCTCAGAGCCACCCTCAAACGTCGGAGGTTTGAGTGCATCGTAATGTGCTCAACCACGTTGGTAAGACCTACTTCCAGTCTCGCGAGTTGGTCGTTGGTTGCCATTACAATAATATGTGACATACAAGAGCAATGGTTGATCACCATTTCAGCAAAATTGGCACATACGACCCATATTGAGGTCTAGTTGAGAGATGTAGGTTATAATTGAAATCTTTCTCTTGACATTTAGCAAATAGCATATAAGTTTCAATGATCGACCTTACATTGTAGGTCTAAGCAACATACTTGCTTTGAATGTTCTCAGTTCTCATGCATAATAGTTCGATATGCTATAAGAAAGTAGACACATTGTTCTCACACGATTGATAAGCAATAACATTCACAATTCACACATCGAGGCTCCATACTATTTAGTAGGGCAATAACAATGACATTCGATTGTATACAATACATGCTTAACCTTTGGCTCACAATTAATATGATCATGCTCAATGAAAATTTTGCCATAACTCTGACATGCATTCCCCATCATGTCTAAGCAATACGAGATAGCATTATGAAGCTATGAGTCAACCATGCAATTATGTGATAAAATGATTATATAAAACAAATTCTCAACGATGTCATATAATCAAATGAAATAGTCTTGCAATGAGACAAATTGCAAGTAAATAACAATCATAAATATTTGTTGTCTATGCAACTACACCAACATCAAACTTGAACACGTAGGGCCATCACAGTAACTAAAAGTTCAATAAAACTCAAATAAAACTACTAAGGCAATAATCTAGTTCTACTTGACACTCGCACACATCTGCTTCGCACTAGGGGACTCATCATGATCGTCCTTCCTCCTAGGCTTCACCTCTCTGCAGGGCATGTATGGATAAGCATATCCACCGAACTTCTGGGGCATGAAACGCTTCCTAAAGTCTTCGGCATGTTTGCGCTTATTTGTCCAGCAGTACTCACACATACCCTTTGGCGCAGGCACTAACACACGATTCACCTTCCACTCGAACTCGGACAGGCATAACTCAGCTGCGACACCTCCAAAACAAAGAGACCATCGCGTACCTTTACCATACTTCTTCTCGTGTAGGTGACCACTCTTGGAGACTACGTCGTCGTACTTCTCCTTGAGTCCCATCCAAGGATGGATGTTTGGCAGACCAGCTAGCAGTAGCTCTACCCATAAGCCTTCATGTAGACTCGTGCGATTCTCGTACTGATAACGCTCTATCGTAGTGTAAGCACGTCGTATGTAAATACGTATATCCTCGAGTTCAGCGTCAGTAGCGAAGAATTGCTCCACAGAGGAGACCAATTCGCATCAGGGATAGGTGTAGCAGTAGGTGCAGGAGTAGGTGCAATGTTGTCGTCGCTCTCGGCACCAATATCTTCCAAGTCTGGCATATCATCATTCTCTTCCGGTGGTGTATACTCAGGCTCGAACTCGGAAGGATTCTCGTCTTCGTCATCTACACGCGCGGCGTGTACAGTAACTGGGGCGGCAGCAAGCGCAGCTTGCACGGCGCGTGCGACGTCCTCGTGCGTGGCGCGGTCCTGCTCGGCCTCATGGCGCACGTTCTCATCGTTTCCAGTCGACTCGATGTCCGATGAAGCGACATACTCTACTGGTTTTGCACGGTAAGCTAGGGCGTGTGCCCTCTTGTGTGCAGTCGACTTCCACGTAGTAATTCTTGTCCTTACCATCTACAGGTAGACAATCAAACAATAAGAACATTATAAATCACAAGCAAAGTTATTTCAAATAATTCCTATCTTCTAGGACTACTACGCTCAACGGCTTTAATTATATTTTATTTGCCCCAAAATGAAACTAATCTTTATAAATTCATTAATTAATCCTAAGCAACCTTTTTAGACGTGGCTCTAATACCATTTGTAACACCCCCGAATTCGCAATAAATTTCCGGGAGCTATCGACGTCGCTGTGCGCGACTCGACACCACTGAACCGTCCCAAACCCGAGGGTCGTTACTGCAACATTTATCACTAAGGAGTAAATGCTAAGCAGAAAGAAAAACTAGGCATCAAAAGGAGCTTCTAAAGAAACTAAACAAACTAAACAGTTAATATCATAGTTGTCTATATAGTGAGCTAAAACCATTAAACCAATTTAATAAAACTTGCCTTCAAAGGGCTAAATCCAATAAAAATCCCAACGATCTAAACTGAACATAAAGAGTTCTAAAAACCCGAGGCCAACTCTACTTCCAAGTTGTACGTCCTCAATCAACTAAACCTGCACTTTGGTTTCCGTGACAGAAACAAAATACAGAAGAAAAGAAAAGAAACAAAAGAGAAACAAAAATCAGATAAACTGAATAAACGTCATCCGTACCCAGTAAAAACATTTCGCAAACCTTACCTGAGGTTTTAGAAGAATCATTGAAATTCATTTGCATACGCACATAAGCATATAATCAAGCATACGCATAATGACATTCTTGTACATACAATTCTTGTATAGTGAATTAGTGATGATACGAAATACGACATAGACAATCCGTCTTGATTAGAGAGATGTAAGAGAGCGAATAGAACAGCGATTACCCATATTGTTCATCGAAGATACAATCACGCCATGGACTTAATGACTCTAGTGTGCACACTACCTCTAGTACAATTACACGAGCCTAGAGGACTTAATAAATGGGGAATGATCTGTCCCAAACACACTGCGAGGTGTCCATAAGTAACTTGGAAATCACTCATCCCTTGAACTACACCATTAGGTGCAATCCCGATTGCTTGACTACTCCTAGGGATCCATTAGGAGTCTTACTCTCATTTAATTCAATTCACATAATTTGCATTGGTTGACATAGTGGTACTACGAGACCACGACTTACTAATTCATTTCATGCTCTTGACAATGAATAGTAAATAATGACGACAATGGTAATTCAATACGGTGAGAATTAAACATGCTTTAATTCAATAACGACGATAATTCAATAACGATGACATTGCATGTCTAACACAATTTCAGCAGCACTTCGGCAGGGTGATATGATATCCAAAAATTCACAAATCATCCAAGACATTCAACGATAATAGATAGGTGCTCACTAGCATTCAATAATACCCATACCAAATAGCATATAATTAATAGCATAATAATACTAATAATGTACCATTCAACAATTGTCCAATAATCATCATATGGACTAATTAATTCTCAAAACATGATAACATCAACATGCTAATTAATTCATATTTACATTAGTAAACATGCTTAAAAAACCTCATAATAACGACGATATAATTTAATCATGCCTTGCATATTAAATTCACCACAATTTCTCAATTAGCACATAACACATCAAAATAGTTTTAATGGGGCTTTGGAAGAAGGTAGGCATGAGCGCTTACCACTAATACGCTACCAAACAGTAAATATGCTCCAACGGCCGACGACAAACACGCTTGCTCGTTAGTTCCTAATTAAAAACAATTACCGAATCAGTATTAATTAGATACAAAAATACAAACAATACCGAAATATTGATCTGATAATTTTGTTAAATTTTTCGATTTATTTTAACCAATCCAGGCTTTTGAAAATCTGAATTCCAATTCCGAATGAGTGCAGAAAAATAAAAATATTAAATCAAAAATACTGAAAATTGAATTAATAATTACGAAAAATATAAAAACGAAACCCTAACTTCAAAACTTGGTCTAGGTCACGGGTACCCATGCATGGGACCCATAACCCGACCCATCACCACCACCACCACCCACTGGCCACCATGGCCAGTGGTGGTGGTCGCCGGTGCTCCAGCGAGGCGAGGAGAGAGAAAGAGCGAACGAGAGAGAAAAGGAGAGAAAGAGAGAACGGGCAAGAGAGAAGAAGAGAGAGAGCCGAGGGGACGGGGGTCCATGCCGGCCACTCACCGGTCGCCACCCAAGCGCCGGCCTGATGGTCCAGTGGTGGTCCGATGACCCCGCGCGCAAAACAGAGGGGGAGGGGGAATGCGAAGAGAGAAAGAAAAAGAAAGAGAAAGAGAGAAGGGAAAAAGGGCGTTACCGGCGGGAGGGGAAGCGAACGCCGGTGGGTTTCTGGGGGGGTGAGCGGCTGAAGTGAGAGAGAGAGGGGGAGAGAGAGAGAGAGAGAGAGAGAGAGAGAGAGAGAGAGAGAACCGTGAGCTTGAGAAAGAGGAAGGGAGTGATTGCTTGAGGGTTTGATCAGTTATGCAAAACTGATCAATTGCCTCCTCTTTTTCCTTATATAGGCCTTTAGTCAACCGAAGTCAAATACTAGTAGGTTTAGGAATTTATTTAATAATTTTCTGATTTAAATAGCTAATTAAAACTAATTAAAACTATATGAATACTTACTTATTCATATATAAAATATTTTAATTAAACTACTCAAAATTAATAAATGCAATTTATGAAAGTCCCATAATAAAAACTAATATTATTATGGCTTTAATTGAATAAATGAAATCCTTGAATATAATTACGATTTAATCCCCAAACTATTTATAAATTATTTATAAATCAATATAATAATTATAGAAAATATTGAGGTATCACAGAGAAGATATTGAAAAAGTTCTACTTGGACAAAGCACATCCACTACGTTCTCCACTGGTCGTACGTTCTTTGAACCCTAAAGATGATCCATTTTGACCACGAGAAGAGAATGAAGGCGTTCTTAGACCAGGCGTGCCATATTTGAGTGCAATCGGAGCTCTAATGTACCTAGCAAACAATACAAGGCCAGATATTGCATTTTTGGTGAATCTCTTAGCAAGATACAGTAATGCACCAACAAGGAGACATTGGAATGGGATTAAGCACCTATTTCGTTACCTTCGTGGAACGGTAGACTTGGGATTATTTTATCCCAAATGTGCAGATCCTACACTTATTGGATATGCAGATGCAGGATACCTGTCAGATCCCGACAAAGCTAAATCTCAGACATGATACATATTCACTTATGGCAGTACTACAATCTCATGGAAATCGACCAAACAAATCTTAACCGCCACTTCATCAAATCAGGCCGAATTAATTGCCCTTTATGAAACAGTAAGAGAATGTGTATGGTTGAGATCTATGATCCAGCACATACTCAAGGAAAGCGTTGAGAACGATTAATGGCATCCCAACTATAATCAACGAAGACAATAGTGCATGTGTGACTCAAATCAAGGATGCCTACATCAAAGGAGACAGAACAGAGCACATTGATCCAAAATTCTTCTCCACCCATGATCTAGAGACAAATGGAACGATAAGCGTTGAGCAAATCAAGTCATGTGAAAATATTGCCAATTTGTTCACAAAAACTTTGCCACCCAAGAAGTTTGAGGAACTTGTACATAGAATCGGGATGCGTCATCGTTGTAACTTATCTTAAATTTAAGGGGAGCATTTACGCATCATAAGCATTGTACTCTTTTTCTCTTGATCAGGTTTTTATCCCACTGGGTTTTTCCTGACAAGTTTTTTAACAAGGCAATGCGCGTATAATGCATTATAATAAATGTTTCACTCTTTTTCCCTTGATTTCGTTTTATCCCACTGGGTTTTCCAAATCAAGGTTTTTAATGAGGCAACTAATACCCCTATAATTATTAATAGTGATCCATTCAATAGAGTGTTGTAATTTCCCACATGTCATAAATATGTGAATGGCTCACATTTAGCCAATTATATGATTTTACTATGCTTGAATAGTAAGTGTCCGATTTACTTGCCTATAAATAGGCCAATGTTGTAATAAGAAATTGCAACTCAGTGAAAACAATAAAAAGCTAGGAATACTTTCACTATTTTGAGCTTCCTTTCTAAGCTATCTTTTAACAAATACCGTTCATTTGAATATTTATCCCGTTATAATTAAATAAAATCGGTACCGTAGGATTTACCGCACCATTTGTACCGGAGAGAATCCGATCTCGTTAGGACACGTATTAATTAGTCCTCCAACTATCGGTTATCAATAGGTTAACCCGCCCATTTGACAAGTCTTGATATTGTATTTTCCTCTCACTCCGTATTTGTTTTTGTTTAAATGGGTGTGTGAGACACAGTGAGTCAAAGATAAGGTTATTTGTACCTTATAATTGAATAGCCAGACAGACAGACATTGATCATGGATTTGGATTTGTAGATACATTGCGTGGTCCTTAGAGTAAAACAACAACCAGTAGTGAATGATAAAGAATCCCTACAGACTTCAATCAGGAATGATCCACTAATAAATATACTCACCCAAATCTAACTGTTTGTTACTGCACAGCATTATTACTTATATATCTATCCTACACAGCCCACATTATCACTACAACCATCAAATAAGAGCCAAGACTCTCAAACTTACCTATACAATCCATAATATTAGCTGCCTTATCTCTCTCTAGCTAGTCACAATGGCTAGCCTTCTTATAGCAGCTGCCAAAAGAGCAGCAGCAGCAGCCACAACCCGTTTGCCGGTACACGGTTTACGGGCAATGTCTACACGGCCCGGGCAGACTACCATTCACAAGTTGATAGAGGAGCATGGGACCGTGTTGCTGCCTGGTGTTCATGACGCTTTTGCTGCTAGTGTTGTGCAAAAAACCGGGTTCCAGGCCGGTTTTATTTCCGGCTTTGGTGTTTCTGCTTCTCACCTTGGGAAACCGGATTTCGGTTTGCTCACGTATTTATTCTCCTCTCTTTTACCTCTTTTCTTTTGGCATTATGCTAGATTTTGTATGTTGTTGTTCTAAACAAATTTTACTGTCTTTGTTCAGCTTTGTTAGTGAATGTAGTAACTTTGGAGTTGGAGTAAAATTTCCCTCATTTGACCATTAATTTTTTTGATAGGTGTAAAACAATTGTTATGAATTTATCTTAGAAGGAATGAATTACAAGACATGGTGTTTTTTTAAGGGTAGTCAATGACTCAATGGGTGAATCATAAGAGTTAAGTCAGTGGACGATATTTACTATCGATAGATGGTGACATTTTGGAAACACTATCATGTTAAAACAAAGGAGCGAGTATCTAGACCACAAAAATCAACCAATGAAAGATTGTTACACTAACTGTCTTACACAAAAATAAAATACTCGTAGATGATTTTGTTTTGTATGAAAGTAGCATAGTTCCTCATTTTTTGTGCTATTATGAAAAGCAAATTTTATGTTTGGATTAAATGGCTCCATTATTGTTGGGAAGAAACTGATCAGTGTGTACTTTGCAATGTTGGCATGAAGATATAAACAGAATTATTGTATGCAGGGTAACGGAAATGGTTGAAGTTGCTCGTAGAATATGTGCTGCTTCCCCGAAAGTGGCCTTCATTGTCGATGCTGGTCAGTTCAATCTTTCTACTATAATCCAACAATATTAAGTTTGCTCGAGTAGTTTTTTTTGGGGTTTGGGTGTGACTAAAAGGCACCTCCTAATGCATGATGACCTCGGGTAATTCAAAAACTAATTCGTATACGTGCGTCCCATGAGACATGAATCCATGACATGGTGTATAAGTTCGCTAGAGTAGTTTGTGTCGTCATGACAAATGAACTTAAAGTTTAAATCAGTCGCGTATTGTACTGAGCATTTTTCTTGCAGTGACTTACTTCATCTAGCCAAAGATACACTTCTAGTTGTAGTCGTTATTAGAAGCTTCTTAATTTCTATGTTGGTGAATCGTGACAGATACCGGTGGAGGTGGTCCTCTCAATGTCCAAAGGGTTGTCAAAGAATTGATTGCTGCTGGTGCTTCTGGTTGTTTCTTAGAGGTAAATGACTTTCTACATTGATGTGTTTGTCGGTATCAATATTCAGATTTTATTTCTACAATTGGCTTCCAAAAAGGTTGTTAATAAACCAGTAAAATACTTAGGTTTATGTCAATTCATCAAACAAACAGCATTGCTGATGTTTGTATATAGCACAATTTAAAGTGCCATGGCTATTGGTAATGGAGCATCTTGAAGAATCTTGAACAACATGCCTAGTCCTTGTTGTGAAGTCACCAAAAGAACAGCTACAAGAAACAGAGTTGCAACTAGTTTCTTTAGTTGTATATATGCTTATGTTTATTTCTGTCATTCTGTGAGCGTGTTTTTGCTTATAGAATTGAGGGGTGTTACTCATTTAGCTTAAGAGAAGTGGAAGTAACTTGAAATCGTCTTTTCGACAGGATCAACTATGGCCGAAGAAGTGTGGTCATATGCATGGAAAACAGGTAAATAGCTTCAAATAATACAGACTTCTGTACTTTGTGCTCATTACTTCTACGGACACTTTCGATTATAACATCTAAAACTGGTGTCTATCTAGGTACTTCAATATCTGGACTACAAACCTATAACGAAATGTCCTTTTTGTCATCTCAAATGCAGGTTGTACCTCCACAGGAGCATGCAACCAAAATAGCTGCTGCTAGAGATGCCATTGGGGATGCTGATTTTTTCCTCGTAGCAAGGACTGATGCTCGATCAGTAAATGGTCTCGAAGATGCGATAGCACGAGCTAACCTTTATTATGAGGTATAATCATTATCTTAGATTTAAGACTTTTCTACTATAAATTTATATTCAAATTTCTACTCAAGTTTATATATTTGTTTGCATTTCCAACAATAATTCTGCTTAACAGGATTCAAATTTCTAGTTAGGACTAATTAATGGTTTTCGATGGGCATTGCAGTGGTTTTGTGCATTCATATAGGTTTCTGTTGACATGCTTATTGCTTCATATGACAAATACAGCATTATGTTAGGATATTCTTGAAGCTGAGACTAGATCATATTGAGTTCAAAACAATAATAACCGAAACAAAATTGTACGCAGTTGAAATTCCAAGTCATGATCCTGCTTGTTAGGCTTGTTCAATCTTCATTATCTATGATTTAATAGCACCACTTTGTCATTCATTATTCATAACATAGCCTTTTGATTCCAAATCTAAATCATTTCTTGCATTTTCTTTACTTAGTCTGGTACTTGTCAGAAATAAGAAATTCCATATGAACTGCAGGCTGGAGCTGATGGCCTCTTTGTCGAGGCACCTGCCAACGATGAGGAGCTTAGACTGGTTGCGCAGGAAGTTAAAGGTTACAAGTTTGCTAACATGATTGAAGGAGGAAAAACACCTTTACACACACCAGCAGAGTTTAAGGAGATGGGGTTCAGCTTAGTTAAACATCCACTAACATCAGTATTCACTACAGCGCGAGCCTTGGTTGAAATCTTCAATGTTCTAAAGACTAAAGGAACTACTAGGGAAGACTTGGACAAGCTTGCTACATTATCTGAGTTTAGTGATTTGATGGACTTAGACTCTTGGTATGAGGTTGAATCCAAGTTCAAGGACCCTCCTAAGAAATCATGATTAGCAAATTTAATTTGCCTAGTTTTGGCAAAAGGAATTGTATGTTGGAATTTACTGCTATTTGCAGTGTTACCAATAATTTGAAGCTAAAATAAGACCTAATTTGGGGTTGTATGTATCTACTTAAGATAAGAACCTCAATTGTAACTTTGTTAGTCTAAGACCTCTGTTTCTTTGTGGATTAAACTACTCTCAAATGATTAAAATGGAAACTAAAGCATGTGTAAACTATTTCTAAAATAAAACTTGTAAACTAGGTAATTTACGGAGTAACTCTAAGCAAGCAAACGGAAGTCACATACTAATGTACTACAAAAATTATGACCTAGGGGTCTAGGAAGCTGTGTTCACTCAATGAAATCATACTTTCCAAATTTATTTTTACGTTTTCTGGATTGGTAAGAAAAAAGCTAGCGAAAAATGATTTTACCCTCTCCTTTTCTTCCAAACTCCTTGGCATTCAAGGAACTTTTTGGTGTTGTGATTATGAGTTTTGGAGGGGGAGGGGGGGGTGGATGGCCTCATAGGGTTGGTGTTCTTTATTTTTATTGTTTTCTTTTTTCCAAATTTGTTTAATTCTTTTAGGGATATAGAGAATTGATAGAGAGAAAAGATAGGAGAGAGGGGGGAGAGAGGGGGAAACTTCTTAGGAATGGAAAAAAATAACTACGATTTTCGTTTAGCAATATCTCCAAATTAAAAATTACGATTTTATTACAAGTATTTTTTAACTTCTCTAATTTTGTGTAAAGGTGCCCTTCATATATATGATGATCCAAAAATGAATGAATTAGTGGTACCAAATTTACTTTCCTATCCAAAATTAGGTCGTCTAATTCTCATCATTTACAATTTTGGATCCCCATCCATCTTAGTACCACTAAAAAGCCAAAAATAATAATAATTGAGATGCTCTATCTTTATCACCCACTTTTAGTGAACCTTTTTTTATTTTTATGGCTGCACCCTTCATTTTTTTTTCCCACTTAAGAGAGAGTTCCAACTTTTGGGCTAAAATAATTAGGAAAGATTGGTATACTTTGTGGGGTTTGAACTTTTTTGGTAGCCAAAAGTTTATTTTGTAAAATCTACAATGAAAGGTACTCACAACTTACCCATAACATAGTCATAGTAATTTCGTAGGCTATATTTGATTCACCTTAAATTTTACTTAAATTTATTTCAGTTTAGGGTGCGTTTGTCGTTAGAGCTGAACTTATCAGAATTGAACTGAATTCAACATTACTAAACTAGACACTATTGAACTGATGTGGACATAATCTGAATTGAACACAATTTGAAATGTGAGACAAAAAATATTTTTCTGAACTCAGCACCACTGAACTGAGTTGAACATCAATTAACTGAATTTGAAATCACTAAATTGACAGCTAGCTGAACTGAATTAACTGACCATCTAAGCTCTAACAAACGCACCCTTAGGACTCCGTTTGATTCACCTGGATAAAACTGATCTGAACTGAACTGAAATTAACTGAACTGAACTGAATTAATTTTTTAAACTTAACCGTTAACCATTTAAAATTTGTCTAAACATAGTCATTATTGGACTCATTTGAAAGAATGTTTTTAGATTTTTTCCGATGACATAATTATCATCATGAATTATTTCGGAATAAAAAGTTATATGAGTGATAAATTTACGCATGAACTGAACTGAACTGGACTGAACTGAACTGAATTTAAGTAAAATTAAGGTGAATGAAACAGCCTTAGTCTAGTCCAGTTCGATTTATGTGTTACTTTCTCACTTAGATAATTTTTTATTTTGAAATAAACTTAATGATGATAATTATGTTATCGGAAAGATCTCAAAGCATACTTTCAAATGAGTTCAATATTGAATATGGGTGCGTTTGTTAGAGCTGAACTTACCAGAACTGAACTGAACTGAACTGAATTCAACATCACTAAACTGGACACTACTGAACTGAATTGGACACAACTGAACTGAATTGAACACAACTAGATATGTGAGAGAAAAAGTATGTTTCTGAACTCAGCACCACTGAAATGAACTGAACATTATTTAATTGAATTTGAAATCACGGACACATGAACTGACCGTGTAAGCTCTATCAAACGCACCCTATGTTTGGACGAATTTTAAATGGTTGACGATTAAGTTAAAAAATTTAGTTCAGTTCAACTCAGTTTATGTAGGTGAATCAAACGGAACCTTAGTATGTTAAATTTGCACATACACTTGACAACGGATCAAGTAGCGAATAGCGATAGAGTTCCAAATGTTATTGGATTTTAAAATTAATCACATTTCAAACTGTTATTTTCTTGCAAGTTCCAAAAACCTTCCTTTGAATCAATCAAACACTTTATGCCCAATTGTTGGTCACATCATGGCGTATCCAATAATTGTGGCATGGCAATTTCACTGTCATCTACCTGGGCACCAAACCAAGGACCAAAACGTCTAATGAGTATCATCACATTTGCTGATTTGCATGAAATCACAATCCCGTGATGAACATATTGTTTAAGGCAAATAGCTAAGTTAATTAGAATCATGAATGGCTTATATGGTAACATATCTTCCCTTGTTATCTTACCCGAATTTGCACCCATCACATGTTTAACTTACCAAAACTACAATCCTTAACGTGTATGGGATCCCAAAAGATTCATAAGCTGAAAGGGATGGATTTGTTTTACTTATTAGCATTTTGCATGTATTCACTGAATGTCAATCCCCTTATCAAATTGCAAAAAAACTTTTCAGTTTCTCTTGATCAATCAAACATGATTCCCATCCTCTTAACACTGATATTCTCCATTATTCTCTTTCCTGTCAATAATGCCTTGCATGACAGCCCCCCTCCAAGCTTCTCGGCCCGTTTAATCCATCGGAGCTCCCCCGACAACCCATTTTACAACCCAAACTACACTTGGGCCGACTTTCTGAAAGATGGTGCTACTAACTCTGTGGCCCGAAGCAATCATTTTGGGTCGAAATTAGGCCAATCCAAGTACGAATATGCTCCACTTAAGGGTTGGCAGTTCATAATGCAGTATCAAATGGGCACGCCAGGGGTTGATATGTATGGGATCCTTGACACTGGTAGCAGTCTTATTTGGTTCCAATGCCTCCCTTGCAGTCATTGTTATGAGTTCCGCGGTAACTATACCCTCTTTGATCCTAGCAAGTCCTCGTCCTATAGCTATGTAGGGGGTGGAGACGCTAGGTGTGCTATGATACCAGAACATGCACCTTGCTCGTACTCAACGGATTGTCGCTACTTCTACAGTTATGAAGATGAGGCTAACACCACAGGATTCCTTTCCTTGGACTCAATGACCATACAAAGCAGAAATGTAGATGATGATGGTAATGACTATGAGACCACAATGACTATCAATGAGGTGCTTTTTGGCTGTGGTGACGACAATTATGATCAATTCGGTCTACCTGGAGTTTTTGGTATAGGTAATGATAGCTACTCATTCATCCCGCCAGCTGAATTATTCTCAATTCTCACATTGCGTGTATGCTAATCAAAGTGACATTGGAGGAGAAGTCCATTTTGGTGAAGAAACAATTATATTTGAGTATAATTGTACCACACCTATATTGGCTAATCCAAACACTGGTTATTATTCCCTTCAATTAGAGAGCATTCGAATTGATGACTACCCAATCTATTTCCCTAATGGTACCTTTGATATGTCCGAGGATGGGGAACGTGGGTTTGTCATTGATTCTGGAACCGCGGTTACTACCATGCCATCCCTGGTTTTCGATAACATAAAGAAGTCTATTATCGAGTTAATGCAGGCTTGGTTCATGAGCGATCCAGAGAGTTATCAAGAGTGGTAGTTGTGCTATTGGGATGCGAATGGGGCTCCACAGGTAGCGTTCGAGTTTACAGGAGGATTCACATTTAGGCTTTGCAGTGCTAATCAATGGATTAAGATGCCCAATGGCATATATTGCTTAGCCATCCAACGCACTGACTCGAGTATCTCTATTCTTGGGATGCACCAGCAGATGAATGTCTTTGTTGGGTATGACCTTGACCAGAATTTGCTTACCCTGTACTACTCGCAAAGCTGTCCAAATGAACCTGTAGTTTATTATACACAGTGAGTTCCCCTGCCTGAATAATGAAAAGCAAATAATTTGACCTGAAGTTATGATCTTTAGCCTTTTCTTTTAAGTTTTACCACAGGTGTTAGAGAAACAAAATTTCAGTATATGATTCCTGCCTTAATGAACCATAATCATGTCTTTTATAGTTCAATTTCTTATTTGTCATGGGACTGTCAGAGCTTGTGTCATAGTTATATTTTGAAAGAACTCTATGAACAACAGCACAAATCTCGGTCGTGCTATATATGTGTATGATTCCTGCTTGCTGGACGTCATGGTAATGGTCTTATGTATAGGTGACATGATATCATACAGTCAAGTTAAGGCTTCATGCTGCGGCAGAAATTATGGTGTTCTCTAAAATGCACAACAGAAGCAGAGCTATAGGGGAATAGTTCAGTAAGCCGCGATCTGATCAAGTCAAAAGGGGGTTCACTGAGCTGATTTGCTTTGTGCAGATAAGGAGGGAATGGCTTTTGAAATGTTGGACAATGTTAATACTAAAGAAATGAGTATTGAGACTAAAAGGTGTTACATTATCAAGTTTAAATACGCAAGATTGTCCCAATTTAAAGAGTATTGGGAGCTTATTTTGTAACTATTCTGTTAATATTTTGTTGCACATATTTAGGAGTTTTGTTGTATCTTAGGAGTCCTTATTTAGGAGTCTTTATTTTAGGCACCTCTTCCTAGTCCTTCAGTTATTTTTCTTGTATATATATTAAGCCTTTTCTGAGCAAAGTAATTCAAAAAGGGAAAAACTTTCTTGTCTCCTTTCTCTAAGTTTTCATGGTATCAGAGCAAGGCAATTAAACTATAAAATTCCAAACTTTTTTTTTTTAATCTGCTTACCTTCTTAGCAATCGAAGCATATTGCTAGCTATGGTAGGCAATGAAGATAGGCAGGATGGAGATAGAGGTGAAAAGAAGAGCGGTGCTCTCAATTCTTCATCTCCCTTTTATTTGCATCCTTCTGATCATCCCGGGATGAACATATGTCCCGTCCTGTTTAAAGGTGATAACTATGACGAATGGGTTCGATCTATGCGTAATGCATTTCGAGCCAAAAGGAAACTTGGGTTTCTGGATGGAACAGTTCTGAAACCAGAAGATGATGATGTGTTAATAGAAGATTGGTGGAGTGTCAATTCGATGCTTGTAGCATGGATTTTTCAGTCAATTGAGTCGAGTCTCCGATCAACCATTACCTATTATGACTCGGTGAAGGAACTCTGAGAAGATTTGAAGCAACGATTCTCTATTGGGAATGGACCACGTATTCATTAGTTGCGTTCCGATCTTGAAAAGTGCAAATAAGAGGGACAGAGTGTTGCTGCATTTTTTGGGCGGTTCAAGGTCATATGGGATGAACTATCAAATCATATTCAACCACCTATATGTACTTGTGGTGGGTGTAAATGCAATCTTGCTGCTCAGTGGGACAAACAGCGAGAAGACGAGCGAGTTCATCAATTTCTTATGGGCCTTGATGATGATCTTTACGGGACCATTCGTTCCAATATCATTGCTCAAGAGCCACTGCCACCTTTGAACCGAGCTTATGCTCTAGTTATTCAGGAAGAACGTCATCGTAATGTAACTCGTGTCAGGGACGTGCGAACCAAAGCCGTCAATTTCGCTGTTGAAGGACCAAAGTCTTCCAATGGATCAACGGGTGACAAGCCTTTTTGCAAACATTGTAGCAGGACAGGACATGACATTAGTATGTGCTTTAAGCTTATTGGCTATCCTGATTGGTGGCCTGCTGGTCGTGGTCGAGGCTCCGAACGAGGCCGTTGTCAGCAAGGAATGTCTGGTCGTGGACGTGTGGCTACAGTAGTGGCAAACGCTGCTCATACCATTGGTGCATCTTCCACTGCACCACTTATTTCCTTAACCACGCAGGATAGGTCGGCTTTCGCTGCTACACTTACTGATGATCAATGGGCCAATGTGGTATCCATGGTTAATTATCAACCTTCTACTAGTAAAGATAGTCTTACTGGTAAGTGGATACTTGATACTGGTGCATCTCATCATATGACAGGAAACAAGGAATTTCTTATTAATTTGAAAAATATTGTGGACTCTCCAATTATACTTCCCAATGGAGTGTCTACTACTGCCACCATGGAAAGACGTTTGGTGTTACGACCAAACTTGATTCTTGACCATGTTCTCTTTGTGCAACAGTTGACTTGCCATTTAATTTCTTTAGCCCGTTTGATCATTGATTTGCAGTGCATTGTCACATTAACTGATAAATTATGTGTGATACAGGACCGCATTACAAGGACTTTGATTGGTGTGGGTGAGCAAAGAGGGGCGGTTTATCTACTATGCAGTGTGGCGCAAGCACAAGCAAATCATACTTCAGTGGCTGATAATTATTTATTGTGGCACAGACATTTGGGCCATGCTTCAAGTCAGATGATCTCTCTACTTCCTACCATTAATCCTAGTGATTGTCGTAGATCTAGTCATGAACGTTGCGATGTTTGTTTTAAAGCTAAGCAGACTCGTGCAACTTTTCCTATTAGTACCAATAAAGCCAATGATCCTTTTGAGTTGATTCATTGTGATGTATGGGGCCCTTACAGTATTTCCTCTTCCTGTGGTGCTCATTATTTTTTAACTGTCGTTGATGATCATTCTCGTGGAGTTTGGGTATATTTAATGGCCGATAACAGAGGTGGTGAGGAAATTTCAGAATTTTTGTGCAATGGCGAAAACACAATTTAAAAAGTGTGTGAAAATTGTTCGCAGTGACAATGGGACAGAGTTTAAGCCTTTGCAGCCTTATTTTGTTGATAATGGTATTGAATTTCAAACCTCTTGTGTAGGCACGCCTCAACAAAATGGGCGTGTTGAGCGCAAACATGGATACATCCTTAATGTGGGTCGTGCTCTACGTTTCCAAGCTAATCTCCCTTTTCAGTTTTGGGGAGAATGTATTCTAACGGCGGCTTATATTATCAATAGGACACCCACTACTTTACTCCATGGTAATACCCCCTATGAAATTTTACACGGAAAAATGCCCCCATATTCTCATTTTCGTGTTTTTGGGTGCTTATGTTTATGCTCGTCATGTTCCCCGTGACAAAAATAAGTTCAGTCCCCACAGTAAAAAATGGGTATTTATTGGGTATCCTCATGGGAAGAAGGGGTGGCGTGTTTTTGACTTGGAAAGCCATGAAATTTTTGTGTCTCGTGATGTTGAGTTTTATGAAAATAATTTTCCTTTTCCTACGGACCCATCACCTGATACTTCCTTGCCTACATTTAATATACCTTCTCCTGCTGCATATGAGGGGGCTCCATCCACTCCACTAGAAGGTTCGAGTGTTTCTTCTCCCCTACCATCTGCAACTGATATGATATCTTCTCATGATACTTCCAGCATAGACGATAGGGGGAGTGGAAATATAGCCACGATCGATGATAGGGGGAGTGTAACACTAGATTCCTCTGATCCGATTACTCCAGTGTCTACTGATGTTCCGTCATCTACACCAGTTCTTCCAGCATCATCGGTTCGACGTTCTGAACGAATACGTCAATCAAGTACCAGGTTGCGAGATTGTTTGCCACACTGCTCGTCATCTTGACCCCTCGCCTCCGCTCACTGCTCCATCTTTGTCCTCAAGTACTCCTTATCCCATAATTAATTATGTGACTTGTGCTAATTTTTCTGCAAATTATACACGTTTCCTTGCAGCTATTTCTTGTACTATTGAGCCGACTCGTTTCTCTGATGCTGTTCAAGATCCTCGTTGGCGTGATGCTATGGCTAAGGAAATTGTACTTGGACTATTGAGGATCTTCCTAAAGGGAAGAAAGCTATTGGGTGTAAATGGGTGTACAAAATAAAATATAATTCTGATGGCTCAATTGAACGGTTTAAAGCAAGGTTGGTTATTTTTGGGAATAATCAAATTGAAGGAATTGATTTTACCTAGACTTTTGCTCCTGTTGCTAAGATGGTTTCAGTCTGAGCATTTTTGGCTGTCGCTGTTATTCAAGGGTGGGAGTTGCATTAGATGGATGTATACAATGATTTCCTTCATGGTGATTTAGATGAAGAGGTCTACATGCAACTTCCACCAGGATTCTCTTCCTCAACAACTGGCAAGGTTTGTCGTCTTTGAAAGTCCTTGTATGGGCTTCGCTAAGCTCCGCATAATTGGTTTGCTAAACTTGCTGGTGCTCTTCGGTCTTTTGGCTTTGTGCAATCATATGTTGATTACTCCTTATTTACTTATATGAAGGGTGATGTCTCTTTGCATGTTTTGGTTTATGTCGATGATTTGATTATTGCTGGAAATAATTCAGCTGTCATTGCTAGCTTTAAGGCTTATTTGAGTCGGTGTTTTCATATGAAGGATCTTGGTTTCTTAAAATATTTTCTTGACATCGAGATTGCTCGTGGACCTCATGGGTTATTTCTTTCTCAACGTAAGTACACATTGGACATCTTATCTGAAACTGGTTTACTGGCGGCCAAGCCTGCTGACTTCCCGATTGAGCAAAACCATCAACTTGCTCTTGATGATGGCCCGTTATTTGAGGACCCGGCTAGGTATCGTCGTCTCGTTGGGAGACTTATCTACTTGACTATCACTAGGCCCGAACTTTGTTATGCAGCTCATGTTCTAGCCCAGTTCATGCAAGCTCCACATATCGGTCATTGGGATGCTGCTATCCGTGTACTTCGTTATTTAAAGTCTCTTCCTGGTCAAGGAATTGTCTTGCACCGTGATAGTGCACTACATCTTAATGCTTACTATGACTCTGATTGGGCCAGTTGCCCTTTGACTCGGCGTTCGATAATTGGTTATTTTATTCTTCTTGGTTCTTCTCCTATTTCATGGAAGACAAAGAAGCAACCTATTGTATCCAGATCCTCAGCTGAAGCCGAGTATTGCTCAATGGTTGTTACCAGTTGTGAGCTAACTTGGCTCAAATCTTGGCTCAAATCTCTTGGTGTTCATCATTCTCAGCCTATGAGGCTATTTTGTGACAGCAAGGCCGCTTTATATATTGCTGCCAATCCAGTTTTTCACGATCGCACGAAACATATTGAAGTTGATTGTCATTATGTTGGTGATCAAATACAGGCAGACAATATTGTTACTTCTCATGTTCGAACAACAGAACAACTCACTGATATATTCACTAAGGCTCTTGGCAAGACTCAATTCGAGTATCTTCTTCGCAAGTTGGGCATTCGAGATCTTCATGCGCCAACTTGAGGGGGAGTATTGGGAGCTTATTTTGTAACTATTCTGTTAATATTTTGTTGCACATATTTAGGAGTTTTGTTGTATCTTAGGAGTCCTTATTTAGGAGTTTTTATTTTAGGCACCTCTTCCTATTCCTTCGGTTATTTTTCTTGTATATATATTAAGCCTTTTCTGAGCAAAATAATTCAAAAAGGGAAAAACTTTCTTGTCTCCTTTCTCTAAGTTTTCAAAGAGCAATACTATAATGCTAAGTTCATAACTTGACGAAAATTCGGAACAAATCAATCGCAGTTTCTGTATAAATTGTGCTAAATCTGAAATAGCAGAAATCATGTGATGAGTGAACAGTGAACTCCATAATCAACTACAGTACAGTCTAACCTCTCTAACAGCATTGCAGCTGCTACACAAGTTCATATGACTGTGCAGCATTGTTGTTAAGGTTCTTGATGCTGAAACTAGATCATAAAGAGTTCAAAGTTATAATAACAGAAACAGAACTGTAGTGTTACCAATAACTTGGAAGTTAAAATAAGACCTCAACTTTGGCTAGACTACACTAGTATTGAAAAGAAACATAACTAAACTAGTCCAAACGAATTAGGCATCCTACTTCATTTAATTTGTACTACCAAGCCCAGTGGGTTGAAACCAAACAGCTTTACCCATCCGGCCAGCATGCCCACCACAACAACCTACTCTCCGAACTTAACTAGAAGCCCAATTGCATGTCCCACAACGGCCACAAGTTCACAGCCCCAGATTGGTGCTTTGACATGTGTTTTTCGCCCGTTTCAACCACATGTAAAAGCAAATGTGCCTATTTGATCCCAATTTATAGTTATACTCTTAAACTTCATGCTATTTCAATATGATAATGTGATTCAAGGTTTAAGGCAAAATGTTCAAAATGAGAAATGTTATGTGCAATCTAGACAATTTGTACTTCCAAAAGAAAAAAATTAGAAAAATAAAATTATTTCTCCTTGTAAGTACTTACTTGTCGTGCAAATTACAGCCTTATGATGAGGCTGCATATAACATCCCTCGTTCAAAATAGGATCATACGCTTAGTAAAGATTAGCTCGGCCTGAGCGATTACTCTACTCCTCGGACTAAAGATAAGCCCTATGGGTAACGCATCCTAAAATTGGATGGTGATTTGTGAAGACCCACATAGATTTTAACGATTTTATTAGTGAAGTATAGTGACACAAATCCACAATTATCAATTATATGGGCGGCGTACCGAATCAAATCAATAAATAATACTCCAAAGTCGTAATTCTCTCCTTTTACGCATTGTTGTTGCCCCAAAAAAGAAGAAAACAACAAATATTCTTATGCCTTGTGTTGCTGACTTTAAACAACACGATGATCAACTCCCACTATGCTTACTTGTTTACTAGTACAAATGTTGAGCAACTTACAGAAAAACCTCCAATCACAAACCCAACTCTTAAATTCTCTCTCCTCTGATCGATCATGTCACCCTTCATGAGGACTTTGGCGACCCGAATTTCATATTCGGGGCTCCGGCCAATGCGAATGATGTACACAACAACGACAATAGAGCGGTTGATTAAGGAAGAAGGGATAGTGTTAATGCCCGGTGTTCAAGACGCTCTTTCAGCCGCCATTGTTGATCAAACTGGCTTTTCCGCTGGTTTTGTTTCTGGTTATGCTGTTTCTGCTTCTCTTCTTGCCAAACCTGACTTCGGTTTACTCTCGTAAGTTATTGTAAACCCCTCTTTCTCTCTCTTCTGTCGTTTTGGGGTTTTGGTGACTGGCACATTTTGGGGCTCTTAACATGTTACTAGTGTAAGTTGGTTCTAGATAAAATTGATGATTGATTTAATATTATGTACAGTATTTAAGAATGTTTTTGGTGAATTTATATTGGGTATTTGGGAAATTTTGAAAATGAGTTTGTAAATGCAGGACCACTGAAGTTACGGGTGTTACTCGCAATATTTGTGCTGCTGTACCTAACTTGCCCATCATAGCTGATGCTGGTAAGTAATGACTTTGTTTATCTCATTTTTGTACCACCAATCATTGTGGAAATTTGAAAAGAAAAGAGGAAAAAAAAAATGGGTCTTTTGTTGTTTGTTTACCATTGATTGAGTTTTATGAAATCATTAAGGTGATGAGCTATAAGCAACAATAGTGCATTGATTATTTATTGTTGAGATTTCATGTCCAAATGAGACATACTGAATAGTACTAGGATGATACAGTATAGTTTAGCTCAATACCAAAGGAAGTGACTATATAGTTGATCATATGTTATATGGTATAGTGAAGGAGAAACATGACTAGGAATTAATCTTGTGCGCTATTCCGTTAAGCAATAATCGAGATATTATGTTGATGAGTGATGATTTGAATGATAATTTGTTTCGAAACTTTGATCATTTGAGTTTTTTGGTTATCGCTTTCCATGCTTGGTAATAGTTGCCTGTTATGAGTTATAACCTCGGAGTGCACTCTGCTTCCCCTGCAATTTCGTGTCACCACTTATGTTTGTGACCGGCCTACTTGATGTGTCACCCAACTTTCTACAATACGTGGTCATTGATAGGTTCCTTGTCATTATTAACTGAAACCAAAAATTTTGTATTGTGTATCTTGCTGGAAGCTTTGTTGACAGTATGGCATTTACGGTTCATGTTGTTGTAATCTATAAAGTATAAACCATTCAAGGGAATTTCTTTGTTTGTCACAGATACGGGTGGAGGCAATGCTATTAATGTCCAGAGGTTTGTCAAGGACCTGATTGCAGCTGGTGCTGCTGGTTGCTTTTTGGAGGTAAGGAAAAACATTGTGGTAGAGAAGGGAAACTTGGGGAAAGTTGTTAAAAGACACTTAGAACTTCATGTTTGATTGTTTGAACAAGGGATAAACCAAGAAAAATATGCAATTTGAGATGGTCCATTGAAGGGAAATGGTAACAGAGTTGTTTGTATTTGATACTTTCTATGTGAAGTGGCTGTAATTTTCAACTATCACGAGTTCACGACTGAACCATCTTGAACATCTGAAATATCTATACCTATGTGAATATATTCTACATCTAGAAACTCGATTAATAACTTTGGATTTATGACTAAGTGGAAGTAACACTGAATTATCTTCTCAACAGGATCAAGTCTGGCCTAAGAGGTGTGGTAACTATCATGTCTTCTTTTTACTACGAGGAATAACATTGTGATTAACTTTTCCAAGATAATACATACATAATCTTATCTTAATTGGGTTTATGTTTGTCTTTCCTAGGTCACATGCATGGAAAACAGGTAATGAGCTTGAACTACTGCAAACTCTTATCTCTCGCTGTTCACTGTGCCATTTACTGTCTGTCTGTCTCTATTGAGATACAATCATGGAAGATAACTGGTGGTTCTCCGAGCAATTCAACATCTTGATCAGCAAGGCTATAGCAATTTCCTTTTTTTCTCAAATCCAGGTTGTCCCTGCTGAAGAGCATGCAGTGAAAATAGAAGCTGCTAGAGAAGCCATTGGTGATGCTGATTTTTTCCTAGTTGCAAGGACCGATGCACGAGCAACATCTGGTCTTCGAGAAGCAATATCACGGGCAAATCTTTACTGGGAGGTACTATATTTCAAAAGGCTGATATTCCTTTTTGTAATATGTGACTTTCTTCTTACTCAGTGTTTGTTAGAATTGACCTACACTACTCTCATATTGTCCCACCCTTTGTTGCACCTGTATCCATGTCAGATACTTGAGACTGACATGGGTTATGGACACTTGACACTTGGTTTTAAGCCGGAAACACACAAAATACTTTCTGAAAATGGCTGACACGTGAGATGTATCCCAGTTGGATACTTCTAACCAAGTAATAACATAGGAAGTTAGGAACTCCCCATACACATGAATGTTCTACTTAATTTCTATATATGAGGCAGAGTTTGCTTGTTGTGCATGCATGTTAATTTCCTCTAGCAAGCATATGTTTGATTTGGCTGCCAATATACTACTGGATACTTTTTCCAGATAAACATGAAGAAACAGGATTAATTGAACCTCATTCTGTTTGTTAGGCATGTTCATTGTTCAATCTACCATCCATTTACCTTCCCTGTTTCATGGCTATAACTTGCTGTAGCAGCAAATAAATAGTCTATGCAATCCACAAACCAAAGCTAAAGCTCAGACTAACCTACTAATCTTGATGTCTGAGTGAAAGTGATTCATATTCACAAGCTAGTCAGCTACTTCAATAACTAGGTGTTGGAAGGCCTATTATATAAGAGGATGTATTCGAATTTTTCAAAATGATGGAGTTCTGACACTTTGTACTACTGCCTATGAGCTTTTGTGAATAAGATTCCCAAGAGCAATTTAATATTTGTACAAAGTGCATCTGAGGAATTTAGAACCAAACAAAGTAGGAAATCTTGGAATGCTTACTGCTTAATGGAAGCCTCTAGTGTATGTGATTGCAGCAACATGTCATACACATACGCGTATGAGAACTCTAAACCAAGCGGAATGGGAACTGCAATAGAGACTGCAATACAAGGCCAAATTTAACTGTCAACAAATTGCTGTAGAAAGATTGTTGTAGCTGTATAATTGCTCACTCTATAGTTAAATTTTGACATGATGATAAATTGGCAACTCCTCAAAGTAAAACTTTCTTCTATTTAAAACAAAACACCTTTAAAATTATAATACACATATCATTACTGGTGGAATTGCATACATGTATGATGTAGCAATGTTAGGCATATAATCATAATTAACTAGTTTTCCAGACAGGGGGGTATTCTTATATGCTTATATTTATCATCACTTTTTGCATATTTTTCTCAAATACTCCGATGTTAGTCATGTTAAGCAGCCTGAATGTCTGTAACAGTAGTCTTCATGTCAAATATGAGAATTTTGTTCCTAACAGGATCATCTATCCTCCAAAGTTCTTTTAGTTAGAGAAAGGATTATTAACTACAGCACAATTTTATTTGACTTTAAAGCAACTTTGTCTCATGCTGTGTTCTTCATTCAACTTGTAGGCTGGAGCTGGAGCTGACGGCGTCTTTGTGGAGGCACCTCATGATGATGATGAGCTCAAAGAGATTGGTCGGAAAGTAAAAGGTTACAAGGTTGCTAACATGATTGAAGGCGGTAAAACGCCTTTACACACACCAGAAGAGTTGAAGAAAATGGGTTTTCACTTAATTGTGCATCCACTTACAGCAGTATACGCTTCAGCCCGTGCAATGGTCGACACCTTGAAGATTCTGAAGGACGAAGGAAGTACAAGAGATGACTTGGCAAAGATCGCCACATTTGCTGAGTTTAACAAATTGATCAACCTAGATTCCTGGTACGAGCTGGAATCAAAGTTTAAGAACAGTGCTACGAAACCATGATCACCATAGTGCCAGTCTCAACATAGAATAATTTGACTTCTGACTTTACATGTTCAGGCATTGTAGTTTCAACTTGAGGTTTTGGATAGTTAATAACTTGAGTATCCAAAAGACAAACCAGCAACCAATACAACAGAAAGTTTGAGTACTGTTTGTGGCGCTCAACAATCTTTTGCTTCGGCTTCTTGGAATCAAACTACTTGGCCCACTCGGCTACGGTGGAGGCGCAATGTGTATGTGCAATATCTATCAGCTCATCGTCATGCTATTTGACTATTTTTCTTTTTTTTTGTGTGTGCGCGCGCATTGGGGTTTGTGATGAATTAAAAACGGAATTGCTTAATGCAAATATCAAATGATTGAACGCAATTATTTTTGTCGGAGATTAATATGGAATCATATCTATTATCTAATTATATCTATATATTACTAATACTAAAGAAGCTGTCAGAGAGAGAAAATGGATTAGCAATGTGTCAGCTTCTCATGAGTTTCGCCACATGTTATTTTCTCATAATTTTGACCATGTGTCATTTTAAAAAAAAAATTTAAAGAGTTTAATTGAATTATAAATATGCTTGATTCAAAATTGAAAGCCTAAAGATGAGTAATAGTCCAATTTCATGCCTCACTTTTCGCTTACCCAACTCAGTCAAACACTAACTCTCAACAATCTTTAAACTAATGACTAGCAAAAAAATAAAAAAATTTTAACTACCCACTTCCACAATCCACAATTTCTCTCCTAAATTCTTTTCTCTTTCACCCTCAAAAAAAAAAAATTCCCCAAGAATTTTTTGCATAGTCCAGGAGCACTGCTCCCTCTTCTCACAAAATAAGTGGAGCTCACTCTAAATTTAAATTGATAATTTTCTATTTTGTGAGAGGAGGGAGCAGTGGACTAAATAATTCGTCCTCCTATACACGTTTGTGATGACTATAACCAGTGTCAGTTAGACATGGTGAGAGAATCATGGAGAAAAGCTCTCCATTTCCTTTCCGTTTTCTTTCATTTCAAATTTAAAGTCCTCTTTTCTCTCCATTCCCCAACAGAATGAACAGTTATGCTTAGTTTCTTCTTCATTTTTGAGATAAGTCGTTTCTTCATTTATCTCAATATTCCTCCACCAAGATCAAGCATGAACTCCAAATACTTCTCGAGCACCATAGATTACTGGAAACAAATGCCTATCAATTCACCATAAATTCTTTCGCTATATCAATTGACAAGGTAAGTCGGGGATAGGGAAATTAAGATTTATTGGAGGAAATTAAAAATCAATGCTTTCCAGAATTATGAAATGGTTTGGCGAAATTATATATCTTACTAACCATGGTTTTATGGATTAATTATCTTACTACCTATCATTTTTGTGGATTAGGGAAACTGGAAAACGTAAAGGGCTCTGATTCATTCTCCTCCTCGACCTCTTTGACGACAAATATCGAACTGGAACACAGAACACAGGAATTCAGAGATTGATTGGTGAAATTTTATGTATGTCTTTTTTTCCAATTCCAACTAGCCAAATTTTTATTATAGTATATGAGAGTATTTGAAAATAATATTAGTGGGGTAGATTTGATGTTGCATGATGAAGTCCAATACTGCAGCAGGTCTTGTGTGGACTTTGTCCACCGTGGACCATGTAATTTTGAGTGGTGGCTGCAGGTGAAGTAGGAGGTGGCTCCAGGTGAAGTAGAGGGTGGCTCCAAGTGAAGTAATTTTGAGGGGTGACTCCAGGTGAAGTAAGGGATGGCTCCGGGTAAAATAGGGGGTGGCTTCGGGTAAAGTAGGGGGTGGCTCATGTGAAGTAGCGGTGGTGCCAAGTATAAATTTGGGGGGTGGCTCTAGATGAAATAAGGGTGGCTCCACTTTTAGAAGGGAGTGGCTCCAGGTGAAATAGGAGGGTGACTCCAAGTATTGGTCCACCATCGACTAAGTACACACAAGTTTTTGTACCAATACTGAACCTACCCTTTTTTAGCTTTAGCGACGCCTTTCATGCCCTTTAGATCCTTTATCTTCCTTCTAAATTGTGTTTGTTGCAATTTTTGGTAATAATTTATCAATTGAAATGTTGTAGGCATGGCGTGTGCATAATTTGTAAATGGTAACAGTTTATCACCCACCTAGATTGTGTATGTTGCAACCTAGATTGTGTATGTTGCAATTTTGGGGAAGGTGTATGGTTTAAACTTATTTTGGCTGTAGCAATTTAAAAGCGTAAATTTTATCTTATACATGGAAGATGAGTATGGCTTTTGATTTCCATTTTCACCTTGAAGCACGATAGAAATGTGTGATTAAGGGATAAAGAATTTCTTTCTGTTGGATATGTGGATTTTACCTGGTAGTGGAACTCAAGAACAAGAATAACATACACATTGTTTCGATATGATAACTAATATATTTTTACCTAGAACTTAGAATCAGGGATAACATACGAGCATAGGTACTCTACTGAAAACAAGAGACTATTTTCGATAGTTTGAAGTGCTCTGATTACTTCTCACCTCATATACAAACTGTTATAAAGGTGTATCTTATCTTCTCTTATTAATACTCAGATAAAGGAAGGAGTAAAGAATGCAGACTCTTGGATTATTTGGTGCTTATTCTAATTTTAGGTATTGGTTATAATCCGATTTATTTTTACACCTTTTGGTTTTGTTTTCTCTTTTCGGTTGAATGCCTAATGTCCAAAGGGGGTTGGGGCAAGGAGCAGCAGCAGCTCAAGAAGGTTGGTACATGGATAGAGTGGCATTGAGTTTGCCTTACTCATGAGGAAATAGGTGCAATCACATTTGTAGAGCATCAGATTTATAATCAGATTGAGAGGCATTTCAGGTCTCAAAACTAATATTGTCTGCTTTTTTTATTGGTGTTTCTGTGAATTTCTTGGCAGATGTCTCATTGTTTTAGTTGTTTGATGCAGGTGGCTATCATAGAGAACGATTGTCTTTGAGGCTTGAGCATGAACGATGAAACAGGTAAACCTATTTTTTAGTTACCTTTCAGTAAATGATCATTGGTGTTAATATTTGTTGTAATTTCTTTCTGTATGAAAGTTTTTTTACTGTAAAAAACTTCAGTTTCAGTATTACGATAGGCTGGTATGGACAATGAATTAGGTATTGGATCGATTATATTACAATAGCCGACACTTTGTGATGATATTTCAGAATGCAGAGGTCTATAAGTTAGAAGACGCTCTATTGACCTACCTCGTGCTTCTTTTTTTTTTTTTTTTGTTCATACATTGACATACCACCTACTTGGAACAATGTTTTTATATGTACTGTATAGGGGTTTTGTTTTGAAATTATGAAATCCATGTGTACATAATATTGCTGGTGCTTTTTTTTCATCTTGTTTTCATTGCTGAACTTTGCAGGTTTAGAGGATGCAAATTTTGATTTTGTGACCCTGAATTTTCTATGTTAAGGGATGAGTATTTATCTTTTTGTTTTTGCTTGATTAAGAGGGTTGAACTTTTCAGGAACTGTGGCTGAAATTTCTTATGTGAGGTTAGATGAACTTTTTTTTTTGACAAGACTATATGAACTTTTATTGTTAGAGTTGAGAATTTATTGTTCATCAACCCCATATATTCGATTACAAGGCTTGATTTTTAGTAATGTTTCTAAAAAAAAAATTGATAAATTGCTTGGAAATAAATGGAAAAATGGCGTGTAGTGATCATGAAGAATATCAATCCATGAGTCAATTATCAGTTACCAAGTTTTTACTCAGTACTAATTTTTTTTGTTGTACAAGTTGGTCACTAATTTGGATGCCCTTATCATGTGTCACATACTAACAGGAACAAGGTTGGTTTCAGTGTCAATATTGGTATGCATACCCCTTTAAATTCTCATTGATGGTGCCAATCACATATCCATGTTTTAGCACCATATCTATTATTTTTTTCCTTGCTCAGTTGCTCAGATCTTTAATATTTCTGCCACAGATTTAGATTGATTTGCCATTTTGAGTTGATTTGTTGCTACATTTTATATTTTTTTCCGGTCTACTCTTTCTTGCTTTTGTTAGTGATTCTTTTGTTCTGATTTATAAATGGATTCATGTTTGCTTTATAAATCGATGATTTCAAATTTAAAACTTTAGACAAGTGACTAATCATTTCCGAGTTTATTATCAGATTTTGGGAGGTTGGTTGCTAAACAGTTGAAGATGATCAACATGCTACTGAAGACAAGTGATACCTATACTTTGCTGATTCATGGCGAGTTGCACGTTTGTCCGAACGTTGAAAAATGAAAGAATGAGAAAGAAAATTGGCGTTTGCTTTTGTTGTCGAGCTACTGTATTAATTAAGGACATGGGAAAAATACTAAAGTTCAAGCCATTTAGAAAGCTCGAGCTACTGTATTTGCTTGACTTTTCACAATGGTCTGCTATTTAGAAAGTTCGAGCCATTATTCACTGACAATTCATTTACAGAATATAAAGTTTTTTTATACCATATCAAGAATACTAACTCCCAATTCCCAAACTAACATACTGATTAAGGGGTGAGCAAAAGTGAGTCAGCCAGACCCATGCACAATATAAGCGCTTCTTATTAGATTTCATTTAAAATAATAGTGCGTGCTTTAGAAAATTAAGGTATTCCTCACAAATTCGAACATTACAGTCTATGAATTGATTATAAAGTTTTTTATTGAGGTAAAACTTTGGCAACGACACAGTGATTTTTGTAAAAACGGTGTAACATTTGCAGAAGGATTTCCTTTCAATTTTTTTGGATCAACAAGATTCCTTCCAATTTAAATTACTACAAGCCACTAAATTTAACTTGGTTATGGGTGAATTTTATGTGAGAAATCTTTTTATACTAGAGGCATTTTATACTTATATTCAATTAGTAATTGTTTAACATCCTTGCATCGCACGGGTCAAAATACTAGTATATATATATATATATATATATATATATATATATATATATATATATATATATATATATATATATATATATATATATATATATATATATATATATATATATATATATATATAGGCGTTCCTATCATCATTAGTTGACATGTGTAATCCAAGTCATACTAACAATTAATGCAGTACATTAATACTTTGAATTGATCCAAACATTATTAACTCATGATCCACTGTATGTTGTTAATTTAATTCGTTTGACTATTAAGTGGTTAATTAATGTACTTTGGAAAATTAATGTATTGTTATTGTTGAATTTTTTTAGGATTAAAACAAAATATGTACCGAGCCAAATCAAACTATTCGATTTGGAGTGAACATTTAGATCGGCATTCAAATTGAAATTTTTTTTTTGACTTGGGCTTATCTATTCAGAGTTCCAATTCTAAAAATTTGAATTTAATTTTAATGCATCCATTTGATACTTACGATATTACACTACAAAAATAATAGTAGTATGGTAGTAGTAGTAGTGATAGTGATATTTTGTACTAGATATTGGACACCAGATATTGGAATAAATTACAATAAAAATAATAAACAAGTTAGGTTATACAAACCAGCGGATTTATATCTTAAAACGATAAAATAAGAAATTGTATATTTTTTGTATTATGCCCTACAAGATGCAATATGGTTTTGTACCATATTAAGGGAGATGTTCATAGAATATGATTTTTGTATCCATATATGACATATGCGAAAGATATCTTAAAAATTTGTACATATAGAAATATTTTATTTAATATTAAAACACAAATCGTGCATCGCACGGGAAGGTAACTAGTATATATATATATATATATATATATATATATATATATATATATATATATATATATATATATATATATATATATATATATATATATATATATATATATATATAAAACTGGGTCCTTTTTCGTGTGGTGCCGACACGTGGGATGCCACATAAGCGAGCCACATCGTGCAAGCATGACACGCAAGTGACACGTAAGCACAAACTTGCTATGCAGCATGACACATCATCCATCATTAATGTCTCATTATTAGTTGACTTAATTACATATTTATTAGCATATTTCTAAATTACAAAATAAAATAACTTTAATTACGTAAGTCAAATAATTATAATCTGACTCCATTGAATCGAATCTAAAAAATGCTTTAAAACGAGATATATATGTATATGTTCTATAAAAGTTGGGTTCTTTCCATGTGGTGGTGACACGTAGGACGTCACATAAGAGGAAATATTCGTGTGAAAATGACACGTAGACGCCGTTATTTCCGTGTGGTAATGACATGTAGGACGTCACATAAGAGGAAATATTCGTGTGAAGATGACACATAGACCCCACATGTACTCAGCTTTGTCACATAATTTTAGTTGTGCGGTATAAAACGAGCATGTGCTATAAACTTTTAGGGCACATATACCGTTAATGCAGAATGAGTTTATTCATTATTTTCATTAATTGGATTACTTATTAAAATTAGTGTACATATCTATCTAAACTTAGTCCAATCTCATTACAAATGGAGGTGGCATGAAAGTATCATTTTCAAGAATTAGCATGTCGCATCCTATGGATAGAAGTCTTTGCAAAAATAAAATTAAAACGTATTTTACTAATAATATTAATAATTTCATATCAAATATTTTAAGCATTATATTATTAAATATATTTATAAAATTATTTTATGAGCCCATGCGAATCACGGGAAGATAACATGTAGACGCCACATAGTTTTAGTTGTGCGGTATAAAATGAGCACGAGGTCTCAACTTTTAGTGTACATATACCATTAATGCATAATGAGTTTATTTTTTTTTTTTAATTAAATTACTTATTGAAATTAGTGTACATATACTACTTTTATTCTCTATTTAAATTTAGTCTAATCTCATTTCAAATTTTCAAGAATTAGCATGCATCCTATAGATAGAAATCTTTCCAAAAATAAATTAAAATGTATTTTATCAATAATATTAATAATTTCACTTCAAATATTTTAAGCATTTTATTATTAAATATATTCATAGAATTATTTTACGAGCCCATGCGAAGCACGAGGATAAAATCTAGTATATACATATAACTGGGTCCTTCTTCGTGTGGTACAGACATGTGAGATGCCACATCGGCGAGCCACATCGTGCGATAATGACACATAAGCTACCATGTAGGTGAATCATCCACCATGTCACCATTAATTAATGTATCACCATTCTTTAATTTAATATAATCATTAAATATAAAATTTATAATTATTAGTATATTATTTCAAATTATAAAATAAAATAACTTTCATTGTACAACTCTATAAATTATAAATTTTACGTCATTGCATCGAAAATGAAAAATTCTTCAAATGAGATGCATATGTGGTTTATTTGGCCAATATGATCCTTATTTGTGTGGTGATGACACGTGAGCCTCCACGTAAGCGAGCCACATACGTGTGTCGTTGACATGTAAGTTGGCATGTATGCAAATCATCCAATATATCACCAGCAACTAATGCATCATCATTATTGACTTTGACATAATAATGAAACATGAAATTTATAATCATTAGCATGTTGTTTCAACTATTTTCAAAAAAAAAAAAAATCGTTACACAACTCTAAGAATTAAATGGAAAATGAAAAATACTTTAAAATGAGATGAATATTATAATGTGTAGTACCATGCATATTTTAATATTAAGTGAAAAGAAGTTAGAAGTGACAAAATGCGTAGTACCATGCATATTTTAATATTAAGTGAAAAGAAGTCTAAAATCATGAATATGTTATTGAAGCTAGGTAATTTTCATGTTGAGTGGATAAATGTGAAATTTTTAGTATTAATTAGTTGATGAAAATATAGGAATTTGGTATGCAATGTACACATTTTTGACCATATGTTGCAAAAATACATAAGCAATTAACTTGGTTAATGCTTTAATTAAGGAAATAAAACGAGATCGTGCAAAGCACGGGGATAAAACCTAGTTTATATAGATGTATGGATTTTCTCACCCTTTGAACTAGTTTTTGAATTTGGGCTCCCTCATAAGTTTCTATCAATTTACCATTTAAACAAGCTTGTGTTATGTGCCAAACTAAAAAGATTTTGATTTTAAAATAAATTAAAATAAGTAGATTGGTATTTTGTCTTGTGGTATATCCAACCAACCGCAGGATCATGGATGTTGACCAGTCCAATTATGTAAACAATTTTTTAGTGCTTCTCTTCCTTCCATGGTGATTGATAAAGTGAAGTTATGACTTGAATTTAGCATACTACAGTATTTTTTATTTTTTTTTTTGGGTTAGAAAGGAGGATAATGGTCCATGATCTCGACTATAGCATGGAGTACTAGCTACCAGACCCTACACTACACATTAGTCCATGATCTTGTGAGGATTAGGATTTTTACACACTAGTATATCTTCAAGAAGAGAGGGAATGGAAAATTGCAGTCTTCTATTCCTTATCTTTGTCCTTGTGACAAATAAAACTATTTGTCCTCCTGAAAATATATAATTAAAATATATAAAAGGCTGGTTTATGTTGAATGTTGAACTGTGTTTCTCTCTGCCTAATTATATAAAATCGTTTTTATTTACGACAATAACTCAAATTCTAGAAACGATAATAAGATTATGAGTAAGACAAGCGTGAAGATTAAATTTTATCACAATCGAAAGAAATCATCTTACAATTATCAAAGCATTGGAGGAGAGTTGAGTGGTCTAAATGAACCATTGATGCCAGTGCCATATTGCTATTTGAAAATAAGCTTATTATGAATTTGTGATCGCGAGGTTTATGCAGTTGCGGAAGTTCTGATAATTGCAAATGTTTCAATAAATTTCAATTTGTTCATGTTTTATCCAATTTGTTGCAAAATTTCTCCAATGTTCCCCGATTTCAGCATCTAGCTTTTAGACCAAACATCATGCCCCAAATTGATGAAACGTTAATTTCATGATGAAGTTGGTCAAATTTTAGTGGAGGCAAAAGTATAATGTTTTCAATTAGAGGTATTTTTATTTGGGTACATAGGTATTTTTAGAGGTATCACGCAATACAGCAACATAATTGACTCCGCTTCATGAGTTTTTGTGCACTGATTTTGAATATTTTAGTAGTTAATCTTGAGGGGGTTATTTCAATCCATTCGGAGAATAACTGGAACTTGTTTAAAAAAAAAAACAAATTAAAAATCTTTCGTTTGGAGAATAGAGAAAAGATATTGCTGAATATAATCATCACTTCATGTTTAATTTCGATGAATAATAATGAGGGTATACCGGATGGTACATATATTGTATAGCACTTTCTACGTTCTAAAATCTGCTTTCCAAAATCTACTTTCTATATCACTTTTTACGGTATTCAAGACGACACTTTGACCATCGATAATTATACTTCTACAACTATAAAAACTATAA
Source organism: Tetragonia tetragonoides (assembly GCA_038025085.1). NCBI lineage: Eukaryota > Viridiplantae > Streptophyta > Magnoliopsida > Caryophyllales > Aizoaceae > Tetragonia > Tetragonia tetragonoides. The sequence goes on along the minus strand of CM076140.1, from coordinate 13,715,730 downwards.
AAGTGAGATATTTTGAAAATATAATTAAAAATGAATCTAACAATAGTATTTTACTTTGTAAATCTTTATTTTCTTAAATTATGGTCAAAATTTATAAATTTTAATCTCAAAAAGTCAAAAAAAAAAAGAAAAGAGAGATTTTGAAAAAGATGGAGTATGTGTTATATCTGATAAGGATTATAACATTAGTTAAGGCTACAACCATCCACTTTTAACCTCTTAGACTCTCCTTACTGTGATGTGTTGGAAGTAAATCAATTAAAAGTTTAAACCAATAATTATAGGCTCAACTATTATATTCCTTATTATCAATGTATATGGTACTCTATACTCCAGGAGAAGACATCAGCCAATAAAATTAATCTTGTAGTACTGTTACTTGGGAATTGGGATCAAATTTCTCAGTTTCAGACTACTTTCAGTTGTTGCTGTGGACTCTGGTTCCACGCTAGTCGTGTATGTACGCGTATACAACGTGACACTACTACTAGTAGTGCACCGGCACACTGCCATTACTTCGGGTAGCTAGTGTCACGCGGCGAAGGCACTATTCAGCAAAATTATTTGGCACACACAGGAATATTATTAAGACTTGAGCCATCAACATTGAACCATGTTCATCTTGGAAAGGTTGCAACTTGCAAACGAAAACCTGATCCACTGCTGATCATGAAGACACTAAAAGTTGTATTGTAATATCATTTTATTATTGGTTTGAAGTTTGAACTTAGAACGGAACAGATTAAAACGAAAGTATATGTTGTATAGAGTCGATAAAAATAACAAGGCTTATTAAGGCTCTGTTCTCTTCAACTTCTCCCTGAAGTATTCAGTAAATTTTAGTTCAGTTCAGTTCAGTAAGAAGTTCAGTTCAGAAAAATTCAGTATAGTTTGATAAACTGAAGTAAAAATTTAATCTTTGTAATTGCAGATTAAGTAAAAAATAAGTTCAGTTCAGAAAAAATAAGTTCAATTCAATTCAGTAAATTTCAGTTCAGGTCATTATTGTGCAGATAATTATAAGTTCAGTAAAAAGAAAGTGAAGAGAATAAGCCCTAACTTTATGAATTACGGTACACATCGTAAGTGACGGATCCACTCTTTAAAGAGTGGATTCCACTGACTGATCCATTTGGAAAAAAAATTTAAAAATTTTCTTTATAAAATAAATTTTGTAGCACAATATTCAAACAAGTGCACAAACTTGACTTGATTCTTGGTTAAGCCACTGCACCCAGTACACAATCAACCAAAGATACATATAGCCTTATAGGAATCTATGTGCCTTTTGCGCCTTAATAACAAGGATACATATAGCCACGGGGTGAAATCTTCTCGTGGTTGTTTTTTTCTTTCCTCCTTAATTTCTGGTAAAGTCAACTAAACAATTGCTAACTTTTATTAGATGTAAAAATCCATAGCGTAGGGAAAAGGCTATATGTACACTAAGTGTATAAAGAGAGATATACATAAATCATTCTAGCCTTACACTTGGTAACTTGTTTGAATATTGAGTGAATCTTATTAAATGTGAGGAATAATTTTTTTCAAATGAAATTTCCAATTGATTTTGAAAATTTCAAATTAATTTTGAAATTTGGGATTTGAAATTCAAATGGAAAAGCAAAAAAGCATTTAATACTAACAAATTTAATTAATATTTATTTTAGAAATTAGAAAATCAGATGACTCTTCTCCTCCCCTTATAATTTTTCGGCGATCTTGCAACGGTACTCACCCGCCCCTCTCTCTCTCTCCAACCGGCACAACCCCTTCAATTATTTTTCTGGTGACATTAAAACGCCAAACTTCTTTTCCGGTGAAAATTAAAAATTTCTAAAATCAGTGAAATATAGAATTCCTAGTTGATTAAACACCCACAAATATTCATATTCCAATGTGTTGAGATAGAACCGATAAACCTTTTTTTTTTCTAGGTAGCCATTTTTTACCGGCGAGCTTGCGGTCATGTATTAACTTGGAAAGATGTAATTTTGCTACCAAAGTCTTCACTAACGAAAAATCCAAGTACTAACTAGTTTTGCAAAAGGATGCATTTTGCTACCATGGACTTCACTAATCTAAATATAAGTACAAACTAAATTTGCTACCAATGTTTTGACAGATAATGCAATGTACGTGATATTCCAAAACGCAAGCTACAAATAAAGTTTTATTATTAATTTTTAATAATAATAAAAAAAAAGTACTATTGTGCTTACAAGAAGTATATTTATATAGTAAATTAGTAACCGATAAGAACTTTATTATATATATTCAAAAATTTATTTTGCTTGAGAATCATGAGTAGTATTTTTCATTAGTTGTATGGTAATCACCATTGTGTAGTCATTTTTTAAAGAATCGTGAATTTAATCGTGAAACTGTGAAACAAACAACCAAATATAATAAGGTTGTTTTAGAAACTTTTACAAACGAATAATTGTTTGTTTGAGGAGTAATTTTTATTAATAAACAAAATAACGTGTTGCTTTCTCATCCTTTGTTAGATATAGCCAAACAGTAAAAGTTGCTTTTATAAATAAATAAAAAAAGGAAATCCACATAGTCGTTAACATTCCATCTTGATAATAAAATAACTACAATTAACATCCGCCAATATAATATATATATATATATATATATATATATAAACATTTATCAATGTTGGCCGCCGGCCTCCATCAACTTTTGAGCCTTTTTTAGTATTCCGCAGTGTTTCTTAATACGTCTATACAAACATCATTGTTGATCATGTACGCCAAGAGTGCTCTGCGATGCAAATTTATATCGTAGGAGTAGCCATGACACAGATAGTTATTATATTAGTGTTATTAACCTTGTAATAAATAAGAAACACATATGTAAATAATCGTTTATTACCTCAACTCTACCACAATCGTAACAATCATTTATATTGAGCATCCAAATCATTGCAATAAGACCACTTTCCTCAACGTAGGGTTCATACACTATTGTGGTAATCTCTGGATCATACAATATCAACTTTTCAACAGGGAGCCGAATGGGAGGTTTAAGCGTTTCACAGACACACACGAATTATTTTTGCTGAGAAATTAAAAGTTACACAATTAGGAAGTTTCATTTATATGAAGGTGAACTTGTGCTAGAGATTGAAATTTTCAACTAACAATTTTGCTACCATCTACGACATTTATAAGTTCACAAATGAAATTTATTTTGCTACCAATATATATATTAACCACCTGTTTTGATTGTCATACGAAATAAAACTCTTCGATAAACACGAGAAGAGAAACAACCACAACAAAGAACGGACGGACACTCTTTGGCGGAAAATTAATCAGAAAAAATGGTGTAAAGTTTTGTCGGAAAATATGGGTAGAAAAGTATTACCGTATGAATAAATCGATAACAATCGGGCTCCTCTTTCGCTGGAAAATTCGCTTTTCGCCCGGGATGTCGCCAGAGAGTAATCGGAGAAGTTGAAGATGACCGAAAACAATGGAGCTCGTTTTTTTTTATTTCCTTTTTGTTTTCTCTCTCATCCCTTTTTTTTTTTGGTTTTTCACATTCCCTTTCCCTCTTTTTTTTTTTGGCTTCAAACCTCATATTTTTTCTCTCATTTGGCCTCTTATTTTCCCTCCTTTGACCTCTTATTTTCCCTCCAAAACCTCCTAGTTTTCCTCCACAAGCTTTAAAGGAAGATTTTTAATTAGACACAAGTGAAAGGCTAAGATTATTTGTATATATTTTGCAACATACACTTAGTGTATGTGTATCATGGTCCGTAGTGTAGATCAGTAAAATTTTCATAATGTTTGGGCCCATGTTTAAGTGACTTTTGCTCTAACGCATTAAATGTAATAACTTCAAAATTACTCATCTAGCCAAATTGTAACTGAAAACCCACAAAGCACAAATGAATGATTAGGTATAAATGCAAATTGGGTAGATCAACTTTATGAAAGAGTCCAGTCTTGGGTTTTAGAGTAGCTTTTAGGTGTGAAACTTCATACTTTTTTTTCTTTTTTTGTTTTTTGTTCAGAGAGTAATACAGATGAAACTTCACACTTCATATAACCAGTACTCTAGTATTGTGTGAAGGAGATCTTAGTCTAGTGGTCAAAACTAATAAGGCACTGAATAGTATGAATTGCCCCTCCCCCATTGTATGTAAAAATACAATAGTGCTGTCGTGCTGGTATTACCTTTTTTCAATGGAGTATGAAATGATTATTTTTCATGCATTTTGAGAATAGACAAATTTTAAAGCAAAATTGATTCAGTTGATGCCTTGATTAAAGCGAATTATGAAATTTATCATTGCTCTTGGTGGCACGTTATCGTGGTGAGCCTTAGATTAATCCAAACATGTGGGGGTTTGTGAAGAATATAAAGTGAGTTGTTCCAGATTAGAAAAAATGAATGAATTTAACTGTTTGAGCATGAATATAAGGCAGTGAAAATACTCCATCTTGTTGGAACCTCACTTGCATTATAGTTGCATATACACATATTCCGTATTGATCTTTTCGCTTTTAAACCACACGTAGACCAAAAAAATATTACTTTAGCCCTTAAACCAATAATATGAAAATGAGGGAGTATAGCCCAATTATAAAACCTGTCAATATTTTGTTTTAAATATATTTCATTATTTTGTTCTGCTCTGCAAATTTTAGCTCAAAAGAACGAGGTCTTCGATCATCTAATACAAGCCCATAAATTTTTTTGAGGAATTTTGTGTCTCAAGTACTTAAAAGTAAAACTCAGAGAATTGCTCCGCTAATTTGAAGACTAACGAGGATCTCATGACATATTCCATTACTAAAAACTTTTTTAGATACTTTAGGACGATGATGATGAGGTATAATTGCAAATTTGGTAGATGAACTTTAATTTACGAACGTGAGTCTTGGATTTTAGGTGTGAAATTTTAAAGACAATTTTAAATGGTGTTGGAACGGAACGGAATCATATATCCAATACAATAATTCTGATATAATACTTTTTTTCCTCTCGAGTACTGCGTTGAAATGTATTATTTTTCCGTTTTAGAGCAAATTTTTTATAGCGGATCAAATTTATCTATTTGAAAAGAATACAATCTAAATGATGAAGACAAAAACAACCAATCTATCACACTTAAAGATCAACTTTAAATATCCATGTGGCTATTAGAGTACTTTGTGCTAGTGGTAAGTGAAATCATTCAAATGTTCACACCAAGGATCTTTCTACTATTCCTTGAAGTAAAGCTTGCCAAATAAAGAAATGGACCAAAAGTGAAGGAGCCCTTACTAATAACATTGTGATTTTTCTTATTTATTTATATATTTATTGTTTTTGTTTGAGCTTTTTAACTTTTGGATTGTTGAGGGAGTTGTTGTGAAATACTCCATTTATTTAAACAAAATGGGCCCAAAAGTCATCCATTTGTAACCCAAAGTCCACACTCAAAAATTTTCAAACATAAAATAAGGAGGAGCTAAGCATAAAGTCAGGAGGGTCCCAATATTACATAACCTTCCAAACACTTGTATAAATAGGGCACTACTACAAGCTTATCACTCCAACCAAAACTCAGATCTCTCTCTCTCTCTCTCTCTCTCTCTCTCTCTTTCTTTCTAGCTACATTTCATTCTTACCACTTGTAGTATTTTTTAGTCAAGTTGAGAAATATGGCTATGGGAAGAGGTAGTGCACGGCCGTGTTTGGCCATTGGAGCTGCCATACTTTGCCTCTTGGTTCTCACTGAGCCTGCCCTTGGTGCTCTTTACACTGTTGGTGACCGTGGTGGTTGGACCTTTAATGTTGTCAACTGGACTAAGGGAAAGTCCTTCAGGGCTGGTGATGTGCTAGGTAACATTTCACTTCTTGTTTAATTATTTGCCTTTATTTTTTTCAGCTTGCAAATGATATTTGATATTAGAGCTCAGTTTAAGGATAATATTTCTTAGTCGGCAACCAAACATTAGTCTAGAAATGTACTCCTGTCTTGTTTTCCGTGCCGTAAATACCAAAACACCTATATGAAATGGGACGGAGGAAGTACTATACATTGTGCTTTGTTCTTGTTTATGCTACTCGTATTTTTCCACTAGTGATGTCAACGATAAGGATCATGATTAGTATACACTTAGCATATTATAAATCAATTTCCGGGCATGAGAAACCCAAATAATTTAGGACAAATAATTCTGTCATTGATTTTAAAGGAGCTTCATACAGTGAGGGTATCATACACTCTTTTTAGTAACATCACCTAATTTTTTTAAGAAGAAATGAAAAATGTGTGATACCTCATTGTATGATTTGTATCAAGCTCTTTTCCCAAAACAGAAATCAGTATGGGAAACAAAGGGTCCCCAAATGTAACGCGTAATCTTTTTAATTTTAGTGCGTTATGTACGGCAGCTTTTGTCACCGGCCATCAATTCATCAAATGATAAAAGTACTACTACATTATTGAAATAAAACCATAAATAGGTAAAAGTGTAAATAAAAGGACATTTTTATGATGCTTGTAAATGAACCCTTTTTTTGATAGGAAATAAAAACAGTACTTGAAAACTTATGATTATTGAAGCACTTCTTTATTGTCTAGCTAGATGGTTGTTGGTTAGAGAAAATAAATGTTTGTGTAACAAAACATATGTAAAGCGGAAAGCGTTCAAGAAAAAAGAGGTGCCTATAAGCCAGCGCGGTGAAATAGTCACAGGTGTGAACCAATTTTTTTTTTTTAAATTTTAGATCGGAGGTTTGGTTCCAACTTAAATAGATAATTTATAGTATACAGACTTGAGCAGTTGATCTTAGCAAAACAAGTAATTATAAAATTATACTGATTAGTACACTCTACATGTTTGCAGCATTCAACTATGCAAGGACTGCACACAATGTGGTACCAGTGAACAAGAGAAGTTATGACACATGCAATGCTGGAAGAGCCAGAGTTTCTCAAACTGGCAGGGACAGAATTAGACTCAGGAAAGGTCACAACTACTTCATCTGCACTTTCCCTGGCCATTGCCAAGGCGGCATGAAAATTGATGTTATGGCTCGTTAATTTTCTTAATTACTTACTCCTCGGCTTCAAATTTACTAGTTAAATCGCTATCTCGAATGACATTTGAGATAGCGATATAGTTATTATTTTGGAATCGAGGGAGTAGTATGTACTTGCTAAGCACGGCCGAATTAAAAGTAATGCCGCTTAGTTTATTATCTAGCTGTTATTATTGTTATAAAATAAGTTAAAGTGAGGAGAGTGTAGAACAAATTAAAGCCTAATGTCTGGTTTACATATACCCAGGCTTCTTGTCGGCTATGTTTAGGATGTTTGCTATAAAATGTACTCGTGATGTATGTTATGAAATATGAACTAATACTATGGATTTTATATAGTTTTACTACGACTGTATTGTACTTCTGGTAAACTTGGTCTGCACCTCAATTATATTTTTCTACTCTTTTTGGTGGCTTAATTATGTCAGTCATGCAATTATGAGATTCATTTTCCTAAATGAAAGTCTCTCATTCCTCTCTTAAAACATATATAGAGAGAGATCATATTGGTCGGATCAACCTTATGATACATTATTAGTTAGCATACTGTAAATTTTGTATCCATTATGATACATTATTAGTTAGCATACTGTAAATTTTATATCCACTAGTATCAGTTTTTAGTATTATGAATGTATAACCGTGCAAATCGTACAGAATTATCAATTTTTTGTCTGCAATTTCTTTTTGCTCAAAGGCAATGTCGCCGCCTCATATATTAGTTTTTCCGTTTGTTAATCTATCCGTGGTAGAGATCAAATTCTGGTATGTACCGTCTTTGATTCTGATTCAGATAGCTTCTAAACCAAAATACTCAAAAAATTGGAGAGTGCGTGAGACATTATCATGATAAAGAGAGTAACAAGTTCACCCTTGTCCGTTAGAAAACCTTTTCTTTTTGGGTTGAACTACAGGTACACTGTACACCCTAGACTCTTTGCATCAAGATTAATCTTACTGGTACCGGATCGATTCACGTAAGGGTAAAGTGCACTCAATAAGTAGTGTTTTCATTTCCCAATGTTCGAATTCTCGAGTTTGGTTAAAGGATGCGAGTGTTGAACCACTCACACCAGCAGGCAGCCACTCGTTAATACCCAGCTACCAAGCGTTGTGTATACATAACATAAGAAAAAGAAAACAATTCAATAATGAGTCCAACCAACAGCCGTGCTGCCGTGGTAATGTATTCAACTCTTGTTGAATTCTTTTTAATCGAATTCAGCTCGAACCTTTTGCACTGAGTCCATATTCAACCCACATTCGATTCAGATTTATTTAAACTGTTTTCTTTTTCTTCGAACTTGTACCCAGCTACTAAGTGTTCTGTATACATTTGGTTATGTCGTAGTCCCCTGTACCTATATTTTCTTGATTAAAAAATGTATATTAATAGTTGCAATAATAATTTTTAAGAGAGCTAGTTGACAAATAATGGTTAAAGCAAACATGGCCTAGATCCTAATTTTCGGGAGAACAGTCAGAAATTATTAACACTAATTCAAATGAGAAAACAGAAATGGCACGAGAGAATTTAATATGTACGGCCCCTTAAGGTCTTTTTTTTGATAATTAATATTGTAAGCCCCTTAATGTCTTAACACAAGACATGTATGATGTACGAGTATATGATTACGACACTCCAATCAGATCCTTATTTCCTGCTATTAATTCAAGATGATCAAACTTGCTGAAACTAATGATACTTCCAGGAATTCATGTACTAGCTACTTAATTAGCTAGCTAGCTATAGTCAACACACTACAAAAAAAACACGATTTCGCTACCGCCTTATCGGTCGCCAAAATAGCTAAATCGGTCGCAAATCAAAACTTGCGACTGATTTGCGACCGACGGAAGGAGGCAACAAATAGCTTGGTCGCAAATGAAATTTACGACTGATAAGTCGGTCGCATCCGTTTAAAAAAAAATTACCAACCGATTTACTCGGTCGGAAACCACAAAATTAATTTTTTTTAAAAAAATAAACACTCAAACCGATAATTGGTTGGGATGTAGCTATTTAATTTCCAAACAATAAAATAAACAAAGACTTTCTCACTTGAACCAAAACACCATTACAATTAGATCTAATTCATCCCCAACAACCACCAATATATTACGAGGCTGCAACATTTATTTCCCAGAACCCCAACGAAAAGAATTACAAAGCAAATTGACTTCAACAGTTTACCATTTACTACAAAATGTTGTTCCAACAATAACCAAAACTAAGTAGATAATGTTGTTTAAACCCAAACACCATCACAAGTTCAGTGTTATATCTAAGCAGATCTAGAATTAGACCCTAAAATAAAAGTAGATCTACAAAGCAATTCCCAGCAGCGTAAGGCAACCAACCTGATTTGGGTATTCAAAAATCATTATGATTTAAAATTAAAAATACAATAAACAACAATAATTTATATGGTCGAAAATACTACACAAGGAACTCCATAAAATAATTGTAACTTTAATTCCAAATTACAAGAAAAGCCTAGGTCTAAAAAATACCCAAAATAAAGATCACTAAAAACAAATACCTCGATCTACAAGCTTCAAACTGCTCTAGGTTTGTTTCATATTTGACTACATTTGTTTCCAATTTGATAAAAAGTTATCAGGAGATGAAGACTAGGTGGTCTTGATCCATCCCACAGTCGCCTTGAACCTCTTCGATTTCGACAAAATTGACCCTATTTCGCATAAATCCGTCTTAGATCTGGCTTAATTGAAACTTGGGACTAAAATTTCGGCCCTGCATGTTTGGTTTTGGAAGAAGAAGAGGGAAAGAGAGAGTTGAAGGAGAAATTCGAAGAGAGAGAGAGGAGTCTAGATGGAAGATAGAGGGAGACGTGAATTGGGGAAGGAGAGGGAAGAGAATTGGATAGCTGAGCAGAGAGAAGGGGAAGCGTGGATAGAGAGGAGAGAGAAAGGAGAGGGAAGTGAAGTGGGTTTGTGAAGAGTCTGAAGATTGAAGAGGTTGAGCCCAAAAAAAATAAGTTTTGCTTTTATATATGTATTTTCTCTAATTGCTTTATTTTGTTTTATAATTTTGCGACTGATTATCGGTCGGTAATGTTTTATTTTCGGTCGGTAACTTTCCAACCGATAAGATACGGTCGGTAATTACAAATTTGCGACCGATTTAAATCGGTCGGATATTTTGCGGTCGCAATATCGCGTATTTCTTGTAGTGACATAACAAGTCACATGCTCTATTTTCGGCAATATTGAGTTTTTTTTTCCTTTTTTTTGAGAAACAGTAAAAATGACTAATTGAGAAGTGGTTTCGTGTCAGTTACCAAAAAAAACATAACAAGTCACTTAGGGTGTGTTTTTTTTAGCTTATCCGGTCAGTTCAGTTCAGAAGTGGTTTCGTGTCAGTTCAGTGATTTTCAATTCAGTTCAGTGATGTTCAGTTCAATGCTGTTTGATTCAAAAACATACATTTTGTCTCACATGAAAAGTGGATTTTAATTCAGTTCAGTTGTTTTCAGTTTAGTTCAATGGCGTTCATTTCAGTTCAGTTCAGTTTAGCCAGCCCTAAAGAACACACCCTTAGAATACTAGTATTATTTGGATTAGGTTTATTTATCTATCTTTTGGGTTAAACCACATGTCTGTATATCTAAATCATTATCCAATGTTAAATTTATGATTGTGAACGGTTTTCTAACTTTATTGATTATTAAGAAAGCTATTTATAACACAAGAGTTTGACAGAGATATAGAATTCTAATACATGTTATACCAAGAGACTGGATTGAATATGGAAATGATTTACTCCGTATATATAGACTATGGAAAATACTAGAGTCCTTAATTAAGGAATAACTAAAATTATTCCATAGTCTTAATACTCCCCCTCAAGTTAGAGCATGAAAATCTCGAATGCCCAACTTGGATGCAAGATAGGAGAACTGTTGAAAATGATCATCACGAATGTTACGATTGGAACAATTCAATACGTAGTGTCCTTGTCTTTGGTGAATCCTCGATCTGCACGTCGAGTCGTCATAATTCATTAATCGATGAGTACTCGATCTGCACGCCGAATCTTCACATATCATCAAGTAGGGAGAAGTCAACTTCTTGTCGCTACCTCCAACACTTTCATCAACTACATTGTTGTTGTTGTTGTTGTTGTTGTTGTTGTTGTTGTTGTGATCTTGATCATCTTCCTCCTTTTGCTTCTGCTTATAATTATAATTATACTTGTAATTATTATTATTAATATTCATTTGATCAAACTTGTTCCTTAGTTTCTCTTCAAGAAGTATCTGGTAAGATGATTGGAGTTGTTGGAATTTAGCGGTAGCAACATTGGTATCACCGGGCCTCTTATCTGGATGCAATACTACCCGTTTACGCTTGTATGCCTTTGTTATCTCTTTTAAGCTTAGCCTTCTTCCTTCTTCTCCAGATGGAAGCCCTAATACAACGTAATGATCGATTATCTCAACCCCCCCCCCCCTATTCAACCTCTAGCTTTTGTTTGATGAGGTGTTTTTCGTGACAAAGGAAAAGAAAAAAAAAATCATAATCAAAGAGGTCAACTGGTAGTTGTCCGGTGACGGATAAATAAGTGTCCACCACCGACGAAGCGGAAGCTTGTGGTTAGGTCCTCAGGAACGAAATAGCTTTGATACCATGTTAAATTATGATTGTGAACGGTTTTCTAACTTTATTGATTATTAGCAAAGCTATTTATAAGACAAGAGTTTGACAGAGATAAGAAATCCTAATACAGGTTATACTAGGACACTGAATTGAATATGAAAACGATATATATCTACACTATGAAAAATACTAAAGTCCTTAATTAAAGAATAACTAAAATAATTTCACAGTCTTAATATCCAACCAGGTATATAATTCTCCCTCCCTCAAAAAAAAGGTATACAATTCTCCCAATAAGCATTATCTCCAATAAAAAGAATTAAACACACTACTTATTTAAAAGATAAAAGTGTTAAACCACTCATATCAACCAGAAATTCTATCATGTTGGTCGAGCAAGGGAATTGGCTTATTAATTCGATAGAAAATGGTGTCTTCACTAAATAACCGTTTCCTTAAATTAGGACCGACATAATCAGCAGTTAGAAGTTAAATTAGTTAGGTTGATCAAGCAACGTTTATTTTTATTTTATATTTTTGATGGTGGTGTGGATTAGGCAACCGTTAGAACAATTTGTGTTATGAAACGGTCAAATGTCAAGGGATCTTTGGAATTTGTCTTGCAAAGCGTGGCTTCATTCTATCAACAAGAGCCTCAAATTTCTATATGTCGGTTGTTATCCGATTTGTCTATGCTAATTTGGTTGGATATGCTTTGAAAATTTTTGTCAATCTTCCATTGCTTTCGGACTTGTCAATCATTTTTAAATGAATACTTCCAAAGTAGTAATACTCATTGTCAAGTTGTATTCTCATTGAACCTAATCAACGAGTATCTTAACTCGTGACTGATAAATGGTAAACTAAACATGTAAACCTATTCTTTATGCTCTTTTAGGGGTTTCAGGAGAACTAGGAGTGTGTTTCCAGTACGTGGCCTAGGTGACAATTTGCAACTAATTGCTTTGGTATTACGTTGCCTATTAATATGGAAGAACATTTTTGTCTTTTAACCTATCTCGTGTCATACGCAATGTGTAAAACCCCCATGTTGTCTTTCCTCTCTCTCTCCCTCTCAAAAATTGTAGTCCATTAAATAAAAGTCATATGGGTGCACTTACAAGAAAGATTGAGTTCAACCGGAAACAATATAACATCAAATTCATTCGAATGAATAAGCTATATACCACTAGATTCAACACTTTCGAAACAGCTTCCATTTAATGGAAAAACTGAGAATACTCAAAAAAGGTGAGATACAGCCGACAATGAATTTTGATTTGCAAATTATAAACAAATTATAACTCTGCATGATCCTTTGGCATTGGTTCGGCCTACCTGGCCAGTGGGCCGGGCAAGGCCCAGCTACGTAATGGATTGGATCGGGTATGGGCCTATCCGGTCTCATCAAATCAAAGCCCAGGTCCACCCACGGTAAAGACCCGTTTTGATGTAGGGCATTGCTGGGCTTTGATAAAAGTAAAATTATAACAGCTTTGTACCAGCCTATTTAAACAGGCCCTGACACGGCCCATGTTAAGCACTGAATGGACCGGTCCACTAAGCGACATGGTATGGACCGGCCCACGTTACACACTGTTTAGGGCCCGTACAAAATTAGTACAAAATGTCCGCCTCTATATTGCCATGGCCTTTTTTATGGGCATTCAAATGCGGGCCAAGCAACAGTAATTACTCTAGGCCCACTATGGGTACACCAATACACTACAACAATCCTCCACAACTTTATAGAAGTATTCTTAACATTCATTTGTTTTAGTAGTCGATGTGGGACACAAAAATAGTCTTATGTGAATTGTTTCCCTTCTTCTAGCCCTTCTTCCTTTCTCCAATTCTTTTTCGCTAACGCAAGGTTTTTTTTTGTCAAAGTAAGTTTTCTTTTCAAATATATTATTCCTTTTTTTATACTTCGAAAATCATCGATATCATCAATATATATATGTATAAGAATGTAATTTCTTTATTAAATGTATTTTTTTTTTTGTTGATACCAAGATTATTATTGTTCATTGGTACTCCTATTATTCAACTTTATATATTGATATGATTAAATTTTTTATTATATTGATTCTAATAATAGAGGATGATAAACAAGAATCCGTGCATCGCACGGGGCACGAAATATAGAATCTAGTATCTTCTAGTGTATATATATATATATATATATATATATATATATATATATATATATATATATATATATATATATATATATATATATATATATATATATATATATATATATATATATATATATATATATATATATATATATATATATATATATATATATATATAAGTGATTATGGTTCTTTGCTTCAATGACACATAAGCATGCCATGTAAGCATGAATACACTAACTATGTGACACATAAGCATTAATATAATTAATTCAAAATCAAATATATCCAAGTCATATTCAATGTGAAAGTATTAATTAAGTGTTAAAGTTGTTCAATGGACATAATTTAGTTGCATCTGTTCAATGCATATGGCTGAAGCTAAGGAAATTCATGGACAAATCCATGGCATATTAAAGCACATCCAACGTATTTACACCAAAAAAAAAAAGGCACATGCAAACCTATGAAGCAGTTCATGAACAACTATTCATTTTTTCTTTTTTTTTTTTTTGTGATAATTAGGCATTCTTCTATTAGTTAAAGTATTAATTAGTTGTGCATAATCTTTTGGATTGGATATTGGAGTAAATTGCAACAAAAAAAAATAATAAACAAGTTTGTCTATACCAACTAGGTTTAAACTATCCATTAGGTGGTGGTGGTCTTTAGACTGGATATTGAAAGCTATATAATAGAGTAAATTGAAAAATAAAAAATAAAAAAAAATTGGCTATACAAACTAGCTTTATAATTTATATCATGATTAAGAATGAATGAGTTATTGTAAATTTTAGTATTCTGCTCTACAATAGATGCAATGTTGTAGGTTTGTACCAATTAAGAAAGAGGTTCATAGAAGAAGATTTGTGTATCAAGATATAACATATGCGTAAAGTCTCTTGAAATTTTGTACCAATAAAACTGTTTTATTCAATTCAATATTCACACACATACCGTGCATCGCATGGGAATGTGCGCCGTGCTAAATTGACACATTAGCAAATATTAGTACTTTTGTTTTTATATGCAATGCTTATATTAGTACTTTTATTTTTATTTTTTTTTTATAATGAGTCATCATATACATTAGGTGCATGTATCTTCTATTGATACAGTTTAATTCTTATCTTAATGTCATACTTTTCAATAAAAATTCATTTCACTTATGTCTATTAGGGAATGCCGGAATGTATCTAAATAAATTATTGCATTATTAAATCAATAATATATATATATTTTTTAATGAAACCAAATATATTTATATAAATTTGTGCATCCCACGAGGCATGCAATTAGAATTAAACAGGAAACCAAAAAAGTTGATAGCAAGATGTGACATAGGCGAAAAAACTCTTGCAAGTTTGTACCAATGACAATTTTTTAGTTGTTATAAACACACGAACCGTGCATTGCACCGGAATGTAACTAGTGTATATGTATAATTGAGTTCTAAACAAGGTAGCATTGAATAAGTAATAAATAGTTATAAATGTATGGGTGATTAAAAAGAAATTATTAAAACTAGTTTTTTTTTTTTTACTAAAACTAAGTAACATGAGTATTGTATTTATTATTCTAAGAAACATATTATATATTTATTAAAAATGTAATTTTCTTTGTTAAATATATGGCTCCTTATACTACGTACGTAGTCTTTATAGTAACCTTCACTTGCATAAACTTATATGGCTCAATAACATCCACTTAATTCGACTCTTCTCTTCACATGGAAATCACAAGATATTCCATATACCACACAAATACGAGTTCATATATCCCTCTCATTAAAACATGACTTCACACAAAAGAACAACGTACATGTAGGTACTTGCAAACAATAACATACTTCTCAAATAATATACGTATGTAAAACCATAATTTAAATACTTAAAACGGATACTAAGAAAATACCTCTAGAGCGTGTATGCCCAAGTAACATACGTATGTATATGTCTCCTTATTCCTAGTACCGACTTCTAACGACTTAGACACATAATCAGGTTTCACTCTTTGGGTATTCCCATATAAGTAGTACACACTATGTATATGTCATTCTAAAAATTATAAAGAATCACAAATGATCCGAATAATAAAACAACATACTAGCTACACTGATTACGGGTAACTTCCACTATTACCACTAATCTTAGTACTTTTATTTTCTCGGATATTACACTTTTGGCTACAAGTTGAATTAAGATAAAGACATTTATTTATTTTCCTTTTCATTAAGTAAAGTTTAAGTTCAACAAATGTTTTTTTTTAATGTTATGCTAAGCATTTAAATTTATGCTCAATAAATGTAATTTGTTATTCATATTTTGTTTTATAATATTTGTGGAGATTGGTCATATAATATATTGATCAGTTACACATTTACTATGAGTAGTGACCCTTGCTCACTAAATTGAACTCTGTATTTAATGTTTTATATTTACTTAAGGGTAGGAAATAATATAAAAAATGACACCAATGTGCTTTAAAGTAAAAAAAGAAGGACCGAGAAAAATAAATCATCAACCAAACGTAGCTAGCTAACTAATAAAATAAAGAAAATATACTAAGTATTACTAAGTACTCTGTACATTGTACAAAACAAAATCTCTTGCATGAAAGAAGAACCAAACAAAGAGAAGGGGAGAGAAAGGGAGAAGGAGAAAGAGAAATGACTCAATGTTTGCTTGTCCCACATCAATGAGCTAAACAAAGTTCTCTTCTACCTTGATTTATAAATAAGCATGATGAAGCATCAAGCCAACAGAAAAGACTGAAAGATGGTACTTGGGGCATGGTATGGCTTGTACCTTCAGGCCGAATTACAAAGCCCATGTATTTTTGGGTTAAACTTTTGAGTTAAATCATGCTAAGTGGGCCGATTCATAGTTTTTAAAACACTGGGTCCAAAACCCTGACCAAGGCCCAGCCCGTGGCCCGGCACGGTGCCCACACACGGTCCAAGTGTTGGCCACTTATCAAAAAGGCACATAGGCCCAGCACGGTTTGGACAGTGGTGAGTAGTGCCAAACCAGTTCCTCTCTCACTCCGAGCCCGGCCCACTAAAATACCGGCCTAGGACCTGTTGGGGAAATTTGGGCAGCGTATATTTAGAGTAATAAAACACAACATAAAAGATAAATTAGACACACGATATTTTTAACGTGGTTCACCTTCTCTGGCCTACGTCCACGATCCTCTCATAGGGAAACATCTATTATACCAACATAAGTACAAGTTTTGCACGGTAAACTTGCAAACCCTCCCACATACAAGTTTTGGATGGACAAACCTGCAAATCCTCCCCATAGTGTAAACCACCCTACAAACCCGAGACTCTCTCTAAAGAGCTACAAGGAATGATTACACCACACACACACACACACACACACACACACACACACACACACACACACACACACACACACACACACATCTAATTAGGTGGATCACGTCTTCCTCTAATTAGGATCCCACTCGACCCGACATAATACACACCCCGTGTTTGGAATGCCCTACAAGTTCGAGGACTCACTCCACTCAAGAACTACAAGGAATAACCACTCACTCTCCTCACACACTACATGTGTCTACATTGTGGAATATGAGATATGGGATACACTACACAGAACTTACACCTCTATTTATAGAGGCCTTTAGACTCTTTCTAGAGAATTTAAAACGTTCAAACAACTATGAAGTTTAATGCTGTAACTCCTGAGCTCCCAAAACTGCTGATAAACTTGAATGCCCCTTTACTTGATCATCAATCACATATTAATATCAACCTCCTTATATTGTGATAACATCTAATAGTTTTATTATGCATCAAGTTCCCATTGTTACAAAACTCCAAAATTTACTTCGGCAGTTTTTCATCTTTTCGTTTTCTCCTCTTTTTTTTCCTTTCTTCTTCACTTAATTGTTCTTCTCATCGTTAATTGTGTTAGCTCACACATAATTGGGACATTATCCCAATAAATCTCCCCCTCACAATTATGTAGAGACACCACAAACTCACAACCTCCACTAAGGGCTCACACATCTCAACACGGATCAATTCAACTATTGCCGGCAATAACAACTTCATCACGTGTTCCCTCCTTAGCCCTTGGATACAACATCTCGGTCCAACCTCCCTCGATCCTACCACCACAACACTCTCTGCACATTGCAAGCACGCGATCGGGTACCCTTCTTCACATTTAGGATCACCTCTCTTCAACATGGACCGCTTCATCATGTGTTACGACTCATCGTCACTCCACAAGCTAAGATCGTCACATCCCCAATACGATCCTGCAACAACAACATCGACGATCTCTTCACCAGTCTTGGCACCATCATCTCCATCAAGTCAATGACCCGAAATACAACACCTTCGGGTCCAACACCTTACCATGTAAGTGTTCCTCAATATTGCTCCACCAACAACTCACCCATAACGACCAACAAACTCCCCCAGAACGCAACCATCAGATCTCCAGGAACGCAACCATCAGCTCTGATACCAATGTTGGGGAAATTTGGGCAGCGTATATGTAGAGTAATAAAACACAACATAAAAGATAAATTAGAAACACTATATTTTTAACGTGGTTCAGCTTCTCTGGCCTACGTACACGACCCTCTCATAGGGCAACATCCACTATACCAACATAAGTACAAGTTTTGCACGGTAAACTTGCAAACCCTACCACATACAAGTTTTGGACGGACAAACCTGCAAACCCTCCCCATAGTGTAAACCACCCTACAAACCCGAGACTCCCTCTAAACAGTTACAAGGATGAGTACACCCCACACACACACACACACACACACACACACACACACACACACACACACACACACACACACACACACACACACACACACACACACACACACACACACACACACACACACACACACACACACACACACACACACACACACACACACACACACACACACACACACACACATCTATTTAAGTGGATCACGTCGTCCACTAATTAGGATCTCACTTGACCCGACATAATACACACCCTGTATTTGGAATACCCTACAAGTTTGAGGACTTACTCCACTCAAGAACTACATGGAATAACCACTCACTCTCCTCACACACTACATGTGTCTACATTGTGGAATATGGGATATGGAATACACTACACAGAACTTACACCTCTATTTATAGAGGCCTTTAGACTCTTTCTAGAGAATTAAAAACGTTCAAACAACTATGTAGTTTAATGCTGTAACTCCTGAGCTCCCAAAACTGCTGATAAATTCCCCTTTACTTGATCTTCAATCACATATTAATGTCAACCTCCCTTATATTGTGATAACATCTAATAGTTTTATTATGCATCAAGTTCCCACTGTTACAAAACTCCAAATTTTACTTAGGCAGTTTTTCATCTTTTCGTTTTCTCCTTTTTTTTTCCTTTCTTCCTCACTTAATTATTCTTCTCATCATTAATTGTTTAGCTCACACATAATTGGCACATTATCCCAATAGGATCAGCCCATGGCCAGGTCTAGTTCGGCCATGGTGGGTCCGGACCTGGAACCGACGCTGACAAAGCCAACTCTAGGTAAAATTCAGACCAGCCTATGAAAAAGAGTGTTCATAGCATCACGGTGATTCCAACTCAATACCAATTGGCAATAGGTGGAATAACTAATCTAGTTATAAATAACTCAGAGTTCTCTTTCTTCACCAATGTGGGACTTCCCTCATAATATCCCACAACATGCAAAAACCCATATTGGGTTGGAGCGAGGACAAATCAAAGCCTAGCTACTTTGGGGCAATCACACGTGTGTGGGCTAAATAAGGGTCAATTCAAACTACCCGATGCATATAAATACCTCATTTGGGCTTCAACATGTGGGCCAATAAGGGGTCATAAAGGCATGACTAAAACCCGCTCTGATACCATAGTAAATTTTATAAATTGAGCCCGTGAAATAGAAAGTGTAGCATCAATGAGGTCTTCCAAATGGAAATGGGTGGAACAACTCCTCTGATTATAAAAAAAACTCAAGACTCTATTTCTTCACCAATGTGAGACTTCCCACTTAACAATCAAGTATGATCCAATGACAAGCTCTAGATGGTTGATCCATTATTTGCTAATAGCGGTGAGATCAATGGAGGGCTTTGCAAATGGCAAACACCTCTACTTAATTAGTTGACTTTTCTATGTGGTATTCTCATGGAGAAAACACACATGAAGGAGACGTTACAATCTCTGAGTACTCCACCAATGGCGCCAATTACATCCTTGCTCGAGGCGTCAACATTTCATTTCAATACTCCTCGTGGTGGGCAGTCCACAGTTCTATTCTTCTAGGGATATGGCACTGGCCTTTCATCCTTAAACGCGAAGGGTTATGAATCACATCTGGACTCTTGAGGGGAGTAAGGGAAGGTTTCATTTAGTAGGGGCTGTGATAGATGGATCAAATTTCCTCTTTGGTTAATTGGATGGGTTTGTGATATGCTTGAGTCTTGTTCAAAATTGTAGAGTTCAAACATCAAATAAACTGTGGGCATTTTATCTGGAGTATTGGTTCTGGTTTTAATCAATGGGGGTGGTATTTGGAGTTGAGTGTGGTCATGCGAGCCAGAAAGTACTTTGTTTTTGTTCCAGGTAGTGGTGTTAATTATCCTTGGAAATCTTTTCTTGACATTTTCCTCCATGTGGCTAGAGGCAATCATAAGGTTCAAGCTGTTGAGTCCCAAATTGGTGCGGTTGGCAATGAGTGTTTAGACTTAGACTTGCTTGTGTTCAGCAATAGAGGTGTGTGTTATAATGAGATGAGGTCTACTCTACAGTATGTGGATAGTTCGACGTTTGTTTCGCAATCGTGTTCGACTCTCTCTAAGGAGTTTTGGAGGATGAGCATTTGGTACTGATCCATAAGGATGTTGCTGATGTATGTCCGTCAGATAACAAAAATTTTAAGTTGGGTGTTGATGAGATGCTTGTGTTGGAGAATAATGGGTTTTCTTCTGATGTTTTTTGTTCAATCTCTAAGCTTATTGGAAACTTCAGTCTCTCTCACGCTAGTTGTTGTGCTTCTAATATTTCGGAAGACGTTAGTAATGTTGCTGAGGTTGCGGGATCTCTTTTGAGACATTCTGATGTTGGGGCTCCGCATGAGGGGTCTTCGTTGAGCCATTTTGATGTTGGTGTTTCTGAATCATTTTCTTCCCATTTTGGTGGGTCTAAAAAATCAAAAAAGAAGAAGTCTGCTAGAGTTGCTGTGGTTTCCTTCTTTGAAGCAGTTCCTTCCGATGATTTTGGTAATTTAAGTGATGTTCCAGTTGATTATCCAGGTGTCTTAGAATTACAAGAGTTAGCTAAGGGATTTGATGTTAGTGAGTTGGTGGAGGAATCAAACGAAATTCGTTCGGCCTTGCTCCATAATAATTTCTCCATCCCTTGGGATGATTTTGACTTTGACGATGATGAGAGTTGGTTAAGGGACGCTTTGACACTTGTGGAGAATTCTTCTGATGAGGTATTTTTCCAAAAATTGTACGAACTACAAGAGGAAGGGAAAATTGATGTCGACAAAAAAGGTATTCGCATTGTTAAAAGTTTATGCAAATAAGGTGTTTTTTGGAGACGGTCGAAGGGATAAACATCACATGTTGGTCAAAGAAGTATCTCGTTTGAGTTGGCGTTTTAAATGGTTGGCTTATCATTTTATACTTGTTGTTTTGTGGGCTGACGTACTTTTTATGGGTTCTAGGCGTTCTTTTTGTTGTGTCCTTATAGTTTCGATGTTCGTGTGGTGTTGATCGAGTATGTTTTGTTTAAACTTTAGAGGTGTACGAGCTTCGGCTCCCATGGGTGTTTGAGCTTCTGCTCAAATTGGTGTATGAGCTTTGGCTCCCTTATTTTGCCATTTAATAAAATAGACTACTAATTATCAGGAAAAAAGAAGAAATGTTTCATTTTACTCTTTCAATTAAATGTTGACCATCATTATGGTTGGAAAATTATTTCTATATATGGTAAAATGCCTCAAACTAAATAAAGAGAAAATATCAGCATCATCTAGGACAAATGTCTCCTATGAGGCCGCCTCAAGGTGAGGCCCTCTCTATAGTCAAACATGACATAAGTACGACGTCTTACTTGTTAGAGGGGGCCTCACCTTCAAGCCACCTCATACGAGTTTTGTATATCCCGAAAGGCTAACAATACATTAAAAAAAAAGCCCATGCGCAATAAAGAATGAATCTACACTTCAATGTGCATTCAAATTGTAATTGCATAAAATTGGTGGGAGGGATGCCAATTGGCAATTTATAGTACAACATGACCACACGAAACAAAATTATTAAGATCGAGAAATACGAATACATATAGCCAGAATTTGACCAATTTGTCCTACAATGAAACTCTATGTTAGTTTTTGTAAATTTCATATTAACTATCTTAAGATAGGCGCGAATTTGACATGAAAAAAATTAAAATAAAGCCAACACGACTCCACCAATTTGACAACCATGTATAATGCCATTAGGATTTTTTCTCATCGACTTTCAAACTATAATGCAATGCTATAATAACAACCGTTAGCTCCTGCGTCTCGATCGAAAATGAATCCGCACGTACTTCACAGCAAACTAAACCAAGCTAAGGGGTTTTCTACTTCGTACAATATAGCTACATTGAGTACTTAGATTGGTTCTAAGCATAGTTGTCAACTTGTATATCCTTTGTTTGTCCCTTGGCCCCCTTCCAAGTTCCAACCAAAATCACAAAAATAAAAGACAAATAAAATGAAATACACATACATATATATTATGATACTTTCTACGAGACTTTTTTTTTTAATCACAATACTTTCTACGAGACAATGGTAATACTTTTGGATATTTTTAAACCGCCATGAGGTGCAAAAGCAGCAAACTACAAAGGTAATGGGTAGATGACCTTAATAGCATATTGTAGGAGGTGGAGTTGAACATGGATTAGCATTGATAATTTTTCAAAGTCATCCATGGTATAAATAAGAGGGTGTGGCTGAGTGGTCGGAACTCATCTAATCTTAATTAAGATCGAGGCTTCGAATCTCGCATGGGGTATGGAGCAGTCATAAATTTCATGGCCAACTATCCCACCATTTGCAGGTGTTTACAAACCAGCACGAGAAAATAGTTAACTGTGATCGACGATGGATCATGGATACTCCTGACCTGGTCCACTGGTGGTGTGAACCAAAAAGGAAAATTGCACGAAGAAGGCATGCATACATGGTATATATTGTAAGTCACAATTAGCTAGTAACAACCTTAATAACAGTAGTGCTGCTATATATAATAATAATACGAGCATTAAATCATTAGTATAGCTAGCACCTTTCACAGTGGAGGTCCATCTTTTGGCTAGAAAAGTAGAGTTGTTGGTATCATGGACTAAGTATTAAATTTTGAAGGGCCCCTAAAAAGCAGCACATTTGTGTCATTTGTGTCACGAGTGCACCATCCCAATTTTTCAAGACCTATGGTTTTGGCTTATATAGTTATATGATCCCACTAAACCCTTGTATAAATACTGATGCTTTGTCTTTGGCTTAGCACTCCTAAAAAACTAAACACTCTCTCTCCTTTTAGCTCACTTACAATACTTTGTCTCTAGGAATTGAATTTGCTTTGAAAATGGCTAAGGGAAGAGGCATTGCAATAAGGCCCTGTTTGGCTATTGGAGTTGCCTTAGTAATCTGTCTATTGGCTCTTTGCAAGCCTGCCCTTGGAGCTGTTTACTCTGTTGGGGGAGCTGGTGGTTGGACCTTTAATGTTAATAATTGGTCTGATGGGAAGTCCTTCAAAGCTGGTGATAAGCTAGGTCAGATTTCACTCTTTCATTGAGCTAACTAGTAATTATTTTGGGGAGCTAGCTAATTTGTGCATTATGACATAATAATTTGTTGAACTTTGCTTTAATAGTTTTGGATATGCATAATTCATCTTTGGTTATACTTGTTAACTACAAATGTAAGTTGGAGTAATGTTGAAGTTGAACATATAATATAAACCATTAACCACATTTCATTATCATTTTAGAACATTAAAGGACTGTTTTCTAGAGATGATCAAGCGCAGGCCGGTTCATGGCACTAGCTCGTCCATCCGGTCCAGAAAATGATCAACATGATCATGTAAAGTTATAAGGACCCGGACCATTAGCCTGGCCAAAGCCCGCTTTACTAACCATATTCATAGGCTTAAAAATCATCTAAGGTCCGGTTCGTGTTCGGCCCAACCCGTTTTTTATCGGGTCAACTATTTTCAGATGGATGGATTAATTAATAAAATAGTACTTGTTACAACTCCCACCCTAATTTTAAGATGAATAAACGTATATATGTACTTGATTCGTGGATTAAGCTAGACTAATGTGTACTTAAAATCTATTCTGGATAATTTTTCAAGTTATGAAAAAAAAGACTTTAATAGTGTTAGTGTATTTAAAGTTCAATTAACTTCATCCTAATTTTGTAAATGAAATATTTGCAGCTTTCAACTATGACAAGACCATCCACAATGTGGTTGAAGTGAACAAGCAGGAGTATGACAGTTGCAACAGTCCTAGCCGAGCCCAAGTTTTGCAAACTGGCAAAGACAGAGTGTCATTGAAGAGAGGCCACAATTACTTTATCTGCACCATTCCTGGGCATTGCCAAGGTGGCATGAAAATTGATGTTAATGCCGCTTAATTAATTAACAAAGTGTTGTTAATGATGTCTTCTTGTTAATTGTGCAGCATGAACTAGAATCTCTGTATCCTTAAGTGTTAGTGTCAAACAAAATAATTATGTGCCGTGTGGCTAGTGTGTGTTCACAAATCACAACACATAAGTAAATCAAGATAGCATATGATGATTGTACCATTGAAAATTTTCCATAGTTGTGTGCTTAAGAATATAAGTTTGTTAAAAAAATTGTGTTTATATATATTTGAATAACGTAATAATGTTATGGAGTGTATATATTTCGTATTACAATTTCTATTAATGCACTACGCGGTTCTCAACACATTTCAATTCCTATAATCAAGCTCTACTGATTCAACAGGAAGAAGTAACTTTTATAGATTGAATAAAAATTGATATGTGTACTGAAAAATCTGAATTGATTATATGTAGCCTAATATTCGTAATTCTTAATAGGTATGATCTGATTACGAAGTTGCCTCTACTATTAAATAGCTTGGCTCTACTAATTCAATAAGGTTCTTATAAGTAGAAAAAAAGGGGCTCTAAGGCTCTATTTGATTTACCTGGATAAAACTGATCTGAACTGAACTGAACTGAACCGAACTGATTTTTTAAACTTGACCGTTAACCATTAAAATTCGTCCAAACATAGTCAATATTGGACCCATTTGAAAGTATACTTTGAGATATTTTCAATGACATAATTATCATCATAAAATTATTTCGGAATAAAATGTTATATGAGTGATAACGTTATACATGAACTGAACTGAACTGAACTGAACTGAACTGGACTGAACTGAAATGAATTTAAGTAAAATTAAGGTGAATCAAGCAGAGCCTAAGTCCCATTATTCACATGCCATTAAGGCTCTGTTTGATTCAACTGAATTTCACTAACTGAACTTAACTTAACTGAACTAAACTTAACTTAATGACACTTAACTGAACTGAACTGAAATGAACTGAACTGAACTTAACTGAATTATTATAATTATTATAATTATTATATTTAATTATAATTATAATTATTATTATAATACTAATAATCTGAACTGAACTGAACTTAATGGCACTGAAGTGGACTAAACTAAACTTAACTTAATAACACTGAACTGAACATAATTTAAGTGAAATTATATTGAATCAAATAGAGCCTAATTACAAACAGTTGCAATACTTTAAGTTGTAACAATATTTTTTTATTTTTTTTTTTTGAGTGAAAGTTGTAACAGTACTTTAATTACCTTGATATAACCTCAGTCAAGTTAGAAGACATAATTTCAGTGATAATTTTTCCCTTCCCGTTACCACCCCTAAAAAAAAGGGTATCAACTACAAAAATTTAAACTTACTCTCAGATTTATCTTACTACACTCATAATAAAATGTGTGGGCCTGATTTTTTGGGCCAGACATTAAAATATTGATGAAAGTATATGCTCCCAAAAATAGTTAAAAATTTAATCAAGAGTATATTAGTAGGGGATTGCTAAATGTAAAAATATTGATGTACATGCCTAGTATTAAGTTAATATACCGCAAGTGCACGGTGTAGTTGTAGCTAGACATGCATATACGGGTCGACCTCACGAGGATGGGGTTACACAATTAAGTTTCGAGTAATAATAAATTAACGAACTAAATGAAAAGAAGAACTAATATAAAACGTGACAAGTAAGAATAAAGACGAATGAATGAAAGCGCAAACAAGTAAAAAGGTTATATCTTTTTGCCAGTTAAAATCCAATTGTGTCACTCAATCAAAATCTGACTAGTAGACGACTAGCAAAAAATAAAAAGACTAGTAGACAGATGATCAAAAATATGTAAAATAATCAAACTGTAAAGTAAGAGCATAAAAACAACTTATAAAACACCTAATCGGAATTGTATAAATCAAAAGGCAAAAACTACTGATACAGATATAATTAATCCAGGTTTCGATGAGAAATCGAGGAATAATTTATAGAAATTTAGAGGGAACACGTTAATGGAGAAGATCCCTGAGATAATTCTATGGGTTTGCAAGTATAGAGAGAGGTTAGAGAAAGTATGGAAATGAGATTGTTTTTCATTTGACCTGATAATTGATGCCCTGATTCTCTTCTTACAAGTTACAATCCATATATAGTACTTATCTAGTAGCTCATTAAGACAGCTCACTAGTGTACTATTACAGTGACTTAGCAGCTACAAAATGAAATAAAATAGGGGTTTTCCAATTGGTAGGCCTCAATTTATTGCTTTTCCAATAGGTAGAATTTCTCAAACTGGAAATTCAACTGGTAGGCCTTACTTTTCAAAACCTCCACTCCGTAACCTTTTTTTTGTCTTTCCAGTCAACTCGCCCGTTAATTGTTGGAATTGTCCATTATGCCCCCACTTTAAAATGTTGTCATCTCTTCCCTCATTACCTCATCGCCATTTTTTCTGGCCTACTCCACCATCATTTTTCTCTCTCCTAATTATCTCACCCTGTCACCCTCACATCACTACAGTAAAATCTCTCCCGTCACCCCATTTGTTAATCTGGGAGCCCTGTCTTGTGTGACACATGGTGTTAGGTTCTGCCTTTCACACCTTGTAATTTACAGCTTTTCCTTTACTTTCCTTGCATTGTAACATGTCTCTAAGGCGCTTTCTGCGTGTTGACCCTTGTACATGTCTTTACGCTTTCTAGTTTTTTTCTATATGTCTCTAAGGCGCTTCCTGAGTGTTGACCCTTGGACGTGTCTTTAAGCTTTCTAGTTCTTTTACTTTTAGGAGTAGATGTTGAGTATGAAAGTTACGCACTCTTGATGTATCCTCCTGTCACAATGAATAAAGCTCTAAGGACTCTTTATGTGGGAAGCAGTCCTCCATATCGATGTCTTGATGTCAATGCTTGTTGTTGTTAAACTGTATTGATTGCTTTCATCATCCAACCCCTCTCACAACCTCCGTCCATCCCTCTCTCCCTTGTGTCTACGAACACCTTGAAGACGTTCCTTGTGTACGGCTGACACTCTTGCCGCTAGGAGACAAGAGTGCCCCACACGTCCCGCGACTTGAAAAGGCAAACTGTGACAATTGGTATCAGAGCTCAGCTAGAGAAACTCACTCGGTGAAAGGTTTCTCGACATCGAATCAGAAACCATGGTGAACATGGAAGAGCTTGAGAAAATTGTGATCGAGCAAGATGCCCGGATCGATGCACTGGAGACCTAAGTGCATGAAATGTCCTCCGCGAGCTTACGGGAGGAGTTTGACCACATCCACAATCAAGTTCAATCCTTGTGGGATCAGTGTACTACGATCACTAAAGCCGTTGCTAGCGGTAATGGTGGATCAGGGTCGAGACAGGTGAAGCCCCCTCAACCCCGGACATACAGTGGAGCTAGAGACTCCAAGGAAGTGGACAACTTTGTCTTCGATCTAGAACAATACTTCCGAGTCAGTGGACTGGAAGAAGACCAGAAGGTCGACACTGCGGTCATGTATCTTGTGGATGACGCGAAGTTGTGGTGGCGTACGAAGTATGCCGAAATCGAAGCCAAAACCCTGACAATCGAGACATGGGAAGCTTTTAAGAAGGAACTCAACGACCAGTTCTACCCGAAGAACACTGAGTTCATTGCCCGAAGGAAGTTAAAGACCATCAAGCATACTGAGAGCATCCAAGACTATGTGAATGAGTACTCGGCGTGCATGCTTGAAATCAAGGACATGAACGACAAGGATCGGATGTTCAACTTCATCGATGGGCTGAAAGAGTAGGCTCAATGTGAGATGAAAAGACAGAAGCTGGATACCTTGTTGGCTACTATAAGCGTGGCCGAATGTCTCTTTGACAACCAGCTAGGGAAAGAGATCCCATCAAAGAAAGGGCCAATAGGGCCAAGTTCGATTGTGAATCGAGCAGCATCAACTGGCTCCCAGACAGACTCGAACAACGCTCGAAACTACAACGGGGGTAACTACAGTGGTGGAAATAGTAGATATGGGAACGTTGGAGGTGGATCTCCTAGACCGGCACCCTACTGGCCCCCAGGTCCAACATCATCGTTCAATCGGACAGAAACGTCCACGGCAAGATGATCGTCGAAGGTGAGTTGCTACAGCTTCAAAGGGCCACACAAACACACCGAGTGCCCTCATCGAGACTTGAGTGCCCTCCAGCAGAATCTATCTAAGATTTCTATGGAGTTTGATGGCACCAATGAAGGAGAGATAAGCAGAAAGAACGAGATGGATGAGGATGAGATACCACACATGGGAGTTGTTCATCTATTGGGTGCCCTTAGGGAAGACGAGACCTCCTTGAAAACCAAGTCGACTGAGCTCATGTACGTCGACATGGTGATCAATGGACGTAGCACTCGAGCAATGTTTGATACCGGTGCCACACATAACTTTGTGGCCAGCACCGAAGCAGAAAGATTGGGACTGAAGCTGAACCGCGCGGGCGGCAGCATGAAGGCCGTGAACTCGGCATCAAGACCTATTCATGGGATTTCCAAGGGAGTCCTTACTCGGATAGGGGAGTGGAGCGGTCGGTTGGACCTTACTGTGACTCCACTTGATGATTTTAAGATGGTATTGGGAATGGACTTCCTCCGCACGTCAAAAGCGGCACCCATGCCACATTTGAGTTCCTTGTTGTTGATGGGTGACAGGCTGACAACCCATGTCTTGTGAAAGCGTCGAATGCGAAGGTTGAGGGTAGAAAGGAACAAATACTCTCGGCAATGCAATTTGAGAAGGGACTTTGAAGATGTGAACCGTCATTCCTGGCCACTTTGTCGATGAAGGAAAATTGTAAAGATGAGAACACCCCTCCGGAGGTAGTGAGACTACTTGAGGGATTCAAGGACATCTTGCCCGATGACCTACCCCAAGTCCTCCCTCCTCGTCGATCAGTCGATCATCAGATTGAGTTTATCCCAGGAGTCGAGCCACACGCTCGTAGCCCTTACAGGATGGCACTTCCCGAGCTGGTCGAACTAAGGAAACAGTTGGATGGACAACTGAAGAGAGGATTCATCCGACCGTCCAAAGCGTCTTATGAGCTCCAGTGTTGTTTCAGAAAAAGCAAGATGGAACTCTCCGGCTGTGTATTGACTATCGGGCACTCAACAAGTTGACGGTGAGAAATCACTATCCTATTCCGTTGATCGTTGACTTATTCGATCAACTCGGCAATGTTGTATACTTTACGAAGCTTGATTTGAGGTCGGGGTACCATCAAGTTTGTATATCAGAAGGGGATGAGCCGAAGACATCTTGTGTGACGAGATATGGGACTTTTGAGTGGTTAGTAATGCCCTTTGGTCTGACGAATGCTCCTGCAACGTTCTGCACTCTGATGAACCATATCTTCCACGGGTACTTGGATAAGTTTGTGGTGGTATACCTCGATGATATTGTGAATTTGTGATCTACAGCAAGACCATGAGCGAACACTTGGAACACTTAAGACTTGTGTTCGAGAAGTTGCACGAGCACCACCTCTTCATGATGCTAGAGAAGTGCTCGTTTGCACAACAGGAAATCATTTTCCTTGGTCACTTTGTAGGAAAGGCGAAGATGCACATGGATCCTAAGAAAGTCTCGGCCATCAAGGAGTGGCAGCCTCCAAAGAATGTCTCTGAGCTTCGTTCCTTCCTTGGCCATGCTAATTACTATCGGCGTTTTATTGCAGGGTATTATGGTATTGTGGCTCCCCTCACAGACTTGCTCAAGAAGTGTGAAGGTTGGAATTGGGCCGAATCACATAATGAGGCGTTTGAAAATTTGAATAAGATGGTAGCCAGGGAACCAGTGTTGGCTCTCCCTGATGTCACAAAACCTTTCGAGGTCGAGACTGATGCCTTAGACTTTACCCTCGAGGGAGTACTATTTCAAGAAGGGAACCTGGTTGCTTTCGAGATCCGCAAGCTAAATGGGGCCGAGAGGCGGTATGCCGCCCAAGAGAAGGAATTACTGGCAATTGTACATTGCTTAAGGGTCTGGAGACACTACCTTCTGGGTTCGAAGTTTCTCGTTCACACAGACAACACCGCGATGAGGCACTTCTTAACCCAAATGAGACTCACTGGTTGACAAGCTCGGTGACAGGAATCTCTTGTAGAATTTGATGTGGAGTTCATATACAGACCTGGGGTCAACAACAAGGTCGCGGACGCTCTCAGTCGTCGGGCTGACTTTGCTACCTTGAAGCAAATAGCTCACTTGTCGACAAGTAATGTGGCGACTACAATCCGCGACCAGATCAAGCAACCTTTGGGTCAAAATACGATGGCGAAGACCATTAGACAACTCATTGAAGAAGGAAAAAGGCGACGATTCTAGATAGAAGATGACCTTATCTTCACAAAAGGACATAGTTGTATGTTCCCAAGGCCGAGGGCCTTCGGAGAAAATTGCTGAGTGAATGTCATGACACCCTTTGGGCAGGACATCCAGGATGACAGCAAACCTTGAGCTTGTTAAAACAAGGGTATTTCTGGCCCCAAATGAAGGATGATGTGTTGGCAAAAATACGGATAATTGCGGAATAATGTTTTCCCTCTTTGTATGATTAAAATGGGCTAAATAAAATATGCGGGAAAATAATAGATAAGGATACCAGAATTTTTACGTGGAAAACCCTCCAAGCCGAAGGTAAAAACCACGGGACCTTTTGGTCCGGTAAAACTTCCACTATAATAGTAGGATTACAAGATGTCGTCTCTAGTGTGAACTAGAGGATATCACACAAAGACCTCACCCACAAAAGGATGGATTATAATAGTGTATAACGTCACCAAAATGGTGGAACACTCAAATTATCTCACTTTGTAGTGGCTCTCTCTCACTCTCTCACTCTCTCTCTCTCTAGAGTGGATGTCTCTCACACTTGTGTATGTGTGGAATGCTTCTCACTTGTTATGTAGTGGATGAATTCCATTTGCCTTCTCCAAGTCCTCTATTTATAGGTGTTTCAGAGGAGTTTTATAACTTAATGCTTGGAGGTTTATTCCATTATGTAGAGATGTAACTTCAAGCCTCTAGAATGGTTCATGTACGCAGCTCCTTATGTTACCAATGTTTAGTAGTAATGTCACTAACTACACTATTTAATTCCCCATAAATAAATCAAATAGACATTGTAACTCTCTTGCATAAATTTCCACAATTACTCCGATCTTCTATTTGTGTTTTCTTTCTTTATTATATTA
This sequence comes from Tetragonia tetragonoides, assembly GCA_038025085.1. NCBI lineage: Eukaryota > Viridiplantae > Streptophyta > Magnoliopsida > Caryophyllales > Aizoaceae > Tetragonia > Tetragonia tetragonoides. The sequence goes on along the minus strand of CM076140.1, from coordinate 13,683,987 downwards.
TTATTGTTGTGACCCATCAATTAGTAGGGACCCCCAACATGATGTAATGAGCTACACTCGGATGTGTCTCGTGTGCCAGCAAGACAAGCCAGATCGATTCAAGCCAGACGGCTTGCTAAGCCCACTCGTAGTGCCGACTAGACCATGGGAGAGTGTCTCCATGGACTTCATCAACGGGTTACCGAAAGTCGGACCCTTGTTGGCGATTATGGTGATAGTGGATCGATTCTCGAAGTATGCCACTTTCATTCCAATGCCGAAAGCTACTGAAGCAGAAGAGACAACTAACCTCTTCTTCAAATACATTGTCAAGTACTGGGGTCTGCCTAGAAGCATTGTGAGTGACCGAGACCCTCGGTTCACATGTATCTTTTGGGGTGAACTCTTCAAACTTCTCGGGTCAGAGGTGAACATGTCTTCCGCATACCATCCTCAGATGGACGGACAGACAGAAAGATTCAACGGGCTCCTCGAATAATACCTTCGACACTTCGTGAGCGCCAAGCAGAGAGAGTGGATTAGACTACTAGATGTAGCCCAACTTTGCTTCAACTCTCAGAAGAACTCCTCGTCCAACAGGAGTCCCTTCGAAGTTGTCAAGGGACAACAACCTCTCTTACCACACACTGTGGATGATTTATACAAGGGCCGGAGCAAGAAGGCTTACGAGTTCACCAGAGAATGGAAGCAAAACATCGACATTGCTCAGAATTACTTAAATAAGGCTTCAAAACACATGAAGAAATGGGCCGATCAGAAGAGAAGGCCACAGAAGTTCGAGGTGGGAGACCTAGTGATGGTGAAGATCCTCCCAGAGTAGATCTGATTCCTTAGAGGAAGTGACAAGCGGTTGGTCCGCAAATACAAAGGCCCATCCTTATCACCAAAAGGTTGGGAAAGGCGGCTTACAAAGTGGAACCCCCGACTTGGATGAAAGTACACCCTGTCTTTCATGTGAGTCATTTGAAATCGTACCATGCAGATCCGGAAGACTCCGCCCGTAACAAGTCTAACCGGCCCAACATCCGCACCAAACCGTCTCCGACACTTGATGACTGAATCATATCACTGAGGACGTCGACAACTTTAGTGGTGGAGAATGTTAGGTTCCGCCCTTCACACCTTGTAATTTACAGCTTTTCTTTACTTTTCTTGCATTGTAACATGTCTCTAAGTCGCTTCCTGCGTATTGACCCTTGGACATGTCTTTACGCTTTCTAGTTCTTTTCTAACATGTCTCTTAGGCGCTTCCTGCGTGTTGAACCTTGGACATGTCTTTAAGCTTTCCAGTTCTTTTACTTTTAGGAGTAGATGTTGAGTATGAAAGTTACGCACTCTAGATGTATCCTCCTATCAGAATGAATAAAGCTCTAAGGACTCTTTATGGGGGAAGCAGTCCTCCATATCGATGTATTGATGTCAATGCTTGTTGTTGTTAAACTGTATTGATTGCTTTCATCATCCAACCCCTCTCAGAACCTCTGTCCCTCCCTCTCTCTCTTGTGTCCACGGACACCTCGAAGACGTTCCTTGTGTACGGCTGACACTCTTGCCTCTAGGAGACAAGAGCGCCCCGCACGTCCCGCGACATGAAAAGGCGGACCGTGACACATGGCATACCAAGCTATTACCATGGCAAAGCAAAACAGATCATATGGGTTGAGAAAAGAGAGGATGCACAACTGAACATCTTTGCGGTAGTCTGAGAATGAACTTGTAGGAGTTTGACAATCTGGGGTTGTTGCAATTTGCCCCTTTTTTTTTGGTTTTTTAAGGATTTGGTTTGTAGGGATGGTGTTTGTTAAGGTTGAATTAGGTAAATTTGGGGGAATTTGGGGGATTTTAGAATGAGAAAAAAAAATATTGGAGATTCTAACAGGAGAATTGAGGTGGGATTCTGATCCTATATTTTAATGAACAAGGTGGAACTAATTAACCACAAACCTTGCTTTAATTGCAATACAAAGAGGAGAGAGATTGGCGGCTTCGACTCCGGTATCGATTGGCGGCAACGAGGACATCGAGCAACACCACGATGAGAAGGAGAGAGAAAAGGAAAAAAATTGAGGGGTTTGTAATACTAATGAATATGATGATGAAAATAATCAGAATGAGAATGGTGGTGATAATGAGTAGAGAAGCATGATTTCCCTTAAAGAGCAGATTGAAGATCCTCATCTGGTTTTTTTATTTTGTTTTATCTTTGTATCCGTGTTTTTGTTTGATTTATGTTGTTATGGTGGTGAATTTGTTTTGATTTTGTTTTTGTTTTAGATCGAGGATTCATTTGTTGAATTGCTCCAAAGTTGACCAGACATGGATATCACATTCAAGGATTCATTTCCATGGGAGAGTATTCTTGTAAGCTTTGAACAAGGTTATTTTAGGATACCTGCATAGGGCGTTTTGGACAAAATAAAATGGGGTCAACATCATTCAACTCAAAAACATGGTCAAAGGCTAGAATTAACGGGCTAACGGATGATGAAAAATGCAAAAAGAGGGTACTGACCGAACGTTCTCAGAAACACATGCCTACCACTTGGATTTCCATTTTAAAAAGTTCTACCAATTGGAAAAGTAACAAACTGAGGCCTACCAGTATGAAAATCCCAATAAGATATGATACCAAATGAAATACAAAATGAAGTAAATACTGAAAATAAGCTTAATGCACCTAGCATACTCTGCTAACGTGCTAAAATGACTTAGATTACCTAGGGATTATTTTGTACCATATCATATCTCCCTCCTTCAAAGACCCTTGACCTCAAGGGTAGAAGTTCTGCACATTTTGGAGCTAAATTAGTTGAGGTAGTTCTTCCTTAATGATGAACAAAAGCCAAGGACATGTTCCCACTGGGATCATACACTTAAATAAGGAAAACATGACCAACCTATGACTCAAAAACAATGATGGCCATCAGTGTATTGCAATCCCAAAGGAAGTCACTTGTGACTAGCTGTAAACCTCCCGGATCAAAAGATAAGGTGACCATTATTTTTCTCCAACTTGGCTTAATTTCCCAAAGACAACAAAGTCTAGCACATCCGGCAGAAATATTTGTAATTACCAAGTTATGATGCCTAACCTCTAGCAGTAGTACCGAGTTTAATAACTCCATTGGTTCAATGGCTTTGCCTTGCAGCCATCGACAATATGTATTTTCAAAGAGAAGACAATGACAGCAGGGCAATGTTCCCACGTTTTGAAGTATGTGGTTCTTTCCTTACACAACCTAGCAATGTCCTCTACAATACCAAGAGTAACCCTTCCAATTTTTCCATCAGTAGCATAACCTTCTTTACCAAGGCATGTTTCTCATCTACATAAATGAATTGCAGAATCGCAAAATTAATCTGGCATATGCTATCCTTCCTGGAGTAACTGTAATATCCCGTAAAATTATTTATTTTTGAATAATTTATCTATTTTTGTTTAATTAGTATTTAGAAAATCCGGGGTGTTACAAATTGGTATCAGAGCGTTAGGTTTGGTTTTAGGTTAACGCAATGATCTTCATATCCTAGCGTTGTTGTTTGAGTTAGGATGTATTGATTAGAACAAGACTAGGAATTGGAGCTCTAAAATGGTAAAGTTGTGAGAGTTAGAGTAAGTTAGATGATTGGTCAAGTACTCATGCAAATGGTTCTTATAATGTGTTATTTGTTGCTTTCTTTGACTTATTCGAGTTGAAACCCTTTAAGGTAGAAATGATAGAGTTCAAAGTGCTTGACCCGCCCATATGTGCTAGGTTTGATGTGCTTAATCATTTTGGTTTGAGTGATGAAAATTTTAGAATGATGAGACTTGAATGGTTATTAGTTGCGGTGATTCGTGATCCTTGATATGACTTGAGTTCCTTATGATTTAAAGATGCCATGAGCATGGGTATATTTTTTATTTGAGTTGAGAAATGAAGAGAGAAAGTTATGGTGTTGATTCCATTTGAATGATGAGAATGATGTGAAACATGCTACTGTATGACTATATATGAGTCCTGAACGACAATGTGCTTATTGATATGAAGTAATGATTTATACGCTAATGATGTGTCAATTATAGAATAAGTGAATCTTACAAATGGTACCGTGCTTGCCTACTTCTATTGTCTGTTTGTATTGACTTGGTTATGTGCTTTAGTCTTTAGACAGAGAAGCTTAGATATGAATCGGTTATATGTTTCTTGGAAATTATTCTTAGTTTCGGGGTCGAAACCTCCTTAAGTGGGGTGAAATGTGACGTTTTGGTTTGTACCAATGCTTGAACTTGTTGTTGCTTTAAGTTTCGAGACGAAACTTCTTTTAAGGGGGATAGTATGTAATATCCCGTAAAATTATTTATTTTTGAATAATTTAGAAAAAATTGACGTAAACAATCCCAAGTTTGGGCCATCAAACAAAAATAATCCCACGTTTGAATATCTCTCCTATTAATCCCAAGTTTACACCTCAGTCACGTAAATGGTCCATTGGCAAACAGCGTGAACATCCATTACTGTATTGATGATGTGACATTTTACATTTTTGGGGAAAAAAAGAAAAAAGTTCTTATTTGTTCCTTCATTTTCTCTCTCCTCCTCCATCTTCATCCCTTTCCCTTTCACTCCTCCTCTTCTACGCCACCACCAGTCCACCACCTTCTAACATCCCCACCGCCACCCGCTTCTTCTCTATTGCCGCCTTTGCGACGCCGAAACTTTCACCATTGGAGCCTATACTGTTGTGGGGTTTAATTCTTCGTCCTCTGGGAGTACTCTTACTGACGTTGGCACCTGCAAAATCAGAATATATCACTAGCTCGGAGGGTATTTTCGGGATAACCGCTCCGATGCTTAAGTCAGTATTCTCCCTCTATTAGGTAATAAATGATTTGATTGATTGAAAGTAGTTGTCCTACTCATACCTGAAATGAGAGTATTTATAGGCGCGGATTTCACGAGTACTGGGACAATCCCTAGGTGACACGTGGCATCCGTAGATATGGGGAATGTCTTGGATCAGCACCTGCTTGACACGTGTGTTTACTGGACCGCCTCCTTGATAGCAGCTTCCACAAGGCCTCCCAGGATGAGCCCTAGGAGAGGAGTAGTCTATTGGACCTAGCTGGATATTTTGGGTCATAACATTTGCCCCTCAAGAACGGTTTGGTGGAACCCATAAGAAGCAAGGCGTTTCTGACAATTAATGATTTTTGAGGAGGCGTTTCGTCTTCCTGGGGTCATGGGCGTTTTTCTATATAAACCCTTCCTTTATTTGGCTGTACATTTTATTCACCACTTGTCTTCCTGGCTTTGCTCCCTCATCTTGTATGTTGCCCAAATTAACTTTAGCTCGACTTTAGACATGTCTGGCTCTTCCGATGAGACTTGGCAGGGGGCTTCTAACAAGCGCTCTCGTCCTGCTTCTCCGACCTGTCGACGAATCATCCCGGGGAGTTGGCGTCCGGCCTCTCCCGCTACCGCGGTTCTGGGAGCTTCTAATGAAAGGGGGGCTTCTGATCGGCCGATTGTTCTTGGGCTGGCTGCCATTGCCGCCGGCGTGGCCACCCCGGGTCCCTCTGTTGGGCGACCTACATCCTCTTTATCCAAGGGTAAGGAGGTGAAGCTTGAGAGGAGCGTCTCGCCCTCTCCGGGTTTTGAGGGTCATGCTCGCTATGGCCGAGGGGCTGGCGGGGCGATAAATCGTGCTGAGTATGAGGAAGGACTCAAGACCAGTCTGGTGAGCTTGGGGTCTCTCGCTCTGGACCTTCATGAGGCTGAACGACAAGATGTCGTTGCCCAGGCTAACCTAGACGACGCGAGGGCTCACATCGTGGAGCTCAGAGGTCGGCAGGAACGTCTCTTTGAGTTCTGTGGATTCCTGAGAAGTGAACTTAGGAGGGATGCTGCTGATGATCGCTTAGGTCGTTAGGCTTTAGTTGTAAATCCGCTTTTTTTTCTTTCTTCTCTTTTTTTTTTTTTTTGATGCCGGGACTTTCCCTGGCGAATTTGTAACGCCGGCTATCACCCGTCCTTTTAATGAAATGAAGCTCTCTTTTGCCCCAGAAACTATCTTTGACTGCTCATGTCTTGAGTTTGTTTATGTCTTTCTGGCTTTCCTGTCCCCCAGGTGTCTTCATTTTTTTCCCCTAAGAAATTCATGGTGGGCCAGGGGGCTTCCTTGGGGTCTTGCTTTTATGACTAGCTGACTCATATTGGTCAAGATGACAGGTGGAGTCTTTTTGTTGGTTTATGATGACGTGATCTTTTGCCTGTACTCTTTGTTGTCTTTGTATAAATATGGGATTCAGTTCGGTTATGCCTGTTGCGCTTCTCTCATCATGGTTTCAACTATTGAGATTTCCTCTGGATCTAGTGATTTTGAAGGTGAGCCTGAGGCTGTCAGTCGTTATAGGCTTAGAAAGACGCCGAAGAGATTATGCCGGGAAAGTCTTGCATCTATGTCGCGGACGCCTTTGTGCGTTGTGCGAGAGGCTGGTATTCGATATGGCGAGGATCTCCTCGGCGAAAGCTTGGCTTGCTGGTATGCTCGGCACATGGCGGATTCATCCTTCGGCAAGCCAGTGAAGTTGGCGTTGGCGAGCTTTTTGGAGAAGGACATAATTGCCGAGGGGATTCCTTTTTCCTCGGTAACTCCTCTCAGTTGTCGCCGGGGCTCGCCTTCTTCGGAAGGCTGGTGTCAGGCGAGATCTGATGCCGAGGGACGGACGGGTTATGCCAAGGAAGTGTCTTCGGCAAAGGCTGAGGCAGTTTTTCCTTCGTTTGCTACTCGCGAGAAAAAGTTTGTTGAGGTCGAGAGAATCAAGGCGGAGCTTGCTCGCATCCATTCCCGTCTTAAGGAGACTTCTCTGAAGATAGCTGGTTTTGAGAGCGAGTTGCGGTCGGCTCGCGCCCTGTACGAGGGTCTCAGCTCTCGTCAGAAGGAGCTAGAAGCAGTGTGCCAACGTCTTCAAAGAGATCTGTCTAAGATGGGGGGCCCTGTGCCTGTGTAATTTCTTATGACTTGTATTTGTGCTTTGCGCCTTTGTTAGGCCACGTGTATCCCAGGGGTCGAGTTATGCCCCTTTATAAATGTATGAGCTTTGCATTTTGCAATCATTTGTTTCTCACATGCTTCTTTGATTCTGTGCGCATTATTTTTCATCCAAATTCTCTCTAGAACTCTTTTCGTTTTTTCGATATGACAAAAGGAGGTGTCGCCTCGTCGTCACAGGTTTCCGGCAAGTCATACCGAGAAGTTCTTCGGCAGAAGGACGTGGAGTTGTCGAAATCTGCCGATGAAATTGCCTATTGGGCTCCGGACCTGTCTTGGGTTCATCGTACGGCCACGAGCGAGGCTCAACTGAACAATTTTTAAGGGCCAGGTTGGTCTCCTAAAAAGTTGTTCTCTCATTTTCCCAGGAAAGGATGACGTTGTATTTTGCCCTCCCGACGGTGATAGCATTGCCGTTGATAATGGCATGATCGAGACGGGATTCCATCTTCCATGCAACTCTTCGTTGTTGATCTTTTATCAGATTATCAGGTTACCCCGGCTCAACTTCTGCCGAACATGTGGGCAGCGATAAATGGTTATTTAGCGATGTGTCAGGTCATGGGTTTTGTCCCATCGCTAAATGTGTTCAAGCATATTGTCAGTCTGAAGTCTGCCGGCTCTCTGTCACGCCCTTATTGCTACACTGCCGGTTATAAGGCTGGTTTTTGCTTTCCGCTATCCTTGTGAGAAATATCATAACTGGAAGGATCGCTGGGTTTTCATTCGTTGGCCGAATGGTTGGGAAGATGTTCCCGACTTCGACGTCACCTTTACTGGAGTGCCGGAGGGCTCTGATATGGCGCCTCCATCGCCGGACGAAGAGTTTTCCTTGAATAGTTTTAGGTGCATCCCTCTGCTTGATAAAAATAACAAAAAGGTGCGCCACCACGTCCGATATTGCTTGCGGCTCGAATGATTGAAGGATGCCGGGTATCTAATCTTCGTCGGCCTTTTCAAAGTTCCCGAGGAGAGGAAAGGTATGATGATTTTTACATTGCCGAAGCGACTGCTGCCATAGTGATTTGTTCTTACACCTTTTTTTTTGTTTGGTTTTAGGAGAATTGGTGAAACTGCTCACCAAGGCACAGCGAGGTGAAGAGCTGGATATAAGCGATGTTACCCTTGAGAAAGTGAAGGGTTTTTGGTCCTCCGTTGGGGTCGACCATATTCCTCTCGGCAAAGAAGAACTGGCTATGCCCCATTCTTCCGCTGGTGACGAGCTGCCGTCGACAGTGGAGCCATCGAGTTCTCGCTCTGAGGCTCTGGTGGCTGCCAAGCGACGCTCTGACCTGAAGAAGGTCCAGGCGCAAGCCCGTCAGCCAACTGAAGCCCTTGAGGTTGAACTGCCCGAGACTTTGCTTTATGAATTGTCTTCTAGGACTAGGGGTGAAGCTGAGCCTTTTCAAAAGAGGCCGAGGGTGGTGACATCTTCTGAGATCCCTCGTTGCCTTACCCCAACATATGCTTTTGACACAGGAGGGGTGTTGAGAGGGAGGAGATTCAGTCGAACCTTGTTGAGAGGGAAGAGCCTCGGCTAAACCCTATCATGACGGAGAAACCTCGATTGAATTTGATATCGAAAGGTATACCGGTATTGGACCAAAGGGGAGAGGGGATTATGCTTGCCGGGGAGTTGGTTTCGACTGACAAGGCTTGGAACGAGCCTCAGAGAAGGGTGTTAAGTGCTGTTGCCGACCTGCTACAGGGTTCGGCTGATGCTCAAGCGATGGCGGGGGAACACCCTGTAGAGGCGATGCTATCTGATTTGGCCTCTTCTGCCGGTGTTGTAAGTATTTTGTTGGTTTTGCATGATGCCGGCGTTTAAGCCGGTCGTCTTTGCTTGCTTCTGATAGTTCTTTCTGATTTGTTTAGCAATTTCTGGGTACCGTCAGTGCGATTGAGAGGTTACGCCCAGAGCTGGCTGATCTTCATTCTCTTTGTTGTCAGCATGATGGTCTTGGTCAAAAGATCAAGGATCTGACGGAAGAAGTTCAGAAGAATGCCTCCTTAGCGCAGAATTCTAAGAAGCACAATAAGGCGGCAGTGAAGTGGCACGCGGAGTGTAAACATCTGAAGGCTCAATTGGACGACGTGAACACTTCCGAGGTGAGCTTAAAGGCGGAGGATCTTATGAGATCGTTTGAAATCGAAGCTCTGAAAGCCGAGCTAAAAGACAAATCCGAGCTGATTGCCAGCAAGGATAAGGTTGTTGAGGAGATCCAAAAAGAAATGAAGAAGGCTCACCTGGAGATTGCTAGGTCTCGCTAGGAAGTCCAGGGCGTAACCCGGCAGGTCTCCGGATATGGTATTTCTTCATCTCGCGAAGAGATCATTGCCGAGTACAAGCTTTCTGATGAGTTTGCCTCACTCCTTAGAGCATCTCTCGATCATGAGAAACGTGTCGCTCGCGAGGAAGCTTTGTCGGACGTTTATGGAGTCCTAGCTTCGGAGGAGGGTGATGAGCTGTGTGCTCGGGTCAAGGGAATCATGGAGGAGAGGGACTCGCCAAATCATGGCGCCGGTGATGAAGATGCGTCATCTGCTAAAGATTAGTAGGGCCTGCTGTTTTCGGGCAATTTATGTATTGGTTTCAACCGTATTTGTGTTTTTTTGTTTTTTTTTATGGGCCCGTCTATGGATGTATTTTTAGGTTGCTCTGTAACTCTTTGCCACCTGGCACTTTTAATGAGAACAGATTCTTTTCTGCCTATAAATTCTTCTGCCTTTCCTTGTCACCATTCATTCTTGTTTCTTTTTCTTTCTCAAATCAGACTTGTTAAAATACTCTGTCCGACTTTGATCATGGATCCTTCCCGTCGCGGAGATCAGTCAATTTGTCTGAATTGTAGTGCTCAGCCGAATGCACTAACCGACGAGGCGGTACAACCCGAGGGCACTCCTCACCCGTTGTCAACGGCAGACGACGATAGCTTTTGCTCGGATGATGTTTTCAATGCCATTCAGCGATCGATTCAGGATTCTCAGACAAAGGTTGTGGCTCGCAAACGACCCCGCCTTCACAAAGAAATCGAACCTGACGAGGAACCGCGATTCTTCACCGGCCGACCAAGGAGAATTCCTCCACGTGCCCCCTTTGCGAGCGGGGATCCTGACCGCCATTTCGAAGTTGAAGAGGAGGGGGATGTGACAGCCCACGAATCTGACTTTGCCGAGGATTTGTCTGACCGGGCTTTTGATAGCACGTTAGAGGCTTACGAGGCCTAGGAGGCTCGTCAGAAGGCGGGCGCTTTCCAAGATGCTAGTTCCAGCAACCCTCCATCCCATCCGGAGGGATTTTCTTATATGAAGGCGATTGCTAAAGGTGAGACTGAGAAATTGAACGATTTCCTTCCTCTGTAGCTTGCGGATGAAGTAAATGGACGAGATTCATCGTGTTCTTGTTGAGCTGATGGTCCGCATAGAGGGTTTCCAACATTATTTTTACCTCATGATGCGTCGGGCAAAAGGGTATGCTCGAGAGAACCGGAAGCTGCGAGAAGCGAACGAGGCATTGCTCGCGTCTTCGCAGCTTGCTGAGATGCAAGGTGTGCAGATCGTCGCGGAGCGAGAGAGACATATGTTGAAGATGGCTACCTTGGAACAGGAGTTTCAAAAGGAGAAGATCAGGGGAGACAAGTTATTCAAGGAGAACGTAGCCCTGCGCGAGGAGCTGGCGCGTCTAAGGGATTCTGGTGCCGGTGGTTCTGACATTCGACGACAACAGCCGGGTGCTGATAGTAATGAGGGTCGATCAATCCGTCGAGGGAGTGGGAGTGTCTTGAATCCTGTCGTTGAGGCAACGACCTCTTACATTGATGAGGGTGATCTTGGAGGATCCTTCGACCCCACCGTTCCTCAAGGGGGGCTTTTCTGGGACAAATCATCCTCTGGGCGAACTGGTCTCATTTGCCGACCTCGGCGAGGCTGGTGGTATTGATGTGGGGGAAGATCAACAAGATTTTGATGACATCTTTAATTTTGCTGATCCTATGGACGCTGATGACCCGCTGAATCTTGGTTTCGACGAGCCTGAGCCGAACCTCTTTGAGGGAGGTTCTCCGAAGGAAGCTCCTGATGATTATGGGGCCGAGGGTTCGGGGGGTACAGGTGCTGATGATACCGAGTCGGCCAATGCCTAATCCGAGCCGGTCGATGATGATGAACTGCTTGAAGTCATCGATACTCCTGTCGATGATGACGCCCCACCTGATGATGCTGGTGATGGCTTAGGACCTTAGGCGTAATTCTTATGTTTTTATGTATATTAAATGTAATGCTTCTTTTGCCCTAACACATAAAAAGTGTTGGTGGTTGTTTCGAAGGGGCGTGTGTGGCCCTCGTTCGTTTTCTTGTATTTTAACTATCTGGGTTGATATTTTGCTGACGTGTATAGCCAGAACCCGTTTTGATACCGAAGAGTTTGAGCTGATTTTTGCTGTTTACTTGTCAGAGCTCGTTTTAATACATGATGCTGTTGGATTGATTTTTTTGGCTGACATTCGTTAGAGTCCGTATAGCGTTTTTGCGAGTCGCAATGTTTAGCTGCTTTTAGCTGACTTTCGTTAGAGCCAGTTTTTGTTTTACTTGATAAAGTAAAAGTTGTGGGTGGGGGGGAACAAGGATCAATATAAACTAGGGTCCGTTTTCATTCATGTAAATTTTTGCACCCGCGAGGGTGATTTCAAGTGAATTTTTAAGACTGCATAGCTAATTATTCTGCCTAGATAACTGATCTTGCATTTGCCCTTGCCGAGTGATGACAAGGGTGATCAGATATAGTACTTCTTCAAGTTTACAGTGTTCCAGGGCCTTGGGAGCATTTCTCCGTCGAGGGTGGACAAGCGGTAGGTTCCTTGACGTAGTTCTTCAGTGATAAGATATGGACCCTCCCATGTTGTAGTTAATTTGCCGAACTTAGATGCTTTGTTGATTGATTCCATCTTTCGGAGCACTAGGTCACCAACATACAGGGGGCGTGGGCGAACATTTTTGTTGTACTGCCTTGCCATCCTTAGGCGATAGATTTCGGCGCGCAGCAACGCATCACCCCGTTTCTCTGGAAGTAGATCCAAATCTTCGCGATGATGGGCATTGTTGGGTGCCTCATCGTACATCAGAATGCACAAAGTTGGTTCCTTTGTTTCAATTGGTAACACCACTTCGGCACCATAGACAAGCATAAAAGGTGTTTCACCGGTTGCATTCTTTTCTGTGCTTCGAAGGGACCACAAGACATTGAGTAGTTCGTCAGCCCACAACCCTTTTGCTTTGTCTAACCTTCGCTTCAAGCCTAGGAGGATCTGTTTGTTAGAGGATTCTGCCTGCCCATTAGCCTGAGGATTGGCTACTACTGTGAAGCTACCTGTTACTCCATATTTTTTGAGCCAGTCCTGAAGCTTTGGTGTCTCGAACTGTGCTGCATTATCGAAGGTGAAGTTCTTGGGGCACCCGAAACGAGTGATAATGTTACACAAAATGAATTTTTTCACATCAGCTTCTTATATGGTGGATACTGCTTCGGCCTCAATCCACTTTGTAAAGTAGTCGAAGGCTACTATGACAAATTTCCTCTGGTACTTAGCCATTGTGAAAGGGCCTAGAATATCCATGCCCCAGCGGGCGAAAGGCAACGTGGTGGATATGCGCTGTAGCTCGGTAGCTGGCTTTTGAGGAGTGTTGGCGAACCTTTGGCATTTGTCTCACACTTTGGTGTATGAGATAGCGTCTTGCCTCAGTGTAGGCCAGAAGTAACCCATCCTGAGGACTTTTCCTATCAGTGCTCGCCCACCAATATGTGAGTTGCAGACTTCGTTGTGAAACTCAGCTAATACCTTCTGGGCGGCTGCTGGGGTAACACATTTCAGCAGTGGTTGGGTATACGACTGTTTGTATAGCTGGCCATCAAACAAGGTAAACCATTTTGACCATCGTTCGACCCTTTCTGCTTCCTTTTTATCTTCCGGTAGAGTGTCGTCAATCAGAAGTTGGCTGATGGGATCCATCCAGGTTGGACTCCTGTCTATAATCATACTCTCTACCACCTCAATGTTGCGCTCGGCTTTGATATCCCAGAACACCGTCCTGGGGTGGTCGCTTTTTGCCGAGCTTGCGAGTTTTGATAAGGCGTCTGCCTGGTTGTTTTCTGATCTGGGAACCTGGGCAACCTCAAAGGTAACCAGTCGTGAGACAAGTTCTCTGGCCTTGGCAAGGTATGCACTCATATTTTTATCCTTGGCTTCGTAAGTTCCCAAGATTTGACTGACGACCAGCTGGGAGTCAGAGTAGGCTCGAATTTTGCTTGCCCAGGCGGTCAGGCAGTATTCTATCCAGGCAATAAGAGCCTCATACTCTGCTTCATTGTTGGTTGCGTTGAATTTGAACCTGAGGGCATATTCATAGTCTTCTCCTTCTGGCGAGGTGCATATTAACCCCGCTCCCGGCCCTTGTGCTGTCGATGACCCATCAACGTAGATTGTCCAGGGGATATCTGGATCTGGGAGGGTGTGGGCTGCCTTGTGCTCTCTGCCAGGAAATCCGCGAGGGCCTGCCCCTTTATATCCTTACGGGGCTCGTACTCGATACCCAATCCTTGAAGATGTACTGCCCATTTTAACATTCGGTCTGAGTTGTCATATTTGCTGAGGATGTTCTTGAGCGGGTGGTTTGAGAGGACTACCAATTTGTGGGACTCGAAGTACGCTTTCAGCCTTTTGCTGGCTGTGAAGAGGGCTAGCACCACCTTTTCGATCAATTGGTAACTTGACACGGCGCCGTTATAGGCGTGGCTGGTGTAATAAACAGATTTTTGAATTTTGTCTCTCTCGACAAAGAGGATGGCGCAGATAGCTGCATCTGAAGTGTCCAAATAACAGAATAATTCCTCGCCCTGGTCAGGTGCGACCATTGTAGGGAGCTGGGTGAGGTACAGTTTGAGTTCTTCGATTGCTTTTCCGGCCTCTTCCGTCCAGCGGAACTTGGTATTCTTTTTAATCGTGTTGAAGAATGGATCACTCTTATCTGCTCCGCGAGCAATGAATCGCCCCAGGGCCGCGATGCACCCTGCCAGTTTCTGAACTTCTTTGACTGCCCGGGGAGGTGTCATATTGAGTATGGCGGTTACCTTGTCAGGGTTGGCATTATGCCTCTCTAACTTATCATGTATCCGAGAAACTTTCCAACCTGGACTCCAAATGTACACTTTTTCGGGTTCAGCTTCATGTCGTACAGTAAAAAATTCTCAAAAGTCTGTCGTAGGTCCTTAACGTGGCTGCCCCCTTTCCTTGTCTTTACAATCATATCATCGACGTATACTTCAACATTGTCCCCAAGTTGGTACTCAAAAAGCCTGTTGACCAATCTTTGATATGTTGCCCCGGCATTTTTGAGTCCGAACGGCATGGCTTTGTAGCAGTATAGTCCATGTTCAGTAATGAACGCAGTATTTTCTTGGTCGGCTTCCTCGAGTTGGACTTGATGGTACCCTGAGTAGGCGTCCATCAGGCTCAGTGTCTGGTGGCCAGCTGTGGAGTCGACCATTCTGTCAATACGGGGTAAGGGGAAGCTGTCTTTCGGGCAGGCCTTGTTTAGATCCGTGAAGTCTATGCACATTCGCCAGGATCCGTTTGGTTTTTTCACTAAGACCACATTGTTGATCCACCCGGGGTATTGGCATTCCCGGATGAATCCTGCTTCCAGGAGTTTCGCCACTTCTTCCTTCACTGCTTTATTCCGTTCCTCGCCTAGATGTCTTTCTTCTGTTTCACAGGGATTGCCGAGGGTAAGATATTGAGGCTATGTACTATGGTATCGGGGCTGACACCGGGCATATCCTTGGCCGAGTAGGCGAAGATATCCTTGTAAGATCTTAGCAGTTCTATCATTTTTGTTCGATCCTTGCCTATGAGCGAGCTTCCGATGTTCACAGTCCTTTCGGGAAAGCTCACGTCAAGGGGGACATTTTCAGTTTCTTCGGCTGCTTCGGCTGATTCACTATTTTCCTATCGCGGGTCGATGTCATCGAAATCCAGACGATTGATGTTCATCGTTTCGATGACTTGTTTCCTTTTCCCTTTTCGCTCGGCCTCTAAGTCGTCGCTTTTCAGGATTGGCCTCACCATTGTGAAGCAACATTCTCGACTGACTTTTTGATCTCCGTACAAACTTCCAATGGACCCGTCGTCACATTCGAATTTCATCAGCAGCATATGGGTGGCTACAATGGCTCGTACTTTGTTCATAGAAGTACGCCCGAGAATGACATTGTATGCTGATGCGTCTTTGACTACGAGAAAGTCTATGTAAGTGTTGCGGTTTTTACCCGGTGGCCCGAAACGAACCGGCAACCTACATGTTCCAATTGGGTGAACAACCTTTTTTCCGAAACCGACGATGGGTCGGGTTACCTCTGTAGCTTCTCTTCGCCAAAATTCAGTTGTCGCAGGCATTCTATCGATAGCAGGTCGGCTGAACTTCCACTGTCGACTAATACCCTTTTTACTCGACGATCCTGGATTTAAAGTTCAACGACTATGGGATCGTTGTGGGGGGTGACAATGCTCTTGGAATCTCTTTCTGAAAATGTCATCGATGGCATGGGTTTTATCTGCCCGGGAACGAGCAGCATAACTTGACTTGCCTCTCGGATGTATGCTTTGTGACCACTGACTGTTCGATCATCAAGGGGTAGTCCGCCTGTACTGGTGGCGACGAAGTCACCTTCATCACTTTCAGTTTCGTCAACCTCGGGGTTGGCGGGCTTTTTGGAAGCCAGGGTGATCACAACATCTCTCCTTACATAGTTCTTTAACTGAACTTGGGATAGGAGCAGGCGCAACGCCTTCTCCAAATCCTTGCACTCTGCCGTTGCGTGGCCGACATCTCCGTGGAAGTCACAATACTTGGCCTTGTCCCGAAACCTATATGGTTGTCGAATTCTGCTGGGCTCTTGGAGCCAGTTCTTATCTTTAATGTCAGTGAATATTACCTCACGAGGGTGTGTGAAGGGATATTCTCCTTCCTCGGTTGCGTAAGAAGGTCGGCTAGACTTCTGCGAAGTGGTTTTTCTCGGCTTGGAGGTCCCTGCTGTCATTACCTCGGCTGATCGCTTCTTCCCCTGTTGGGTATTGCTCTCTTTATCTTTTTCCTTGCTAGAATAGCAGACTTCTGTGGCTGTACAAAAGCCCTCGACTCGATCGAAGGCTTTGTTCAAGGACGTTACCTTCTTTTCTACCAGGGAAATTTTGAAATTGCTCGAGAGGAGGCCTTGGAAGAAATAGGATTACACGACCAAGTCATTTACTCTGCCGATTTCTGTTTTGGCCGTGTTGAACCTCTTAAGGTATCCTCGGAGGGGTTCTTTTCTAACTTGAACCACGCCCGCAAGGTGGGAGATGGTCTTCTCCGGCCGCTTGTTCCCAACGAAGTGTTTGGTGAATTTGTCTGCGAGGGTTTTAAAGTTATCGACCAACTCCCTGGGAAGCTCATTGAACCATTTCAGGGTCAGACCTCTTAACGTAGGTGGGAAGAATTTGCACAGGGTTGGGACGTCCATTGTATACATGTACATGTTTGCCGTGTATGCGTCGACATGTTTGCTAGGATCAATCAATGCTATCCCATCATAAATGGCTATCGTCGGGACTTTGATTTTCTTTATTCTGGGAGTGAATAGCATTTCTTTGGTGAATGGGGAGTCCATACGCTTCTCGTCGACATAGAGTTCTCCTAGCCTCCTGGCGAGCGATCCGACAGAGTTCTTCCTACTATTGTCGTTCCGACTACCTTGGGCTCGGTCATCCTACCGAGGAGTAGATGGGATGACGATGGTTTTTCCTCGGACGTCGCTTTGAAAGGTCCCTGAACTGCATTCATCGTCAACATACGGGGTTGATGACTGTTGGCGTTCTCGCTGCTGACGGTTGATCGTCTCTCGGGCATCCGGCCGCGAAGAAAAGGTTAATAAGACGGAAATTCTATTCCCTTTTCAAATTGAACCAAGCAGCAACAAAGAGAATAAGGGAATTCTTTTCCTTTTTAGAGTGAACCAAACAAAATGGGTAATTGATTTCATTCCTTTCCATTACCCTTGTTTCCCTTTGTTGATTCCTTTTCATTTTCCAATGGTAAACCAAACGGCCCCTTATATATATATATATGATTTTTTTTTTTTCTTCTGATTGAGTTATTTTATGAACTGATTTATTCTAATAAACATATGTCTAATAGGAGTATCTATTTGTATTAGATTGCCATTTGTGTGATAAAATATGTGATCTAACTAAATAACTATAATACTTTTTGGTGAATTAAGAATATCTTAGATTTTTTTTTTGGAAATAGTGGAACTTATTATTGGAATCATACTTAGGTTCCATTTTTTGCAGTTGAATTAAACTTGATTATATTGTACTAAAGTGATTAATTTTAAGGCATTAAATACACTATTTTTTCTTTATTATATTTCTATTGACAAATATTATAGACAATAAAATATAGCATTTTCACCCTCTAAATAAACATTTTCCAATTGCAAAAAACCTTAACATCTACTTTTTCACGGAACCTAAGTAAATGTTACTTTTTTTTGGAAAGAGTGGAACTTATTATTGGAATCATATTTAGGTTCCGTTTTAGAAAAACCTTAACATTTACTTTTTCACGGTATCCAATGCACCACTTTGACATTAAATAATTGTATGGATATGGAGATATAAATTATAAATCATAACTTTTTGACTTTGGCTATGTTTGGCAAAACTAGCTGTAGCTGTGAGCTGTAGCTTTTGTTAGCTGTGAGCTGTAATTGTTTCAAATAAAAGTGTTTGGAAAACTAGCCGTAGCTGTGAGCTTCAAAGTGTAAAATAACGTAAAAGGACACACACACACACACACACACACACACACACACACACACACACACACATATTGTTAAATTAAAAGTTATTAAATTATTTTTGAGTTAGTTTTCTACCTATATTAAATTAACAAAATATCATATGCAACTTTGTAAGTCTAAAGAAGCAAATGATAAATATGATCAAGATTTCTATTAACATCACACTGATGTCCTTTTGATGAATGGAATACAAACTAACAATTTTCCAAAAATAAAAAATCTATATGGATAAAAAATATGTTCATATCCAATGATGATTTTTTTCATTTAGACCGATCATTCCATATAAAAGTAGCAATTGCATTGCGAATTTGCCTCATCTCACTGGATGTTTCTCGACTGTATGTCTCACTACCATAGTAATCATGAAGTTCATCATATGGTATATAGTTTGGATGCATCTCAAGCGCCGTGAACATCATATCCTCTCTAGAATTCTTCCGAATGTAGTTATGCAAAGCAAATGCAGCCATAATAATATCAATTTGTGTCTTCACTCCAAATTGGGGCATTCTAGTGAGTATTCTCCATCTTTTCTTCAAAATACCAAACGACCTCTCAATACAACTTCGAAGAGATGAATGCGAGCGGTTGAAAGTTTCTTGCATATTATTTGGTGGCTCATGTTCAAATTGGGACTGATGATATCGTGTTTTTGAATACGGAACCAAATATCCTTTTCTATCAGAATATCCTTTGTCAACCACATAATATCTACCTATTAAAATGGAAAATATATATATATAAGTAAATTGAAGACTTTAATAATAATAATAATAATAATAATAATAATAATAATAATAATAATAATAATAATAATAATAATAATAATAATAATAATAATAATAATAATAATAATAATAATAATAATAATAATAATAATAATAATAATTTAGAACACATATAAAGATACCTTCAGGTGGTTTTAGAAAATTCAATGACGACGTGTTGATAGCATGAAGAAAAATACCTGTGTCATGCGCGGATCCTTCCCATCCAACTGATATAAAGGTAAAACACATATCAAAATCACACGCTGCCATAACGTTGAAAGTGGGCTCGCCTTTTCTCCCTATATAAGGTATTTGCTCCACTTCTGGAAGGCATGTCTTTATATGTGTACCATCAGTACATCCAATGCAATGCTAAATACAATAA
This sequence comes from Tetragonia tetragonoides, assembly GCA_038025085.1. Classification (NCBI taxonomy): domain Eukaryota; kingdom Viridiplantae; phylum Streptophyta; class Magnoliopsida; order Caryophyllales; family Aizoaceae; genus Tetragonia; species Tetragonia tetragonoides. The sequence goes on along the minus strand of CM076140.1, from coordinate 13,664,897 downwards.
ACAAAATCAATGATAATGATAATGCAATATTTGAATATTTTGATAACATAAAAAATAAATTTAGTACCTGGAAATAGGGCATGTATCTTTTATCATTCTCGATATAAGGCGATATAGATTGAAAAGTTGAATCATTTGGCCTTATAATATCACGTGCAAGACCTCTGTAACCGTTACCTCTAGCACTTATCGCCTCTAGAACTTCGTGAAAAGCTCTACTAGTTGTCTCACCCGAGCGTTGAAAACGTTCCCCAACATCCCTATTAGACAACCCCAAGGCAAGAGTATATACAAAAATGCCAAGTTTCTCAACTGCTGACATTTTGTCGCTCGACCTTAGCCCATATTTTGATTGCAATTCTTCACATAGTTTCATAAATACATCTGAATCCATCCTAAATGCATTAACACATCGAATAGGATGCCCCGTTAAAACTTCTTTCATCCAAGCCTTTCCTGTTTGAAGTGAAGTCATGCATGGTTCCTTATATAAGTATTTACAATAATATGCAGCTAATACACTTGTCGAACACGATCTCATGATCATAAACAACAAGTGTATTTTCTTTCTCCTCTTTATTCTTTCAATATCCATAGCAATCCACCTAAGCATAAATATAAGCAAAAATACATATAAGCTTATTTGAAAAACACATAAATATAGAATGCATATAAATAGTACAAGTTAAATAGTATCAAATTAGAAACATCAAATTCAACATCAAACTCAGAGTACCAACATAAAATTCAAAATACATCATGAAACTTAAACCAACAAATACGAAAGAGATTCGGTGGAGTATTCAGGTTTTGCTCATCAGTGTCCATGCTGTCAACAGATTCTTCTCTCCTATGTTCACCCATTTTGGTCTTTTCTTTGGGACACGATTAACACATCTGTAAGCCAGAGCAGCCACCTCATGTAGCTCCTATACATCAAAATATGCCAGAGCAACAATTTATTCCCACCCAGTTCCTCATTCTGCATTCATTGCAGCCTATTTATCATCAATAAAAAGGGTTGGAGCTCTGATCGACATTAGCACACCACCACCAGTATATTAATCTGCAGAGTATGCAGACTATTTTTTATAGGTTCATTAATCTGCAGTATATCAAGGATTTGGTTTATCATAGGACTTTGCAAGTGTTGTACTATCGACAGTAGGGACCCTTTTAAAGAATTATTCTTGGCATTAGGAACCTACTCAACCTCATCATCATCACTATCCAACACATCATAACCTTCGATTGTTGGGTTGTTTTTATAGGGATTTCATATATCATAACCTCCAGTATTTGCCCAAACTCCAAAGATACCAACTATTGTGATCATTTACAGCAACAATTTACTCTTAATCCTATCATGCATCCAACAAGTCTCTGCATTCAATTATTTTGTCTCTTATAACTATTTTTCTTTTGGGGTGGGAATACAAATAAACAAAATTCCTATACAAGAAACGAAATTCCTGTATAAATCGAAATTCATATACATCTCAACCCCAAAAAAAAAAACGAAATTCACATATAAAATCTCCACAAAAGCAAGCAAACGAAATTGGGAAAGTAAAACTTACTGGAGATGATGGTGATAGAAGGGCGCGCACTTAGCAACAGCGGTGGCCGGAGTGATGGCCGCAGAGGTGCGAGCGTGAGAAAAAAATGAAGAACGGTGAGAGTGACTGTGAGTTAAAAGAATGAAGAACAGTTGATAAACGTGGGAAATAAGGAAAGGGGAAGGGTTACAAGTTGGACAATGCAGGTAATTTTCAGAAAAGACGAGGGTAAAAGAGGAAATCGTTGCAAAGGGGATGAAGCTTTTATTTTGAACGCTTGTTGGGGTAGCGTTCAGATTTTGAGCTTTTGACCCTACCTCAAAAGTTGAAGCTCTTGCACAAGCTAGGTCACCCGAACAGAGCTTTTAATAGCTTTTGGTGTCCCCAAAAGCTGAAGCTCCCTCAAAAGCTCCCAAAAGCTGCGTGCCAAACATAACCTTTGATTTTGTTTCACAATATAAGTCACTTTACAGTTTTCAATGGGTATTTAATGCTTTTTTTCATACTTTACCCTCCCTTTTCAAATCATTTACTTATTTTCTCTCACCAATTTTGCATTTAAGGATTAATGATACTTTTGTCATTTTACCATCTCTTTTTCTTAAATTCACAATTTCTTAATCTATGTGCAAAGTCAAAAAATGACTTACAATATGAAACATAGGGAGTACTATTTAAAATGAATCTAACAATAGTATTTTTATACCCAAAAACTTCTAAAATACGGTCTTTTTGTAACTTTTGGTAAGACAGGTGACCCTTTTCAATGAAACAAGGGTCACTGTTCACCATGAGTGACTCCCATTTTTTTTGTGAGTTAGGGTGAGTTTGTTAGAACTTACACGGTCAGTTCAATTCAATTCAGTTCAGGTGTCAATTCAGTGATTTCAAATTCAGTTAAATGATGTTCAGTTCAGTTCATTGGTGCTGAGTTCAGCAACATACTTTTTGTCTCACATATCAAGTTGTGTTCAGTTCAATTGTGTCCAGTTCATTTCAGTAATGTCTAGTTTCAATCGGGATCCTCTATTGTTGCTAAAAGAATAGTAGAGTACTTTTATTAAATTTTCTACCATTGAATAAGAGGGGGTAGATTTTTGACCATTGGATAGAGGAGGTGGATTTTTGAAATTTAAACAGCTAGAGGAGAGAGATGGAGAGAGAAAAGAATAGTATAGTGATATAATAGTAGAGGATCCAAATTGGTTCAGTTTAGTGATATTGAATTCAATTTAGTTTAGCTTAGTTTAATTTTAATAAGTTTAGTTCTAATAAACACACCCTTAGTCTCATATAAGAGTTATTGATTTTTATATTATAAATCTTTATATTTTTGCTTTTAAAAAATAAATGTTAAGTTTTTTCCGAAGCCGAGTTAATAATATTTACTTCAATATAATTAGATGAAACTTTTCTCGTTTAATCTTATTCTCCAACCTCCTCCTCCTTCATCAAGCTCTCAGCCTCTCACACCGCCTCCTACGCCACCACCGCCTCATCCACCCATCTCCTCCACTCCTTCCTCCGCCTTCACCGCCACACCACCACCCATCGTCTATCGCATCAGCCCACCACCACCACCAATTCCGATATCTCCTATTCCCACATACCCAAATTGTATTTATGTATTTTTGGAGTTCTAATCTAATTTCCACCTTCACCCATATTCGTTTCTGTTCTGGTAGGTTCTTTTTCTCCAACTTGCAACTACATCGAGTGTGGGCAGTTGAAATTTTTACTGGGGTTTAATTTTTTTTAGCCTAAATCTTTTCTGGGTCATTGAATAGTGGGTATTCAACCAATTTCTGTATTTGCCCAAAAAAAATTTACTTGGATTGATTGAATGTTTAGGTGCTGAATTTGTGTAACTTTTTGCAGTAGTGGATAATAAGCGAACATAGATAAGATAAAGCCATGTTTGAGGGGCTAGTTAGGCAACTGCTCCTCGGCTATCTCGGTCGGTACATCAAAGATTTCCAAAAGGAGCAGCTTAAGATCACATTTTGGAATGGTAATTGACTTACTGTTTTTGAGAATGAAGTTGAGTTTGATGTGGGTGTGTGAGTATTTTTGTCCATGTTAATGAACAAATGATTATCGTCGTGTTTTTGTTTTTGCAGAGGAGGTATTGCTGGAGAATGTGGAACTTATTCTCGAAGCGTTTGATTACCTTCAGTTGCCTGTTGCTCTCAAACGAGGTAGTTTCGAACTCTACTTTGTTTGGTTATAATAGACTCGTATTCGTGGCACAAGAGTAAATTGAAAACACCCTAGTACGGAATTCTTACTAATTAGATGTCATTATGCTTGAATTCTTGATGGAGTTGATGTTACTTTGCATCAATATCTTAGTAGTGTCACAAATTGGCAATGCCCATGAGAATTAGACATGAGTTATCGTTAGCTAGGATTGGTTGATGGTCCGTATCTGAAAACTAAGAATCTGCAATAACTTGTTTAATCATGGGAGAACTGTTGAATCGTGTGCATCTCCTGTGCGTAGCAGTTTGCTTTGTGTCTGTCTGTAGTGTCAAGAGTGGGAAAAGGGAGGAGTGAAGGCTTGAACATGCAGCATCTTAGAGATTTGAGAATTCATGCCTTCGGACACTTTACAACTTGTTTAGCACTTCGTCTATGTGTTTGTTCCTCCTTAACAACCGTCAGCTATAGTCTTCCTCTTCATCTGGCAATCCTATTGATGGCAATAATAGTGATTATGGAATATTGGGTTTCATGGGGTGAAGGAGGTAATCACATGTGGTAAATGGCTACCAAGATCAATTGGCTTTTGAGGTTTGCGAATGGCATTGAGGCATTAAGTTGAAGTATTTTCGTTCTATTCTTATCTAAAAATAAATAAATGGTTTCGAGACTCAAGAGGGTTGGTTGGTGGAGGAAGCAACTCTTGTTTACCCATGGAGTAGGAACCTGGAGGTCTATTTCAGACAGTTTGCAGTGCTTCAAGTCTTTTGTGGGATTTAAGGTGTAGAGCGGTTCTAGATTACTCTTTTTGGCACGATGATTGGTGTGTTGATCAACCATTGAAGGATAATTTCTAAAATCATTTCAGGATAGCTTCGTTCAATACGGTCCACAAAATTGTGTCACGGAATGGCAATTAAAACACCAAGTTTTAACTTATTCCAGTCTTGTAAATGGTTTTGAAGAGGAAGAGATGTACCAGATTAATAGGCTTATTCTTTCTGCTATATGTTGAGCAAAAAAAAATATGTTGAGCATAAATGTGAAGGTATGATGCTTTGCTTATGATGATAAAGGCCTCTTCTTACTTAACAAATTTAAAGAAGGGAAATTTTTTCTTTGAGCTTAAGCATTCTCTTAATTCTTAACTCTTAGTAGACTTGAGGTTTTGTTTTTTATAGTTTGAAACTCAAGCACCACTTGTCTTGCTCTTTGAGGCTACAGTCAAGTTTGCTTGAAGTTCATTTACTTCCTAGGCTAAAGTCACGCTTATGTGCCTGGTATTTGGGTGACAAAGTTCCCATGAAACTCAACACTTTCGTTTAAATTATAGAGTTAAATACCAACAATCTGTTGCAGAGATGATGGCCGCATAAAGTGATCTCGCTGAATGTATGTGTTCTGTGCTTTAAGGGTAGGGAGACCCATGAATTTTATTTATTTATTTATTGTTATTATTTTTTTATTTATTTATTGTTGGGCAATGTTGAGCCAGACACAAGTGTATGGGAATTATCGGACTATTTTTCTTCTAGCTCCTCCACTCCTCTAAGCTCTGTTATTTGGGGTTGCCAAAGTTCTCTTGAAGGCATGTGCTTTCTCTTGGATTCTGGCAACATGAAGTGACTTTGTAAATGTATGTGTGATGTGCTTTACGGGCAAGGAGACAAAGGAATGTTTGTTTTTCACCATCTGTTTGCGTGAGGATGTAGTTTTTTGAGATTTTTTTTCTTTTACTTTTCAGAACACTAGATTTGTCCCTTGAGTTGGTTGGGTCACGTTCCGGGCTAAGTATAGGGGCTTTGGTCCTTAGAAAGGGGTAAGATCTTGTGGTGGTGTCTAGTTTTGTTGTGGTTTGGTGCATTCAATCGGAAAGCAACAATTGATTTTTTTTTTTTTCGTTTTGTTTTTTGTTGAATCAATCTCATCCTAAGGATTTGGCATGTAACATAATGGCGTAATTTGTATCGTGTTGGGTTTGTGCAAGGGGTGTCTTTTGTGGATATTAGGGAGAATGAAGGGATCTTCAGTTGTGATTGGTTTCTGTACGATATCTTGTCCTCATTCTTTCTCCTCTGGGCCACTAGAGGATTTCCGGGTGGTCGTTAACTTCAAGGCCCAGTGGATTAGTTGGGCAAAAGATTCCCATGTTATCTAAAAAAATATCCTGTCCATTCTTGCAACCACTTTAATACAATATACTCCCTCCGTTTCATAATATAGGGCGTATTTTGACTTGGCACATAGATTAAGGTACTCTATAAACAATAAAAAGTGATGGTAAATTGACTTATATAACATTAGTATTAAATGCCACAAATGAGAAAGGATAGGTGAAATTACCATGGAAAAGAAAGGGGAAAGTGGGAAGAAGAACAATAAATGCTTCTTGGAAATTGAAATCCGCCTTACATTGTGAAACAAATTTGAAGTCAAAATATGTCCTATATTGTGAATTGGAGGGAGTATTATTTTATAAGTAGTGAAGCAATTGACCCGGGGTGCCTTTGTCGCCTGATATGTGCTCGCTATGTCGGTCTAGCTGCGAGACTTTTGCACATCTTTTTCTTTGGTGTGATGTGGCACATAGTCTTTGGCGAAGGTTGATTCCGGGGGAGGTCTGGGTTTACCCTTTTAGTGTTGGGACTTTATTGCAGCTGCGTTTTCGGGACTTTGGGGGTGGGAAGGAGAGGAAGTTGCTGTGGCGCAATGGTTATTTTGCCATTTTGTGGTGTATCCGGTTAGAGAGGAATGCACGGGTGTGTTAGGGAATTTCAGCAACTCCTGCAATGCTTTGGGAGAGAATCACCTATCTAGCTTCTTTGTGGGCTAGGCTGCAGGGGCTTTTAGGGATTACACTATAACGCATATTCAGAGGAGTTGAGGCAATATGTAAATGTGTTAAGTAGAGGGTACCTTATCCTCTCTTCTGCTGTACATTTGATATCTTATCTATTTACTTTTTCTTTATCTAAAAAAAGAAGTGAAGCAAATGAATCAGCAAATATACGATCTAATTGTAGTTATATTGCTTTGTGTTGCTCCAATACATTGTTTTACAATGTTTATTGCTCATTGGTTTCATGAGAAGTTTGCTTGTGCTTTATGCTTTTTTCAGGATTATTTTCTTGCGCATGTCTTAATGTTGTCATATTTCTGTATCTTGCTTTTATCCATCACTTATTTAACTAATGAATTCAACATCTGGAATCTTGGACAGGTCATATTGGGAGGTTAAGTATAAGAATACCTTGGAAAAAGCTGGGGTGGGATCCTATCATAATCCTCTTGGAGGATGTCTTCTTTTGTGCTGGTCCTCGGGATGACCACGAGGTATCCTAGCTAGTTTTATAGTAAACTTTTTTTCTTCTTCTTTATGTATCTCAAACTCCTGCCCTTGCGAAAATGGGTCTTTGATACCATCACGAGTCGTCGAAAAAAAATCAGGTGTAAGTTGACAGGTCGGTTAACCCTTTCTGGTTGTTACCTGTTTGCCCTGAGTTTGGATTTACTATAAGCTTCTGTCTCTATGGATCTCTCTTTCACCTTTATTTTTGTAGTGGAGTGCAGATGCTGTTGAAAGAAGAGAATTGGCTGCCAAAAAAGCAAAGCTTGCTGCTGCGGAGTTGGCAAAATTGTCAAGACGTGTTTCTGGTAAAATTAATCTTGCTTTGTTCTTTGAGTGGCTTCCTTCACGTGCGTAGTGTTTCTTCTCTGACTGTGATGCAGTACTGTCAAATAATTACTGAACTGTCCCCCTTGGATACAGTAGTCCATCATTATGATGATATTTGGTTCGCAGTGCATAACAAAGGATAGAGAGGAACAATAGAATTGGTTCCATGGGGCAACAAAACTGTCCTCTTAGGTGCAAAAGAAGGGGGGGGGGGGGGGCATGAAAGATTGCTGTATTAGTGTGATGTCACATCAAAATGGTCCTCGTAGAAGCTTCTTTATTAAAATTGGGAGTGTCAGAGCTGTCGAGCCCATTTTCCAGAGGGGTTTTGGTCCTGTTCCAGGATTTAGGTATTGGGAACCAAAAGTCTCAGGTTTCTTGATCAACTCTGTAAAGTAAAAGAACAAAGATATTACCAACTTCATGTTCATTAATATTGCTATTTTTTTTGCAAGTAGGGTGCTGTTGGCCTCACCTCCTAGCATATCGGGTTGGTGTTTTGAAGTAGCCAGCGCTCCTCCAACCATCCTGGTGTGGCTCAGGGAACTGAATATTGGCCGATACACGATTGTCAGCTGACTTGATGTGTATCAGTTTCAGACCTTGTGAATCCACAAACCTCTTATGCTAACAAGGTGGCAAATTCCATAATCATATCGCTGATACATAGCAGAAATCGCATATATGACAGATAAACAGCTGAAAAAATGGGCCATACAGCATGAATGAACAACTAATACAGCCCATATGGCTGATGAAATGGTCAACAAATTATTCCTTTAGTGCAAGTTTGCTTGGAAATGCTGGTGGCGGCTCCTTGGTATGAGGGGAAGTGTATTGTTTATCCAGCTACCTTTATGCAGCATTTGCAGGTCCGGTATTTGGGACGGGGTAGAGGCAAGAAGACTAGAATACTTTGGCAATGTGCTTTTTTCGCCATTTTTTGGTGTATTTGGTTGGAGCGAAATGCAAGGATTTTCACGGATGTGTCTAGGCCATTTGATTTTGTTTGGGGTAGGGTGGTTTATTGGCTTCACTCTGGGCCAAGGCGACAGGGGCCTTTAAGGGGGTGCCCCTTACTGGTGTTCAACGTCATTGGGGAGATTTATAATGTTTTATTCTTTCTGAGGACCCCTTGTCCTCTTGTATTGTAAATCTGTTTCAGTTTTTATAATTTTTTTATCTTTATCTAAGAAAAGTAAAATGGTCAACAAATTAATGCACAAGAGGCCAAGAGCTGTAACCCAATTTGCGACGCCCCTAATACTGCTGCGTGCTATACATCTGTTCAGCTGTAGTTGTTATCTGTTCTATCTTATTTATGTTTCCAGTGCCTTTGTTGTTCGAGGTTTTGAACTTGAAAACCTTCAACATCAGTCATTTCGTTCTCCATTTCTCCCTTACTTTCCCAATCACCACATACTTTCTAGACCTCCTCAGACTTTTCAATGGATCTTCTTTTGTAAATCTTTTGTCTTCTCATCTTGCTTCTGTATTGCGTATGTTTTTTTTTGTATCTTAATTCATCTTGGATGGAGGCAAAGGTCCCTCCAAAGAAAGAGCCTTTCCAGTTGACTCTGCTCTTGTTTTATTTATTTATTTTTTAGATAAGAAATTTTTTTATCAAGCAATTGTAAAATGAATACAGTATAGGAGGAAAAGACGTCCTCAAAAGAAAACAGAAAAAAAATCTACAAATCATGCCAATGGCGTTGGACTACTGTAAGTGGTATTCCCCTAAATGCTCCCGCCGCCTTCGCCCAAAGGGAAGCCAAACAAACTATGTGGTCCCAAACAAAATCAATGGTCTTTCCAGAATCGAAGAGGATCCGTGAATTCCGTTCCGACTAAATGCACCAAAGAATCGCCATACAAGCACACCGCCACAGTAATTTGCCCTTCTTCCCCCTTCCCGTAGCTCTGCTCTTGTTTTACAAGAAGATTTTGCTGGGTTACTGGTGTACAAGATTTTGTCTCAAGATGCTTGAGTTTCTATGTTATCGCAGTTGTGGGGTTGGGGGTGTAAGAGGTTGGGTATGTAAGGAGGTGGAACATCGGCTTTGGCCCTTCAGGGTGGAGGCATCCTTATTTTGACTGTCAAGAACCCAGTACTTGTTCCCCTTGCCTGTTGTGCTGTGGTCTTTGAATGGAGTGAAATTGTAACATCAGTTGTCGACCCTTCGTAATGCACCGGTTGCTGCCTTTTATTCTAGCAATGGTACATAGACGAAGGGCCTCTCATGATAGGGAGATGGGGGAGCTTACCTCTCTGGTCTTTATTCTAGACACCATTCATCTTATCCTTGATGTTAATTCTCGGGTTAGGTTGGGGATTCCTTTGGGTTCTTCTTTTGGGAATCCTTCCTTTTTCACCTTAGCATTTCCTCCCTGTATTCTCATTTTCCTCTGGCAAACTTTATTTGGAAGTTGAAGGCTCCTTTGAAGGTGCATACTTCACTTGGACTTTGGTACTGGGTAGGTTCAGTACTCATGAATCATGATTTGTTGCAGCGCGGATATGTGTGTTTTATGTCGCCATGATTCTGAGACGGGTGTGCATTTGTTCTTGCACAGTGATTTTGCTCGTTGTTTGTGGGGTTGGTTGTTGGGAGAGTGTTTTGTTGGCTCTGCTAAGAGTCTGGGGTGGAGGAGGACTGGAGGAGTAAATTGCTTAAGGTGTTGTGGCGCTGTGTTTTTCTTTCGGTCTTTTGGTATATGTGGTTGGAGCGCAACTCTAGTGTCTTTTGATGGGAATGGGAGGCCACTTGAGTTTGTTTGGTAGCTTGTGGTGTATATTTGTGGAATTTGCCGTCGTCATGGGCCAAATTGACCGGGGCTTTTAAAGGGGCTATTCAGCGGCATTGGGGGGATTTTTAGTTAGTCTTTGAGGTTGTACTTCTTTTGTTGATATTAATAATACTTTTTCTTTCTCTAAATTATAAATCTTGGGAGAATTCCTTGTCCTCCTTTATTGTAGCTATTTCTTTCTTGATTTTGATAAAATTTTCTCATATATATTAAGAGCTCCAGTTCATTTATTATTCTCACTTATATCTAGTTTTCACTAGTTTCTCCCAGTTCCCCGTCACCAGTTTTCAGTTCAAAAGAACGTGCCCTTAGCGGGCCAGGGTAATGGGCATATTTCAACTATGCGAATTGCTGCGAACAAGAGAGGCCACTTCTTCTTGTTTGAAAAAGTCCCGACCAAAAGGCATGTCACTTCCATCAGCATTCCTGTGGTTAAAAGTTGGTTCTGGTTCTGTGAAGAGCTATCTTCTTCGTCACCGGCAAGCCCTTCCAGAATCTTCATTCAATCATTTCAATCTCGCAAGAACTGCACCTCTTGCATCCTGCGTGGGGGGACATTTTTGGAGGCATTGGGGTCGGATAATGTATATCTTGTATTAAGACACTATTTTCTTATTAAGACAACATCTTCATATTCAGGTTCGAGTCTTCTCAGGGCCACTAGAGGTTTTCCTGGTCGTTAACTTCAGGGCCCATGGGATTAGTCCAGCAAAGCTTGGACACTGATGTAACCCATATGTCAGTAGAAGGAAACCAATCAGCTGGGGAAATTTACTAAATTTATGAATCCAATTCTAAGATGAAATTAACTTAAACCATCCGTATTATTCAGAAGCATTCATGTGTAAGCACTAAGCAGATAATTTCCGAAAATACGTGTGATCTATGCATAAAAGTACAGACGTACCGGTACTGTCTGTGCATCTTCTCATGATCCTAGCTGGAAAAACAAGAATGCAGAAATTGATCACAAAGGAGGACAACTCTGAGTGGCTAGCTCGGCTGGTAAGACCTCCAAGATCTGTTCAAGAGGTCACTTGTTCAAGCCCCTATAGGGCCACTGGAAGTTTTCGTGGCTGTTAACTTGAGGGGCAAGGATTTAGTCGGGCAAAGTCAGGTCACCCATTGGATTCTGTACTAAATAGAATTAACTTAGGAAATAACAATTTTTTGCTAGCTATAAGACAAATATACAATGTTATGCGCATTTTTTTTAGATAACATGGGTATCCAAGCTTTTTTTTTGGCTTGACTATTCCGAAGTTAACGACCAGGAAAACCTCCAGTGGCCTTGTGACTTGTCTGTGTCTCATCTGGGTGTCTGTAAGACCAGGTGCCTTAATATCTATCACCCTTTTGTGCAGCGGGAGGGGCCTTGTTTGGCAATTAGCTGATAGCGGATAGCGGATTGTATTAGCCGATTTGACTAGCGGATTGTATTAGCCGATTTGACTAGTGAATTGTATTAGCGGATTTGTATGGAGGTGTTTGGTAAATTGGCGGATAGGCTTTAGCGGTTAGTCAGTGAAGATATAAAATGACAAAAAAGGGCATTGCTATATTCTATTATTAATCATTTCGCAATAACTTATTATTATTGTTGTTGTTGTTGTTGTAGTTGTAGTTGTAGTTGTAAATGAAAAAAAAGACTAAAAAATAACACCCCCCCCTCCACATTCTAGATCTAAGTTACGTCTTCTCCCACTAAATTAAACCCCCCACCCCTAACCCCCACGACCATTGCCATAGCTTCCGCCCATCCTTCACCATTTTGACCACCCATCATTTCCTTATACCTCACCTCTAACATGCAAAGTGAAATTGGGTGCCCACAAAAAGTATATATCTCTCTCTTCCACTTTTCTTTAAATGCTCCGGTCACCGCAGGCCATGGTGGTCATAGAAACAAGAGCTGTAGCTTGATAGTGATTGTCCTTGGCCATAGATACTACAACTAGAGGTCGTTGATTGTCGCTAGTGACTGGTGGAATTAGAATGTGTGGTTGTTTTTTTTATTTTTTTTATTTTTATCTTTCTTTTTCTCATTATTTGCGTGGTGTCAATTCAGCAGTTGCAGGGTATGTTTGTGATTTGCATTTGGAATTTTAGCGGATTCAAAATTAGAGGTTTCATTACAATCTGCTAATGTGATCCTCTATCAACCAAACACTTGAATTAGAGGATTGATTGGTCAAATCCGCTAATTGGCCTCCAATCCGCTAACTGCTATGCAATTCGCTCTTAACCAAACTAAGGCCTTGGCCTGACTTGTAATAATTTTTGATGTGACGATAGCTTGTCCTTCTGAGCTGTGTTAAAATGCATCATTGTTAATACAATATTCTTCTCTGAAATACTTATCAGCTGTCCAATACATAAGCAAGATAAGTTTCTCGAATTTATGGTCCATGGTTAGAATCGCGGTACAGTCGCGACGTTGTGGAAGCGGACTGATATCGGTGACACGTATCAGGTCGCGCATATCGTGGCATGAATTTTTGTATTAACCAATTCGGCCATATCGGCCATGTACCGGTCATATATTGGCTGTATAGGTCATGTATCAGCCGTGTATCGGCAGTATCGGTCGCATATCAGTCCAGTGTTGGCCATATTAACAACAACGTTACATAACGGGATACTGCGTATCGGCAACCTCAAAAACGTCACGTAGCGGTCGATGATGTGGTCTCCAACCGTTTTTTTGTTTCATCCCTGTTTGCTCTATCACATCCTGCTAATGGTGAAAAATATTTCTTATGTGCAGATAATCAGGCTGGACAGTCCTTGATTTCACATGTTACTGGAAGGGTGATATTCTATTTTGTTGTCCCTATGATTACTGAAATTTATCCCTTCCTGCACTGGCTTTGTATCCATGAATATTTTGAAGTACTTACTGGAATGATTTATTCCATGTAGATCCTTGATAGCATCCAAGTTTCTGTGAGGAATGTCCATATACTATACTGTGAAATGCAGTCTCACTCGGTAAGGTTTATCCCTTGGTTCCAAGTTCTCTTGTTTCCTGTTGCGAGTTAAAAGTTTATTATACTTTTTATTCTGTGCTTTTTGTTTGTCTGATAATTTCTTATGTTAATTACACTCGCTCACACATGCAAATATATATGAAAAAAGGATATAAAAACCCAGTTGTGGGCACAAATTTATTATGAAAAACCACCTTTTAAAAATTTATTTTCAAATGAACCATCTTTTAGCATCCAATTGTTTGCCTTCAAGTTTCAACCACCAAATGCCTATTGATTGACTAAGTTTACTTGGTGGATTGACAGCTGTCATAAATTGGGATAGTTTATCAACTGAATTGCACACTTGTTTTGAACATGTGTAGTAGATGAGATCTACTATCAGAAACTATTCTTCTAGTGGCCATATGAACTAATCAACTGTGTACCAACCTCTTTGGCACAGATGGTATTTGGTTTAAGATTTTCAAGCCTGACAATATCGAAGCAAAGTTCTACTGGGTAATCTTCTGACCCTTTAAGAAAATATGTAGGGTAGAATGTTCTCACTCTTTTCAGTTGGGAAGAATGTTTGTACTGTTTCGTTTGGTACTTGAGCTACTTGTTTGAATGTCCTCTTAGAAAGCTCACATTTACAATCTTGATCAAGGCCTAAAAGGTGGAGCTTGGTAGGGGAAATACTGTTTGTTTTTTTTCACAACATCCATGCTGCTTATAAGGAGTTATTTTACTGCCAAGTATGTACGCGTTAGTTAATTTATCTGCTAGAAGGTTGTTTGATTTCCTTTTTTATTATTATTATTATTTTTTTTTTGTTGGGGGAGGGTCTGGAGGTGGCTAGCCTGCTAGTCAATTATCGTAACCCCTAGTTGAACTCTTTTTCTCAAATTTGTTAATCCATCCCTTTCTAGCAATAATGCCTCCTATGATGCTCGGACTCGGCAATTACTCCTGCCGTACCCGTGTTGACACGACACGACCCGGGTATGGACAAAGGATATGGATCCAAGTATCCGATATTCCAAGAAGCAAAAGAACGTGGCTTGCTAAATTTAACATATCTGCTGCTGGGAAGAAAGAAAGGAGAAGGAGAAGGAGAAGAAAAAGGAGAGAGAAGAATGAACCACAGAGAGGGAGAAAGAAAGCTTGCTGGAGATGGGGAGTACAGTAAACCATAAACATGGGGAAAGAGAAAGTAGCTTTATACTTTAAAAGAGAGAACTCATTTACTTGGGAAGAGAGAAAGTTGAATTATGACCAGTATTAGGAGTTTTAGTACCTGTTAGTCCTACAACCTTTCAAATTTTCAACTTGTAAATAAAAGTCCTCCTTTTTCCTTTTCCCTCGTTTTCTTGTCACATGTAACTGTTAGATTTTATTTTTTTTATTTATTTATATTTTTTCTTTTGCGTGTCCTAGTGTCCATATTTCAGTTTTAGATACTTCTGGAATGTGTCCCCGTATTTTCAAGTAAAATTTTTAACATGTCTGACTCTTAGATCGATACCCGAGTCCGATACCCGTACACAAGTCCGAGCATCTTTTTTCCAGATAACATGGGTGTCCAAGTTTTGCTTGACAAATCCCATGGGCCCTGAAGTTAACGACCAGGAAAACCTCCAGTGGCCTTGAGGGGACTCGAGTTTTCCAGTGGCCTTGAGGGGACTCGAACCTGGGGCCTCTGGAATACTTCTCAGAGGTCTTACATGAGCTACCCTCTCAGGTTTACACAAGTCCGAGCATCATAGATGCCCTCTATGAAACTAACAAATTACTAGTACATTCTTCAGAGAGTGACTTGAGTTATATCCGTTTTCGTTCTTTTTGGGGTGGGGAAAGGGGGAGAAAATATATATCTATTCTATTTTAGGCAGGGATTTTGGATTTTGACTAAGTTCAGGTTTTCCAAAGGTATGTTGAACGAGTTGAGCCCAGATGTTTTGGCGACTTTAGGATTCAAAAGGAGGGTGTTTTAAAGGTTATTAGTCCTCTGGATGGTTTACACCAGGATCATGCACTCTCGGATGATCAATTGGTCGCTTAGTTAACTTGGAGGAGTCAGTTGGTGGAGTTTTGAGGAAATTTTGTTTCATGAGATGGTAAGCTGGTATCAAAGGGTTAAAGCCTAAATCAGGGGAAAGGATTTCATTAAGTGTGGACTCTGGTGTTAGGCAGGGTGAACACGTATGACATGATGCAGCGGTGGAGGCCTGGGTAGTGCTTGTCGCTGGATAGGTGTGCTATGTGTCGTCATGATTGTGAGGATGGTTTGCATCTATTTGTGTTGTGTGAGTTTGCTAGTATGCTGTGGAGTAAATTATCTTGGGGGGGGGGAGTGTTTTGCTAGTTCGGCTACAGTGGGACAGTTTTTACAGATGCGTTTTGCTGCTGGCGGAAGGGGGAGAGAGGGTAAGTTGTGGTGGAGGTGTGCTACTATGGCTATTTTGTGGTGTATTTGGCTGGAGCGGAATTCGAGGATCTTTTCCGCTTCTGGGGAGACCGTTGATTGCGTTTGGGTTCACATTGTTTACTTGACATCTCTTTGGGCGAAGGCAGCCGGGGCCTTCAAGGTCGTTCCCCTTACCCTTCGCCAACTACATTGGCGGGAGTTGTAGATATTTACTTGTTTCCACTTGAGGACTTCTTGTCTTCTTTTTTGTATTCTTTCAATGATTGATTAATAATTATTTTTTCTTATTAAAAAAACAAACAGGATTTCAAATTCTAACTCCTTAGAGGAAGAGTTTTATTCATGACAGTGAGACTCGAGAGGGATTCAGGGGAGATTGTTATCGATGCCATGCTTATTTTGAGGAAGTTATCTTCAGATCCTATGGTTGAAGCCTTGAGGGGTTGCATTGGAACCTTTTTTGTGCTATCATGCTGTTTGGCAGGGCACACCCATGCTGATGGTACACAATAGTCGCAGGATACACCCATTCGGATAGTGAACGATAGTTGCAGGACACCCCCATCTGGACACACTCTCTGAAAGTTTGTCTCTATTTAGAATTAGAGGCATGCCCTGACGTAGTGCTAGAGCAGATGTAAGCAAGTCCCGGACTTGATGGTAATGGACACTCATCCGAAGAGATAAACAAGCCAGGTCTCGTCAGCAAGTCTCAGTCTTGATGGTACATGTGTGCATAGATTTAGCTGAATTTATCGAAGTGGGATAGGTTATGGCCTATGCAACTTAGGCGTCGCTTCTGGGAGGAGTTAGATGAGGTTATTCAGCAGGTTCCCCCTAGTGAGAAACTCCTGGTAGGAGGAGACTTCAATGGACACATAGGGGCCACGTCGGATGGGTATTCTGGTGCTCATGGAGGGTTCGGGTACGGAGTTAGGAACGATGGTGGCACGGCGGTCTTAGATTTTTCGACTGCGTATGACCTAATGGTAACCAACTCCTTCTACAACAAAAGAGAGGAGCACCTAGTTACTTTTAGAAACAGCACCGCTAAGACCCAAATAGATTACGTTCTTGTTAGGCGTGGCGACGAGGGGCGTGCATGGATTGCAAGGTTTTACCAGGTGCGTGTGTGTCGACCCAACATAGGATGGTCGTTTTGGTCCTTGAGATGAAGGGGTGGAAGAGGAAGAGAAGTGCACACAATGGCACCAAAATCAAGTGGTAGAATCTTAGAGGAATCGGGGGGAGTCAATTTAGGGCAAAGGTTGAGTCGGATAGCATCTGGAGAAGAGAAGGTAAGGCGAGTCAAATGTGGGCAGGGGTGGCGGATCTCATTAGGAATGCGGCGAAGGAGACTTTAGGAGTTGCAAGAGGGATAGGAAGTAGCAAGAAGGAATCCTGGGGGTGGAGTGAGGATATTCAAAACAGGGTGAAGGCTAAGAAGGTTGCCTATAAAGCCCTAATGGATAGCACTATAGATGAGGAAAGGGTGGAGAAGCGGGAAGTCTACAGAGCGGCAAAGAAGGAGGCAAAGAAATCAGTAGCAGAAGCCAAAAGTAAAGCATATGAGAGCCTGTACCAAAAATTGGCCACTAAGGAGGGAGAACAGGACGTGTACAGGTTGGCGAGAGCTAGGGAGAGGAAGACCAGAGACCTGGATCAAGTTCGTTGTATTAAGGATGAGGCGGGGAGAGTTCTTGTGGACGACGCGAACATCAAGAGGAGGTGGCATGGGTATTTCAATGAGCTCTTTAACAACGTTGGAGACGTAGCCATTTCGTTGGGAGACCTTACCACATCCGAGCAATACCGCAACTACAGCTTTTGTCGTCGCGTTACGAAGGAAGAAATCAAAGGGGCCATGCGGACGATGAAGAGTGGGAAGGCAGTAGGACCAGATGAGATACCCATAGAGGTATGGAAGAGTTTGGGGGAAGAAGGTCTATTGTGGTTAGTTAGGCTTTTCAACGTGATCCTTAAATCCGCAAGGATGCCGGAGGAGTGGCGACTCAGCACATTGATTCCTCTATACAAGAACAAAGGAGATATCCAAAGCTGCAACAACTATAGGGGTATTAAGCTACTCAGTCACACCATGAAGCTATGGGAGAGAGTGATTGAGAAGAGACTAAGGAAGAGTACTCTAATCTCAGAGAACCAATTCGGTTGCATGCCAGGGAGGTCAACAACGGAAGCGATTCATCTGATTAGACGTTCTATGGAGCACTACAGAGAGAGACAAAGGGACTTGCACATGGTTTTCATTGATTTGGAGAAGGCGTATGACAGGGTACCCAGAGAAGTTTTGTGGAGGTGCTTGGAAGCCAAGGGGGTTCCAGTCGCCTATATCCGAGTGATTAAGGATATGTATGAAGGAGTGAGGACTAGGGTCAGGACTACAGGAGGGGAAACTGAGCAATTTTCTATAGATATTGGGTTACATCAAGGGTTATCGTTGAGTCCCTTTTTATTCGCAACCGTCATGGATGAGCTCACTAAGACTATCCAGGGGGATGTGCCTTGGTGTATGTTGTTTGCCGACGACATTGTTCTGATAGACGAGACTACAGAAGGTGTTAACGCCAAATTGGAACTTTGGCGGGACACACTAGAGTCAAAGGGATTCAAGCTAAGTAGGACAAAGACCGAGTACTTGGAAGGCAAATTCACAAGAGATGGGGTTGCCTCGGATATGGAGATTAAGATTGGTACGGAGGTGGAACCGAAGAAGGATTGTTTCAAATATCTCGGTTCAATCATACAGGACAACGGCGAGATTGACGATGACGTGACTCATCGTATCAGAACAGGGTGGCTAAAGTGGAGGAGTGCAACGGGAGTTCTATGTGACAGAAAAATCCCACTAAAACTTAAAGGCAAATTTTATTGTACAGCCATCAGGCCAGCTATGCTATATGGGGCGGAGTGTTGGCCGGTGAGGCAGGTGCATGTGCAGAAGATGCGGGTGACCGAGATGAGGATGCTTCGTTGGATGTGCAACTCTACAAGAAGAGATAGAATTAGGAACGAAGTGTTGAGAGGCAAGGTGGGAGTGACCGATATCGACAACAAGATGCGAGAAACAAGGCTTAGGTGGCTTGGGCATGTGAGGAGGAGACATCGTGATGCACCGGTGAGAAGGTGTGAGAGAATTACACTTAGAGATTGTAAACGAAGACGAGGACGCCTGAAGAAGACTTGGGAAGAGGTAATCAGGCAGGATTTGACCCGTCTAGATCTTACCGAGGACTTGGTCCTAGATAGGAGAGTATGGCGTAGCAGGATCCGTGTAGAGGATCCGCGTTAGATTAGGGTTGTGCATTGGCTAGTACTAGAGGTTGATTCAGTTTGTTTATAGCCTGTAGCGTCTCCTTCAATTTATGTTGCTCAGTAAGTAGAATCTTGTGTTAGTATGTTGACTGATTTACTTCCCTTGCCCTTTTGATCATTCTTTACTGCTCTAAAAAAAAAAAAAAAAAGGTTTTCAAATGCATTTTAAAAAAAAAAAAAAAGGTTTTTGTGGGTCTTTCGGAAACAGTCTCTCTTCTAGGCGACTAGTTAGGGGCAAGACTGTGTACATCTGGACCTCCCCAGACCCCGCCCTAGGCGGGACACTTACTGGGTTGTTGTTGTTGTTGTTGTTGTTGGATAGGTTATGGCCTATGGGTAATACATTCTTACCAACTGTCCGTTGCGTACCTTCACCTTTCTGTTTCGCATAATTTTCTTTCTATGTTTGTTTCCCCCTCCCCCCACAGCCACATGGGTGCATGCTAGGCTTGAGCAAGCGTTTTACCTGGTTGAGCTGGGTTTGCTTCCCACCTCTTATATTTGTGGTCTTTTCCATGAGTGAGATGTCTCTAATTAGAGAAGTAAACATAAGAGAAGTTCAAATTCAGAGTTATCTGAGCCCAAAATTTCGTAAAATCTTTTGAGTGAAAACACGACCTTGCATTTTAGGGTAAGTGCCTAAGTGGAGACGGTGAAGTTCTAGATTTTTTTTCAGTAGGCAGCAAGGGAGAATGTTCGGCGACATGAGATTCTTGTTTGGTCTACTTTTATGAGTTTTTGGTTTCATTATGCATTGTTTTGTTTAATAAAACTCCAAAACTTCTTAGGCCATTGAGCTCGAAGCCAAGAGGTGGTTCTGTGAGCAAGATTGTGGAGATTCATGGTCTGGGAATTCACTGTAGCACTTTCCAAGGTTTTTCCGATTTCATGCATGCTGATGTTACTGGAAATAGTCAACAATGGCATAATGCACTAACTGATGTTGGTGAATATGAATATGTCGTGGTGCCATTTGATCTCTCTTTGCTGGTAGGCAACTATTCCTCGAGTTTTTTTTTCTTCTTTAAAAAGTGTTTCTCTTTATAAATTAATTATATTGTGTTTGTTATTTTGTTCTGTGTTTAAAATCACGCTGTCACACTAAAATTCACCCGTCAAACTGATAAATCACCCCTGTTGAGCTAATTTCAAACTTAAAATTCACCCCTACCAAACTTAAAATTCACCCCCCGTCAGACTAAAAGATCAACCATACTCCATACTCCCTTAATTAAAAAAAAAAGGATACCTTTCTCGTGTATATATAACATTCAATAGAGGATACCTTTCTCGTGTATATAATATCATTTCAGAGCAAGAGTTCCCATGAGTGCAGATCTCATCTATTACATTTTAGATCCAATGGCTCATGGTTAAGCAAATCAATATTTTCTTGTTTTTAAATGCAACCCTCTATCCAACAGAGGACTGCCACGTGGCTTCTTCCCCCCCATTGTGTCTCCTCCCCTCATCCTCATCCAGCTCCTGCCACCTTCTCGACGACTGCCGTCACCGCAATTGAACCGCCAACCGCAGCTCCCTCCACTCTCTCTCCTTCCCCTCCCCCCATGCTCGGCTTGCAAATCGACCGTGTGCTCGGCATGGAAACCTCCTGTGGTGTGAGAGCCCGGAGGCCCATGGGATTAATCAAGCAAAGCTTGGGTACCATGCTATATAAAAAAAGTGAGCCTGGAGGCCCACATAATTGTGGGTGAGTTGAGAACGATGTGCTCATCATCATGAATTCAAAGGCCGCCTGAGGTTCACCCGGTGACTGGGGCGACACTTGAGGTGGCTGGGATGGTGGGCCAGCTCAAGGGGAGGAGAGAGTCGGTGGGGGGGGCACCGACAAGAGCTCGCCAGCGAAAACAATGAAATCCACCTGCCTAGAGAGAGAGAGCAAACTGATGGAAATCTTTGAAGCACCTAGCCCAACAATGTAAGGTTGTGTCGACAAAATCTAGTCAAGACAAGTGTGTTCATAATGTAGCACTAGCTCCAGTGAAAGGTTGCTTGTTTCTTTTTTTTTAATCTTTTTCAAAAAATAAACAAAAATGTAGGCTATTTCTGCTCGAGCACTTTTACCTTATTTTGCCTTGTTTCCTTGAGAAGATGATGCCTTTCCATTTTGTTGTACTAGCTCAGTGAATTTGTCCTTAATAATTCGATGGCCATTTATTCGGTCTTAATATAATTTCCATGTTCATCTCTAGGTGTTAAAGTCTGGAAAGCTTGAGCTTGATTCTCCACAATATTCTGTTACCGCTGAGCTGACAAAACTGGTTTGTTGGTTATGCGGGTCTTTCTTGTTTCCAAGTTTTGATCAATATATTGGTTTTCATTATACTTAAATGTGAGTTTTCCATGTTTGCCTTTTAGGTCATGGCCATAAATCCAGCTCAACTGCAGCAGGTCTTGGAGTTTTCAGACTATTTGTGCACATGCCAGCTGAGGGAAAGGTAAGTTATGCTCTTTATAGTCTTGTAGTTTCCCTTTTCCCACTTCCGAAAACAAGTTTTGCTTTTTATTTAGAAACATTTGCTGGGAACTCCCTTCTAAGTACGGCCTTTGTTGATATATAATGATG
Organism: Tetragonia tetragonoides; assembly: GCA_038025085.1. Classification (NCBI taxonomy): domain Eukaryota; kingdom Viridiplantae; phylum Streptophyta; class Magnoliopsida; order Caryophyllales; family Aizoaceae; genus Tetragonia; species Tetragonia tetragonoides. The sequence continues at coordinate 13,643,332 of CM076140.1, read as the reverse complement.
AATGTCAAGTTCAATAAGTTATAACTATAGATTCTCACTTATTTTTATTTTTATTCTATATGGTAAAATTAGTAGTCTATAGTTGAAAATTCATGATCTTTATTTGTAAATTCATTATTTTATAATTGTCAATTCATAGTTCGCATATAAACTGAGTTTGATCTTACCTATTTCAGTGAGAACCAATGAAATTGTACTATGGAAAAAATGAAATTACATCCTGAAATAATGAAACTATTGTGATGCATTTTCTGAGGTGATAAGTTTGGGGGGTTCTTGGGTTTATGAGACAAGAAATCTTACTTGCTGAACCTCTAACTCAGTCTAGGCCACATGGTTAGGGATCAAAATGAGGATCTAATTCACTCACCTCACAAAGATATCAAGAGAGTTATGGGGTGTAATTGTAACCCGCAAAGGTAAACAAGGATTTAGGAAGCTCACAAAAGAAAATCTGTATTAATCACTGAAATCTGAACTCTGGTTGAACTCACAAAGAGATAATTTTCTGTTTAATCACTCAAATCTTAACCCAATGAAACTATTACAATAGGTCATTTATATAGGGGAAACAAAACATAAAACTAGCTGGGAAAATAAGAAACACATTTAGACTCAAACAAGTTACTTTCCTGAAAATGATACTCTAGAATATGAAAAATAAGAAACCTACTAGAACAAGTAAACTTCCTAAACACAATAACATTTCTAAAGAGAAATAGGATTCTAACAAAGCAAGAAATAAAACTAGGAAAGTAAAATAAAAGCCAATAACTTGCCAGACTTGACGCCGAGCAGCTTCCATATTTGCTTGTTCCTTGGGCTATTCCCTACGCTGATGCTCACGCATCATATCGCATCATATAGCTACCTAGAAATGGAACTATAGCTGAGATCAATGAAAAATTGTAGGGAAAGAATGAAACTCTACTGCAAATAATGAAACTAATGTTATAATAAACAAGGAAAATTTGTTGGAATACACCTAATATGTTTGATATTTTGTGGTGATACACCTAATTTTTTTTTTTTTTTTTTTTTTTTTTGATACACCTAATTTAATGAAACATTAATGTTGGACACACCATTTCTCATTTTCCGGCCAAATTATAAACGAAGATGACTAAAATGCCCTCACGCCTTCCATTTAAGTCAGACCCCTCCGTTCACCCCTCTTTTTATTTTCGAAATTGTTAGAAAAATAATTCCATCCTAACAATTTATGAAATTAACAAAGGTAAAAGCCACAATTTTCCATTCTTCAACTATCACCATTACATAGGTACTCAATTTACTACCCAAACCCCCATTACATAGCTCATGATACTCATGAACAAAAAAACCACACAAATCAGTCAAAACTTGTTCATGCCGACCTACTACCTAGTAAAATCCCTTCTTACAACCGTCCCTAACCCTTACTACAACCATACCCTAACCATTAAAAACTGACATTTTGAAACTTCAGGTCAATTCTTCTTCCTTCGTCACGTTTGTTAGCCAATCAGGCCTTCATCGTGCCATAAAAATACCTTTTTGGTGGCATGGTCATTCTCAAGACAAGCCTTGAACCTTGTTTTGGAGTTCGATCTCGTTCATGCGTTGACAAGGATAAGAGGCTTGGACTTCTTACATTTGCAAAAAATGAGAATGAGAAATGAGAAATGGTGTGTCCAACATTTTATTTTATTAGGTGTATCAATGCAATTTTTTTGATTAGGTGTATCACCACAAATGCCAAACATATTAGGTTTATTCCAGCAAATTATGAAACTTAGCTCACAAAAAATGAGAATGTGAGGTGGTGCAACGAGTATCTAAGCGTTTGGATGGGTGGAAGCGGGTCTACTTTTCCTTGGGAGGCAGGATTACCCTTATTCAGTCTTGCCTTTCTAGTATTCCTTTATACTACCTTTCCTTGTTTCGTTACCAGTTGCAGTGGCACGCAGGATTGAGAAGCTTATGAGGGATTTCTTATGGTCAGGGGTGGATGGAGATAGGGAGCATTTGGTGAGTTGGGATAGGGTGTGTCGACCTAAGGAGGAAGGGGGGTTGGGTGTGGCAGATTGGTTGTGAGAAATATTGCTCTTGTTGGAAAGTGGCTTTGGCATTTTCCGCCGGAACAAGCTAGTCTATGGCATCGGGTTATTCGGAGTAGGTACGGAATGCAGTGAATTGGCTGGGATGCACACTTGGCACCAGGGGTAACACATTCGAGTCCTTGGAAGTTTGTGTCTCAAGTTTACTCAGCTTTCTTGCCTTTAGTCGAGTTAAATTTGGGAAACGGTCAGAGGATTAGAGTTTGGGGGGATGTTTGGACTGGAGGGCAGTCCTTATGTGTGAGATTCCCTCGAGTTTTTCAGCTCTCTACATTACATGATGCGACCGTAGTCGACTTTCGCTGCCCACAGACAGGCTCTTGGAACCTTCATTTGCGGAGGGCCCCTCAAGATTGGGAGATGGATGAACTCACAGCTTTACTTGGCCTTTTGGAGACTATTCTTCTTTCTGACGGTTGTGACTCCAGGAGATGGGTTAGTGATTCCTCCGGAGAATTTTCGTGTAAATCTTTTCTTCAACAGCTCGGTACACCTACTCCCCGATTTCCTGTAGCAGATTTTATTTGGAAGGCTAAGGTGCCTCTCAAGGTGCGGGCTTTTGTGTGGACCTTGGCTTTGGATCGGGTAAATACTAATGATCTTCGTCAGCGGAGACGGCCGGGGGTCAGTTTGTTGCCTGATATTTGTACTCTTTGTCGGGCGAGCAGCGAGACAGCTTTGCATTTGTTCTTTACATGTGATTTTGCTCGCTGCATCTGGGGAAGGCTGTTCGGTTTTTTGGGAGAAACATGGGTTTGTCCTTCTAGTGTGGTGCAATTCTTCCAAGTGAGGTTCTTGGGGTTTGGGAGGGGAAAGGAGAGGAGGTTACTTTGGCGTAATGCAGTCTTAGTCTTTGCTATTATCTGGTGCCTCTGGTTAGAAAGGAATGCCCGAGTTTTTAATGGCGTGACCATATCAGTTGATTTGGTGTGGGATAGGGTCACCTATTTAGCGTCGTTATGGGCTAGAGCTAATGGGGCTTTTAGGAGTTATTCTATTACTCACATCCAGCGTAACTGGGCTGGATTAATTTGTAACTAGGCTCTTATTGGAGGACATCTTGTCCTCCTTTGCTGTACTTTTTGACACTTGAATCTTGATTAATACATACTTTCTCTTTATCTAAAAAAATGAGAATGTGAGGTTCACACCAAAGGGTGGTTCTCATGGGAACCTATGGAAAATACCTTAAACAATGTTTTTGCCATGTCAGAGGCACATACAATTTTACTCTTACACTAAAAATACTCTGGTTTTACATCTACGTAAGGTCTAAAGCAACAATCTCTTTTCTTTTCTTTTTGGAAAAACAAAAATATGCCGTTAGCTCTTCCCCACCCCTTTTTTTCTTCTCTCTCTCTCCTTTTTTCTTAATCTGGTATTTTGAGAAGGCTTCTGATCGCATGAGTAGGGATTTCTCGGATAGGGTTTTAGATAGTAAGGGATTTGAGAGTAGAAGTAAGCAACTGTTAATTCATACATTAGACACGAAACTGGAGACAGTAGACTAGCAGCACATGATGTATATACAAACTATATGAAGGAATACCTGTGCTCTACTGGTGTAAACAAGTCTGGTGTGCATGGTTTTAGCATACGCACTTCTGTTCATTAGTGTGACTTTGTAGGCCAAGGCACACTTGTCACTGTTTCTTCTCATGACCATTGCCTTTTTATTTTTTACAATTGCAGGTATGGACGCTACCGTCCGTGGGGTTATTCATTATCAAAGAAATTGAAGGGCTGGCAGAAGTTTTGGTGGCGCTATGCTCAAGAATCAGTCCTTTCTGAAGTTCGTAAGAAACTGAAGAAAACGTCATGGAGATACCTTGGGCAACGATTGTATGTTCCTCGTATTGACCTAGCATATCTAGTACTTAGAAGTTAGAATATATTAAACTGACTGTTTTAGAGGCCCCTGGAACGAGCCTCCTCACGACCGCTAAAGGTTTTTCTGGACATTAACTTCAGGGCCCATGAGATTAGTCGGTCGAAGCTCTGCCCCCCCCCCCCCCTTCCTTTTCTCCCTCTGTTTCATATTAAACGGCAGATTTTTCCTTTGTTTTTATTTCATAATATAAGCAAAATCAACATTGCCCCAGTGCCACCACTTGCAAAACAGAAAGGCTGCTTTTGTTGGACCGTTTATCCTATGTACAACCATTAGCAACTTCACAATTAAAAGATGAATGTTGTTGTTATTCCCATCCCAAACAGTAATGGATCTGTTGGCTCCATCAGAAAAATTCCAAATAGTATCTTGGTATATATGGCTTACAACAATCCCCAAAACCAATTTTGTTGCTCCTTTTCCCACTTCACTGTTTTTTTTCTTCTTCTTGATATTTACTCAGTTTCTTTCTCTATTCTCCATTGTGACATTTGGTATCTTGGTGTCTTTGTCCTTTTGCATTCTCTTCTTATTGAATTTAGTGCTAATTAATATGTGTGTTGGGTCAAAATTTTCTGTTTGTTATTGTAATTAGCCAGCCCAAGTATGTTCGTAACAGAACCTACTACGGTGGGAAGTCCACATTGGGCTAATACAAGGGGCTACTCCCAAACGGTAAGGCCGTGTTGCTTACTAGAAGGGTGGAGTCACTTATAGATGATTCACAATTTGGGGTGTTGCAGTTATAAAATGGAGGGATATTTATTTATCTGCTTATGTTGTTTTTCATATCACTTCATTCTCGTTCCCTGTGATACTTGCGTTCCCTTAGTTACAATGCTTCTATAGAGAAGTCCATGTGCACTTAGTCAGGTTCCGTCCTTTCCCTTCGAAACGTCCTAGCCTCTTTATGGGCTAAGGTTGTTGGGTGTTTTCGTACCTATCCTGTTACACAGGTCATGATGCATCAGTCTTATTGGTAAATAGACTCCTTTTGAGGACTCCTTGTCCTCTTAGGATGTAATTCTGTTTCTATTACTATTAATTTTACCTTCTCTTTATCTAAAAAAGGAATTTACATTTTTGGTTTGAACACCCTTTTCATTCCCATGCATATCTGGTGTGATGATGCTTTGGTTTGCTACTTGTGGGTAGTGTGATTTTGGCACCAGTTTGGTCTTTCATGGCCTCATCATCTGGCTTCATTGTCTTTTGTTGTGCTTCATGTTTGAATTATTAAACTGAAGCACTTTTGTATATCCAGGGATGATCGTAGGAAATACGTGAACTTATACAAGGTTAAGCTGAATTTCCTTCAAAAGGAAAAGGTAACAACATTTCCTTTCTTTCTGCGCTTTTGTTGGCACTTCAAATTTTGTTTGGTATGTGGGGTGTCCATAACAGACCTCAAGCATAATTGGGGGTTTACTTTAATTAGAATTTCTAGATTGTAAATGTTTCTATTTGTCAATAAAATTTTGTCTCAGCTATTAATGCATGTGTTTGAAAAATGACAGCTTTCACAAGCTGATGTCTCCTGCATAAGACAAGCATCTAACTATCCATGATCCAGTTCTACCTTTTTGTGAATTTCTGGATCTTACAACTTCCAGAATTTTATTAACTATTAAGGACAACAAAGAGACAAAAAAAATGCTAGTAAACTGTATATTGTTTTAATTAAAAGTCGAGTAAGGTAGTAGCTCTTCATGGTGAGTTTTCAGCACCTACTATAGTTTGTACGAGTGCTTGGTTGATATTTTGCATGTATTACTGCTATTTATATGATGGTAAACCAACAGAAGACTTACCTTTTAACTTTGTAATAAATCACCTTATAGGAACTATTTGAACAGAACTTACCCTTAAAATGCTCAACAAATGGTTGGTGGCATTTAATATGTGTCGACTTCTTTCTTAGATTATTTCGTGAAAGTTCGTGTGTAAAATGCGAATTGTTAGTAAAACGGTCATGGTTTTTTTTCATAAAACATAAATATTATAAATTGGGAGTTGTTTGTATCATTTATGCCCTTATTTAAAGAGGTGATTATTAGAAATTAGCAATCATCATTCAAATCCAATGCCTCAAGGAGTCAACCAAGGAGTTAAGCGACATCATTCCCATACTTCGATTTGTGATCTTACCCGCCCGGTAGGTCGAACAAACCGGGTGGACTGACAATTTCTTGAACTTCAGGGGGGGGGGGACTGGGGAGTGAAAATTAACCTCTTCTTCCCCTCGTAACTTTTTAAGGGGGAAGTAAAAATGAACAGCACCTAATAAATCACTCTTTCTTCACTTTTATGTTTTTACTTTTGTAGTTCGAGAATAATTTTTAGATTTCGTTTTCTCTTCAGCTGATGTTTGCACCCATTTTATCTTTGTGCTTGGATTACTGCTAACTATATTTTCATTTCACTTTCATTGATTCCCAGCCAGTTGATGAAGATGTTCTATTTCAGCTGGAGTATATGGAGAAAGATTCTGATGTAGATGATATCTTACAATTTCGATCCATTGCTGAACGCGAGTTAGAGGTATAAATAAAACCAGCTTATCAACTTTATCTTAGAAAACAAAAAAACAATACCAGCTTATCAAAGTCTGAAATAAGTTATTGACATATGATTCTACTGAAGCAGTGAAGCTTGTAGTCATTTTGCTTTATATGAAATTAATGACACGGATATTGTATGCCACTGTTTCCTTTGCAAATTTATATTTGGTTTTTTCTCATTTGCAGTGATCCCAAAGTATTTTCGTTAATTGGTAATGCTTCTGGTCGTTAACTTCAGGGCTCATGGGAATAGTCAAGCAAAGCTTGGACACCCATGTTATCTACAAATTTTTTTTGGTAACGCTTCTGTCTTTTTTAGGTTTCCCTAAACTCAACATCCTCTGAGGTCATGGAGGGTACGATTGACACTGAAGAGAAGATACTGATGGATGAGGTTTCATCCGGTAAAGCTCGTGGATGGTTAAACTGGTTGTCACGTGGTGTGCTTGGTGCTGGTGGAACAGATGATTCAAATCAGTTCTCTGGTGTAGTCTCAGATGAGGTCATAAAGGTACCTTTGCATCTTGTTGGTCATGGCTATCTTCCTATGTTCCTTTATCGGGTGAATGTTTATGGGTGTGTGATCTCGTGGGGTGCTTATTTGGCAGGATATTTGCGAAGCCACAAAGTTCCAGCCAGTGTCTTCAGTCAACTTTGCTCCTATTGGTACAATGTTCATGTTTGTAGTCAACTTCGACATTTCTGAGATTTCGTTGATGATGAAGAGCGGGTAAGGACTCTGCTTACCTTTGCTGTTGGATACAATTTTGCAAGTCTATATTATGTGAAGCATTATGTTGCTGTTTCGTTGTTGTCATATTATGCTGAAGGAGATCAAAGACATTTATCGTTGTAATTCATCCAGTTGTACTTGAGCTGTCCTAGAAGAGCAGAGGAAATTGAAGTTTTAGATGCTTGGAAAGTAAATTTGTTTTCAACCTTAGCATGCATCATGTTTTGAGAGATATTACCATCATCAACGTGAAAATGTGGATCAGCTACAGCGCTCTTGTTTTTACTCTGTTATTGGTTATGTCAGACAATATATCTTTTATAGTTGTGGGTGATCATATCCTTTCGAGTTTTCTGAACTCTAATTGCTTCATGTGTAACCCTGAGCTTAGTTGGTACGATCTCCAAGATCTATTCCAGAGGTTCCAAGTTTGAGGCTTTGAGCCCCCTCAAGGGCCACTGGAGGTTTTTATAGCCGTTATCCTTTGGGCCCACGGGATTAGTTAGCAAAATCCGGATACCCATTTTATCTAAAAATGGAAACAAATTGCTTCATGTGTTTTTGCTCTTTCTTTCTTTTCTTTTCTTTTTTTTTTCTTTTCTCTTTTTATTTCCTGTTCTGACATCAGTTTTCATAATGCTTGACTAAAAGCTCTGGTCTGCATCAAGTTTATTTGTAATTATTTTTTGAATATGCATCCAAAAATATCTTTGGGGGAGGGATGGAGGTATGAAGCGTATTACAATTGTTATCAGTGTTCAAAATTGTGGTATGGGTCGTGATCTGGGTAATGGTTGCGACGTTGCGGGATAGGAATGATACTGTCATACAGGTGACGTGTATTGGGTTGCAACCGTTGCATGAAGAATTTTGGTGTCGCTGTATTGGGTACCCTATCATGTACCTGGATTTTACGTTTTGGCAACCTTAAATTGATTACGTTGCTTATCGGCCGCTATGTCTGTATGATACTCTGATTACTATAATCAATAATGGAAAGAAATCAGTTCGAATTTGTCATGGGTTTGTACCATACTCTGCATTATCATACAGACCTCAAAATTGCAGTGCAGCTTGGCATACAGTTGGGAGTTCTCCTGGCGAAGATCTCAGAACGAGCTTTAAAGCCATCTTTTAGATGTTGAATTGTCTATTTATAGAACAAAGTTCAAATGATGAAATAGAACGTTGATACCTTCATCAGCAATTTCATCTACTTATGGTGGTTTTGTTCTTAATACTTGCTTTTAAATTTAATTCAAATGTTTTCTCACTATATATACTTTTGGATTTTCAGGATTGGGGGCCAAGAGATATCAAATCTTAGTTGCAATGCTGTAAGAGTTGAGTGCAAAGTCTGGGAAGAATCCACTGCCATCATAGCTAAGGTGGGCTCTGTAGAGGTTGTGAATTCTTCGAAGCAAACGGCAATTTTAAAAGTGAAAAAGGTTCGTTTAGTCTTATACACTCTACTTAAGTTGATTTATAACATGGAATTTATGACCTGATTTGTTGGTTTGTTTACATTTCAATATTTCGTGCTAATATGATGAATAACTTTCTGCTGCTTCTCCCCTATATTATTGGTTGAATGATCACTCCCTGATGCGTTGGCAATTGAAGATGTTTGATTCTACCATCAGCTAATTCATGGAATGGAATGATGTGAACTGTGGACGTTTAGTACAAAATGGTAATCCTACCAATCTGGAAAATTTTATTGGGACAATAGATGGTACTTCATAAGACAAGGGGTTTTAGCTGGAAACTGTCTAAGGCAAACCGTAGGAACTGAAGTGCTGAACGGTGAATTGAGCCTGAAGTGAAAGCAATTAAGCTTTCATGTGATCTAGATGGAATAGGAAAGACAAGCAATCACTTTTTCAGATGAAGGCCGATTGAACTCCTAACATGCATGACTAATGGAGTGAAAACCTGGCCATTTCGTTTTGATGGTGTACTGTCTGATTCTACGAACATGTCAATGGAGTTTGGTGTCAGTTTTTTAATTATTGTGGTTTTCCAAATGATCATGAGCCTCTTGGACATTTTAGTCCTGGTGTCGCCCAAGATTAGCCTCTCTTGTTGTGGAAGTTATTGAATACCCTATGGTGGTGCCTCTTGGAGACCCTATATGAGATGGTCCCTAAGAGGTTTAATGGATGGAAAATCTTTCGCCAGGATACTTTAGTTCATGGTTTTCCTCATTATTTTCTTACCTGTCTACACTTGTTTCAAACCCCTAAAAAGTTGCTAGAGATTTAAGAGGATTATGATTTGATGGATTAAGGCCCTGTCCACTTCAGCTGAAATTTTTTAGACTGAAGTTTACTAATTTGACTTACTAAACTGAAACTGCAACAAGGATACTTTTTTTTTTGATAAGAAATTTTTTTATTAATCAATTGTTAAATAATACAAAAAGGTGGAGGATAAGGAATCCTCAATAGCAAGAAAAAATATCTACACATCTCGCCAATGTCGCTGAACTAAGGTCACCAGGACGCCCTTAAAGGCCCCTGCCGCCTTTGCCCAGAGGGACGCCAAATAAACTATGTGATCCCAATCAAAATCCGGAGACTTCTCAGTCTCGGAAAAGACCCTCGAGTTCCTCTCCAACCAGATGCACCAAAGAATAGCCATGCAGGCACACCTCCACAACAACCTCCCCTCCTTACTACTCATCGCAGCAAATCGTAATTGCAAGAACTCACCCACCGTAGCTGGGCACACAAAACTCTCCCCACACAGCAATCTATCCCATAGGTTTCTAGCAAAATCACACAGCAAAAACAAAGGCAAGTAATCCTCCCCACTATGACGACACATCACACAAAATCCCCGGTAAAAGGGTCCAGCCAGGTCTACGATGTTGCTGCATATCATGTGTTCACCCTACCTAACACCAAAGTCCACACAAAAGCGCGAACCTTCGATGTAACCTTAGACTTCCAAATAAATGTAGATAAAGGAAATCGGGGAAACTGAGAGGGAAGGCTAATGTAGATAAAGGGTAGACAGCCGGAAAATCCCCTGGGATATGTGAAAACTGCAACAGGAATACTAATAATGATGATAGTAAATAGTAGTTAAAAAAACAAAAGGTTATTATGTTGTTGTTATTGTTGTTGCCTCAGTGCCCCTGGATATTCAACTTTCCATTTCTGAACTCATGGGAATCAAAAAGATCCAGAAAGCGAAACATGGCATCCCAACCACAAAAGATCCAGAAGTTGCGAAATACATGCTTTTTATGCTTGAAGTGCTTAACCATTCTTGTTAGTACTACCATTATCTAGCCGCCGTACTCCCCAATCTTTGATAATGTTTTATGTGGGTCTTATGGAAACCACCTTTCTGCTAGTCTTCACTAGTAACGGGTCAGGCTGCGTACATCTGTATCTAAATTTTGCTGTAGTCTAGATTGTGCTGAGCAGTTATTGGACTAAATAGATCCTTAGTCTTGTGTCACTGAATTTCTATTATCATTATTGTATTTAGATAAGAATTTTTATAACTAAAGACCGAAGAACCATTACAAAAGTAGCAGACAAGGAGTCCTCAATGTGAAAAGCAAAAGCAAAAGTGAACTATAAGTCACCCCACAAACATTGAGCATCTGTGAGAGACGCTCCCTAAAAGCCCCAGCCGCCTTACTTCACATGCCTTCAGATTTAGGGCCATGATTTGGCGTGGTTAAATCTTCATTGATTTGAGCTAGTATATCACTTTGTTATGCTAGTGGCTATACGTGCTTCTGTAAGTTCCATGAACCCCTGTTTGTGAGAGTATACGAGGAGATCTAATTGCTTTTGAAGGCTTAATGGTCTTAGGATACCCCATTAGTGTATTCTATGTTTACCAGTCCTGTACTCTTTTGTATATATGATGAGCAATCCCTGCGGTCTCAATTTAATTTTGTTGCTTGTTTGGCGTGCTTCTGAGCTCAAAAAAAGATACGAATTTTAGAGTTATGTTGACCCTTTGCCTAGATGTCTCTTTAATGTGTCTCCGGAGTAAAGGGTATTGTGTACACCTTTTTTTGCGTTGTAGCATGGCTTGGTCGCTGTAGCAGAGACTTTTTGATGTTAACGGCAGGTTTAGGTTTGAGAGTGGAGAGAATAGGAGAACAAGCTATTTGGTGCTGCCAATTATTGCTATCTTTTGGTGGTTGTGGCTTGAGTGCTATTCTCGTGTCTTCTCTGGGATGACCCATTGGGCTGAATTTGTTCGGATTCTGGTGCTGTAACAGACTTTACTGTTAACAACGCTTGTAAAGATGCGTCAATTACTGACATCCAGCAGAATTGGGGTTCCTTTTAATTAGATGGTAGATACTTCTCCAAGGATATCATGTCCTCGTTGGCTGTACTTAACCTTTTTTGCTGTGCTAATACAATCTCTTCCCTATCTAAATAACAATTTATCTTGACATTAGCCCTTCAATTGTTGGTTCTGGATGACTTCTGTTGGAATATTAAACTTTATCGTTAGTAAAGTCATTCTGTTTCAATTCACAGGAAATGACGGACAAGATTGTTGTTTTGAGTGAGAAACCTTCTACAAGCATTGAAATTGATATTTCACCAAAACATCAGAAGGCTGAGTTGATACTCAGGGTATGCTAGTATTTTAAGTTATCCATGTTATTTTTCTTTCACTTACCATGTAGCCAATAGGCAGTGATAGACCATTCTGACCGTTAGATTTACTTGATTTGATCAGGTTCTCGTTCAGCCTATTGAAGTTTATTGGGATTTCATGTTCCTTCATCACTTAATGGAGTTCTACAGTGTTTTGGGGTCCCATAAATCTCTAAAGCAGAGGGTAAGCAATTAGTTTTCATAATGTTGCTTTCTTTTGGTACCAGATACAACTGCAGCTGCAAATCTTTTGTTCCTTCAACAATAAATCCATATGGATTTCCTGTTAGGTGAACTAAAGGTATTCATTAAAAATTGAAGATATGTGGACAACGACATCGTCATCAGTTAAAAGAAAAACAAAAGCAACTGATATGAATTTACCATCCAATGCTGTGATTTGCTAGAATAAATTACTGGCAAAAACCATAATGTCATTGATAAAATTGGTTTGTTCATTTAACCTAAAGAAAGTCTCATTTGGAAATGCCAATTGGATTTGTTCAGTAATATTCAAAGCTGAAAGTTTTATAGTAGCAACTCTTAGATCCAATTTAAGTGGACAATATCCTTGTATCGTAATATCCTTATGCTGCGGCGGAGGAGACCTGATTGGACCCTTTGCCTGGATATGTATGTGATGTGCCTCCGGAGTAGTGAGCCTCAGCACATCTATTTTACAATGTGACTTGGCTCTGTCGTTATGGCGCATAACGTTCTTGATGTTTGGGTTTGTCCAGCAACTATTGAACAACATTTGTTGACTAGGATATTGGTCTTCGTAGGGGGAAGGAAAACAGGTTGCTTTGGTTGTCTGCAGTCAAAGTAATTGGGGTTCCGTTTAATTAGCTTTATTTTTAGGAATTCTTGTCTTAAGATTAACCGTTTCCATTTCTCAAGAATATATATTTCTTATCTTAAAAAATCATATCAGTAACGGATGTGACCTTTCCAGGCAAAAAGTCGGGAGTCAAAGTTAGTTTTCTTTGACCGTTGATTATTAAAAGTTATATCTATATGAAATTTGCAATGTGCCTTCTGGATTCTTCTTGAAGTAGCTTAGCTCTGTGATGCTCGGATCCCACAACTAATCCTGCCGGACCTGTGTAGACATGACACAACTCGGGTACGGACGTGGGAATGTGTCCGACACGCTGAAAAACAGATATACACGACTGCCTAATGTTACAGATCTGCCGTTGGGAAGCTAAGAATAAAGAGAGCAGGAGAATGAGAGAGAAGAATGAAGGTGAAAGACAGATTTACTGATTTGATGTCTCTGTGTATGGTTCAGCTCTCCAGGCATGACCAACCAAATCTCCCGATTTCCAAAGATAGATAGATGGATAGTACCCAAATATTTTTTTGGCGTGTCCCAATGTCTATATTTGAAATTGGGACTAAATTTTTTTCAAGTCTGACTCTTAGATCCATACCCGAGTTTGACACCTGTACCCAAGTTCGAGTCTCATACGTTAAGCATGTGTGACTCTTAGATCCATACCCGAGCCGCACACCCGTACCCAAGTCCGAGCATCATAGGTTTTAGCTACCTGTTTGTTCAAAGAACGATTTAGCTATCATGATCCTTGAAATATAAATGGTTTAAAATTGTTCTAGAACTCTAGAAGACATCTAAACATCAAAAGAGGAAGGTGAAATCCGAACTGAAGGAGTAATGAATCACTACAAAGTTTAGACTAATGCACTAATGTCATTTAACTTTCAATTTCCCATTTGAATCTTTGTTTGCTTTCCTCCCGAGCTAGGGGTTATACTTCATTTTGCGATCCTTATAGCAGTAGAGGAGAATTAGGTAACTTTGAGGGTAGGTATTCCACTTTTGGTATTGCTTATTCTATATTGCAAATTGCTTCTTTTAGTAATGAATTAGGTCACTTATTCTAGAGTGATGCGATGACAACATGAAGAGTTCTTTCCCAGGTTGAATGAGTAAGAGGATTCTTGTATTTGGTGATTTGATCGATTTGCGCTATTCAATAACTCAAGTTGTTGAAGGTGCTATATTAGTGGACCTTGGGTTGGTATTCTTAATTATTAGCTATTAGCCCATAGAGACTAGATAGTACATACAATTATGACAATTTGTCCAAGTCAGCTATGCTCTGCTACGTCTATAGTGCCTTAATTTTAATCAAGCATATTGGGCCCTTTGTCTCGACTCCGGAAGCCAGCCGAAAAGGAGGAGCTCTTGTTGGCATAGGTAGCATAGTCTGAATCTTACAAAGGTGTCATAATACAAATTTTTATCCAATGCGGGGAAATTGTGGTGTCTAATTTCATAAAATAAATCCGTTTCTGTGATTCCAATTTGTCTTTAGTTATGTGCTTTATTCTTATCTGTCGGTGGCATGCTGTAGCTTTTTTGTTACTTGCTTAGATATGCATGATTACTTTTTTTGTGGGATCAAGGGAAGAAAGATCTTCATTACTAAGAAGCCATACGGCATCTCCAAAGCCAAAGTTCCCTAAAAACTTCATACATGATGTTAAAATGATGGCAAATGCCTTCTATTTTTCCTTCATCTTTTATTTCTTTTTAAGCCAATTGTCTTGGAGCTTTACGATGATGTTAATGTATTTTCTGATCACAGGTCCTTGTATCGTTGAATGGGACTAGAGACGCGAAGTCTCGACTACTATCTAAAAAAGAGTGAGTGATACGACATGGATGCCTTGACATAAATTTAGTTTGTTGTATGAATTATGTTTCAATGAGCTGATGAATTTCTGTAGTAAGCATGGCAAAAATGGAAACTCATGAAGTCATGATGTATAAATAGATATTGAGACATTTGATGACGCAACACTGAATGAAATTGGTTTATTTAATTATGATAACCGATGAAGTAAAGCTATCATGATGCCTAGAAATGTTTTCAGTTGATTAGTTGGGCATAAGTTGCATAAATTTTCTGCAATCATTGGTTAATGAAAAAGTATAACATGAAACCAATTGGAAGGCTCGCAAAATCGGAATGTGTGGCGCAATTAACTACTCCAAGATAGTGGGCATCTCATCTTAGGGAGTGACTGGAGAGACCCTTTCATTTGGTGGAGATTAGGGATGCTGTGTTTTATGATGTCTGTTTTGGAGATTAATGGAACGTGAGCAAGGAGGGTCTTTTATAGTCTTTACAGATTGTCATGCTACCATGGTGGGTAGAGGTATGATTTCCAATTTTATAACCCTCGTTCTTGATATGGTCGGTTAAGGTTTGGGATTTCTGGCCCATTAACTTGCCAACTAGTGTGTATAAGATCGTTACTAAGTTTGTTTCCATTAGAATGGGAGCTTTTCTTTGCCCCCCTTTGTGGTGAAATTGATGCTAGATTTTGATTGGTGGTTCATGACACACAACTTACAAAGTTTCAGGGGTTGGGATTTTAAAGAAACATAAAATAAGGTCGGTTGGGGCTTTTTGGATTTGGTATTTGGCAAGAAGGGTTTCGCCAAGAGATAGCACATGTGGATTAAGGGATGCCTCTCCAATGCTATCTAGATTTATTAATGCCTCTAGGGGGTGATTTTAGTTCTCTCGTGATATGTGGCAAGGGAATTCCCTTTTTCCATGTGTTATTGAGATAGAAAAACATGTTTGCACATGTTTATGTGTGAAGGCATCGGTTCTTTGATATTATGGGGAGTTTTTCCAATGGCTTGTGACTATTGTCTTAACATTTCCAGGTGTGGCATGCTAGAGTGGGGAGGGGTGAGTACTAAGGAGTATAAGTTGCTTTTGGTGTGCAATTCTTCAGTGGGGAACAGTTGAATGGGCACTGAATGTTGCTTCTTTATGGGCGAAAGTGGCTAGGGGTCATAGAAGGTTGGCAATTACACACATCCAATGGCAGAGGGGAAACTTACAATTAGATATTTGATCGAAGAGTCCTTGTCTTCCTAGACTGTAATCACCGTTTGTGTTATTAATAGAACTTCTCTTGCTAATAAAATAAACAAATTGAAGAGTTGGGGAAGGAGATATAAAATAAGTGTTCTAGGGGGTAGTGTTGTAACACAGCGACTGACTCTACGGCTGATGGTGTTACCAGGTTAAGCAGGAAGCCGCTTTGGCCTCATGCTTTGTCCTCACTTGCATACTGCCATACAAACTGGAGGTCCCCCATCCTGACTATGCACATGAAGCACAATTAACTGTTTCGCTTCTTCAGTTATGGGATCCCTAACAGAAGGTGCACCTTGTTGATATAGGTAATACAATCAAACCCTTGAACCTCTCCTTAACTTCCCAATTGTTGGGTATTACACCTGTCGTTGGAAAACAATACTAGATTTCATTAGACAACCAACTAAGTAACTTGTGTGGGAACAAATCAGTGATAAGGGCCTAGTAATGCTAGTTATCTTCATTGCTGGTCCCTCTCTTGGTGCTATTTTGCAAAATATGGTGTGTGCACATGGCATGTCCCTTGTCATGCAGTACATATCATCATGAGATGCATGTTTCTATGTGTCTGTGACTGTATCTATTATATCAGTTGACGATATGTAACACCCTAGCCCCAGCCCCACTGCGTCATTGGTGGTCACCCATCCCCCAGACGCCAAGAAAGGAGTTTCTAAGGTTTGGTATCCCTGAAAAAGAGGTGCACCTTGGTGATGTCAGTAGTATCATCAGACCATTTAAGTTCTTCTCATCCATGAAATCTTTGAGGCATTACTCAATCGTTTAATGAAACTTCTACCTGATCACTTGTCCTTGAATTGAATGCTCATGTATCCGATCACTTGTCCGTGAACACAATTATAATACTCATCTGCTGCCGTTAACTTGGTGGTTTTTGTGTGGCAATTCGTAATGTCTAATACATGTATCCGATTCAGGTACATTTTGTCAAGTCGACAAAGAGTGATGTGGGATGTTAATTTTCTCAATATCTCCATTTGTTTGCCTTGGGATAACATGGATTCAGAAACCTGCAGCGTGGTAATTTCTCCTAGTTTTATGTTTCAAATGGTGATATATCCAATCCACAGTTGTCTTCTGCACTTGCATGCATATATACTCTTTCATTTTTTTTCTGCTTTTCGAATTATCAGTTAAAGGGATTACTTCTTTTTAGGATTAGAATTTGCCTCCAAAACATTTTGCATTCTCTAGTTTACTCCACAGACTCCACGCCTATGCTTCTCCATTTCTCCTAAATAGGGCATATTTGTGGATCTTCCACATCTGACCCTGGATACGGTATACAAATCGACATGAGCTGGACAGATATGACTCCGGGACACTTCTTCCTTGAGCAGCAGCAATTACAACTTCATTGTAAATAATGATCAACTTGGAGAGGTTAACCAATTGATATCGTTGGACGTGCCTTCAACCTCCACGGATGCCGATCTGGAACACTTGACCTTCTGTGTTCTCCTTGTTTATATCCTTTGTTTTGGATCTCAAATCACCAGTAGTCCTTCATCTACTTTAAAGATCACAAATTCACAACTCTTTTCTTCTTACAAAGGAATACGGCTGTCCTTTTTAACTCGCTCATATGTCTTTCATTCTTGAGCTTACAATTTTACAGAAGCTCTCTTACTTTTATGTGAGCAACTCTTCCTTGCTTATTCATTTATTTATTATTAATTCTACCCATCCATTCTGCTGAAGACCGTAATTGCTCCTATTAACTCTATGCCAGAGGGAGTCTGACTCTAGAGTAAAACGCCATAACAACTTACCCACAAGTGAGTTGTGCTTGGACACCAATCTGCCAAAACCCAACCCCCCCTCTGGCTCTGCCTTAGGTCTATTGACTAAATCCCAACTAACCAAGTGATCTAGTTCCTCCTACTCTCATCAGCCCCAGACCACAAAAATCACTCATCATCCTCTCCAGTCTATTGGCCACACTGACAGGAATCTTAAACAAAGACAGGAAGTAAAGCTGGATCTTAGCCAAACAGAAAGGAAGAATAGTAATCCTCTCACCCAAAGAAAAATACCTTCCGTTCCACCCATCTAGATGCTTAGCAACCCTAGCCACAGCAGGCTCCCAAAAGGACACAAAATGGAGATTCCCCCTAGAGCAACACCCAAGTAAGCGGTTACTGTTGAACCTGACACCCTACTAAAGCGGCCAGAGAGCGCATAACACTACCCTCCACACACACACAAGACTACACTTACACAGAATGATCTTCATCCCTAAAACAACCTGAAACACCTGTAAAATAATGATCACCCTCTTAAACCCTCAACATCAGCAGTAAGAAAGATAGTAGTATCATCAGAGCAATTATAAAAGTGTCCCTTTGTTATTTTAGAAATATTGTTTGTTGGTCATTTCTAGAATTGCTCTTATAAGAGCCGGTGAAGATTCCTTCTTGCGTGGTGTCTTACTTAATTTTTCTTTCAAACATCGTGATTTGCTGCAACTGTTCTAGGTACATCTAAATTGACATCTGTCACATTTGAAATGATGGTGAAGAGGGAATTGCTGTTAGTGGCTCGTTGCCTGGGTAACTTGGTGGGCTTTTGAATATATCTTATCTTTAATTTCATCAAACTGTCGTATGATTGAGTCGAAAAACGGAAGGCAATTAAAACTTCTTTCTCTGAATTTTCATTATGGATTCAGGCCTAAAATACTTTCTATTTTGGAGATTGTTTCCTTCTTTTTTTCATTTTTAGGTAATTATTTTTGAAATTGCTTGTGTACATTTGTCTTTTTTGTATTTTCAGTGACTTTGTTTATAGGTTATTGGGGAACCGGGGGAGATGACCATACCAACATCCTTGGATCAACTTTTTCCCATTCCTGTTGAGCGGTGTCCAAGCATGGACTAAGGAGTTAGTTTGTAACTGCTTTGACTTGTGTAGGTAATGCAGGCTAGGGATCTTCGGTTTTATTCTAAATTTGATGTCACTCCTGGTGCATCCACAAAAGATGATCAATATCAAATTGCAAGCGAATGCCCAGATATGGAACATGGTTGTGATATTCTGGGCACATTGCAGCTCAATGACATATATGACCATTATGAAGTTAGCCTGGGTGATTTTCAGGTAAGTCTCTATCAACTTGGTTCTACTGATGCCTGCAATTTAGTATTGAATTGGTGGGCTTTGTGCTCATGCTGCAGATGACATTGAAGCTTCCCAGTTATCCTGAAGGATTCTCAATTGTGGAAAATTTTTGTGCTTCCATGGCTCTTGCTCATTGCATCATCCCAGACGAATCAATCCTGAAACAACTAAAGGTGACTGTATCACATTACTTTTTTTTTTAGATCTAGGAGAAATTATCTTAATGAGAAAATCAAACGGTTACAATCTAAGAGGGAAGGAAGTCTTCAAAAAGAAAAGTAATTGCAAAGAACCCCAATTACGCTGGATTTCAGTAATTGACACCCCTTTAAAGGAACCCTCCCCCAACCTCGTTTAGAATATAAAAAAAAAGGTTTTCGTATTTTGCTGAAAAAGCCGTCTCCGGCTTTTTGAAAAGGGCACTTGGCTTTTCAAATTATTTTGGGAAAATCCGTCTCTGTTTTATTTTCTGACTCCGTTTCTTATCCATATCCGTTTCTGTTCTCGTGCATCAAAGCTTGATACCTTGAACTAAAGGAAATGCTTGAATCAATTATTTAGAACCTAACATCTGTACAACTATGTTAGTATCAAACTTCTACTTATGCGTGTACATTTCATAAATTAGAATTTAGTATGTCAGCTAAAGTTGAAGGACCAGTACTATCAGAGCCTATGTATGCAAAAGAGTACCAAGTGTAGCCTAGGTGGAAGAATCTTCTGGCAGCTGGTGATTTGCTAGACCCCCACAGAGGACAACTATGTCCTCGATAATTATCCAGGCGGTGTTTGTTATTTGCCTTCGAAGAGCTAATTTAAGTTCTCGTTAGATGGAGGTATGTTGCTTTAGTAAGAGTCAGTAGTCGAGACCAAATGTGAAATCCTCCTGACTTGCAGTTGTTCAGTTCTAGAATCTTCGCTGCCATCAACAAGTGACAAAATCAATAAAAGGAAAGTGTCACACACTGTTGAGCCCTTAGGTCCAACAATACAAAAGCCTTAATGTACTTAAGATCCTAACTCGACAAAGCCTCCTGTAAAATTTCTTCACCTTGTTGTCTTCCGCATGCATCACTTTGTTGCTGATGGAATCATTGTCCAGAATTCAGCGCTCCATCTTGTCTTCATCCATAATATCCATAGAACGTTGTGTTTTAACAGGGCTGAAAAAAATGAGAGTTTATTCCTTCACTCTGCCCGCTATTGGACTATACAGAAAAGTTTTAATGAGTTTTGTGTTGCTAACATGGAAACTCGGATTCTTTCTTTACTCCATAAATTTTGGGTACAAAAATATAGAAAAGGTATTATGGAAGTATGTGGTACTGGCCATTATATTTACCTGGGAACTTAGTTCTAGAATGTTCAAGAGCCAGACATCAATTGTAGTGTGTGCCAACAATATGTTCTTTCTTGCACTAAAAAACTAAATAAATAATATGTTCTTTCTGGATATTAATATTGGGCAGAGAGGGAGCTAAACGCTTAAAAAAGACAGCAAGCATGAACTTTCGCTAGCGACCGAGAAAGTCCGATAAAGCTTGAGTTAGCCTTTTTCGAGCTTGTCTTACATGGGATAATGTTGCTTTAGTTGTTTGTCTAGCTTTTCCATCATTGTTAGAACTACATATCCTCCTTGCACATTCTTCTGATCCTATCTTCTAAATAAAGTTTTTCTTTTCTTTTTTTTAAAGGATAAATTTCATTGTGGTATACCGAAGTTTCAGTAATTACATTGAGGTATACCATATGGAAACCCTTAGTGTAAAAAAAATTTCCGATGACCGGAGTAGGTAAAACGACAATTATAACCTCATTAAAATTACAACCAAACACATTTTCATGAGCCTCCCATTTGCGATTCTTTCACTTCAATTGTACAAATTACAAAATTCATTAACTTTCTTGCTTAATCTTTCTTGTTGGATATTGAATTGATTTTATGTGAGGTTGTGTACTTGTGTTAATGAAAATTTGAAGGAGGATTAAATTTAATTTTTGGAAAAAAATAATTCATTGACTTATATTGGGGGTAATTTGGTCTTATAAAAACTCTCAAATTTCAAATTTTAAAATGGAAGGAAAAATGGCCGGAAAATCGGAAATCGTCTAAATTGCCATCGGAGTATACCTCACTGTAATTAGTAAAACGTCAGTGAACACAGTAATATCGCTATACCTCAATGAAATTTATCCTTTTTTAAATATGGAAGAGGGGGGGGGGGGGTGGGTTACAAAACCAAGTCTCTCTTTTAATCAAAAAGAAACATAATTCGAGAATCATAGATGTAGTACCTAACCTGGAACCATTAATCAACCACAGCCAACCACCATGTTCTTGATAGCTTTCTCAAACCTTGATATTCTAGTCTTCTGAGCTTTCTGAGGCACAGCTTCCATCGATGTTTATCCTCAGTCTTCACATACTTGACTTTTCTCTGGGATTCTTATTCTCAAGTTAGGGCAAAATCTGCTTGTCACACAATACTCTTGAAATTTCTCTCCATTTTTTCAACTTACAATGGAATGGGTTATGTACACTCCTTGTGAAAACAGGAAAAAAGAAGATATGTAGCATGTCCTGGCCTTGTGTCAGGACTTGACATCTCCTGAGATTGGTGTATTTGGCATGGGCATTGAATAGCTGTACATGCTTGTTAATGCTCTATACATCTTAGATATTTAAGGAGGATGATTATGCTTTTAAAGAGGCATATGTTTCTGTTACGAAAGAAAATTGCTTTGGCTAATGTGTTTTCCTGCCTGTCTGTTCCCATGCTTTCTCATCCATTGCTCCCGAGCATAGATTTCTTAAATATAATAGTTTTGTTTTCCTGCCTGTCTGTTCCCATGCTTTCTCATCCATGCTTTTTTATAATGCAGGCTCATTTTGTTATATCATCAATTCATTTACACTTCTCTGCTTCTATATATTCTGCGTTCCTGAGCCTAGCTGACCATCTACGCTTTGTATCCTCCAAGTGTGGACAAGACAGAGGGAAAGCTTCTTGTTCACCTATCGTGACACCAAGTTATCAGACCATGCCATTTTGCTGTTCTATAACTGCAGAGTTTGAGGTGTTCAAATTGGAAATTAATCTTGAAGACAATAAAGACGATTGCTCTGCCCTGCTGCTCAATCTAGGACATCTACATTTGCGGTAAGGGTTGATGCATTCCACCCTCTCTCCTCCTTTCCACATTCCGCCCCCCCCCCCCCCCCCGGGCCTCCCTCCCCCTAACTGCAATTATGTAGCGCATTAGAGAGCGACATGTGATTAGGAACCACCATGACTTTTGCATGTTGGTTCCATGTCAATGTCGGCAATGTGGCGAAATAAGCTGTTGCCACCACTGCAGGATTGTCACCCCCTAAATCTTGAATTCATGCACACTCCTAATGTGCTATATTTGTGTTTATTGCAACTATTTTGAGCTTCAGTGTTTTCACATTCTAATCTTGCATAGTTTTATATATATTCCATTGTAATTTTAATTATAGGTATGCTCAGAAAGGAGTTCGCGAATGCTTGGTCTCTGTTGGGGCAGTAAAGATCATTAGTTACAGCCAGGGAAATGAGGGTGACAATAATATTTTGAGCTCATCCAGGATGCTTGGTGACGGCGACCTTGCACATTTACAGGGAATAAAAAACCAGGATAGTGGTGAGCAGGACAATTCATTGGATGGATGCTTTCTTTTGCAGTATCAAGGTCTTAGAAGTGGGCACTTGATACGCCATGATATTACAGTGCACTTGAGTGACATTGAATTTCATTGCTATCCTTACATAGTAAGATTGCTGGTTGAGTTTTGTGATAAATTGTTGGTTGATGATAGCTCTGGTGTTGACAACTCGTTCAGCCCAACGGAGTTGAGCCGAACAGAAGCTCCTTGTTTTGGTTTATCAAACCTCTATGAGAATGGACTCACTGAATGGGATAGCATCCCTCTGGATCAATTCCCATTTTTAACAATACAAAATTCTGGTTGTCTTCGTAACCTTGAGAGTAACATCCTCATTCCTGAGTGGAGAAGCTATAACCTTAGAGACAAGAATATTAAGTGTCCAAACAAGTGTAAGAGTTGGAATTCTCCAGTACTGAAGGCCCCTGAGGCAAGTGATCACCATCTTGTGGCGAGTCATTTGGATACAAGTTTTATTAAGATAGGATTAAACATTGCAAATGTTCACTTACATTTTCATGATTTATCATGTACTGTGGGTAGCATTACTCTTCCAGTTGGTAAAGCATCATTTGTAAGCCATACCGACTCTTTTGATGTGCTATTTTCTGTGGAGGGGCTAACTCTCTACTCATCTTGGTGGACCTATAACTTCCAGAAGTTTCTTTGGGGACCTTCACTAGTTAATAGATCTCCTATATTAAATATAAGAGCAAGGAGAAGAAGTATTTGCCAATCAAGCTCTGATTTGGAGATAAGCTTTGGTATTCAACATGTTTGTTGTGTTGTACCTCCTGAGTATATAGCAGTATTGATTGGTTATTTTTCTTTGCCTGATTGGACATCAAATAGTGGAAAGCATAATGTTACTGAAAACAGTGAGCATTTCTCAGAGAATTACCCCACTATCTACAAGTTTGAAATATTAGAATCCATCATAATGTCACCTGTGGAAAGCGATGAGGACCGGTTTCTGAAGCTTGAAGTGCAACAGCTTTACTGCAGTTATATTCACAATGATGCTTCAGGAAAAACATTGGATGATGTTTTCTCTGAATTTCCGATTCTGGACGATCATGAAGCTGAAAAAACTCACTCTTTGGGTATATTTGGTCGTGATTTGTCTCTGTCATTGCTGCTCAAGGATTATGGCCCTGATAATTTAATGTCTGATCAACAGAAGGGGCATGAAAATACTTTAGTTCAATCATGTAGTTTTGATTTATGGCTCAGGCTCCCAGATGAAAGTCAGTCGTCTCGACCAAGCTCCTCCTCTTCAATACGGATAAAGACGAAGATTTCGAGTTGTGAAGTTGCTGCTGAAGGTGGGGTTTTTGTGTTATGACATTCAGTCCTGGCATAGAATATGTATAGCAAGCCCTATGCGTCTTCCTGTATGTAACATTTTTCCCCTGCTCAATTATGCGTATTTAATTTCCTGTTGATCTCTGTTGGCAGATAGCTACTTTGCTTCTGGGTTGCACGCATTGTTGGATGTAATTTATCAACATTCATTGATTGAGAAAAAATCCAGATGTTTCACACGGGATGTTCCTGAATTCTTTCAGTTGAAGAAGTCCCTCATGGATAATGCTGAAGGACCGCCCAATGCATCAGGCACTGCACTCATAGATATTAGATGCCGTGTTGATTCCCTCTCAATTAAATTAATTAGCTCACAAAGAGGCTCAAACTGTCCGGACATGATTGCAAAACTTGATGCTGCTTTGATGCTATCATCAACTTTGAAAGATGATGTGATTATGAACTTGGATATTCATTTCTCTTCTCTGCTGCTGTCGTCATTACTTAACTCCACTGGTTTAGCTAAATGTTTGTCAGATAATTCATTTTCATCAGTCCTTGAAATTCATTTGTCAGCAGCTCAGAGAAATGAAATACAGCTTGACTTTATCCTCCCATCCATGGAGATATGGTTACATTTGTTTGATTGGGTCATGGTAATTGACCATCTGCATTCCTGCATCCAAAGATTCCCCCAAGCTTCCGTTTCTGGGGCATCTGGTTCAAGTATTGTACCAGTCAATCCATCGGGTGAGACATCTCCACATTCCCAGCTTATATTAACTTTCTCCGAGTTGGATGAATCAGCACCAAATGCTGTTTCTGTAAGTGTGAAGTCCGAAAATATCGGTTTGTTATGTCATATCCCTTTGTGGATCAGTGACGAGGCAATTGATCAACCCATGGTCTTAGATACTCAAACTGGCATGGATACAGATCAGAGTGCTATAAGTGGGGGTAAAGACAGCAAGTTCATTACCATTACTTTGCACAGTCGAAACAGTGAACTCTTTACTCAAGGAACTAATTTAAAAATTAAAACCAATTTTGAGGAAGCAACTGCATCAGTAGGGATATGTGAGAGTGGTGCTGTACGGTCTTGGCCTTTCTTCCAGCTTTTTAAGCTAGGTGCACAGATTCAGTTTTGCGAATATAAGAATGTCCCTATGGATGTCAAAGTTGATATAAGTGGTGAAGCTTTTCAAGTTTGGCTATCACATCAAGTATTCTACTTTTGGCATGGCATTGATTTTGGAGCTGCTGAAGCTAATTCTTTGGACACCGCATTTGGGAGAGTTGATTTGAACCTGCAATTGAGGAAGGTCTCACTTCTTCTGACTGATGGAGGGGTATTTTCCAATCTCTATATGTGCAAGACTTTTTTTCTGATAATTACGTGCAAGGTTTCTTTATTAAATGCTTTTTGGCTTCTTGTTGCACATCATATTCGATAACTTCTCTAGAGTTGAAAAGCAACTTTTTATTTGCATGTCTAGCCCTGTGCTTTTTGTACGCGTCTTTTCAGGAGATGGTCTGTCCCCTGTTAGTTACCTAACGCAGGAAGGAAAAGGAAGTACCATCTTTATGACATACATTAGGGTTCACAAGCATGATTATGAAAAACTCAACCCAGTAGCTGCTTAAAAGGCCTACAATTCACATCTTTGGAGTATTGATATGTATCCACAAAATCGCAATTTTATGGTTGAATATGGACGGCACCTGGCGCCAGCTTTAATCAGTTTGTTAATGATTTTACTTTTGTGACTAATCTTCTTCACTTCTTTTCTACATACTGAGTTGGCGACACAACTGCCTATTCCTTGATATGCATCATCAGGAAATTTTCTCTTAGACTTCCAGGAGTCCGCACAGAGTTAGTGCCCGCTTGGTTGTCAGAATGTTTTCATTTTGGGTTTGCTTTGTGGAGAAAGTGATGGTATAGTTCAGCGAGAAGCATCTTGATATTTATTAGTTGTAAGAACTCAATAACAGTAAAGGTCCAGATGATTCACCCGTAATGTTAAGAAAGTTCTTGACAACTTAAGGTCATATGAAGTGTGTTTTTTATTTGTTTTGGTTTTTTGGTCAATATGATCTGTGTTCATTCTTGATTTAGTTCTTCTCTTTTGGCTAGTAAAAACCATAGCAGAGTTCCTACAAGCAATAAGTTAAGTAAGTGCTGAATATGTTAAATGGTTATTATACTGCGCAATCTTTACAAACTATGAAGGGCAGTATAAGCAGGTCAAAAAGGGATGTAAAACAGTTAATATGAAAGGGCAAGGGAGGATTTGATGGTTTTATTCCATGGTGTACACTCACGTCACTTTCATTGATAACCTAATTAGCCATACCATATGAAAGATTCACCAAGATTCTCAATGCAGAGGCATGTGATATGTACGACCAACTCCGAAAGAAATCTTACTCACCTTTCTTTACCTTACCTGCAGTTCATTTTCAGCCTGGGTATCCAATTGTTGGTCATGCTAATTTTGTGTCATTCTTTGTCTCTTCATTATCATTTCATGTCTGATGCAGTGGAGCTGTAATGGACCTTTAATAGAGCTACTCATGAGGAATTTACATCTAGCAATGAGCCTTGTGGAGGACTCTTCAAAGTTTTTTACCGAGGCTGACCTACTTGTTAACTACAATAACATCCATAAGGTTTGTCAATCACAGCAGTAACTATTTTTCTGGTATTAACACTTTCATGATAGTTAATTTTAGTTGCTAACATCTGCAGGTCTTGTGGGAGCCTTTTGTAGAACCGTGGCACTTTCAGATTAGTATGACGAGAAAGTGTGACAAAAGTGCTCTTCTTGACAGTGGCATTATGACCGACATACAGCTCAAATCAACCACACAACTGAATGTGAATGTTACAACATCACTCCTTGAGGTATGAAGTGTTTCATATCTTTCTTTTCCCTTCATTTTTTGTACTTGGGAAATATATAGATTAATCCCGCCCTTCCAAATTGACGACAAATTAATTTGGGTATGTAAGCCGATGAATATGCACTTGATGGTAATGAATTTGGGTTTGGTATTGATGAATATGCATCTAATGGTAGATGAATCTAGGTTCTCATGGTTCTCATGTTCTCATAGGATGAAGGGTTCTCACAAGATCCCGATTTGCTTTTCACAGGTTATGCTAAGGGCGATTGAGATGATTAAGGAAGCTAGGGGCCTAATGCAGATAAATGAGGTCCCTAAGAGCCAAAGACTTCAGAATTACCAGTGTGTTGAGAATTTGGGTGCAAGACGATTTGCTTCTTATACCATTTATAATAAGACCTCCTTGCCTCTTATGTTCCATGTCTATGAAGGGCTTGGCAGTGCTGACAATGTTGATGCTTCTGCATCAATATATGAGGACACAGTTCCGCCAGGTTCATCTGTTCCTATCTACATTGACGGAACACTGGAGGAGCAAGCATTTAATTATCGACCAGCTGCTTCATCTGAAGGGCTTAATAAGAAAGCTTCAAACAGGGCAGGACAGTATTTCGTGACCATCCAATTTGAGGGAACATCTGACAGATCAGACCCAATCTCTATGGATCTTGTTGGCCTTAGTTACTTTGAGGTAAATTTTTCACAGGACAACAAAAGGGCAGATGCAAATAGTGGGTTTCTGGTACCTGTAGTTTTTGATGTCGCTGTAAATCGGTATAGCAAGCTTATACAATTGTATTCCACAGTAAGTACAATGACTGGCTGTTCTTATGAGTTATGTTCACATATTTCTGTGCTGTCTTTGATTTACACTAAGTTGCTGTAGGTCATATTCACTAATTTGACATCAGTGCCCTTGGAGCTACGATTTGACATTCCATTTGGCATGTCCTCAAAGGTATGTCAGGGGAACTTTGATCTTTAATTGTTACAGCTGCTCGTAAAGAGTTGGATGTTTGATTGCTATAGCTGCTGTTTGCTATCTCAAAGTTTTCTAATCTCTCTCGAACAATAGGTCGTAGATCCAATTTATCCTAGTGAGGAGTTTCCTCTTCCTCTACATCTGGCAGAAACAGGTCATATGAGATGGCGTCCTCGTGGTAACAATTATCTGTGGAGCGAGGTGCATAATCTCTCAAAGATTCTCTCAACAGGAAGCAGGAATGGGTTTTTGCGACCTCTTGTTTGCTATCCTTCTCACCCAAGCAGCTATCTCTTTCGTTGTTGCCTATCAGTTCAAGATATTAGCTTGCCTTCATCTGGTAGTGTGAAAAGGAGATTATCCCATGTAAATGGTTCTTTAAAGCAAACAGTGGATGCTTCTGATCAGCGGCATAATTTTAATGATTCAAAGACCAGGTTCATTCACCGTGTGACACTGACTACACCGTTAACAGTGAAAAATTATCTTCCCCAAGTGGTCTCTGTCACCATAGAAGGTGGTGGTGTTAGCCACACTACACTACTCTCAGAGGTTTATAATGCCTTCCACACTGATTTAATACCAAAATCAAATCTGCCAACTATTTATATTTTGGCTCCAAAGAGTAAATACTATTGTATGTTGTGTTCTCTCAGGTGGAAGCCTCATTTTTTCATGTTGATTCTTCTCACGATCTGGCAGTGACATTTGATATTGCTGGATTTAGACCGTCAACCATTAAGTTCCCACGTGCAGAAACATTCAACGCAACAGCAAAGCCTGTAGGAACTGGATTATCGTTGACCGAAACAATGACCTTTGGTGCTGATTTATGTGATGGTAGTTCATTTTAATTATATCTTGTGTGACTTTGTCTTATTCTGTTCATCTGATATTCACTTTTGTTCATTTTGAAAGGTCCTATATATGTTACAGTGGAAAAGATAATGGATTCGTCATCTGGCGCCCGAGAGCTCTGTGTTTCTGTTCCATTTTTGCTGTACAACTGCACAGGATTCCCACTCACTATTTCAAGATCAGACCATGAACTTGGAAAATTTTGCACTGTTCCTTCCTGCTATGATTCTACTGAGCAGGGGCTTTTTATTGACCGAAAGGATGGACTTTGCCTCATTTCATCTGAGGAAAGGCTGAATTCTAGAGCCTTGAATTTTGGCAATCAAAACTATTTCTCAAAAAATCATATTCTCTCTCCCAGGGAGATAATAACTCCACCTTCAGGGATCTTTCTGACAAATTCCTCAATTTCACAAGGTTCCTCCCTATATCGTCATCAATCTGGAAATCAATCGGATTTGGTTGCTCAAGAAGCTTCTTTGAACAGCTTGAACAGACAATTGGGCTCTTGTAGTGAACCTGATTTCAAGGTCTCAAACATTGTCAATAATGTGGTCTCAAGTCCTTTCATTAATGAGTGTTTAAAGGCCAAACCATTCATGTATTCTCCTGATTCAAGTGCTGTTGCTAGTGAAATAATGGTCCGAGTATGCAGGTGGCACGCTGAATGTACCATAGACAACTTACCTGGCTCTTCGTGGTCTAGTTCATTTTTTCTTGTTGCTCCTAGTGGGTCAACTACTGTATTGGTCCCACAACCATCTACAAATTCTGCAGCTGTTATTTCAGTGACCTCACATCTACTTGATGGTCCACTAACGGGGCGGACAAGAGCTATCACATTCCAGCCAAGGTGATAGATTATGTTATAATTTTACATTTAATTGTTTGAGCTATCTGAACTTGAGGGTATCTAGTAGGGATGTAAACAAACAAGCTTTGAGGATGGAATGATTTAGGTTTGTAGTGCTTATGCTGAGCACAACAGTACTAAATCAACCAAGTTTCACATCCCAAAACTTTCCAAAATGGCATGATCGTCGTAATTTGTTCTAAACTTTCTGCTTATGTTTAACCGTTTGGATCATAGAGAGAAATCAATTATGTCGCATCATTTTGGGATCTTTTGGGATGAGTAAGATTTGCTTGAGCAAGTTAAATCAAGATCCGGTAGCTATAAAATGATGGTGACATGTCCTGTAACTGCACTCTGAATCTTTAAAATTACTCGTAAGTCTACTGCATAAATAGTTTAATTCATCTAGTGAGGGTAACTTAATTGGCTTTAACAGTAACATAGTAATCTAGCAGACTCAGGCCTGACATGAGGCTCATAATCGTTGCATTTAAGTTTTTTCGTTTTTATTATTATTTTAGATCTCTTTTTTATTTTGGTGCAGATATGTTATCAGTAATGCATGCAGCAAGACTTTGTGCTATAAGCAGAAGGGTAGTGAGATTATTTTCCATTTAGGTGTTGGACAACACTCCCATCTTCACTGGATAGACACAACTAGGTAACCCTTGCAATATTTTGGGATATATTTTGACCATTTTCTCTACTTTCAACACCTGGTTTTGGCATATGCATCTTAATCCATGTGAAGATGTATGGGTGTATGTGTATACTGCATCAAAGTATAACCCTGTATGTTTTACAATTACATCGTGGCTTATGTTTTCTATAATGCATGTGTTGTAATTGGCTTATGTTTACGCCGGTCACCGCATGATAGGGAGATGGAGGAGCTTGTTTCCCTCCTGAGTGTTCTTAACTCTACTCTCATTTTTGCACTAGAGGTATCCCTTTTCCCTTGAAAAAAATGGAAAAGAAAGAAAATATGTTCTCCGTTATATTTTGAATTTGGGGTGCATGATCAGCATGAAAAATGGAAGTGCTCCAATGATGGGCGTATCAAATTATGTATCAAGTTCTTTGAGTGTGTAATGATGAATTTTACACACTTGAAATTGCCGAAGCACCTTCAGGGGGATATACGTGCACATATTATGACTCTTCTAACTCAGCCCGTGATATTAGCTGTAGATCTAACATATTTAGTGCTCCAAATTGGTTCCAACTTCTCATGTTATGATTGATTCTCATCTAATTATAAATCTATTAGTAAGCAGGATTCAGTTTCACATGGCGTGTACTTTACACCTTCCATTATTCTTACTAAGATGCGTAGCTGTAAAACCTAATACAGGATCATTATTTATTTCCATTCTCAGTCTTCATGCCAAATCTTACATTCGTCGGAGCTTTACAGCGTACATTGTTTAGTCCCTATTTTTATATTTTGTACCCATTAAAACTTCACGGCTCAAATATTTGTCTATCGCGTCAGATTCCTCTGAAAATTGAGTGTGATCTACATGGAATATCAATGAATACCAAGTTTGAAAGTTTCTAAATTCTGTTCAAATAAAGGATTATGTGAGTGTGTAAGGGATATAAGTTTTGCAGCGGTTGCAAATGGAACATAGCTATAATTGTGATGGATCATATGCCCATGTATTTATTTGTGTAACACAACAACGATTTCATCTGCTACATGCATTTGACAGAGTACTCTTTGAGGATCTCATCTAAGCTTTTCCACCAGCTCTAAGCTGAATGATATAGCTGGGAAATCGGCCCTCTGCTACTATTAAATCCATTCTGATGAATATGACAATGAATTTTTGATACTACAGGGAGTTACTTGTTGCCGTCCGTTTTGATGAACCTGGATGGCAATGGTCAGGCAGCTTCCTTCCTGATCATCTTGGCGATACACAGGTGAAAATGCGGAATTATGTGTCTGGTGCATTGAATATTGTGAGGGTTGAAGTACAGAATGCTGATGTAATTCAAGATGAAAAGATCATTGGTGACACCATGGGCAATTGCGGAACTATTTTCATTCTTCTGTCCGATGATGACACAGGATTTATTCCGTACAGAGTTGATAATTTCTCAAAAGAGGTGGGTAGTTCTAAAAAGATGTTAATTACACTTACTGGATCATAAGGATAAAGAAGTGGATGCAGGCAACTTTGCATGTGGTCTTCTGTAGTTGTATGCAGTAGTCTTAAATGTGCATCCATCTATACAGAATAATTTACTCGATCAGCTCTTGCTTTCTCATGGTACATCAGTATGCAGCTGAAGGATCATCAAATATGTTACACACTATCACTAATGCTTTTTCTTTTCTAGTTCTCTCTTTTTGTGCTTGTTTCTTTTTGGGTGGTGGCCGATATAGGGGTAGGCACTTGCCAGTTATTCTCTGGTGTCGCTGGGCTCGAGAGGGTTGCAAGAATCTTCTCTAGGAGTTTCCCACCTGAGGCACTATGGGATCGAGTGACTTAATTAGCTTCTATGTAGGCGAAGGTGGGAGGGGCTATTACAAGTTATTCAATTACTGAGCTTAAAAGAACTTGACATAGTATTACTGTAATTTCCTTTGGAGGACAGCTTATCCTCTGTTGGTGTTTTTACAGCTTTATCAATGCAAGTTTTCTTTTATCTTAAAATTCACCGTTTCCATTGGGTGTTTTAATGGGAATACCGAATACTTCTTGAAAGAATGACCATTAAACAGTACCCTTCACTTTATTTTCAATTGGCATATGTGCCTCTGACATTAACAATGAGGTTTTTATTTCCCTTGTCCATCCCTGCATTTTTACTTGACCTGTACTAACCTAATAAAATTTAAATTCAGCTCAAATGCTCAGCAGTTGCTCACCTATTGCACAATATGTTTGGTGCACAGCTCCACTTCTAGCCTTATAACTCTCTGTCTCATACTCAGCTTGTGATATCCACTACTCTGCTCGTCCCTAGGGACGACTCCCGAACTTGGATTGAGGACTCCTCTGAGGTCTTCTCTTGCAAGTTCTTCCTTCTTCAACTTAGCCTTCCCTCTCAATTTCCATATTTCCCTTTGTCCACTTATATTTGGAAGTGCAAGGTTCCTCTTAAGGTGTGTGCTTTCGTGTGGACTCTGGTGCTTGGTAAGTTGAATACCCATGATATGCTACAGCGGCGGGAGCCTGGCTGGTCTCCTCGGCCAGAAATGTGTGTTATGTGTCGTCACGATGAGGAAGATTGTTTGCACTTGTTTGTGATCGCGGGTTTGCTAGGTCCTTATGGGATGGGTTGCTGTATGGGGAGCCGTTTGTGTGCCCAGCTACAGTTGGCCAGTTCTTACAGATACGGTTCTCTGCAATGAGGAGCGACAAGGAGGGTAGGGTGCTGTGGAGATGTGCTTGCATGGCTACTCTATGGTGCATCTGGTTGGAGAGGAATTCGAGGATATTCTCCAACTCTGGGAGGAATACTGATTGTGTTTGGGATCATAGAGTTTAGTTGGCCTCCCTTTGGGCTAAGGCAGCGGGCGCCTTTAAGGGTGTTCCGCTTACGGTTGTCCAACGCCATTGGCGTGACTTGTAGATATTTTGTTTCTTTTCGAGGATAACTTGTCCTCCATTTTTGTATTCTTTCAACAATTATTGAATAAAAATTTTCTTATCTAAAAAGAGAATTTGAACATTTTTTTTTAATATTAATGTAATGCCTGATCAGCCACCTCAATTTGCAGAGTAATTAGTTAATCTAGTGCTGATATTAGGAAGACAGTTAATCTGCAGATGGAAGCATCCTATTTGCACATGATACTTTCGTTTCCAAGCTGATTTTTAATTGCTTGCTATTTCATAAGACTTGAAATTTTTAATTGTGTTAATTTCCTTTTGTTACCTAAATGACACACGTTCATATCCTTGATAAAAATATCAATGGGATTTGTTATGGTTGATATATTAGAACAAAATTTCGAAGATGTTATGTAACCTTGCCCATTTATCTGATATTTATTTGTTAGGTTTTCATGATTGTGTATGTGACAACTTTAAGAAATAACTTCCTCTTTAGATAGAGCATGATCAAGGAAGTAGGTTTTTTTCCTTCCACCATCTAGATTTTGTTTATTATTCTTTTCTTTTCTTTTATCTGTTGTGAGGGAGGTGTCTCGAAGGAAGGCATTTGGCCAATGTAGACGGGTTTCAAGCCTATGTCCCTATCAACATTAAGACTTTCCCAACCTGGCCAGCTGAGATGTTTATGCATCCATTATTGTGTTGAACAGTTTTGTGAAGATCCTAATCCTTCCTATAATATCCCTTGGGATTTTGCTTTCTTTTTTCTGTGGTTTCCAGGTGCGTGTGGTGTGTGTTTAGGTCATTTCAAAAGTCAAAACATGTTATCAATTATGCAGTAGATAATTTGGTAAATTACTTACCAGTGGTATCTAGCACAGCTTCCTTAAATGAATGTTATATGTTTGACCTCTGTGGTATTATAGGCTACTTTAAAATTGTCCCAAAGACCAAACTCCTTTCCCAACAATTAATGTTTTGATTATATGCTCTCGATTTGAGTTTACATTGTGTGGGATCAATGTTTTTTAGTGGCAACCCTCCTTGCTTGAGGGCAACCGACCTCTCAATGAAATATAACTACTGCTGGAAGTACATTCTTGGATCAAAAGCAGCAGTCACTGAAATATTGGATTTTTTTCTACAACACATTATTTCATATTCACAACAAGATTCTGCCTTATATTTATAGATTGTCCTCATTTCCACCCTGCAGACATTGCGAATTTATCAACAGAAGTGCGAAACTCTAGAAACTATAGTTCATCCCTACACTTCATGTCCTTATGCTTGGGATGAGCCTTCTTACCCTCATCGACTCATTGTTGAGGTACTGAGTCATTCCCCTTGTGTCACCCTCTCCCCCCCCCCCCCCCAAAATCCCACACACCCTCCCCTTTTTCTTTCCTACCTTTTGTCAAACATTCTTAATATTACTTTTGAACTTGTGTGTTGCCCAAGGTTCCCGGAGAGCGCATAATAGGATCATATACTCTTGATGATGTCAAGGAATATGCGCCTGTACGATTGTCATCATCATCATCATTCTTATCAAAGGTACATCAGCTTTGCCTGAAACTTTCTGTCATGTTCGTATCATGTACTTTGAGATTTAATTAATTGTTTTTCCATAGCAGTAGTTGAGTATTAATGTTAATCTGTTCTTTTCCTACAAATCATGTTCACATAGATTATGTTTTTGTTTGACTTATTAATTTCTTTATTTGGGAGCAGAAGCATGATAGGACATTGCTTTCATCGGTCCATGCCGAGGGTGCAATGAAGGTACATTTCTAGCTGTGCGGATCAAAATTCATCTTCCTTTTGCTTCTCTAATTACTAAATAATTCCGTTTATCTGTTACAGGTGCTCAGTATCATTGATTCAAGCTGTCATGTTTCGGGGGAGGGGAAGAATTCAAGTTCTCTTGCATCTGGCAAGAAGAATGAAAATAAGGAAGTTGGGGAAATGTTTACGCATTACACGGAGAAAATTTATGTCAGGATATCCTTTATTGGAATCTCTTTAATAAACTCATATCCCCAGGTATGCTTTGGGTATGATCAAGATGCATTAGTGAATGATGCTTTCATAGAGATAGTTATTTAATATCATGGCATCACATTGTTTCACAAGAAAGATTTTTCAGTGCATCATAACTATGTTTAGTTAGTATCTCGATATCAATGTATCCACATAACAAATTATAGTTGCCTTTTCTGCTTCTACTAGAATGTTCTTCAAATTTACTCTCTTCTTTTAATTATCTCTAGGAGTTGCTTTATGCTTCCGTGAAGGACATAAAAGTTGATCTTCTCCAGAGTATGAAGCATCAAAGGTTTTCTTTTCAAATTTCATCCTTACAAATTGATAATCAACTACGTGGTACCCCATATCCTGTTATATTGGCCTTTCATGAAGACTACAAAGGCAGCCATATCAGTCATGTGATAAATAAGGATGGAGGAACAATGGCCAAATTTGAAAGCATGATGCCTTACGCTTCTGGGGCCTCCTGTGAACCTGTTGTGTGTTTTGTGGCTTCAAAATGGAGGAACAAAGAGATGGCGTTGGTTTCCTTTGAATATATTAACTTAAGGTGTGTGCACTACCCAATAGTCCATGGTATAGCTGTACATTCAATAATGTTATGGGGATTTACCTTTTAAATGACTGCAGGATTGGAGATCTTCGACTTGAGCTTGATCTGGAGCTTCTTTTGAAACTACTTGACTTTTTTAAGGCATACCCTTTACTGAACCCTGACGTACCAACTTCAGTGTCCAGAGTGGATTCTTACGTACGCAAGCTTGGAATAGCGGACATGTCATGCTCTGTAGCTCTGCAGGAATCTCAAAGTTTGCATGTGAATGGGGACCGTCAATTTACAATGATAGATTGTTCTACTGATTGTCACCCTAATACCACATCATTGCCAGAGATAGTTCCTATAGGAGCTCCTGGGCAGAAAATTTTCCTACTCGCAAGAAGACAAAACAAGATATATGTGGAAGCCTTTACTTTGGCCCCTGTTAAGGTGACTTTGAGGTAAACTACAATCAGCTATGCTTGTATGGAAATTTGGACTCTATTTACCTTCGTTTTTTTCGTCATACATGTATTTGCCTTACAATTTCATATATTCTACAGCTTTTCCAGCAATCCTTGGATGCTCAAAAAGGGAGGTTTAACAGCAGGAGAATCTCTCATCCATGTAAGTATAAAGAGTTTTTTTCAGGCAGAAAATGAGAGCAGTAAACATTGTGCTTTCTATTATAGAAACTGATACATTCTTATCTGGTGCTCCGGCCTTGAAACCTCCTACCTCATCGCCTGTGAATACTGTCAAACAGATAATTATTACAATACAAAAGAATTCTCACTTGTAGATGACATCGTAGAAACTTTGCAAAAAGGACACATGATACAATGAAGTATAGAAAATGTCACTAGAAAAAGGTAGAAAATTGTATTGAGACAACCAAATAACAGTAAAACTACGGTAGTGGTATAGCAGGGAATGTTTGTTAGAAATACCTGAAGTGACTTAAAGATACACCTCTTCCAGATCTCAAATCTTAAATGTTGTCAGACTTGAACAGATTATGAAGTGTCAAACAGATCTCTTTCTCCATGTTGCTTCTGTTTTTTTAACTGTGAATCCAAATTCAACTCTCCTCCAGCCTATGAATACTGTAAAAATATCCAACATGAGATTGGGGAAATTAATCTTGAGAGTCCATGTATATTGATTTTCAGTTGACTTGTGTGGGTCAGTGCTATAGTCTAGCTCGGCTTTTGTCATGTTTAGGTGTTTCTTCAAATCAATTTTTGTTATCTTCAACTATTTCATCAATGAGTAAGGTCCTTACTATTTCACTTTTAAAGGGGTGGAAAAGACACGTTGGTATTTTAGGTGGCCACTTACAAGACCTAAATAGTTGGGGAACCCAATCGAGGGATGATGACAGACATTCTTTGTCAAGGAACAGCATTGCACATTTGCATGGAACTTTATATGCTTTATTTGCTGGTGTCTAGACTCTTGAACCTTATGTTGGGCAAGTTTGTCATTCTTTTAAGTTCTGTCTTCTTCTCACAGAGAGGTATTATGGCATTTGCTGATGTTGAGGGGGCACAAATCTGCCTTAGGGAATTGGCTATTACACATCATATGGCTAGTTGGGAATCCATTCAACAGATCCTTGTTAAGCACTATACCAGGCAATTTCTTCATGAGATGTACAAGGTACAGATCTTGTTTACTAAAAATTCTTGGATGCATTGTCCAGATATAAGAACTGAAGTAGCTTGTGTTTCAGTATATAACATTCCCTTCAACCTTCATCTCAAATAATTTCATTTCTCGACTATTTTTGTATGTTGCAAAAAAGAGTCGCCTTATATTATGTCAATATATTATGCAATATTCTTATTGTGAAACGTGTTTGATACTTGATAGATGTATGATTTTGTCGCAGACAGAGGCATTAAAGTGTTAACTATATTCATTCCTGGTCATCAAAGTGTTTAACATATTCATTCCTGGTCTTATTGTGTGATGCTGTCAGTTCTACACGGAAAACCTTTCTTTTACTACTAGTTCATCATATTTCTGGTTATATTCCTCTGCAACGCCTCCCTCACCCCTCTCCTCTCAACCTGTCTCCTTCCCCCAAATTGGGCAATTGGGGGGGGGGAAGATTACTGTCAAAAGTCTCCTTTTCTCTCTTCTCTTCTCTTGCTCTTGCTTGCGAGCAGGTAGAGCCAACATCTATGGAGTCACTCACCTTCCCCTTCTCAATATCATACATGCTCACTTATGTGCTGTCGTTTGTAGACAAACATATATTTTCTATAATTTTTTCATCTATAGCCAGACCTAAGTATGCTCCTTTTGTCTTTTAGTCAGTGATTCACTCTCACAAGATCATGTACATTCCTCAAATCTGTATATGCATATGTGCACAGAAATATGCTAAAACTAAGGAAAGCCATGTTATGCACATATTTGCATAATGCACATGATTGGATGTATTGTTGAGGTGCGTGCAATTCGAATTTCTTTTATCTGTCAAAACAAATATAAAAAGAAAAGAAAAAGGGGGATGCAACTCACGTCTTTTGGCCATGAGGTATCTGGAAGCTGGAAGAGAGACAACAGACAAGAAGGAAATTGATGACTTTGAGCGTGTTGGAAAATACATCTAATAGACCAATGGAGTTGGTATTCTGAGGCTGTTTTGATAAGAACTTCAGTAGTTGCTGGCACCTTGATTATGTGTTTGTTGGTTGCTCAAGGTGATGTTTCTAAGCATGGGAAATTTGATACTGATGGCCATGCTTGCATTGGAACTTTTCACTCAATAATTGGATTAAGTTAACGAGTCTTTCGAAAAGGATCAAGGTCACATATAGAGGGGAAGTCCAATGGGATGAGCCAATGTAGAGTTCAGACCTAAGTGTGAGTGAGCCACTTAGAGTAAGTGTAATCCTTAAAAGTTGAGTGTGTGGGTGTACTAAGTTCTTCTAATGGTGAGTGGTGAGTGGTGAGTGGTAAATGGTAAGTGGGTTTACAAGTTTCCTCATTCTAACTTGTGCTGGCATTTGTGATTTATAAGTACTGTATATATTATTTGGAGTGGTCTGTAGATGTGGGTAGACATCACCGAGTTATGTAAAATCCTGTATCTTCTCTCTGTGATGACACTGTTCCTTTGCGATCCACGGTGCTCTATCTTTCTCATCACACATGCACCCGATCTCCACTTTCTCTATTATGCATGTTCTGCTTCAGTTACAGAATTGTAGCTAGATCCATTCCATAGTTTTTTTTATATTTTTGGTAAGACCACCTTTGTATAAAGTCTTAGAAAACCACAGCTTATGACGTATTTTTGGAAGCAGCCTGAAGTCACTTTCCAACAAAAAAAAAAAGATATCTACAGTCTAAATTACCCCCGCGTAAATGTCCCGTTTTAATTTAAATCCCCAGCTCCTTTCGCCATTTTTGTCAAACAGAGTTTTGGATACAAATTACAATAGGACATGTGAAATGTGGTACAAACATGTGGTAGGAGTCTAAGAGATTCACAATTGGAGAATTCGAAAAGCACACAACACTCACTTGAGGGTAATTTAGTCAATCCTAAATTTTCGTTTTTACTTTTTGGCTGGCCTCATGTGGCTCTCCGAAAGGAAAACCTTATAAAAGGTGGTATCCTAAAATAACTTATAGTCTTATAAAACGTGGTTTCTTATAAAGGTGGTTCTGACAAATGATCTTTAGCTTACAAAAGATACAAAATATAAAAACGTTAGCTAGTAGGAAATATGCTTTTCCTCCTTGCAAAACTGTGAACTCCAAATGTTGGCTGCAATGTCTGTACAATGTTTCCTTACAAAAGATACATGTTTAATATATTCAGGTGTTTGGTTCTGCCGGTGTCATTGGAAATCCTATGGGCTTTGCTAGAAGAGTTGGCCTTGGTGTTAAGGACTTCTTATCAGTTCCAGCTAGAGGAGTATTGCAGGTATTTAAAGAGATGAACATGATAGTTACCTTCATTAGGCATTCAATGAAGATTATTGCCTTTGTTATTCCCTTTTTTATCGTTTTTATTTTTTTGGGGGGATGGGGATGGGCAACTTACCAAAGTTTCTGTAGTCATTCTTATCGGAGCTAATTGCTGACTTGGCAGAGTCCCTCTGGGCTGATATCAGGAATGGCCCAAGGCACTACTAGCCTGCTTAGCAATACGTTGTATGCTATAAGTGACACTGCTACACAGTTCAGTAAAGCTGCTCATAAGGTACATTACACATTTCATCTCGAATTCCGGTAGTTGGCTGGGTAGGTTTGCAGTGGTCAGTAAAAGATGGATTTTCTGACTAGCAAAAAAAAAAAAAAGTGATGGATTTTCTACTTGTAGGGAATCCTTGCTTTTACATTTGACGATCATGATGCCACAAAAATGGAAAAGCAAAGGGTGATTGCATCTTCTCAGACCAAAGGTGTAGTCAGTGAATTGTTAGAGGTATGATATGGTCAAACTTTTGATATAGATTTTCTTCTGAGAGCTCTTTCAATTTTGTTGGAAACACCTTTGTAATCACTTGATTCTTCTCTTTCTGCTAGGGACTAACTGGGCTCCTCCAATCTCCTATTAAAGGAGCTGAGAAGCATGGCCTTCCTGGAGTTCTGTCAGGTATCTTTCTTGGATGAAGCCATATATGCAATTGGCAAATTTATTTTCTGTCAATTTGAGTCATCTAAACAAGTATATACAAAAAAAAAAAAAAAAACATGCATCCCTCTCCCGCCCCCGTCCCTCACCCCTCCTATAATGTAATCTTAGGTAATGTACACAAAATGTTGTAGAGATGGTTTATACTACACAGTACACATCTTGCATTTGATTTCTTACATTTGATAGCCTCACTTATATGATGAACTCTCAAGAAACCATCTTGTTCTCAATGTGCATAGTTCATATTACCTACGCAAAAATATAACTGATATATTTTGTCCAAATTAGTTAAAAATATGAAATGTAGGAGTACTTAAATACATCTGAAGCTCCATGTCTTACAAATGAGAAAAGGCCTACCTAATATATTCCAAGTATTATTGACAACATCATCAGCATTACCAGTGCCTCCATTGAGGTTGCCGCCCAGGCAGCGTAGGGGGGTTCGTTTTACGCAGCCTTACCCCTGTGAAGAAAGAGGTTTTGTTTGACTCTTGATCCAATGCGCGACGACCATCTTCAACTTCACAATAATTAAGAAGTGCTGACAGTTTGATTTAGTCCATTATAATTAAGTCAAAGTGTAGTGAACTATCGTTGCAAGTTATTAGAATTTCAAAATAGGAACCCCAAAATAAAACTGAATAATAAGCATTTCACCTGTTCATCCCTTGTCTGTTCACCAACAAAAAGTAATGATAAATAAATGCTTCACTTGGAATTTGGAAATAATTGCAAGGGCAAAGAGATACTCGAGATTTCTCATAGACCTCTGTTTTAGACATACAAAGAAATAGGATAAAGAAACAACTCAATAATGTCATGATTGATGATCTCGTGCAAGTAATATTTCTCTTCTACAAGGATATCAATTATATGTGAGTCTGGTGTATTTTGGGGTAACTAATAATGTTGTTAGTTGTTGGTAATGCTCTGCTTGACAAGTTACTTTCCTGGGCTCTAGTTCATGGATTTTGACTTTCAGTTGATGATACAAAATCGGTTGTAATTATTTTGTAGTACTATAGAAGTTGTGCTAATCATGAGATGAAGCAGATATACAAATAGGTGGGCATGGGAGTTACGTTGGATTGCAGAAGTTAATGAGGCTTGCTGCTTACTTTTCGTGATGCAGGATTTGCGTTAGGTGTTACGGGGCTTGTGGCAAGACCTGCTGCTAGTGTGCTTGAAGTGACAGGAACTGCTGCACAAAGCATAAGAAACCGGAGTAGGATTCATAGAATGGGACTCCATCACTTGCGTGTTCGCCTTCCCAGATATCTGAGTGGAGAATTGCCTCTCAGACCCTATTCTTGGGAGGAAGCAATTGGAGTAGCTGTACTCTTGGAGGTTGAAGATAGTTTGAAATTTAAGGATGAAGTCCTAGTAATGTGCAAATCATTAAAAGATGCTGGGAAATTTGTAGTGCTCACAGAGAAACTTATCTTGATCATTGAATGTTCTAGTCTAGCAGATTTGGGTAAGCCTGAGTTTCGAGGCATTGTTGCAGAGCCAGAGTGGATTGTAGAAGTTGAAATCGCGTTGGAAAGTGTGATACATGCTGATGTTGATGGAGGAGTTGTACACATTGTTGGAAGCAATTCAGAAACTCCAGTTAGGCCAAATTTTCATCACCAGAAGAGAATTGGAGT
Source organism: Tetragonia tetragonoides (assembly GCA_038025085.1). Classification (NCBI taxonomy): domain Eukaryota; kingdom Viridiplantae; phylum Streptophyta; class Magnoliopsida; order Caryophyllales; family Aizoaceae; genus Tetragonia; species Tetragonia tetragonoides. The sequence continues at coordinate 13,601,262 of CM076140.1, read as the reverse complement.
GAAATTGACACGGTGGAATCAACCTCCAACTCCTCTTCCACTGTTTCAGACCAACTTGGAATTATCTTCCAAGGAAGAGGCGGAGTACTTCTTAAGGGTTCTTTTATCTACAATTGAGCAGGGCAAAGAACAAGGTTGGGGAAATGTGTACCTTCTTCATCAAAGTAATTTAAAGTTAATTTAACCTTTAATTTCATCATACATCGCTGGTTTTATGAGTCATCCTCACTGTGTAAATCTGTAAATATAATCATATATGTAGCATCTATAGATTTTCGCCCGGTCATGAAATTTTGTCTCATGTGTAGTCATTTTTGTACAGTATATGTAAATACAGTTTAAGTTTTGGAAACAATTTGAAGTCCCTTTGGGTATGTTCTGGCTTCTGAGGACCTCATGTTCTATGTTGGTAGCAACAATGTGACCTTTCTCTTGAATGTTTATGATATTTCATTTGTTTTTTTATCTCACCGATTTTCATTTGTTGGGAAGGGCCAAAAAATGTAAATCGATGGTTTTCCCCGTTTCATCGATCTCATTAGGGTGGGGCGTTGTTTAAAGACTTTAAACCTTGTAAAATGATTAAATCATTTGACAATCAATGATTATTGTGGTGATCAAAAATTCATAATATTTATTGTGGCTAACAAAAAAAAAATTCTTTATTTTTGGTTTTTAAGAGTATAGAGCACATTATTGAAGTACTTACACTGTGGACATTACCCCTATTACTGCGTTTTTTATTTAGAATAATATGTGTCCGAAATTTGAAGACTTGAACTATGGATGCACTAATTAGATGAAAACCTTATTCAAGGTTGTTTAGAAGTTCAACAGAAATAGAAATGATAAGCTCGGATTGTATGTTCTTCATTGACTGGCAAAAAGGTGGACAACCAATACATGTCGGAGAAAATCAGAAAATTACTAGGAAAATGGGGAAAAAAATTTTGGAGGAAAATGGTTAGCCGACTAAACAAGGTTAAATAATGTCAAAAACAATGTGTTCAGAATGTAATATCTAGCCATAGCCCATAGGAACAAATTAATATTGTCTTGGCTAATTATCGACACTTATATATTTCATTGCAAATTAGACTATTTGTATGGTGTTACTGCATTTGTATAGCCATCATAATAACTAAAATAATTGGACAACTGGTTTTTACCATTTACGTAATTGGTTTTATCTATTCTAACATCTAATTAAGATTTTGAAATAAATAAATAGTTGAAACTATGTTTAACAAAACTTTATCACCCAATAAAAAAAAAACAGCTAAACTTTATCATAATTTTATCTGATACTATAGTTTGTTACAACCAAACTAACATTAAAACGTTAATCTAAATCAGCCAGCGTCAAGTATGAAAATAGTACTACCCAATCTTATTGTGGTGGTTACTCAATTATTGTGGTGGTTACAAAAAAGATGGTAGCACGGCATGACACAAGCACGAGCACGGGACCTGGGCCTACCTTTTCGAAAAGCAGACACGACACGAAACACGACAACTATAAACACGAATACGACACCACACTCTTACAAAGCACGACTGCACGGCACGAACACGGCACGAAACCATCTTTATGCACAACCCATGCCTACTTTTTTTCATGTCATGTTCTCCCGCGTTATTAGGTACAGTACAACATGACATTTATAAATTCAATTTCCAGACACAGCAGACATTTCAAAATTTGACCCTCACAACATTAAAAAAAAAATAAAATAAACATTCCTTCAATCAATGAAAACTCAAGAAGAAATGGGGCAGTGGCAGACCATAACTCACCAGATTCTCTCTCCTACTCTTCAGATTCTTCCTCCTCCTCCTCCTCCTTCTCCTCGTCGTTGGGCCCTCATCCGCGGGCCCCACCATGACTAGCCGTGATCCTGATGCCCTCTTCAGCGGTGGTGGTTTCAGGTACTCTCTCTCTTTCTTTTTTGTGGGCATGATTTTCTTTTTCATTTGTATACTTTTATTTGTTTGTGGGTAATTTTTAATGGGTCTGAATGTTTTTGGGTTGAATTGTTTGTTGGGAATTGAAAGTTGAGATTTTGGAGTTTCTGGGTTTTTGTAGGTTTATGTTAAAGGTGGACTTTTTCTCTTAAATTTTGAGGATATATGTAAGACTTGCTACATGATGCTTAGGTTGTTTTTGCTATTATTAAATTTAACACAGCATATATTTTGATTTCTTTTGCTGACACCAAAATATAAGTCCAGGACCAGTCTCATGTTATGTGAAATTTTGAATTTGGGTGCCCCTCTTTTGGTACCTTGTTTAATTGCATACTTAAAGTTGTGAAATTACATTTAGAAGCGATATCAAGTACTGCTCTAGCTGAAAAAGGGTTTATGGGACAAAAAAAACTAGTTTTGAAGGGAAGAGGGGAAAAAAGGTGAAGCAGAATGGGCAGTTATGACTTGATTGAGCTATTAGTATGATTTGTAGCTATCTAGGATGTGGAAGCTTGATGTGCATCGGTTCATTGATTTTTCAAAGGTCTAAGGGATTGTTATCGTGGGGCCGTGGCATAGCATAACTATAGACCGGTAGAGGCAGTATGCGCTTTGCCATGATGGTCTATGGAGTTTAGTGCAAATCATTTTTTGTCCCTAGGGTTGTCCTGCTGTCACCCATGGGTGTACAGAATCCCAGCAGTCGTTTCTTATGCTTGTGAACTAGGTGGTTTACTGATTTGGCCATGGGACCATGAGATTCATATAATTTGATGGCACATACTCTGTAGCACTTGAGCTTTTTTTGTGGTAGCTTTTGGGATAATCCTAGCACTTCGTAACATCAAAAAGTGGAGAACTTAGTCACTCCAAAGTTTTTTTTGAATGAGATTTCTTAATGTATGATATCCTAACATCCCTCTCACTGGACAAAGTATGGTGATACTTGACGATGCAGCATGGCGTCATGGGTTCAATGCAAGCTTGTCATAGACAGCAGCTGATTTGTTGGGATTTTGTGTTTTTCATTCCAAACTCCCAACATGAACGGAATATTGTGTATATTGCAGCTTAGTCGTGTAGAAACTCACAGCAATTGATTGCAGGGAAAGGTTGAGATACAATGTTATACGTGCCCATAAAGAATTGAAATTCCAAAATTTCTTATTAGACTATATTTTCCCTTGTTTTACAAGTCATGATATATGAAATGCTAGCATTGGCTAGTGTAAATGCAAGAACTCTATGTCGTCACATACCCTTCCAAAAATTTCCTTTAAGATAGAAGTTCAGTTTTCCTAGTCTAGAAAAGAAAAGAGTACATATGATGATATGACCTCAATTATAAAAGTTGGTACATAATCTAAGAGAAGGTGAGACGGATCAAACACAAACTTCGATCAGCACTGATAGTTCATGGGATAAAAACACACTCAGAGCGGGTATCGCGTGGGTCGCCATCGATAAACAAACTGGAAGCAGACTTGGGGGAGGGTCAAGGAGAGAGCTGGCGGAATCATCACTCCAAACGGAAGCAATGGCAATCCATGAGGCTATTTGTTGGGCCATCAGTAAAGGACGCCGTGATCTGGAGATCAATACTGATGCACAAAGTTTGGTTCCTGAGATGGGGAAGACAGGAGAAGGCGAGAAGCACATGTGGAAGTTAAAGCTCTGATGGAGGAACTCAAGGAATTAGCACTCTTATGTTCTAGAATCTTGATGCTTACTTAATTTTGTTCCTAGGGCTTTAGTGCGAGAAGCTAATGACCTGGCTATTAAAGCCAGGAAATAGGGCTTTTCCCTTTATGTTTTAGTTTTTAATTGTTTGTCTTACTGCCAAAAAAAAAAAAAGTTATCCCTCAATAACATATGGTGATATGACCTATAGAACAAACTTTAGTTATCCGTCAATTATAGAAGTTGGTACATAATCGAGAAAGGATATCATGCTTACACGCCCTAATAAGCTTCTCCACTCCCACAGTCCCACATGTGAGAGGATACATTGAAAGTTGTGCTTTCACTACCAACAAGTGGTTGGTGTGAGTGGTTCGGCACTCTCATCCCTTAACCAAGGTCAGGGTTTCGAATCTTGGGAATGGAAACACTGTTTATTGGGAACACTTTACCCCTTCGTGGGCTAACCCTGTGCGAACAGGATTAGGTCCTGAACCAAAGGGTTTAGGGTGAACCTGTGATCCAAACCCAAAAAAGTTGTGTTTTCACTAGGGGTAGCGCGTTAGGTCATTTACCAGTGGAAAAGTATCAAGTCCCTTCAAAAATTGGCAATACAATCTTCGAAATTGGAAAACTGTTCTTTGAAAGCATATGTGATGTGTTTGGAACTACTCCGTATGGGTTTGGACTGCACTTCAAGTGTCAGGTGTCATATATTTCTGTTTCTTGTTTGGTTTAACCCTTCTTGGAGTAAATATTGATGCATCTGACCCAATTCTTTTACTTGCAAAAAGCATTTTGCGCTCCTTTTGTACATGGTTGATGTTGACACCTTCTTTCTGTCCTTTAATGATGTTATTCTTACCTTAAAAAGAAAAGAAGAAGAAGAAAAAAAACAAAAAACAAAAAGCATTTCTATTAATAGGTGGGATACTTCTAGGTGTCAGCTTTTGGTTTGACAACTTTTAATGATTCTTAGGGTTACTAACTACTGATGGAAGATTGTTTTGTTGGATAGCTTTCTCACCGGGAAGCGTAATGTAAGGTTCAGCTATGGATATTCTACTTTCAAGGGAAAACGATCCTCAATGGAAGATCATTTTGAGACAAAGATATCAGAAGTTGATGGTCAGATGGTCGCATTTTTCGGTGTTTTTGATGGTATATTAGGGCTTTTATTTAAACTCGTGAAATTATCAAAGTTTGACTTTGCCCAACTTGTTTCCTGCAACACCCCCCCCCCAGCTTCGTTGCATATGGCTACAGTTGCACTAAGAAGTAAAGCTGTAGATTCCTGTATACAACATATCCTATGTTTAATTTGTTGTATGCTGCTCTATATTAGGTCATGGAGGTTCCAGAACTTCTGAATATCTTAAGAAGAATCTTTTCAATAATTTGTGCAGTCGCCCAGATTTTATCAAAGACACGAAATCAGCTATCGGTATGAAGTTGCTGAATATAAACATTCATAGCTTTTGACTGCCTACCTCCATACTGTACATGCTACTGTGGGTCACTTCCAAATGAATCTCTTTTTCCCCTTGTACTCCTTATTTCAGTTGAGGCTTTCAAACAAACAGATGCCAATTACATCAGCGAACAAAAAGAACAGCAAAAAGATGCTGGATCAACTGCATCAACGGCTTTGTTGGTTGGCGATTGCTTGCTTGTTGCCAACGTGGGTGATTCCAGAGTAGTTGCCTGCAGAGACGGGTCAGGTACTTCATGCCTTCAAAAGAGTAACATAAGCATGCTATTAAAATTCCCTGGGAAAGTAAACCATGTTACTTATGTGCTTTTGAGATTAGGCTGCTTGCTGGCTCCCCAATTAAGTCTCCACAAACATGACAGAAGTTTTTAACATGCGGGGGACTATTATATGAAAGCTTCTTACAAAATCTATACATAATTGTTAGAATGGGTTTTTTTTGAGCTAGTTTGTCGACGTTTATTTCTTTTCTTTTTCTTTTTATTTTGTTTATTTGGGTTGGGAAAGGATGGGATTGCTAGCATAAGGGTAGAATAGTACAAGTTGGTATGAAGAAATATGAAACCAATGATATCTTCTATTAATGCTGAATATAGGTGAAAGGGATTCCTTAAAGAAACACTGGCAAGCCTTCACAGTGAATCTGGAAAGGCCACTTTATATAAGAAAAGCAATAAATGGAACAATAGGTCTTGTGTGGGGCGGATTTGAGGTGTGGGAGGGGGAGAGGAGAGAGAAAGAGAGGGGGGGAATGTGAGAGGCCTCATATCATGAGTCCGCCCTATACAAGTTTTTGTGCAAATGGAATATACCCTTAAAGATTCTCGCATTGCTCTCAAACTATAGTACACCAATTGCAAAAGCAGTGTCATGGCAGGGAATATAATCTTACCTGTGGAGTTTTTTTTCTTTGTGGGGAGGAACAGGTTTGAAGGGAGAGCGTTATGACTGACGCCACTGGTCTTTGTTGTGTCTGATTACAGCTGTTCCATTATCAATAGACCACAAGCCTGATAGATCTGATGAGCGTCAAAGGATTGAAGAGGCTGGAGGCTTTGTACTTTGGGCTGGTAAATTCTATCTCCTCAAGTTCCAGCCTTTAAAAATAGTTGCATTGTACTTTCTGTTTTTGTTTTTTTTTTCCCTTTGGTTTGAAATTTTATTCTATTCCTGTTATGGTTGAATTCATTTTATAGACAAGTTCTGTAGAGACCAAACTTCCCCCAGTTACTTAATTTATGTAATAATTCATGTAAAACAACAAGATTGTTTCCTCGTAGAACATATGTGTGATTGTTAGGTGTTCTTTTAAGAAGTTCAAAAGTAAGGTTGACATATCAGATCCATTTGTGGGACTCAGAGAGTGAGGTTCTTCTCTTTCTTGATCATAGCAAGAACTAGAAGACAGTGGTCATGGAGTTCTACAATGATTTTTAGAAAGCTTTCTAATAGTGGCATGTTTTGTGAATGCCAATTAAAATTAAGAGCTTTCTTGTCTTATTTTTTTCCCCCTATTTTATTATTTTTATTATATTAGATGTTCTAAAAACTCCTTTGTATTGTCTTCTGTTTCTGAAAAACGGTTGACTGAAAAGGTAACCTCTAAGACCTACTCACATTGCGTGGAATTGAACATTCTTACACCGCAGATATCTATTTCCTTGTACTTCTCATGTGTTTCAATTTTCATGCAACATAATTTCAAAATGACAATCACCAACTTATTCCTAAACTTCTCAACTTTCTCCAAAACTTACTATAGGGACATGGAGAGTTGGAGGAACTCTGGCAGTGTCACGAGCATTTGGAAACAAATTACTCAAGGAATATGTGATAGCAGAGCCAGAAATTCAGGTAAGCCATTGAGTTGAGCCAACTTTTGAGTTTTACATTGAAACTAGTTTTCGAACCCATGCATTGCACAGGTTTGAGTCGAATCTTGTGGTAAAATATTTAAGAATTTTTGAATAGTGTAAGCAAAGTTATATTTGATTCAAACTATAATAAGAAGATGTAGTTTTAGTCCATGTATACCTCTTACAGTTCATTCCAAAACAATCTTTTTTTTAATTATCTGAAAATATTATTTGTTAATTACTTTTAAATGTTTGCTTAGGTATGTGGCATGGCTCAAAATTCTTGAAAAATGCAAGTGTTTTTATATAAACATTGATTTCTCTTTATCTAAAAATAATAGGAGTAATAATTTTAGTTATTTTTAAAAAATTAGGGATCACTTAACCAATCTAAGGATCAATTTGAGTGTATTATGCGTCACTTACACCTGTCACGCCGTACAATAATTGTATAAAAGAATTTGCAAAATTCTAAACGCATAGTAGTTATGTTTTCCACATTACTAATAATACTTAACTCGAACTTGGAGCCCCGTGCAAATGCACTGGCGTTGTCAACTAGTCTTCAAGAATATTGTGAATGTGCGAATCTGTTGACTATGAACATCTTCTTTTTTTGGATAAATAGTTAGGCATTTTCATTAAATAAAATCGAACCAGTTTGCAAAGAAACTGGATTGTTCAATACAGAGAAAACGCCTATGGCACACAACCATATAGCATCATTCACCAAGAAGCCCCCACCTTCTAGGAAGAGTTAGATGACTTGGTGCAATCATGTGCTAGGTTGAGGCTAGAAACTATATGAAGACACTCCGAATTACAACCACGCCAAAAAATCATGCTCCCTAGAGATCCCTTGTTTTGCTAAACCATCCACCACACAATTTGCACTCCTCACTCGATGAACAATAGATATTCTTGGCCACTCCTCTTTGATTCGTCTAACAAAATTGAGAGCAAATCTAGCATCCCTGGGTCCTCCTCTAGCAGCATTGCACCAATTTACCGCATTAGCAGAATCCGATTCAACAATAACGTCAAAATACAGCAGCCACTCCCTGCTCAAGGTCTCCTGTATTGCTCTATATATTTCTAGTATCTCAGCTTGGTTAATCTCCCGCACTGGCCACTGGTACTCGGCATGAGAAAATCTATCTAAAGTTTTCTTCCCATTCCCTCAAGAATGTTATCCTTGACTAAGAACATCTTACTGAGATGTTTGGACCATGTAGGTATCCAATTTCTAGAATGTCATCTTTAAGGTACCTTGTACACCACCTGCTTGCTAAAATGTCAGAGTGAGCCTTAACTTATTTGGAACAGCCAGTGCACATTCATGGTGCTCTTCAGCACCCCCCCCCCCCCCCCAATTCTAAAAGCTGCAGCCCTTCAGTAATCTGTGAAGTTTCAGGATATCTGCAAATTCATGTACCCCCTTTTGAGCTCCTTCTTTAACCCATTTATCAGCTAATTCATTAGCTATGTTGGAACTCCACTCTCTTCATTACCTCGAGGACATTATTTTAGCTTATTCAAGATGAGGAGCAACAAATGAATATCCCTGTTCATCCCTTCGTACTCCTCCTACCCCACCATTGCCAGACTTGCCTTGTGACACTATTTGTCGGGTTGGGTCTTGTTCGTGTTCGTTTATATATTAATGGGTTGGAATATGCTTGACCCAAACCTAACCCGTTTATAAACTCCAACCCTAACCCAACCCATTTAAAAAACGGATTAACCACTTACCCATTTAACCCATTTTACTAATTTCTTATTTGGAGAAAACGGAAAAAAAAATTATGAATAAAAGAGAAAATTAACTTTAAAATTATCTAATAAGAATATATGTTTGTGAAACAAATTATTGGGTTGAGAAAACTTGATATTTTTCCATCATTATCAGTTTTTTTTCCTCTAAATGTATTGATTTCAATTATTTTTTTGACAAAAGCAAGTAAACGGGTTAGGCGCGTTATTCTCAGGTTGAGATTCCCAACCCTAATGTTACCCTTTTATTAAACGGGTTAGTCGTGTCGGACCCGTTTAAATCTCAACCCAAACCGGCTTATTTCGGGTTAGGTTCACGTCGGGCCAGCTTTTGCTATTATTGCTCATTTTCTTGCATGCATAACCCTGAGTGGATAGCTCAACTTGACAAAGCTCGGAGATCTATTCTATAGGTCACTAGCTCAGTTTAAGTCAAGAAAAACGATTCTATTGCATCCCCCTAACGTTGAGAAATGTATGGTCTTCTCATTGAACAGGCCTTAGACTATCAAGTTCAAAGGCAATTAAGCTGAAGTACATGTACTTTGTAGAACAAAAGCAGGCTCGAAAGAAAATTGATAAATGAAAAACCATATATACAAGAGCGGTATATTCTGCAATAGTAATACCATGATCTGTTTTGTGTGAAAACCATGACAGTAAAGCTTGTACAAAGTGAGTGAATTTTTGTCATCGTATTACAGATTGACTGAAGCTAAATCACAATGATGCTCATACAGACTACAGGAATTTCAGAATGTAACCTTTGTGTAAAGAAAAGTAGGATGCACAGTGAAACGGTTGGAGAATTGATAACGTCTTTTATTCAATAGCACTTCATTATGACACCAGATGGGAGTAGGGAGTAGGGAGTAGGGTCAATGTTTAAGAAACCGTAAGAATACAAAGACAACATGCACTACACCATTTGGTACATTGAACATACTGCCTATACACAAACCCTTTGTTAGCATCTGAAACACAGTGTTACCAACCAGTTATTTTATAGACACATAAATTGACTTCTAATAAATAGCTTTAACAGTTCAAACATTCTGCTTTGGTGCTATATCCCTCTGTTCCAGAGAATAGAAACATCAAGTTTATGTTCCTGCAAAAGCCCAATAAATTGTGTTAGGGAAGAACAATTGACATATAACTCTTGCTACACACACTCTAGATAGAAAAAGATACCTGGAAATCCATGCTATTATCTAAATCTAAACTGGTTACTGATAGTTTTCAGAAGTCAGAACCCACTACTCTACAACATACTAAGAAAATGTCCCAAGTGTACCTCGAAGGCTCAAAATACAATATGATGTCCATGCCTTGCTCCAACAAAACTGTTACGTGTTGATCCTAACCCTCTAATGGCATCTTCTATGCTCATTCGATCTTGTGGTGATTCAGCTGAACATTTCACTGCTATTTCAATTACAGCCTTTATGCAATCAAAGTTTCTGTCTCGTGCCAGGTTTTCATCCCGATTTCCTATGCTTAAACCAGCATTATCATGTATAAGCCTTGGATCGATAATCTCTGTCAGTTGGTCAGGCAATGCTGACTTTGCATACTGATGAAGGTTCAGACCTCCGTCATATAATGTTTCAGTGGGCATTTTTGCTGTCATCATCTCTATCAACAAAATGCCGTAACTGTAAATGTCACCTTCCTTAGATGCCATGCTTCCTAGGCCATACTCTGTCTCAAACAAAACCATTTAGAGCTGAGAAATTATAAGAGAAAATAGAGTCAAAAAATCATTTTCCATAACCCGTGCCCCAACAGAGTAAAGGAGGGGGAAGTGAAAAGGAAAGAAACAAGCATAATAATGAGCATGGGTCAATGGAGTTACCTGGAGCAGCATATCCAACAGTCCCCTTAAGTGCAACTGAACTACTATTAATTGTTCTAACACGTGATCGGAATCTTGCTAGGCCAAAGTCCCCAACATGGGCAACCATATCATCATCGAGCAAAATGTTGCTCGGTTTTAGATCACAATGAATTATAGGAACTTCACAATGGTTATGCAGATAATCTAGTGCACAGGCCATATCAATGGCAATATTTAACCTTTGCAGAAAACTTAAAGTTTGTAGATGATTAACTTGGACATCCATTGCTTGATCCACTTGAATCCACTGCTGAAGATTCCCATTTGACATGAACTTATACACCAAAGCCTTGAAATCGTTGCCTTTAAAATCAGTACTCGAGCAAGTAGTGACAATCTTGAGAAGGTTCCTATGACGGATATTTCTCAACGCATTACACTCTGCCATAAAGCTCTTACTAGCTCCTTGTTGTTCAAGGCTAATTACTTTGATAGCCACTACCATGCTCTCGGGTTCAACGACTCCTTTGTAAACAGAACTAAAATGGCCCGGCCCAATAAATTCCTCGGAAAAAATCCATTCGTAGCTTTCAAAATCATGTCATAAGACACTTTTTGGAATTGCTCGCTCATTACTGATGCCTGGGGCAACTTGCTCTTGTTTCTCCTACAAAAAAGTAGGTATATAGAAGACACTATGGATAAATTAACAACCAAACAAGCTAGCCCAATAATCAAGGACACTTTAAGAGACAATTTTCTCCTCTCAAACCCTCTTGTTGAGGCGCCACTTGGGCATGTTGGCAAATGAAGCTCAGGAATCCCCCCACAAAGCTTGGTATTTCCTGAAACTGTCACTGCACTTGAATTTGCGAAAGCTACTTTTCTGGGAACTTCTCCCTCCAAGTTATTAAAAGATAAATCAAGTTCCATCAAGGAAAAACTAGACAAGAAGATTGGAATTTGGCCAGAAAATTTGTTGTGAGACAAATTCAAATACTGAAGACTGGTTAGAGACTTGAAAGATTGAGGGATAGATCCACGAAACAAGTTTCCTCCCACGTACAGTTGAACAAGGCCAATGCAACTAGAAAGCCTACTTGGAACATTCCCAGAGAAGGCATTTTCTAATATACTTCCTCCGTCCCATGAAAATGTTCACACCAGTTTTTTCACAGTCTCCAAAACACTACTTTGACCGCAAATAATTACAATTATATGAATATATAGATTATAAAATTACGATTTCTCAAAAGTACTATTGAAAATGATTTCAACAAAAGTATTTTTTCATTATAAATCTTTATATTTTTGGACATATTTGTGGTCAAAGTTTGTAAAGTTTGACCTTGAAAAAACTAGTGTGAACATTTTCATGGGACGGAGGAAGTATTCAACAACACTATACTTTTAAACTGACCAATTTCCGCTGGTACGGTTCCTTGTAGATGGTTTTGACTCAAATCTAGCTCAAGTAACGTTGAAGCATGGAACATATGAGGAGGAAGTGGACCAGTGAGGTTGTTTTCCGAAAGATTCAAGTATAATAGACTTGCATAGTCTCCTAGACTAGAAGGTATCCTTCCTTCCAAATTGTTATTGTCCAACTCTAATTTACCCAACCATGATAAATTCCCTAGTGAGTGAGGGATACTCCCAGTTAGACTATTCTCGCTGCAGGAAAATATTTCTAACTCGGCTAGCTGTCCAATTTGAGGTGGAAGATATCCAGTCAGTTGGTTTTTGTTCAAGAGCAGTATCTCCAATTTAACAAGGTTTAAAACCCCAGATGGAATGCTTCCAGTTATCTGATTTTGGCTGAAATCTATACCTATCAGTTTAGTTGTCCAGTTTCCGAGAAAATCAGGTAGATTCCCTCCAAATTTGTTAAAACCACAGTCTAAAACTCTAAATACTGCAACTGACTACAGTGAGCAAAAGTTCGTAAAAAACTTAAATCACTAGGTTCTCCAATGCCTAAATGGTTATGAGATATATCAAGCTTATTGAAATTGGGCATATTTGTAGCACTGAAACCAACTTTACCAGTGAAATTGTTAGAATAGATAGCTAATACTTGAAGCTGAGTAAGGTTGGAGAGTGAGACTGGAACATGTCCCCAAAAGAAATTTCCACTTATTCCGAAAGCAATGAGCTGAGGAAAACGAAGCCCAATATCTACTGGGAGACTCCCTTCAAGTTGGTTGAATTCCAAATTGACAAGTTGGAGAGAAGAAAGATTGTAAAAGGATTCAGGTATTTTACCTGATAGTTTATTGTGTCCAATGGCAATGAAACTTAAATTTCTAAGTTGCCCAATACTGTTTGGAATGCTTCCTTGAAAGAAGTTGTAAGTTGCAGAGAATTCTTGCGGAAAAGTCATATTCTCGATAATGTTGAGAAGGTTGCCTGTCAATCTGTTGTGATCCAGGACAAAAAATACCAAGTTAGATAGAAGGCCAAGTTCATGGGGAATGGTTCCAGTAAGATTGTCCGGACCTAGCCAAAGTTCTTTAAGGTTCAAACAACGAGATATGTTGGCTGGAATTTCTCCTTCAAAGGAGTTCATATCTAATGATAGAAGGCGTAGCCTAAACAAATGACCTATTTGAGGTGGTATTTGACCTTGAAGACTATTATTATATAAATTAAGGTAGTGAAGAAAACTCAAGTTCCCCACAAAAGGTGACAGAGTGCCTACCAAAGATATGGAATCAAGACGTAAAGAAACAATTCGTCGTCTTTGATCCAACCTAGCACCACAAGTGACACCTTGCCACTGACAAAAGTGAAGAGAGTTATTCCATGAGCCCAAAACCCCTTGAGGATCATGAATAATCTCAGACTTTATTGCTAAGAGGGAAAGACGGTCGTTATGAGTCCCTTGATTATGGTCACCAAAGGAACTAGCAATGATAATAAGGTTTGAGCTCAGATGAATGAACAATATGATCAGCAAAATGGCGAATCGATTCATGGCTTGGATAAGTTTTGTAATTGTGGGTCTTCAGAAATGCTTTGAAGAGCTTGCCAGCTAGGCTCCATGAGCATTTTCGTGGAATACTTATACAAGTAGGATCTATAGTTTGGGGGGGGGTGTTAGTTGTTAAGAAATATACTGTAGTATGTTTTCTTTTTAATTTTTCATTAAGACGGTAAGAATGGCTCCACCTAGCCTAACCCATCTTGAGATAGCAGCCCAGCCCATCTTAGACTGGACCCAGTGGCGTATCCAGGGGGGTACAAGTGGGTACAGGCGTCGACCCTATTTTTCGGTAATTGTTTGTCAGTTTTATAAAGTATATATATTATGGAAGGCATTTTGTATCATAAATACTTGTGTGGAGTATTGGTATGACCTCTTTTCTATTACCTTGTAGATTGTAGTTTCAAATCTTGGGAGCAACTATTTTCTCACTAATTTTCTTCTACAATTCTTCCCCTCTTTCATTTTCTGATCAAATCCGTACCTCTTTCTTAATTTTATACATCGTATGTGTTTTATTTTTTGATATTATCCATTCTTTTTTTAAGTTTATACATCATATGTGTATTATTGTATACCTCTACAATTATACAATTAAGTTTCTACGTTGAGTGTCAAATGAACCCATATTTAAAATAAATAAAAAAAAAATCATCCGATTTGTACCCCCGGTACTAAATTCCTGGATACGCCACTGACTGGACCGAGCTAGTATGTATACTCCTAGATATAATTGGGGGGGTTGGTGGCCACATGACCTGGTCTAAAGGATTTTTTGTGGGTTTTTTTTACCCTTATGGGCATATGGCTGTGGCAAACATAATAATTTATAATTTAGATCAAAGTTCCACTTGTTAATGATGACTTCTCAAATATAAATGCTGTAGCTGAATCCATGATTTACGTTGGAATTTTGTGTTCTGAAAGGAATGAGTACGTTGGAATTTAGGATGAAGACTTGTGAAGTCAAGTCTAAGCTCCCGACATAAGGCATTATTAGTATTTCTTTTCATGATTTCCTTTTCTATTTCCACTGAAAAAATTATGATGATTTTGCTTGACCTCCTAAAAGTTGTATAATACACGATAGAATTTTCTACCCCTTTAGATGTATGGAACTATGGATTGACAAATTTAACTATGCTTTGACTTGCTAGTAATTAGTAGTAAATATAAGAGACTAAAACATGGTTAAGATTTCTAATTTGGTTAGCTGTCCAATTTGAGGGAGGAGATATCCCTCTGTTCCATTATGATTGTCATGGTTGACTTTCAATGTCAAACTTTGTAAATTGACTATCAGTTTGCAATAATCGTATCTATTCATAGCATGAAAATAATATGACTAGATATATCCGTAAACAATACCTGCAAAAGAGTATATTACAACGTTTGCGCTCATATAATTTTGAGTTATGGTTGTAAGTATAGTCTCGACTCGGAAGACCTAATAATATCAATAGCCTATCTATTGCATTTTGCAATGTAAGGAATATTGTTATTCAACAAACTTGATGACATAAAAATATATTTACTCCACTTCTCTGCTATTTCATTCCTGTTTTTATTTGTCTAATGTTCAGGAGCAAGAGATTGATGGGGTAGATTTCATCATAGTTGCAAGTGATGGACTCTGGAATGTCATCTCCAATGAGGCAAGTCTAGTTTGAAAATCATTCAGCACATGTCTGTGATATGTTTTGACCAAGTTGGATTTTTGGAGTATTGCTACATACTGTATTGCTTAAGCATCCATCATTTTTATGTCTGTATCTGATGAGTTACTTGGAATTCTGTCCGCCCTTAAATTTTTTTCTTCTGTCTTATAATTATTCAGGCTTTCTACCATGTTATCTGAAGAAACAGATGGTTTGTTGTGAAAATTAAAATACTTGATGCGAAAGCAAATTAAAATACTTGCTTGGGAGAAAAGTGTAATGCACTTGAAATAAAAAGAAGGAAAAAATAAGAAAGAACAGATCTTTTAGCTTGACAAATCGTACAATTGATCCCAGGGTATTGTGTATAGAACCACCCCTGTTATTGCATAATATGGTAATTCATGTTTGAAAACATGAGATTATGCAATGCCTTAACTAACTTCCCAATTTTCTCTCAATAGTGCAACTTTCGGTTTCCTTCTGCTGAAATCTGATATCCTGGTTGAATAAGAGCCACATTGTAGTCTCACACTACTTTGTCAATGGGGTGTGATTTGTGAACATTTTGGCAGTGCTCTATTATCTAAGCCTCAACATGTCGAAACCTAATTCAGCAGCGACTATTTTGCTATTACGATATTTAGCTGTTGTCGCTTGTTTAACTGTTGTCACGTGCTAATACGATGCACCATTTGTCCTTCAGGATGCTGTGTTGATTGTGCAAGACATTAAGGATGCCGAGCACGCATCTAGAAGACTTACTGAGGAAGCATATGCAAGAGGGAGCTCTGACAACATCACATGTCTTGTTGTGAGATTCAAGAGGGATCGTCGTAAATAAGGGCCCTCACTGGAAATAGAATAGCCAAAGTTCGCTCGCATACACACCAGGTCCTTTGTTGCAGTAGTTGGTGCATGATGGTGCAGAATTTTAAGAATTGTGTAGATAAGATTGAAGCCAGAAGTTGATGCCTGTCTGGATGCAAGTCACCATGCTTTCTACATTCGAATCGTCTAGAAACTCGGTCATTAGGTCAAGTAGCTGAATTCTATGTGGTCTATATTATTAATGTATGATGTCCTGTAAATTGTTTTATGTCATATCTGTTAGGTTTAGACTTGCAAGCTCAGCTCTTTGTTCAATTTGCATGTCCGATGGAATAATTTTTTTTAGATCCAGTAGTTTGGTGGCTCGTAGTTGTGCAGTCAAGTCCTGTGATCTTTGCAGAGTAAGGTAGAATAACATTGCAGAAGAATGGATAGATAACAAAAAAGACACAGAATATTTGCGGTCGGGATCCTCTATTGTTGCTCAAAGAATAGTGGAGTACTTTTATTAAAATATCTACTATTGGATTAGAGGGGGTGGGTTTTTACCATTAGATGGAGGGGTGTATTTTTGAAATTTAAACAGTTAGAGGAGAGAGAGATAGAAAGAGAAAGAAACACTAGAGTGCTATAACCATAGAGGATACAAACTGGAACATTTGATATAATTGACTTCGATATTACTAGAATTATCAAATCACAAACAATAATTCATGTGCATATGTTTGAGATAGAGAATCAAAATATGTATTAAAACAATGTGTTTGTCATATTTATCAGTTTCAAAACATTATAATCAAATTGGCTCATCTACTTCAAAAAAAAACTCTAATTTTGTTCAATTTTACAAGCACAACAGCACTTGCCACCTAGACAATTAGGAGTACACTTTGGTTGGCAAAAACTTCTGCAATCTGTATCAAGTTTACAAGCTGCATTCGCTATGTCATTGAAGTTACTTTCTTTACCGTCATCTAAATCATAGATCTGGACTCCACTAACGTAGTGTAAAATGACAAACCTGCATTGAAATTAAAATAAAAATCAAACAACAACAATCAACATTACACAATTTCTTAGTTGATCATGGTTGATCACAACATTATTTATAATTAACGTCTTAACTAACCACCTTCTTTATTTAAGGTACTTTAAAAAAAAGAAAGAAATTGACGAATTTTTTACCACTTACCAAGTATTATAAATAAAAATAAGGGTAAGTACAATCTAAATATCATGTAATTTAGCAAGTAAAAATTGACGAATCTTTAATCCATACTGCGTATAGGATTATCTAGGGATTGGTACTAAAAGCTTAGGTTTGAAACCCGTTTGCATCAATTTTTATCACTCTTTTGCAGTAACCAAAAGAAAAAAAAACACAAGTCAAGCAAATGGGTTTAATTCGAAACTTGACTTTGAATAGTGTACTCGACTATTTAGAATTTATTTTTAATTATAATTGGTATCACGATGTGAATTTGAGTCATACACCAAAAAAATAAAACGAGAAAGGAGGAAGGGAAGGGAGAAGGACTAACATGTTGCTACCAAGAGCAGGAGGAGGAAAGAAGACTTGAATGAAATAGTAGTGGCCATTTCTTCAAAAAAAAATTATGATTGCTTGAGTACGTAGAATTTAGAATTTAATTTACTCTCAACATAACCATATCTTTTACATACATATATATAATATAGCTTGGGGCACAACATCTTTAGAACTTGTATTTTTTTTACACTACATGCATGCAAGCATCATCTTCATACCAAGCTAGGAAATGGATCTTCTAGTTTAGGTAATTGAGATAGACAAATCAACCATTACCCTATTAGGAGATTTTCTCCTTTATTTCTTACAAATTCATTGATCCCCACGAAAAGGAAAAAATCAACAAAAAAAAAAAAAATTAACATAATTTTGAATCAAAATCTATTAGTAGCCACTAGCAGAATAAGCATAAATCTATACAATAACTTGAGAAAATAGAACTAGTATTTAGCTAAATACAAAAAATTATATAAGACGGTCTCATACTCTCATGTGAGATGATTTTTTCAAATGAAAAGTGTTACTTTTGAATTAACAGTGTATTTGGGAACTTCAGGTTAATGAGCAAAATGAAGCAAAACTAGAGAAAACTATAAAATCTTAAAATTTGCTTTGTTTGGTTGTGAGTAAGGAAAACTATGGAAAATTAAAAGTACGGAAATTTGTGGAAATCTCCCAATTATAATTTGCCCAATTAGATTTCCATAGGTTTTCCCTCAAAATCGATGGAAAATCTGTTGAAAGATGAGGAAATCTAAAAAGAAAGCCTTTAGTCTACCATATATTTCTACAATAACCAACCAAACAAAAGAAAACGATGTAAATCTCCTACATTTCTACAACATTTAAACTGATAAACCAAACAAGCAAAATGATAAGATTTCCACTGTTTTACTTTTATGTAGATTTTCATAGATTTACTTTTCTACAATTTTCTTCATTTATAAAGTTCCCAAACATAGTGTAAAAGTATCAAAATAGGGTTACATTTTAAATAAAAAATATTACTTTTGATTGTTTCATCATAAAACGATTTTACACAATACCTTTTGGCTAACTAAAACTTTATTTGAATTAAACCATTTTTATTTTGAAGAAAGAATTAGAAATTAATATTGAGTTTTTCACAATGGCAAAGGTAAACAAAAACTCTTTGATGAGGTGGTTTTACACATACCTTTTGTTAACTAAAACTTTATTCAAATTAAACCATTATACCTTACATAATGTATATAATATCTTTTATAGGCATAATAACAGTACTATTAGGAGTGACTTTAACTCTTGCTCAAAAAGATATTAAGAGAAATTTAGTTTATTCGACAATGTCTCAATTGGGCTATATGATGTTAGCTCTAGGCATGGGTTCTTATCGAGCTGCTTTATTTCATTTGATTACTTA
This sequence comes from Tetragonia tetragonoides, assembly GCA_038025085.1. Taxonomy (NCBI): domain Eukaryota; kingdom Viridiplantae; phylum Streptophyta; class Magnoliopsida; order Caryophyllales; family Aizoaceae; genus Tetragonia; species Tetragonia tetragonoides. The sequence continues at coordinate 13,582,227 of CM076140.1, read as the reverse complement.
TGCTTATTCAAAAGCATTATTGTTTTTAGGATCCAGATCCATTATTCATTCAATGGAAGCTATTGTTGGGTATTCTCCAGATAAAAGTCAAAATATGGCATTGTAAAAATACAGGCTTTATAGAAAACGCGAGAAAACATCAAGAAAGAAACAAATCTTTTTTGGTTTTAACTCTGCACCATAGGATCAATTCGATCAGGCACTCGCCATCTATTTTCATTGTTCAATTCTTTGACAACACGAAAAACCATTGTTCAACTCTTTGACAACATGAAAAAACCAAAACCCCTTCCATCCCTTGGATAGATAGAGAGGGATGGAAGGGCGGAGGCCTTTGGTGTCCCCTCCAGTCAAGAATTGGGGCCTCACAATCACTAGCCAATATGCCTTTCTCTCATGTCTTTCTTAGTTCGTGGTTCGATATTCTGGTGTCCTAAAAAAGTTAATATGAAGTTTTTTACTGACAAAGGTAAACAAAAACTCTTTGATGAAGCAACCTCATGCATGAGATATCATTTTTTTTTTATCGGAAGGTATCACTTTTCTTATAGTGATATCCTTTTTTTACTACCCGTTGTGCAAAGGTAAATTTGTCATTTAGGCAACTAATTGCCTTAAAGCAACACAATCAAATCCTAAGATCCCATAAAGACCCTCCCTAGTCACTACATCCTCTCTTAATACAAAATAAGTGTTTTTTAGAGGAAATACAAAATAAAAGTTAGCACTAAATATACAACTCATTAAATATGTTTACCCTCATATTAACCAACTGATCAACTTTTCCATTTTTTCTCCTTAACAATGAGAGTAACACTACAAGATGATTTAGTTCATTGAACAAGCTCCAATGTTGCCAATATCTACTCTCCTCCTGTTGTAACTAGTGAACTATATTGGATGAGTCACTTTGAAAGCTAACTTTGAGATTAGACTAGTTGGCGGGGAGAGGTTTATAGGAGTATGAAAGCTTGTTTAAAAAAGACAGTTAGTTCAACAAAATTTGTTTCATGTGTACTTAAGTTCACGAGGAAGATCCCGAGTAATCTAACTACAGAGTTCCTTAAAAAACTTCCACACTTAGTCAACCATGGTTTTCAAAGCACAGTTCATAAAGATTAAACTTGAACTGTAAATAATAATAATTTGATGGATGAAATGTCATATAACATCTACAATACAAAACTCTTTCAAATGATGTCTTAATTAAATTATGTCGCCAAATACGAAATGCGGTTTGTTTATATGCATATAAACTTCCAATATTGTTTTTTATTGCAACCTTTGAAAAAGAAGGATAATAGGTTTTATTTTTTAAGATCGATATAAAAAAATATAAAATTACTTCTGAGAATCCAAATGCCAAACGTGTTGAAAATGTGAACTCATTCATTCAATTTAGTATTAATGAAAAGTAAGGCAATAACATGATGTTAACAAATTACAACTCGCCCGCATATCCTTAAAATGTGACTTTTTGATAAGAAATTGGAGTTCCCCTTATATCTCACATTTGGCATTTTAAACCTTTTTCTTGTTTTTATTCCAAAGATAATTATATAATTTCATGACATAATATAAATATAAATACAAAACACACTAATCTTGTAAAACTTTACAAAAGAAATTAAAAGAAGTTAAAATTTTAATTCAACAATGAGTTTGAAAATCGAGAAGTAAAGAAAAGATAAACATAAGAAAGTTATTGAAAATATAGGCATTTTGCAAGGTCAATACAATCCTAATCGTAAAAAAGGAAAAAAGGACAACATAAGCCTCTAATTTTAGAACAACAATTTCTTTATTAAGGAACCCAAGAAAAAACAAGAAAAATCTTTTCGTCTTACTTTGAAATTATATACGGCAATAGAATAATGAATAGTTATCTGAAAAGAATATAACAATTTATACATCTTCATATAACGCCCTTGCTTAGCTAGCAAAAAAAAAAACAATCTTGTTTCACTTATCTTACGAATACACACTGCAGTATAACAAGATAAGGATTTCGATAAAGGGAAGTTAAGATGAAGCTCGTTTATTGAGTATTAATGATGGAACATATCTAAAGTGTAAACTTTGAAAGAAGACAACCTCACCAGTCACCACCTATTTGAAAGATCTACAGGACAATACAATTCCACATTAGTATCGAATAACATGATAATGTATGCAATGTCAAAAAGAACTCAACGACATAAATAAGTAAGATATGCCAAAATGTGAGTTCCCATATGTAAACATAGGGAAGGCAAATTGATAGAGATTAAACCTATTATAATGTATGCAATGTTTTATCTTCTTGTCTCTTTCTTACATGTGAAACTTATCATTAGTGTTTCGAATACACATATGATTTTCTCCCTTTTGTGTCACACAATGTATTATGTATCTATTTTCTCAATGAAATCTCTCTTGTCTTTAAGAAGTGTCATTATTCTCCTTAGATTATTGGAAGAAATTAAACGAAAATCAATAAAAAGACATGAAGAGAACAAACCCTTTTGAGTTATTTTAATCTACTGAAATACAACACGATAGGAAAAAATATTTTCTTAAGTATTCAGTTAACAAAGTTTGGGGTTGTCAAGAGAATTACATGAGTAACGTATTTCTTGAAATTATGTGGAGCACATGTATCACATGCTAATTTGATGTATTTTGTCGAAGTACTAAAATTTCATCTATTTTTTTTATTTATAATCGTATTTTAATCAAATGAATTTGTGTTGCGATTGACTGTTGAGCTCATTAATTTCATTCAGTTTGACAATTTAACTCGAAATCAAGATAATTCTAAAAATACAGGAAAAAATTACTATCTATCATATTAATTACTGGGAATTATTATTATTATTATTATTATTATTAGGGCGTTATTATTTTTTGCTTTTAATGTCTAAACTTCTAAGCTTTGACAATTAATAATCCATCATGATAATATGTGTAGATTTTTATATGGACTCACAAAATATTCACTCAAACACAATCCAACCAAATTATACAATTTTTTTTTTACTATAAAAAAGTAAAATAAAAGCAATCTAGCCCTAAGGTCTTGTTCTTTTCAACGGAATGGTGCGGGATGGTGAGGAAAGGACGAAACGGATTGGAACGGAATGACGCGGCGCGGATAATTTAAAAATATATGAGATAAAATGAAATACAAAATACGGAACGAAACAACACGGAACGAAACGAAACGGATTGAAATGCAGCATGAAAACGGGGAAAAGAACGGAGCCTAAGTCTGACCGGGCCTGTTTTGGCCCGACAATGGTCTCCCGTGCGTCTCTAGCCGTTCTGCTTAATTTTTCATACAAAACACCCAAAAGGCCAAAACCCCCATTTTTCATAAACCCTTTTCCCAGTTTGCTTTCTCTCCTCCCCCAAAAACCTCACCTCTCTATCAACAATGACTAGAGCACAAACAGAGCTTAAACGCCAAAAGAAAGCAAACAAAGCAAAATCAGGGGGTTTCGAATCATTAGGTTTAAGTCTAGATGTCTTTAGAGCAGTTAAACGAAAAGGGTACAGGGTACCCACACCAATTCAACGCAAAACCATGCCAGTTATTCTTGCTGGGGCTGATGTTGTTGCCATGGCACGAACTGGGTCTGGTAAAACAGCTGCATTTCTTATCCCTATGCTTGAGAAATTGAAACAACATGTTCCTCAAGGTGGTGTTAGGGCTTTGATTTTGGCACCAACTAGAGATTTGGCTCTTCAGACTTTGAAGTTTACCAAAGAATTGGGAAGATATACAGGTGGGTTTTTGAGTTTTTGGGTTGATTTTGATTGTAAAGGTGCAAACTTTGTACTATGTATTTTTTGTGTGTCGTGTTTTGTGGTTTTGGAATTTGGGTAATACCCAGATGGGATATCTTTGTGTTTTCGGGGAAAAAAAGGGTTTTGGTGAGTTGGGTAGCTTGAAATGTGGGGTGTGTTTTGTTGTTTGTTTTCGACTTTTTATCGATAGGGGTTTTGGTTAGATAACTGATTTAAGTAATCTGAGCTTTTTTAAGAACGGGACACCCTTTTGTTTGTTGATTGTTAGAAGTATTTAGCTAATTATTTCTGGTTATTAACTGTGAAATTATAGAGATGTTTCAGCATTTTAAGCATATTGGTGAGAGGCATATTGGTGAGAGGCATATGGTGGTTGTAGTTTCTTTCTCGGTTTGTTAGTATACCTTGGTGTATGAATTTTATGTTATTTATGCTCTTGGATATATTTTGTAGCACTTTGTTGATTTAGTCTTTTAAAAATCTAAAGAATGTTTTATAGAGTTAGACTGTTAGAGGGGCCGAGGGGGCATGAGTGGCAAAAAGATTGCAGCTATGATTATTGGTCCTGGCCTTTCAGCTTGCTTTGTCATTTTCATTTTCTTTCTTCAGATAGAGGCAAGAGTTGTCGGTCATATAATGTAGAAGAATGTACAGTACGTGATGATGATTCATGCCCCTTCTGTCAAAATATTATATATGAATTATGCTAATTGAATATGAGATTTTCAAATGTTGAGCGCAGATCTCCGTACAAGTCTCTTAGTTGGTGGGGATAGAATGGAAAGCCAATTTGAAGAATTGGCACAGAATCCAGACATTATCATTGCCACACCTGGTCGACTGATGCATCATTTGTCCGAGGTCGATGACATGTCACTTCGAACAGTTGAATATGTGGTCTTTGATGAAGCTGATAGTCTATTTGGCATGGGTTTTGCGGAGCAGTTGCATGAAATTCTGACCAAGTTGAGTGAGAATAGGCAGACTTTGCTTTTCAGTGCCACTTTACCTAGTGCTTTGGCGGAGTTTGCTAAGGCCGGTCTGCGAGATCCACTTGTTGTACGGCTGGATGTGGAGTCCAGAATTAGTTCCGATTTGAAGCTCATTTTTTTCACCTTGAGGCCGGAAGAGAAAAATGCAGCCCTTCTGTATTTGATAAGGGAACAAATCAGGTCTGACGAGCAAACACTGATTTTTGTTGCTACCAAGCATCACGTGGAGTTTCTCAAGTTGCTATGTGAGCTAGAGGGTATTGAGTCCTCTATATGTTATGGAGAAATGGATCAGGATGCTCGTAAAATCAACGTATCAAAGTTTCGTTCAAGAAAAACTATGTTGCTAATTGTCACAGACGTTGCTGCTAGAGGCATTGACATTCCGTTGCTTGACAATGTGGTTAATTGGGACTTCCCTCCAAAACCAAAAATCTTTGTGCACCGTGTAGGAAGAGTTGCAAGGGCTGGTCGGACTGGTACTGCTTATTCTTTTCTGACATCTGAAGATATGCCTTACCTCTTGGATCTTCATCTCTTTCTCTCAAAACCCATCAGGGCTGCTCCAACAGAGGAGGAGGTTTTAAAAGATATGGATGGTGTCATGGCTAGAATTGATCAAGCTATAGCTGATGGAGATACTGTCTATGGACGTTTCCCTCAAACTGTTTTAGATCTTATTCAAGATAAAATTGGGGAAACCATTAACTCATCTGCAGATTTAACTGCTTTACTGAAGGCCTCGACAAATGCATTCCGCATGTATTCAAAGACAAAGCCCGCACCAGCAAAAGAGTCAATCCGCAGAGTAAAAGATTTACCTCGTGAAGGGTTGCATCCAATGTTCAAAAGTGTCCTAGAAGGCAATGAATTGACGGCGTTGGCATTTTCTGAACGCTTGAAATCATTTAGGTAAGTAATGAATGTTGACATTTGGTCCCTCAATAAAGACATTCCTGTAAAAAAATTCATTTTCCCTGTCTGTCGCGCATATATCCTCTTACGATGTTATTTTTGATAGTCTTTAACCTTTTAATTCATATCAATGTATGCTAGACCAAAGCAGACGGTTCTGGAAGCTGAAGGGGAGGCTTCAAAAATAAAAATTGTACGTGTAATTCTTATGCCTACTGTTTCTATTTGTTGTTTATTTTTTCCAAACCGCGTTACTTGCCGAATCTTGTGCAACTAAATGATGGTGAAAAACAATGTTGAAGAAAAAAGATGAAATACAAAATTAAAGGTATCATCTCATGGATTCACTTGGTTTCAAGTTGAGTTGAGAATCACTCGTCACAAGAAACAAGTGATGCTCCCGTGGTTAGAATTATCATCCCCAACTGTGAGTTTGTGGGTCCGATTCCTATCAGCCTTTGTGTCTCATCTAAAGAATTTATGGTAGCCTGCTGCTAATGATATTTTTACGGTATAGGAGCAAGTGTCACCTCGAATTAATAAGTGATTTAGGTATTTACAAATATGTGAAATATGTGTGATGCATTTCGTATCTTTATGGGCTAAAGCGGCTGGGGCTTTTAAGGGAATCTTCCTAAATCATGGTCATTTCATTGGGGTGATTGGTAATTAGTTCGTATAGTTTGAGGACTTTTTGTGCTCAATAGGGTGTACATCTTTATTTCTCACTATTAATACAAACTTCTATTCAGAACATTTTGTCTGAGTCTAATACTTAAAGATCCAAGCGCAACATCTAAATTCAATTCATCAATCGAGCTATAATCATAAAATTGCAGCTGCATTTTCACTATCTGCAGCTTAACTTCCTTTATCCCAACTGTGATTCATTATCACAAATGAAAGCAGCAAACATAAAATAAATATATTAGAATTGATTACTTAGCCAAAATCTGTCACTAATGGTGGTCCTAAAAAATGCGTGGCATTTAATGTTGGAAAAATGTCCCAGAAAGGCCGTGCTTGTAAAGCTTTACACAAATCTTTATCCTAATCAACTATTTAACTATCATGGCCAGTAGTGAGGGACTGCGGGTTGGATATTGATTGGTTTAAGTATGCTTTCTTTTGCAATATCAATGCTAATTGCTACCCCATTCGACAAAGAGGAAAACAAAGTCATCATTAAGCGTTTGCTTTAATCTAATACCTTGAAAACATTTTCATGATACATCACCATGGTGATGCACAAATGGGAGGACAATCTTTGTGCTGTTTTTGAAGTTCACTCCGAACAATGTCCTTGTCTGCAGGGTCTTCAAAGTCAATGGGTTGATGTGATGAAGCGAAAGAGAGCTGTTCATGAGCAGATTATTAACCAGGTGCATCAGCAACGCTCCCGTGACAATAAAATTAAGGTAATGTCTTTAAGCTCTATATCTGTTGTGTCTGACACTCTGACTAAACACTGGCTTTTGGTCTTGATCGCTGTTGATGCACTCTGTGCCACAAATAGGCAGCTTCAGGTTCCTTTTGTCTGAGATAAAGAATCTTTTGCATGTGTGTGCAGGAAGTCGAACCTGAAATCTTTTCTGTTAAGGCAAAGGAGACAAAAGGTTCCATCCTTTACAGATATTACTATCATTGTTTTTAGTTTCGTCATGTTTCTAAATAATACCGGCCTTTATTTATATGTGCGTCTGATTATATCCTTTTAGGTTATGTGTATGCTCAAGCATGTTGATTTTCGCCTGAGTTTAATTTATACATTTAGTGTCTTGGGAAATCTCCTCTAAGGCTCGAATATATATTGTACATGGTCTCTTAAAGAGTTTTACTTTTAGTTTTTGGTGAAGTTAATGAGGTACCCTGAAACTTAATGATATCAGAGTGAGTTACATTGACGTTTAATGGTACACTATTTTACAAACATAAGTGAATTTCATATTTTCGTTTATTAAGAAATTGAGATATGAAGTTGGTTTTCAGTAAATAATATTCATTGTTAAATGGCATAATTTTGGTATTTGACAAAAAAGACAACGCGGCAGTACTTCTTTCATTTTTTTATATTTTACTATACTCTCAATTGCCAAAGCTAAACCGTTTTCGGCTAGATAACCTTCATTTTTTGTGAGAAAACTTGAAAATTAGTACTTGTACACTGTATGTGTTAAAAGAAAAGGTTGTGATTTTTTTAGTTTTTAGTTGTTGATTTTTAAGTCAAACGCAGCTCTGTCGCCTGATATTTGTATGCTCTGTCCGACTAGTAGCAAGTCCTCTTCACATATCTTTCTGAGCTGCAAAGTTGCGCATGCCCTTTGGACCAGGTTATCTGGTAGGAGAGGTTTGGGAGTACCCGGACACTGTTATGGAGTTCTTGCAAGCGAGGCATGTAAGGCTTGGGTGGAGAAAGGAGAAGAAGATGTTGTGGAAGAGTGCTACTCTGCAGTACTTTGGTACATATGGCTAGAGAGGAATGCTAGGGTCTATTCTGGTATTTCTTTGACAGTTGGTGTGTTGTGGGATAGGGTAGTCTACTTGGCCTCCTTGTGGGCTAAGGTTGCTGGGTGTTTCCGTAGCTATCCGGTTACACAGTTTATGCTTCGCTGGGCTGAAATGCAAATAGATTCCTTTTGAGGACTCCTTGTTCTCTTAGGATGTAATACTGTTTATATTACTATAAATAACACTTTCTCTTTTTTTCTTTTTGATCAGTTAAATAGCACTTTCTCTTCATCTAAATTTTCTTTTTGTTTTTAGTTTTTGGTTTTCCATTTTTAAAAATTAGAGATGGTAAAGTGTATATTAGCATAGAATCTTTCTTGTCCTTAGTAGAAGAAGACCTGTCTAAGGTTGTCGTAGTATTAGGGCATGTCCTGTTTGCTGTAGTTCTGCTTCCTATCAATAAATACTCTATCTGAAAATTTATTTTCTTAGTAGCTGGAACATCTATAAATATCACTGCTCGGTTAAAATTCTCAGTTTCTATGATAGTTTTAACAGTGTTTTCTTTTTCTGCCACCTTTATCAGAAACTGTAGGTTCCAAAAGGAAAGCAAGGAGCTTCAAGGATGATGAGTATTTCATTAGTCCAGTTCCAACAAACCAGGTAGGGTTCTCATTAATTTCTTTCTTAGCCTAGTAGTAAAAGGTTATCATCAGGTACTGTACATATCTTCTATACCTTTCCTCTGATAGAGTGAGAACCTTCTTGTGATTGGGTTTTGGTTTTAATTTCAGCATTTGGAGGCGGGACTCTCAGTACGAGCTGAAGAAGGTTTTGGATCAAACAGGTTAGCTTGATAAACAATATTTGGGAGCTCTGCTTTTCTTTCTTATTTGAGCTGCTATTTTCTAGAACTCAGAGCTAGGAGTTGTCCTTGACTGAATTTATGAACTAAAACCCAAAACACTTGTTGCGTGGTTGTTTGATTAGTTCACTATCTGCCTTGTGAATGCTGTGTTTTGGTATTATGCTATCGAATTATATGCTCCGTAGGGTGATGGAGGGACCGATCTCCTGTGTTCATCTAAACTTTTAGATATGTTTGAGCACATAATACAAGAGTCAAGCAGTGTGTGCTTGTAGGATAAATAAAATTAGTGAATGGTAAATGAGGAGTACTGGAAAAACCTGAGTTTGTAAATTGATTAATCTGCATGCCTGATGTCTTATGTCAACTGCTCCTTGTAGGTTAGAGTCGGCCGTTATGGATTTGGTTGCAGATGATAGCTCAGGCATGCAGAGACAGAGGAGCGTTTATCACTGGGACAAGGTACATGAAAGTCTGAAAGTGTGAATGTTTTCACGGGATATGAAGATGCTCATTTGACATTGTGATATTTTTGTCCAACAGAAAAGCAAAAAGTATATCAAGCTTAATAATGGTGAACGTGTGACAGCCAGTGGAAAGGTATACCATTTCAGTCCTCATTTACTAATATCAATTGTCGTCATCATTATAAGTGGTAATATTGTCCCACCCCACCCTAGAAGCCCGAATCCAAGGGCTTGTGTTGATGACTGAAGTGCCTGAGGGTGTATAGCTACTTAATCTTCTTTTAGAAGAAATAATAGGCATTATAGAAATAAGAATCGCTGATTATTACTTGAGTTTATTTTCGGAACTTGTTTATTTTTGTATTATTCCTTTGGTTTTATATTAGGTAGTTTCTTATTCTCCTTGCTTTTGTGTTATCTTGTAACTAGGACCCTACTGTGATGATATCTCTTCAGTTTTTTGGTTATGAATTTATGAGAATATTACTTCCTCCATTTTATGAAGATGTTTACATTTGCTTTTTCACGGTTTCCAATGCACCACTTTGACCGTAAATAATTGTAATTGTATGCATATATAAATTATAAAATTATAGTTTTTCAAAAGTATTTTTTAAAGGAATCTAATAAAAGCATTTTTACATTATAAATCTTTGTATTTTTTCACTAATTCGTAGTCAAAGTTTGTGAACTTTGACCTTGAAAAATGAAGTGTAAACGTCTTGGAGAAACGGAGGAAGTAGTATTTTGATTTGTCGGAGCTTTCCCGTATGCCAACAGTAATTTCATTATAGGTCTTTAAAACGTCTTGGGTGCATTTTCGGTTTTGTCTATGAAGTGCTCTCTCTCCCCTCTTTCCCCAACTGTCTTACTTGAAAAGTTCTTTGCATCAGTATGCAAGTTTATAAATGCCTCATGTTGGGGATTATTCTTGAGTTTTTTGCATGAAGGAAAAAAGATATTATGCTTGATCACCCAAAGTTTCTAATCTCCAACAAAGTCTTAATATTTTCTCAGATGATCAAGCGTGAATTCTAATGATAATGGCAATGTTTGACGACAATTTTTTTTTCTTTCAAAAATGCAACCTTGAGCACAAATAATTAGGTTTTGAATTCTACATCTGACACGTTTACCTCAGTGGATTGCATACATCGCTGGGCCCGCTGGCTCCACTTGATCTTTCCTTTCTTAGCAAACAGGAGCCAGCCCACTGCAGTAGTGTTCTGTTTCTAACAACAAAAAATGTGCTCGTGCTTCAAGTGCTCTTCTCTATCATCTTTTGGACCCAAAGAGCATTATCAATCAAGAGAGTTCTCACTTTTTCTCCTTCAAGATATTTATTTAATTATTTCCTTGTTATCGTAGTGACTTGAGGTTTTAAGGGTGAAAAAAGGAGGTCACTGCAGTAAATTATGTGTTGGTGAGCAGCTTACAGACGGGGGGTTCTTTGTATCAATACTATAAAGATCTGTCAAACGGGTGTACTATTATGTTTATGTACTTCATAGGGCTGTCAAACGGGTCGGTCAAGCCGGGTTCGGGTCGGCCAAGCTCATTATTCATGTTTAAAGTATGTTTGTATACCAACTCTTAATGGGCTTTCAAATATTAAGTCAGTTTTTTCTGGTCAGGTTTTCGGGTTTGACCCCTTTTATGCCTATTTTTTACCGGGTTTGGTCGGTTAATCTTATTATCCCCTGTTGTGATACATTTCTGCTTAAACTTATAGTGGGCTTTCGAGCTGTCAAGTTACTTTTTTTCGGTTGTTTTCCTGGTCATGTTTAAGTCGGGTCAGATTTTGACAGCTCCAATTTTGTTTATCATTAAATTTTGTTTATTATGACTCAATTTGCTTTTATCGCTTAACAATATCTTTTAGTCTGCGATCAGACTATATTCTCTCATGCGTGCGCATGAGAAGGAGAAAAGGTGTAACATAAGACCATGTGAAATTGAATTTGTGGGGCAAAACCTATCCACCCAGAATTAGTTTCACACTGTGACAACTGACAAGCCTTTAAAATTAACAGTCTTGCTAACGACTGTAGCGTTGTTTAGGGTTGTGCATTGGCTAGTACTAGAGGTTGATTCATTTTGTTTATAGCCTGTAGCGTCTCCTTCACTTTATGTTGCTTAGTAAGTAGAATCTTGTGTTAGTATGTGTACTGATTTACTTTCCTTGCCCTTTTGATCATTCTTCACTGCTTTAAAAAAAAAAAAAAAAAAAAAAACGTTTTGAAATGCATTTTTAAAAAAAAAAAAAAAAAAAGGTTTTTGTGGGTCTTTCGGAAACAGTCTCTCTTCTAGGCAACTAGTTAGGGGTAAGACTGCATACATCTGGACCTCCCCAGACCCCGCCCTATGCGGGACACTTACTGGGTTGTTGTTGTTGTTGTTGTTGTTGTTGTTGCTAACGACAACAAGGTTAAGTTCATTTATTGCCAATATTCAATGTTTGCATTTATAATCAAAGGCAAGTAGTGTACTTTAATATTTGCAACCAGATTTTGAATTTCCTATTAAAAATTCATAAACTTTACATCATCCACAACTAGACCATTTTATCTTGCCAGCTGCCTGGGAAAAAATAGAACCCTAAAGACATGGGGAAATGGTGAACCCCAAGTCCCAAACCCTAACCCTAATTTACCAACCGTAAGTAAAGATTAAGGGGAGAGGAGGCAAGGTGGGAGGCCCATCTGGGCCTTGGTGAATCTTGTGCAGTGACATGCAGTGAAGAGGTGGTGGGGCTGGCCACAATGGATCTGGGAGCCCAACAGCAAGTCGCTTGAGAGCAACGGTGGATCTGTGCGGTGGTGGCAGTGGATATTTCCGAGCATGTTCCACTAGGCTTGTTGTCGGTGGCGAGGGTTGTGGTGAAGGAGTCGTTGATGGGGACAGAGGTGGTGGGGCAGAGGAATGAAAAGGAGATGGTGGATCTGGTGGCTGAAGTGACGGTTCCCTGCGATTTTGGAGCCGTAGAAGCTGAAGGCCGGCGTGGGTTGCTGGACAAGGAGGAGGTGGCCGGCACGTTGGAATGGAGGTGGGTTTTCGGTAGGAGCATAAGAGAGAGAGGAGATAGGGAGAGGGAATGGTAGAACGTTTCGGAAGGAGAAGGCACAGGGAACTGACAGTCTCACAGGGAGTTAACGTATTAGAGGAGATGAAAATAATCTTAATGCTTTTTTCTTTTTCTTTTTGTTTATCCTTTGAAAATACATCCGCATTTCAGTAGTAGTTTTGTAATTACAAAATCAATGGGAGGTCATACAATCATAAGTTTCATAATTATCACTACTTTAGGAAAGGGTCTTTTTTGACCTTTATAAAATAGTAATAGGATGGTGGGAGTAGCTTGTAAGGTTGGCTAGTAGGTATATACAGTACTTCTGATTTTATCTTATTAGTCCTTGGAGATTTACTGAAGATATATTGTGAGATAGTGAATCATGAAATCTTGGTTCCCTTCGTTGTGTCCTGTTGGTTTGTCTGGTCTTGTCCAAAATGCTTCTTTTTCTGTCCAGGAAGAAAAGGTTCCTGACTTTGTTTTCAGTAGTTTATTCATTGAATTTCTCATGGGTGCTTTTTACTGAACAGGTTACAACTGAAGGTGGGAAAAAAGTGAAGGCTCAAAAAACTGGAATTTATCAAAAGTGGAAAGCTAATACACACACAAGAATTGCTATGAAAGGAACTGATAATGAAGGCAATATTCGAGAAACGACTAGTTTTGCAGGTATGTCTTGGAAGCTCAGAGGCATGTAGTTTAACTATGTATGTTAATCATATAAGGATGTTTTAAGTATGTATGGACTCAATCTGCCTTTCCTCCTCAATTTGGTTTAACCTCCCTTACTTAGCATGCACTTCATAGTAGCTGTCCATGACTATGAAATACAACCCTTTTGATCTAATAGGATTCTGCAACTTAAGCTTTTGTTGGGGCTTAGACACAGGTTAAGATTTAAAAGTGCATCCTTACTTATGACAGTGTAACGAACATGTACGTAATTTCAGGAAATGGTGTACCGAACACTACATTCAAGACCTGTTACACTACTTTTAGCCTGCATCCTCTTTGTTTGTTTCTTTATTTTATTTACTCCTATTCGTTTGTGCTACCTTGAAATCTAATTTGTATACTTGGTTATCGCGATTCTGTACCTATTCATGAATTCTATGAAGCGCTGGATTGCACTGTTGTTTTAAACTTGTAATCGATGCGGGCACACACCTCCCTGCGAGACATGTGGTTGTTTCATCTATTCATCTGCATGCTTCTATTTTGCTAAACCTTAATTATTGAAACATGGTTTAGAGTCCTTGGTTGGGTGCCTCAAACATTCTATATATGCTGATGTATGTAGGGAGATAGCAAGAATAGCTTTGAGGGAGAAGGTTTAGAGGGTAAGAGGGGTCAGGGATAAGAAAACCAATCTTATGTTAGGGGCTGGGAACTGGAGGGCAGGGCGGGGGCAGGATACAAGGTACTGGACAATTTATATGCCACTGACTTTTGGTGTCCTCAAGCCTCGAGGAGATCATGGTTCGGGGCACAGGAGAGAGGAAAATACCTGTGTGTGTGCACGCATCCCTGCTTTTATCATTTTTTTTTAAAAGTTAAAAACTTTATTATTAATGAACCTCATGTTTGCTGTACAGCATCAATCATATGCTTGGTAGCTGGTACAACATGATGGAATACAGTTACACTCCTATGTTTCTCACCCTTTAGACTCTTTACTCCATGTAAACTATTATAGCAATTAGCAGCTAAGCTCCCTGTCAACTACTTTGGTTTGACCTCCTCCCATGTCCAAGCAATCAAAGGACTAGATCTATTGACTCCCAGTTTTGGCTACACCATTCCCTGTTCAGCTCATTTACACAATGCAAAACTGACCAATTCTTCTCCGGATATGAGGCAACTTAATAAGTTGGAATCCAAATTCCCATGACCCCCATGATCTTCACCACTCCATTTAATTGCCGCATTGGAAGAATCTGATTCAATCATAATAGGGCAATCCAATAGACAGTTAGCCTCCATAGACAGCTTCATGGTCTTAAGAATTGCGTGCACTTCCGCCTTGTAATCATCAACTCTAAGGAGATGGAAAAATACACCTGAAGTTGCGACCCTCCAATAACAACTCTACCCTTTGTCTCAAGGAGTGATCAACAATCCCTTTATATGCTCCTACATCCGGTGCTACCCCCCCCCCCCCCACCCGACCACGGATATTCCAATATTACACCTTCATATGAACCTACACATCACACCCTAATTGCATCAATCACAACTCAATCTCAAAGCTCTGATTTCTCCCACTCTTCAGCCTCATTTCTATGATTTTTTTTTTATCCATGCCATTGTTCCCTCACTCTCATTGAACATCATGCCCAATGCTCTAAAATCGTTGTTCCATAACACCTGCTTTTTCCATTAGAATTTCCATTTTTCATATTGACCTCTTGGTAGTTAATGTAACACTACTGGCGTTTATATCAGAGCTATGTTCTTTTGAGATGAGATATAAATGTAGACGTGTAGTATTTGGTGTAGTAACTCACGAAGACTAAAATAAAAAAGAAAAAAAAAACTAAGTTTTCTCTGTCTTTGTGAGTTTTGTTTGCTCATTAAAAAAGAGGGTACAAGTGAATGGCGACCGAGGCACCCCCTGCTATGTCATGTTCGGACTCTCGTGTTCAATAGCGAACATATCGGACAAGCTGAATAACCAGCGCAAGCATTGACCCCGTCAACGTAGCACCAACAAGTTGCTAGTATAGTTCCTAGAAGTCAGCAGACACAAGGTATGAGGGGAATGGGGATTCGAACCCATGACCTTGCTTTACCAAACCACTTGGGAGTAAACTTGAAACCACTAGACCACCTCCCTTGTCTATGTCTTTGTGAGTTACTACACCATTTTGATTGGAGGGGATCTCATCTTCTGTCATCCTCCCCGAACCCTACTTCAGCATTCCTCATTGGCTGGTGGCTGGCTTCTGTTGTATCATACCTCTCGTGTCCCTGCCACACTTGAGAAATATGTGAAAAAAAATTTAGAAAGCTGTTCTTCTCAATACTCCCTTCAGATCATTTGTTGTATGAGTGGAAGTGTGGAACTGTGAAAGTGTAGTGAAACAATTATTTATTTATTTGTGGCTGGAAGAGGATTGTGGTAAGTTTGGTTTCACTTATTATTGTTGCACGTTTATAACATGTAGTCAATGTCATGTTCCTTGTAGGTGGTCGGTTCAATCCAAGGTTCAAAGGACGGAATCAACAACGATCAATACCAAATGCGCATGTGCCTTCAGAAATCAAAGATCTTGAGCAAGTTCGTAAAGAGAGGCAGAAGAAGGCTAGCCGGCAATCCTACCTCAAGAGTAAATCACAACCCAAAGGCAGATCACAACACAAGGGAAACAAGTTCGGTGATAATACCGGTAACAAGTTTGGCGATAGTACTCCGGGAAAGTTTTGTGGTAATACTTCCAGTAAGTTCGGCGGTAAGGGAAGCAAATTCGGCAGTAGTACTGGAGGCAAGTTCGGCTCTAATAAAGGAAGCAAGTTCGGCGGTACTAGTGGAAGCAAGTTCGGCGGTGATAAGGGAAGCAAGTTTGGCGGTAATAAGGGAAGCAAGTTCGGTGGCAAGAGAGGGAGGGCGAAATAGAAAAGCTAGTTTGCTTGAAGTCATTATGAGCTTGTATCTGATCTCCCTGGCAGAGGGAAAAAGCTGCAGTTTTGACATTACCTCACAGAAATTTTTCATAGTTGTAATTTCAGTATGCCCGTCTAATTTTTCTTCCAGCCAAGTTTTTTTTTTTTTCCTTTTTTTTTTTGTTTGTTTTGAACAGGCTTAATCTGTGCCTTAGCCCGGGATCGAACCCGTCCCCTTCTCAACTCGTAAAGGTGTAAATTCCTTTTTGTAATTTAAATCACCAAATTTGTTAGTTTATTCTTCAACAAAGTTGCAGAAGTTGTCAGCTATGACATTCATAATCACCTCCAGGTAGGAGTCATCATAAAGTGTGATTTTCATTGTTGCATATTCCCTTTCATGGTCATATTCAATATATATATATATATATATATATATATATATATATATATATATATATATATATATATATATATATATATATATATAAAATTGAGTTCTCATTCAGATGACATTAAATAGATAATAAATAGTCATAAATGCATAGGTGATCAAAAAGAAATCAAAAATACTTATTTTATTTTAATAAAAAAAGTAACATAAGTATTATATTTATTATGCTAAAAAAGGTATATTATTTATTCACTAAAAATGTAATTTCTTTGTTAAATGTGTGAAAAAAATTATTATTGTTCCTTGCTACTCCTATTATTTAACTTTATATATTGATGTGATTAAATTTTTTTTTTATTATATTGATATGTATAATTGAGTTCTTACCAAGATGACATTGAATAGATAATAAATAGTCATAAATGCATAGGTGATCAAAAAGAAATCAAAAATACTTTTTTATTTCATTTTAATAAAAAAGTAATATAAGTATTATATTTATTATCCTAAAAAAGGTATATTATTTATTCATTAAAAATGTAATTTCTTTGTTAAATATGTGAAAAAGATTATTATTGTTCCTTGCTACTCCTATTATTCAACTCTTTATATTGATGTGATTAATTTTTTTTTTATTATATTGATATGTATAATTGAGTTCTCACCAAGATGACATTGAATAGATAATAAATAGTCATAAATGCATAGGTGATTAAAAAGAAATCAAACATACTTTTATTTTATTTTATTAAAAAAAGTAACATAAGTATTATATTTATTATCCTAAAAAAGGTATATTATTTATTCATTAAAAATTTGATATGATTAAATTTTTTTATTATATTGATTCTAATAACAGAGGATGATGAACAAGAACCCGTGCATCGACCGGGCACGAAATCTAGTATATATGTAAAATTGAGTTCTCACCAAGCATTGAATAGGTCATAAATAGCCATAAATGCATGAGTGATTAAAAAGAAATTAAAAATAATTTTATTTTATTTTAATAAGAAATAAGTAACATAAGTATTATATTTATTATCCAAAAAACTTTTATATTATACATTCCCTAAAAATGTAATTTCTTTGTCAAATGTGTTTATTTTTTGTAGATAAAAATATTATTATTGTTCTTTGATACTCCTATTATTCAACTTTACATATTGATATGATTAAATTTTTTTATTATATTTCTTCTAATAACGAAGTATGCATGATAAACAAGAACTCGTGCATCGCACGGGCACGAAATCTAGTTTACTTTATAAAACTTTACTGTTGGTTATAGACTTATAGTTATACCCAGTGGTGGGCTTTTGCCGCCCAAAAAAATTAGGAAAATTTGATAAAAATAATCCGAAGTTTCATCAATTAGACAATAATAATGCCAAGATATAAAATCTACGTCATTAATCCGAAGTTGTCACATGTCCAACAATATTGGTCCGACAACAAACGACGTTAGCTTACCGTTACATATTTTTGATTAGTTGAATATTTATGTTTAATTAATCAATATTATTAATGTGTTAGCAATAGAACTATTTTTTTTTCTTCCTATTTTTGTGATTTTCGTCCTCTCCCCCTTTCTCACTCACTCACACACAAACCTCCTCCACCATTGTTGCTATCTGCTACAGACCATTGTTGCTATCTGAGACTGTTGTTGCTATCTGAGACCATCGTTGCTCAGTTGCCTGCGGTGAGCTCCTTCATTTCCCCTAATTTCTTTGTTTTTTTTTTTTTTTTCCAGCCATCGGTCTTTCCTATCGGTAAATTGAACAGAATTTGACGCTGCTCAAATTGATTGCGAAACTGGAGATGCGAATTAAGTAAATTTAACCATTTAATGAACAAGGGGAAAACATGTACAATACAAAAAGATTTATAATCGAAGGACACATATGTAGCTGGTTCTTGCTTGTTCAATCTTGTTCTCCTATTTCCCATCTTTTAGTTTGCTTTTAACTGATCTTTCTTCGACATTGTTATCTTCATGGTGCTGGGTTTCCATTTGGTCATTGTCTAGGAGAGAGAAAAATAAAGAACTTGATTTGAGTTTGATTGCAATTGAATAAATTAGGGTTTAGATTTGAGAAAAGTTATTGATTGCATAAGGCTTTAATATATGGGGTGATTGTTGATGTTCTTTATCTTTTGCCTTTTGCTGCTGAGTGGTGGCAACCATAAAGCATAAATGGCAGGAGAGAGAGAGAGAGAGATTTGGCAGATTGTGAATGTATAATTGTACTCCACAAGTCCATAAGATTAGAAATTAGAACAGTCCACATTTGAATTTCGCTGCTTCGAACCCAGCATTTAGCCCGCCATTGCCGCCTCACTCTACTGGGATTGGGAACCATTAGAGATAAAAGGTAGCAAGCAAGGAGGAGAAAAAGAAAGACTAGCAGAAAAAAAAAAGAGAAAGAGATACGGAGAACAGAGAAGCAAAACGAATTAAAGAGAGAGAAAAAATTATTAGTGAAAACATAACGGTAGTCTCACACCGTTACTCAAGGGACTATTTTTGTAGGGATCATGTAAATTTCGGATTATTGACATTAATATTTAATTTTAGGATTATTATTGTTAAATTGGTTAAACTTTGAATTATTTTCATCAAATTTTCCAAAGAATTATAGTCAGCTCAACAACATAAGCCTGCGACAAGCGTTCTTACAGTCACCAACTTGTACGTGTGATTCCTGCTTTGTTATATGATTATTCTAGAGCATTTTTCTCTAGTAAATATATAATATGATTTTAAGGCACATGTCTACTATAAAGAGAATAAAAGACCTCTTGAGACCCCTAAAAAAAAAAAAAAAAAAGACCTCTTGTGACAAAAAAAAGGACCTCTTGCTTTTATTACTACTCTGACCAGTTTAATTGTCTCATGCTCAAACATGCT
The DNA here is from genome assembly GCA_038025085.1 of Tetragonia tetragonoides. NCBI lineage: Eukaryota > Viridiplantae > Streptophyta > Magnoliopsida > Caryophyllales > Aizoaceae > Tetragonia > Tetragonia tetragonoides. The sequence goes on along the minus strand of CM076140.1, from coordinate 13,562,767 downwards.
TAAATTCTTGGAAAGTTTTAGCAATAAGTCTTGTATAATATCAACGCACAAAAATATGGGATCATTATTTAGAAATGTAAGGGTTACTTATTATGAGTTGTGACCCTTATTTTACTAAAAAGTGACCATTGTCTCACAAAAATTTACTCCTTCCGTCCCAAGTTTATCTTTACATTGGACTTTTCACGGTCTCCAGGACATTACTTTGACCTTGAATATTTATGATTTCATAATTATAGAACTTATAATAAGATGATATTTTGAAAATACAATTTAAAATGAATCTAGCAATACTATTTTCACATTGTCGTAAAACTTTGTAACTTTTCACAAATTAGTGGTAACTTTGACCATAAAAAGTCCAATGTAAAGATAAATCTGGAACAGAGGGAGTAGAATAAGACCGTGTTAAACAAGGTTTCGTGTTGTACTTAATATCTACAAGTACCAAGTAAAAAATTGACATTCTTTCAAGTTTTTTTTTTAAATTTTTTTATAATGGTAAGAACGGGCGTCCACCAAACCCAACCCATCTCGAGTCCAGAAGTCCAGCCCAGCTCAGGCTGGATTAAAGTTAGGTGTACAAATATCTTGAACTTGGGACATTCAAATTGAGAGGTCAAAAGAATAACCATTGAGACAAATGCTTGTTGATTTGACATTCTTTCAAATTGAGAGACACCATAGAGTTTTGTACAATTTCCTTGCTTCCAAATTTTGCTTTTCTCAAATAAACTGGGGCCCACAAACAAGAGAGATCAATCCAACCAAAATCCAATGTCCATCACACCAACACCCAAAAGAAATCTCAACTTTGATTTTAAAAAAAGATTTCCCAATCAAAAAGAAGTACCTCTTTGATGATCATGAATAATCATAATAAGCGCCACCACGTTGATCAAAGCCTTTTGGCCGTTAAAATATACTGTTTATTGCCCGGGAAAAAGCGTTAGGCCCCCCTTATTTGTTTATTCTTGTTTCAGTTCTGGAAAGTTGAGTGTTGCTCGTGAGTTTAACTAAGTATGCTCCCCCTACTTTTGCTCTCCTCTTCATTCATCACCACACCAACTTTTTTCTCTCTCCTATTCTCTCTCACTGATCCCCATCTTCCTAAGCTAGTTTGGGGTTTTGAGCATTGTGCAAAAAGAGAAGAAATGGTCAAGGAAACCGAGTACTATGATATTCTAGGTGTTCCTCCTTGCTCGTCCGAGGAAGAAATCCGCAAAGCCTATTATCTTAAGGTTCAATCTTAATTAATCTTAAGTTATGTTGTAAGCATTTGTTTTTGATGTATATGATTTAAGTAAGGTTAGGTTTATCATTGTTCAAGTTATATTTCCTACATTGGTAATTCGGACATAAGCTTTCTGCGTGTTAGGGGTAAGGTTGTCTACATCTTCACCTCGTTAGAGTGGATCCACCATTGGAAGTTTTAATTGATGTTTTCACTGTTGAAATGAATTTAGATTTTTTACTTGTCATTTTTCTATATCTTAATAGTAGAGTATACATAATAACTAAAAAAAAATCATGTCATACATGTGTACTGTTAGATACTTCATCCATGATTGTAACTTTATCATTTCTCTTCCTGTTTGGGGTTTTTTGTCTAATTGTAGGCAAGACAAGTTCACCCAGATAAAAATCCGAATGATCCCCAAGCTGCTGAAAGATTTCAGGCAAGCCCCAGTAATTGTCTAATCAATTTGATGTCTTTAGTCCATTTAATCACATTACACTAGTAGATGAATGAATTATGAGATGATGATTGAGGGTGTAAATTGTCAGATATTAGGTGAAGCTTATCAAGTTTTAAGTGATCCAGTGCAACGAGATGCCTATGATCGAAATGGAAAGCATAGCATTTCAAGGTAAGAACTCGGACATTCGATAACATTAGTGTAGATAAGTATTTTGAAAACTACATGATGGTAGATTTGTTCTCTAAGATGGATTTGAACTTAATGATCTGCAGAGACTGTCTATATTTGTGATGCACTGATGACTGATGCCAATCCAAGTTTACTGTGAAAAGTTGGATTTTTCCAGCATGCTTTGTCTACATTTTCATGTTGTATATATGTACACAAATGGAAATCATCATGTTAAGATGAACTTTTCTGACAGAAATCCATTGACTTCTACTTTGATCTTTATCTTTCTTTGGGGCTAAAGTTGTTACAAATGTACAATCTTTCAGGTCTTTTTTGTTAGTATAATCTCATAGTAAGCATGCTTTTCATTGTTCAGGGATTCTATGCTTGACCCAACAGCAGTATTTGCCCTGCTATTCGGAAGTGAGCTTTTCGAGGATTACATAGGACATCTAGCTGTAGCATCTATGGCATCATCTGAGTTAGTCAGTGAAAATGATAATCCTGAAAGGATTCATGAAAAATTGAAGGCAAGTATGTTGCCATTATCTGCAATGTTGAGAGCTATTTTTGAGCTTGGATTTATAACCATTAAAAGCAACATGGACCGGTTACAGGGAAAATGTGATGGGAAAAAATGGTGCATTCTTCTGAAACATGATTGCTTGTGATTTGCAGGCTGTACAGAGAGAAAGGGAGGAAAAGCTTGCCAGAACACTGAAGGATTTTCTTAACCAGCACATACGAGGTGATAGGGAAGGATTTTTAAAAAGAGCTGAATCTGAGGCCAAACGGCTTTCTGATGCATGTAAAACTTTTCGAACTCTTTGAATTATGCCTCATTTTTCTAATGATTCTGCAATGAGATTCAACTGTCGTTATTTCATATTTTGGAAGATAGGTGAATATCACTCTAGTAATTAGATTAATCCACTTTTTTTTTCTTTGGAATACAGCTTTTGGAGCCGAAATTTTGAATACTATCGGCTATGTATACACAAGGCAGGCAGCACAAGAGCTAGGGAAGAAAACTATGTATCTTGGGGTACCCTTTTTGGCCGAATGGGTGCGCAATAAAGGGCACATCTGGAAGTCTCAGGTAACTGCAGCGAAAGGTACATAACATGAGCTCAGCACAAGCCTTAATGTTTTTCCTGTAGACTTCTATTACACTGAGCCTAATATGTTGAGAAATGCATTACTGATTATAGGTGCTTTTCAGTTGCTTCAACTTCAAGAAGATGTTCGCAAGCAGTTTAAGATGGATGGAACTGGACCGGCTAATGACTTTGAATCCCATATACGGCTAAACAAGGATACACTTATGAACTCTCTGTGGAAATTGAATGTAGTTGACATTGAAATGACTCTCTTACATGTTTGCCAAATGGTTAGTTTATCCTGAAAGATGAAAATTCCCAATTGGCTTGCTCTGAACAAAGTAATATACTCCTATGTCAGAATCATTTCTATTCATTCTTTAAAACAACTTGCAGGTCCTACAAGAAAAGAATGTTAAGAAAGAAGAGCTGAAAGCTCGAGCTTTTGCTCTGAAAATACTTGGGAAGATTTTCCAGGTAAATTATTCTTATTCATCACAAAAGATGTTTGAAAGATTACTTTGAAGAACATTACTTTCGAAGATGTCTGTTTCCCATACATCAAGTCACAAGCATATTTCTGTATTTAGTATGTAACTATGTTTAGTAAATTACAATTTTAGTTAATTGGAAAGTCATCAAAGAGATCAAGGTAAATTTCATACCATTCTCTTTATGTTTTTAACTGAAAAGATCATATACCAGCCAAACTGGAATTTCAGATGATAACAGAGAAATGAGTCTCATAAACAAGAAAGAAGCATCTTAAGTTCTTAAAATTCATGTCTGCAAATCCCTGTTAGATTCCCTGATCTCTTTATCACCTTTCTTGTAGAGGGAAAAGCTTACAAGGGAAGAAACATCGAAGAAGAAATCGATAGCTGATATAAGCGAGGATGACAGTGATTTAGACAGCAGTGAGGAGGACTCCCGGATGCTAACTTACCGTACCCCAATGTTAAGCCAGGCATGTTACAGAAACATTGATGCTAGCATATAGCTGTCTATAATGTTTCAGTTCGTGCATAATCTTTTGCACAATTTTTTTTTTTTTATATATTTGATAAAGTCTTACATTACAAATAGGAATTGGCAAATATTTTTTACTAGATCTTCTCTTTTCTTCTGTTGCAGGGAATTGGCAGGCTATTCAGATGTCTCTGTAATCCTGCTTTCGACGTTGATGATGAGGAGATTGTGTATAGGGGAAAATGAACGAAGTCCACGTAATTGCCACACAGGAATACTAATGCTTTGAGCTAAAGAAGACACTTGCGTGCATATATTTCCAAATATACTTGTTCTTATTATAAATTTATCAAGTTTTGAATTTTGTGAAGAGATTTATCAAGCTAGGTTATTAGCTTGACCACATATTCTAAAGGGAAAGTTGCAGCAGATCAGAAAGCAATTGAACATGAAAGATAATGACAGTTGCAAGTTTTTCAGCCTCCCGTTCTTTCCCACTTGTTAGCAATCCATTTTTTTTCTGATACCATTTTTAAGTAAACTGATGTAATCAACTTCTACTAGTTTTGACTTTTCCAAAGTTAAAAATGTTTGGATTAGAGCTCTAAATTGGACAATTATGAATGACTGCATAATTTCAGACCATTTGGCATTTTGGTGCAAAATGAAACACAAGCTGAAACAACATTCCTAGAAGTTTTTATAGAAACGTACATCTAAGAAATTTACAATCCATTAGCACAGCCTCAAAGAGGTAAGTTCATATCCTTTCAAGTTCCAGCAAAGTACAACAGAATAAACACCAAGGTATTTCACAGTGCTTTCCCTAACATCAGAAAAGACCAAGAGGGCTAAATAGATTTGTCCAGCCCTCTTAGCCTATACAAGAACTTCCTTAAATAGTTCATTAGATAGAAGACCACCATATGTACAACCAACCTGGTCTAATCTCAAGAGGCCCTGATGTTAGGTGAAAACCAGCGGTCTCTAATGCGCTATTGTGCTCGTGGTACGGTGAGCATGCAGAGCGCAGGCACAATGCACAGACGTCAAATTCAGGCAACCGCTTATGGTAAGAGAATGATGTCCTGGGCAAGTGTGAAGAGCTGGGAACGAATCACACACAGCCTGAACAGCTGGTGGAGTTAGGGCAGTGCACTGACTGATGTTGAGATTCATGAGGCCGTCCTCTGCGTGCCTGCTTTTCATCGACTGCCACACTCTCTGCTTCTTCTTCACTCGGCTGTGGGCCAGAGAATACATCGCTCTGTCAGTGATATTCTGGCAGAAGTAGAGGCTCAGGGATCTGAGATGAGGACATCCATTTGCCAAGGCAACCACACTCTCATCTGCAACATGGTGTAGGATCATGTTTCAAAGTTAACATCACATAACACAATGTACAAGAAATATGCATGACATTATAACAGTTAAACTCATCAAGTTTGAGATAAGCCAAATTTTATTTTATTTCATTTTTCATTGTAACATCGGTGTCCAAGCTCTGTCCTGCTAACGACCAAGAATACCCCATGTGACCCTGAAGGGCTTGAACTAGTGACCATAACTGAGAGAGATCTTCAGAGGTTTGAAAGCTGACCTACCAGTTAGGTAGATTTGATATAAACCGATCCAACAATCCAGGAAGGGGGAAGTCCAACCTTATTCGTAAGGTTGTTTCCGTTAGAGATCAAAATGTCATTTTCAAAAACTCAAGAGTGAGAGCAGCTCTCAATGTAGGCTGCAATTTGAGCATACCCGCAAAAGAAATGAAATAGTTTTAGAGTTCTTACATTCACAAGGCCTAGTTGTGAAGAAAGTATAAACTACAAGTACCTCTCGTATTTTGCATCATTTAGGATGGTTAACTATTTATAATCTAACACACTAGTTCGCGTAGCAGTTCAATTAGACGAGTAGTTAAAGAAAACTCTTAACAAATTCCATTAAGTTTCCTCATTAATTACCTGTTATAAGGACACAGCCACACAAGTCTAGGGCTTCGAGTTTTGGGCAACCATATGCTAGACTTGTCACTCCCACATCCCCAACATTCTCACACCACCCCAGATTGAGAGTCTCCATCTCACTGCAGTTATATGCAATCGCCTGCATGTGTGAATTGACAAAAATTGATTATAAGGATAAAGCAATCAAATTAGTATAAGGAACTAGTGTAATTCTGGAGTGAACTATACCTGCAATGCCCTTTCAGTTGCAGCCTTCACACAACCACAAAGATTTAACGACTTCAGTTTTTTGCAAAAGCTAGTCAAATAAGCCACCGCAGCGTCACTAAAAGCTGAACAAGCACTGATGTTGAGATTTGTGAGATTTGGACAACCGTGAGCCAAGGCATACAAGGAACGATCAGTTAGCTTGACGCCTTTACTCAAGTCAAGCTCCTGTAGGTCGTGGCAGAAGTTTGCTATTGTCTCAACAACATTATCTTGAAGTTGTGGTTTGTCTTGGCGAAGTGATAGCTTCTGCAACTTCGTAAATTTTGGCGCAAGTGCCAGGACTAGGTCGTTCATGTTATTCTTACACCTACATAGAATTTGTGCCATTTAGCTTCGAAACTAAAACAAAGTATTGCTCAGCACAAGAAGAAAGACCAAGTTTGCATGTATCTATAAGCTCTGTGGTGCTCAAACTTTTCCGAGAATGTTCACAGGTACACAGGAAATACAAGGGAATCTCATAGTTCCAGAAAAGTAAATACAATAGTATCAGTTCAATAGCTATAACATGTATGCAATGTGATTTGAAGGTTGCATAAAATCAGTATCTTCTGTTCACATCAGTGTATTGGGTGAGAAGGCACTGTGAATTATATCTATCAGCAGAAGTATACAAAGGTAAGGCAGGCATGGCAAGCTTCACGTTCAACGGAAATATTGTGCAAGATAATATCAGCAACATCCTTAAAACTACTGTCACCTTAGCAAGGGCTTCAATCTCCAAAGCCCATCTCTACAAATGGAATGTTAACATTACAGGAAGGACCTTAACAGGTTGGTTAGTTCGGGTTCAGTATAGGTTGGTGTTCAGGTCGGAGCAATATTTTTGGTAATAATGTCTCTGTTTTTCGGTTTCATGCTGGTCCAGGTTTTGGGGAAGGTCAACTTTTGTCAGGTCTAACAGCATCAGGCCCTTCAATCATAATATGCCACAAGTTCCATAATGCTTCTAAGAAAATATAAATTTAAATATGTGGCGGCGGTGAGTCTGTCACACCAATCGGGATGGGAAGAACATGGCACACATAGTGGTATAGAGGATCTTAACTTCTGTCACACTCCAACCAACAGCATAAAGGCAGCAACCATAACTTGTGTATTATGTGTATAACTCATCCGTTGACGCCACACAGGTATCATTAAAACCATCACAATACAATATTGGCTAATCAAACAGATCACCAAGTGGGAAAAAATCGTAGACCAGAATCACATATCAACAACTGAATGGAAAGTCAACAAAAATGAGTCACTAGCTAACTAAGCTAAGCAATGAGAGCACCCACAAAAACAAACCAAGCAAGAGAGGCAGGAAAAATATATACCATGAGAGACAAAGGCGAGTTAGCCCAAGGCAAATGGCTTCCCTCCAGCCACTACACACCCCGGAAGCCTTGATCACTGTCTGATCATCAACAAGGGATAAAATCCGCAAGAGCAACTCCATTGGTATGTCCTTCCACTCGGACACCATCTCATTGTCGCTCTTGCAACCGTGAGCACCACCCGCGGCCATAGCAGCAGCACCAAACACCATTAGCTTCTTGAAGCAGGAGTCCAAGTCCTCACTTCTTAGCCCTTCTTCCATTGCCATCCTCTCCTTTTAGTTAACAATCTTATAAAACTGCCAAGTATTTTACCTGCTTTTTGCCACCCAAAGAGATAAACATAAAGCTTCTCAGTTTCCTAGACATTAAAATAATTAACCTTGTATTAAAAGAACAAATATGTGGGCACATATGACATAAGACCATCCATATGTCAGCTGCACAAGAAGTTACCCAGAGGTTGCAGTGATGACTAGTTACCATAAACCGCCTTCCTCTTAACCCATATCCTTCCCAAATAAAATTTATATATCTTAATTTTATGAGAAATTACAACCCAACCACAAATTTCCCCTCTTTCAATAAACAATTACCCAGCCTTGTCTCTTTCATCAATCCCCAGTTCCCCACCCTTTCTGACAAAATTCATCAAGACCCAACAGGATTAGCATGAGAGACCTTTTTACTACCTTGCATAATCATGTAACAAATTCAACAATACAGAGCAACAAGCTGCATAAAAAGCCAAATCAAAAAGGGGGAAATATAAAACTAACCCAAAACCAAGTAAAGGGAAACAAAACAAAAGTAAGTCGGTCCATTATTTTTTTTTCCAAATTTTTGAAAAAATTGGGTTTAAGGGTGTCAGATAAATTGTTAGAAAACTAACCCAGAACCTTTTTTTTTTTATTTTTTTAAATACCGAGTGTCAGAAAATTTGTCTGATGATCACTAGGATCAAAAAGGAGAAATTCGTTCATTTATCAAGAACTGTTTGACATATTTAAGCTCAATTTAAGCCAACAAATACTCAGAAGGAAAATCCGGCTCAAACCCATCACTTCATTTGGGCAAATAAACATACATACCCAAATCAATGATCATGCAAAAACTCAGGAACTTGATTTTCTTCAAACAATACAAACTATAATCCCTCAAAAAAAGCACATTTACAAGAATTTAACCACACATAATGGTGTTAGAAATGATAATTCTGCTGACCAAAGCCAAATTAGTTGAAAATTTCTAAACAAGAAGGTCAACTTTAGAGCAATATAGCTAAAAAGAGCTCAAAAATCATACCTTTAAGCAAAAAAAGGCAACTTCTTGAGCTGAAAATTTCTGGGTACTTGAGAGTATTGTACTTTGATCAACACAAGACACAAATGAAAATTTGTGCCTGCTTTGCTTTGTGTGAAGAAATGGAAATATAAAGAAGCAAAGTTGAAATGACAAGAACGCTATTAAAATATCCAGCGGTGTTTAGTGAAGCCACGTGGATGGTTGAGATGAAATAATAAGCGGTGAGGTAGGTCCCACGTAAAGTTTTGAGAATTGAGTCTTTCGTGTTTGCTGGATTTTGGTTATGGATTGACATCAAAGTAAAAGATTAGGAAATGTGAATAAATTAGAGGAGGAGAGAGAAAGAACAGGGAGGTTGTAGAAGATTCCAAAACAAAACTTCTGCTTAGAATCGAAAACGTTTCTATATGTTGGGGAAAGCACACAAATACACAAGCGGAAGCAACAAAGACTTTTTCCCCGGTTGTGATGCAAAGATGAGCAATAACCAATTCAAGCAACCAAACAATATTGAACCAAAATGACAGCAGCAAATGGAACTATAAATCAGCCCAAAAACAGTAAATAAACAAGGAGACGCAAGGATTTACGTGGAAACCCCGATGTGGGGAAAAAACCACGGGACCGTTAACAAACGGTGCCAAAACCTCCACTAATCAACAAATTAACAAGTGGGTACAACAATAGTTCTTCCCTAGATCAACTAGAGGTATTCACAATCATCAAGGATCAACCTTGGCACAACAAGTCTCCCAAATCATCACCCAAAAGAGTGGAAATACAATTTCGTACAAAATAAGAGCTGAATTTAGAAAACTGACTTAGAGAGCTCCAAATGAAATTCTGACCGTTGGATTTGAAGAGGGGGATGTCAGGAACAACGTGCTAAAATCTCGCGACGATCGGAGTTCGTTTGGTCGTCGATCGGGGCGGATTTCTGGGCTGCCAGCACCAAAATTCGTGGGTGGCTCCTCTTCTCTCTCTCCTCTTCTCTTCTAGACTTTTCTCCTGAATTTTTGAGTGTCTAGGCTTTCTCTCTCTTGCACTCAGCCCTTCTAACCTTTTGGCTTATAAGGGAAGCCACTTGTGAGTGAATATACGAAATTGCCCTTCACTTAAACATCATATGGATAACCCATATGGTAAGCAAATATATCCCAAATTAATTGGGTTCTTCCTCCATGTAGGAGGGATACTCCAACAAATCTCCCCCTCACTCCTACATGGGGGGCTCGACCAAGCCCGCAATCTTTCTACAAACAAGAAGTTTCTCCTTAGGCAAGGCCTTCGTCAACATGTCCGATCCGTTGAGATCGGTGTGAATCTTCACAAGCTCAAATGACTTGTCTTCTACCGCTTCTCGAATCCAATGATACCTCCTCCGTATGTGTTTGGTTCGGGAATGGTAGGCTGCATTCTTGGCAAGGTGGATGGCACTTTGACTATCACAATAAAGAGGGTACTTGTCTTGTTTCAAACCCAACTCCTCTAGAAAATCTCTCATCCAAATAAACTCCTTGCCAGCTTCAACCGCTGCCATATACTCAGATTCTGTGGTAGACAGAGCAACACACTTTTGCAATTTTGATTGCCATGAAACAGCTCCCCCTGCAATTGTCATCAAGTATCCGGAGGTAGACTTACTAGCATCAATATCACCCGACAAATCAGCATCTGTGTAGCCATCTAACACAGGTTGTCCGGGACCAAAGCATAAACACACTCTAGAAGTACCTCTGAGATACCGCATGATCCACTTTACTGCTGCCCAATGCTCCTTACCAGGATTAGACATGAACCTGCTAACAACCCCAATGGCATGTGCAATGTCTGGCCTAGTGCATACCATGGCATACATCAAACTCCCCACGGCGGATGCATAAGGCACCGTCATCATCTCTTTCTTGTCATTCTCACTTGTAGGACACTGGCTGGAGCTTAGCTTCATGTGACCTGCAAGTGGCGAGCTCACGGGTTTAGCTTTGTCCATCTTGAACCTCTCTAGCAGCTTCTGGATGTAACTCTCTTGTGATAGCCATATCTTCTTGTTCTTCCTATCACGAGAGATACGCATGCCCAAAATTTGCTTTGCAGGGCCAAGGTCCTTCATTGCAAAGGACTTGCTCAAGGCACTCTTCAGGTTGGCAATCTTCTCCTTATCCTGTCCAACAATCAACATGTCATCCACATAAAGTAAGAGAATGAGAAAATCACCTCCGGCGTAATGCTTCACAAACACACATGAATCTGCATGTGTCTTGTGGAAACTGTGGTCTTTCATGAAAGACTCAAACTTCTTGTACCATTGTCGAGGTGCTTGTTTCAAGCCATATAAACTCTTTTTCAAACGGCATACAAGCTTCTCACTTCCCTTCTCTTGGAAACCTTCTGGTTGCTCCATGTAGATTTCCTCCTCTAAGTCACCATGGAGGAAAGCAGTCTTCACATCAAGTTGTTCCAACTCCAAATCCATGCTAGCAGCTAAGCCAAGAACAACTCTAACAGAAGACATCTTTACAACTGGAGAGAAAATCTCTTCAAAGTCTATGCCTTTCTTTTGACCTGAGCCTTTCACCACCAAACGTGCCTTGTACCTAGGTGGTGAACCATCTTCTCCAGTTTTCAGTCTGTACACCCATTTGTTCTTGAGTGCTCTCTTGCCCTTAGACAACTCCACTAAGTCATATGTGTGGTTCTCATGCAAGGATTTCATCTCATCTTGCATGGCATTATACCACTCCTTGCAGTGCTCATGTGACATAGCCTCCTCATAGCTTTCAGGTTCTCCCCCGTCGGTCATCAACACATACTCATCTGCTGGATATTTAGAGGTAGGCTGTCTCTCTCTGGTGGATCTTCTCAACTGTGGTTCTGGTTGTACATGGGGTTCTTCTTCATGTGTATGATCTGGTGGTGGCTGAACATCATCACCATCATCATTGTTATGATCATCATTGCCATCTTCCTGTTGTTCTCCCCCTTGAACTCTAGGAGTTACTTCAGGAAATATTGGATCTGAGTTGGCGCTGTCACTAGGAGAAGGCTCTGGTTGTTTCTTCTTCTCACAATCTGCAAAGGTTTTGTCTTCAAAGAACACTACATCTCTGCTTCTAATCACTTTCCTGCTAACTGGATTCCACAATCTGTACCCAAACTCATCCTCTGAGTACCCTAGGAAGATGCATGGCTTTGTCTTGCTATCAAGCTTGGACCTCTCATCTCTGGGAATATGAACATATGCAAGGCACCCAAAGACTCTCAGGTGGCTGAATGATACCTCTTTACCAGTCCATACTCTCTGCGGAACATCTCCATTAAGAGGAACTGAAGGTGACCGGTTGATGAGGTACACTGCTGTAAACATTGCCTCGGCCCAAAAAATCCTAGGCAGCTTCGCATGAGAGAGCATACATCGAATTCTTTCTTCAATTGTTCTGTTCATTCTCTCTGCAAGTCCATTCAGCTGAGGTGTCTTGGGAACTGTCTTCTCAAGCCTGATGCCCTGTACTTTGCAATACTCTTCAAATGGACCCCTGTACTCTCCACCATTGTCAGCTCTAACACACTTGAGCTTCCGGCCTGTTTCTCTCTCAACTCTGGCCTGGAACTGCTTGAAAAACTGTAGTACCTGGTCTTTGGTTTTCAACACAAAAGCCCACAGTTTTCTAGAATAATCATCAATAAAAGTAACAAAATAAAGTGCACCGCTATGTGACTTAGTATCCATAGAACATACATCAGTGTGAACAAGATCTAATGCATGTTTTCTTCTAGATGGGGGACGAGTATGAAATGCTGCCCTATGTTGTTTTCCAGCTAAACAATCAACACAGGGTTTCAAGGACATACCTTGAACATCAGGAAGGAGTTGCTTCTTAGCAAGCATTTGCATACCTCTTTCACTCATGTGACCAAGTCTCTTGTGCCATAACTCGCTGGAGGAATCATCAACTGCGTGTACTTCTCCTTTGCACAACTTAGCTTGCATCACATACAAGGATCTCTGCTTGCTCCCACGAGCCACAATCAAACTTCCTTTGATAAGCTTGCACTTTCCACCACCAAAGTTGCTGGAGTAACCAACATCATCGAGCAACCCAGGAGATATCAAATTCAGCCGAATGTCTGGAACATGTCGGACATCTCTCAACACCAAACTGCAACCTGTGGATGTCTCCAAACACACTGTACCCATGCCTACAATCTTGGATGAGCCATCATTCCCCATCTTTACATAGCCAAAGTCACCGCTGGTGTAAGATGAGAAGTAATCTTGGTGCGAGGTTAGATGAAACGAAGCACCCGTGTCAATCACCCAAGTACAATCATCACTATCTAGATTTAGGCAATGGTCACCAATAAAAAATAATTCATCACTTGTTGCAATTGCAGTGGTGTTGTTATCTTTCTCTTCTTGTTGTTGCCCGAATGTCTCACCCTTTTCTTTCCTTTCTCTGGACTTGTCTCTCTTCATTTTCCTGCAATGTTTTTGAATGTGGCCTGGCTTATCACAATAGTGGCAAATGATCTTACCCTTTGATTTTGATCTCCCCCTGGACTTGTCTCTATGCTGGGGATATCGAGTCTTACTTCTTCCCCTGCTTGATTCTTGTGTCACATTAGCCTCTGGTTGTGTGGAGGAACTCATTTCCTTCCTTCTAGTTTCTTCATTCAACAAACTAGCTTTGACAATTTCCATTGTCAGCGTGCCCTCTGGTGCGGAGTTGCTAAGTGATACAAATAGAGTGTCCCAACTTTCTGGCAATGAGCAAAGTAGTAGCAATGCCTGCAGCTCATCATCTAAATTCATCTTCATTGCAGACAACTTGTTAATCAAACTTTGAAATTCATTCAAGTGAACTACTATGCTATCACCATCTTTATATTCCAGTTTCACAAGTTTTCTAATCAATGACGCTTTACTCAAGGCATTCTTCCTTTCATACATGGTCTCAAGTTTCTTCCAAAGAGTATAAGCATTCGTGTCATTGGCAATATGTTGGAGGACACTCATATCAACAAATTGTCTAATTGTTCCAACGGCTTTACGGTTCAATATTTTCCACTCACTTTCAACAACACCAGTTGGTATGGTTGCATTTAAAATTGGTTCATACAAATCCTTCACATAAAGGATATCCTCCATTTTAGTTTTCCACACGGAGTAATTTCCAGAATTCAAACTAATCATTCCGTGCACACCAGATTTTTCATCCATCTTTAACAACACAACAAATTCACAATGACTCTAACCAAAGCTCTGATACCACTATGTTGGGGAAAGCACACAAATACACAAGCGGAAGCAACAAAGACTTTTTCCCCGGTTGTGATGCAAAGATGAGCAATAACCAATTCAAGCAACCAAACAATATTGAACCAAAATGACAGCAGCAAATGGAACTATAAATCAGCCCAAAAACAGTAAATAAACAAGGAGACGCAAGGATTTACGTGGAAACCCCGATGTGGGGAAAAAACCACGGGACCGTTAACAAACGGTGCCAAAACCTCCACTAATCAACAAATTAACAAGTGGGTACAACAATAGTTCTTCCCTAGATCAACTAGAGGTATTCACAATCATCAAGGATCAACCTTGGCACAACAAGTCTCCCAAATCATCACCCAAAAGAGTGGAAATACAATTTCGTACAAAATAAGAGCTGAATTTAGAAAACTGACTTAGAGAGCTCCAAATGAAATTCTGACCGTTGGATTTGAAGAGGGGGATGTCAGGAACAACGTGCTAAAATCTCGCGACGATCGGAGTTCGTTTGGTCGTCGATCGGGGCGGATTTCTGGGCTGCCAGCACCAAAATTCGTGGGTGGCTCCTCTTCTCTCTCTCCTCTTCTCTTCTAGACTTTTCTCCTGAATTTTTGAGTGTCTAGGCTTTCTCTCTCTTGCACTCAGCCCTTCTAACCTTTTGGCTTATAAGGGAAGCCACTTGTGAGTGAATATACGAAATTGCCCTTCACTTAAACATCATATGGATAACCCATATGGTAAGCAAATATATCCCAAATTAATTGGGTTCTTCCTCCATGTAGGAGGGATACTCCAACACTATACAAAAGCAGAAAATGGGATTCGAAAAAAATTGGGATGATGTTCATGGTATTTTTGGTGTATCATGGTGCACCTGCTTTTCTTTTGATTATTGATTGACAAATGGGGCCTTTCCTGTTGCATGGCTAGCTGGTGCATGGTGGATTTATTTTTGATAGCTCTGTATCACTGTCTCTATGAGTTGTATTCAAATTGAATGTAAAATGTGGATAGTTGTAATTTCTTGGAAATTTTAATAAATGTTTGGTTTTGGTTAATAGCTCAATTTCCATTTACATCTTTAGAAGGTGTGTAGAATTTACAAGAAATTAAAGTTGTGGTTGATTCATTTTTGTTAATCCGTCAAATAACATAATCATGCCCTCAAATGACCAGATTGGCCTTTTAAATGAACCTATTTGGACATATTAGTCTAACTAAAATTATTTAAGATATTAGGGTATTAAAAAATGCATGAAGCGGCATATCATCGGAATCTGGGTTTTTAAGTAAGAATCTTTATTTTTAATCTATTTTCTTAACTTTATCCACTTTTCTAATCCCTTTACCCATTTTCTTATTTCCACCCTTTTTTTTGTGTGGTTATTTTCGCCATTTTCCTTCTCTTTCTTCTCCTTTCCTTTCCCCTGTGTATGTGAATGATGTATGCTAAATTGCTCAAAGTAGTCCAACACTTGGTGGAGGTATTTGGGTGAAGAGGGGTTATCCATTGGCTTGGCAGCAATTAATGGATTATCTATTGCATCAATGGTTTTGTTTCCCATTATATACCTCCTGTTGGAGTTTGGGTCTGCTCTTTTTGTCTGGATATTGGTGTGCTGAAAATTGTTTTTGCTGGTTAATCTGTTGAATCAAACTAATAAGAATTGGTTTCTTCAACCCTTCGTTTCTTCACTGAGCGCGCGCTTCTCTCTCTCTCTCTCTCTCTCTCTCTCTCTCTCTCTCTCTCTCTCTCTTTTGGTGTTGTGATGATTTTCAATCCATCAATGTTGGTTTCGTTTGAGCTTAATGAATCACCAAAAATTGCAATTTCAACTGGCGAAGGTATGGGAGTCTTTTAAACAATCCAAAGAAAAGGGAGAAAAGAAATTTAAAAAGGGAAGAAATAAGAAAATGGGAAAAGATAATAAAAAAAAAAAGGAGTGTGAATTAAGAAAATAGACTAAAAATGAAGATTCCCACTTAAAAGTTTAGATTCCGGTTTAGAAGGTGGATATGTCACATTGGACATTTTTTAATACCCTAATGTCTAAAGTTATTTTAATTAGACTAATATGTCCAAAGAGGTTCACTTAAAATGTCAATTTGGTCATTTGTTGGTCCATAAACTGTTGATGTTTATATATATTGACCTCGTTGTCTTAATTAGGTAGAGATCCGACTCATTTCGAAAAACTAACATTTTCCTATCCCGTGATTAGTTGGGCTGCTAGAAGCCCATCTTTTAGTTGTCGAAGGCGAAACTAGGGAATATCCAAGACTAAAGTTGGAATATCCCAACGCATAATAGAGTAGAGAGAGATTATGGCTTAAAGAGGGGAAACGATCACATGACATAAAAGAACATTAGTTCTAGTTCTAGGATCAAACATAGAAAAGTCCTATGAAAATGTAGAATATATAACATCAGTTAAAGAAAAGTCGTTTACTTCAGCGGTCGTTTGGTTTACCAAAAGATACTAGAAATGCAACTCTCGCAAGTATATATATAAATATTAAATTATTTTATTATATAAATGCAGAAATTGTAAATTCAAGGAAAGTTTTACTTAGGTGAGTGGAATTTATTCTTGTTAAAAATTTGCAACCAATTAACTTTTAGCAATACTCAAGAAGTCAAATTATCAACTCTATGTTGATTTATTATTTTTTTGTCTCTTCTTACTTGAAAAAAGAAAAAAAAAGGTGGCATTTTCAATTTTGAGAAATGAGCCTTATAAAGAGAAACTTGACATATGTATGCTATGTAATAAGAGGCATCAAATTTACTCATTCTTTGTTCTTGGTTTTTTTTAATTGAGTTGGGAATATTATATACAAAAATCATACCTTATGGGAAGTTCTACTCCTGGTGCTCCACATGAAATTTGAACCCTTCTCCAATGTTACAAGTCATAGTTTGTTTACATTTATAGTTTATAACCATTACAAGCTTGATTCGCAGTCCATTACTTTCCCAAGCAATGTAATAAATTAATAATTACGTCCATCATTTCTATGTATATTATAACAACGGTTTATCTAACATATGCACTTGGTGCATATGTTAAGGCTCAATAAATGCTAAAAGTCTCCTTAATTACAAGAGAATATGTTAATGATTAGTAAATTGCATTCACACACATAATTTTTTACTACCAAATTTAACCTTAATCAACTAAAGTAAATTCTCACCACCTCATTTCTCTCTCCATTTCCCATTATCCCACCGATCGTGATTCATCCCATCTCCCCCCAATTTTTATCTCTCCTCATATTAAAGACTTCAATGCCTTCAATGCCTCCTCTATTCAAGGCTTCAGATTAATTTCTCCACCACCCCCATAATCACCATTCACCCACCATCACCAACCTCATCCCGTTTAATTTGTCGTCTCCCATTGAACCAGATCAGAGGGCTCCAAGATCCACACCACCACGACCTCTAGTCAGCACGACATAACTTTGGTACACCTGAAGTGCTTTATCTTCATCACCTTCTTCTTTGGTTCGACGATTTACTAATTTAGGGTCTAGGGTTCACCCTTCTCCCAATAGGGTTTTCTATAGGTCAAAGACGTCGGAAAATCATGATGCCGGAAAAAATAAAGTTCGAAAAAGTGCGGTCATGGTGGTGGCGATGAATTCCATTGCCGGAAAAGATCTTGAAAGAACACTGATGATGGTGTATCTTTTGGAATGAAAAACGTCTTTCTATTTTATTTTATTTTTGTTAAAAATTGTAATTTTTTTTGGAAGTGTATAAGGGTAGTTTTGTAATTGTTTTAGAGGTCTAAATTGCTGTATTTATTAGTGTTGTGGACTTGTGGGTATCAATGAAATTTTGGGGTAATTTTGTATATTTAGGAAATCTTTAGGTTAATAAATACTGACGTAACAGTGCATATGTTAGCCGGACCGTTATAACAAATCGCTGCAATAATTCAATTATGAATATATCAAATGACTTAGCTTCTTATTCTTTTTTTTTGTTCACGATCAAGGGTATCCACCGTCGACCACAGTGACTATTTCCCCGTGCTGGCTTGTAGGCACCTCAAAGGGCTGGACAGCTGGCCAAGGAATTTAAACCTGCTCCATGCCCAAGGCAAAATTCGAACCTTCGACTTTGGTTAAAAATGGATGAGTCTCTACCACTCAACCACACCTCCTTGATTAGTTAGCTTCTTATTCTGATTGTTTCATTGTACAATGAACAATACATAAAGAAGTAGTAACATAATTAATTTGAATGATTCCACCTTTTATTTTAAACACAAGGCATTTTGGTCTTGACCCGTAAACAAGGCATTTCGTTGACGCGTTCAATTAAATTATATGAGTAATCTATTATATATATATATAAAAGTGAATGTGTACAATTGCTACAATGATACATGTGCATCCATATAAGCTTCTACACTATTATTATATGCCACATGTAAATGATGTCATACTCTAATTTATTACATTCACACTTTGTTCAAGTTTGACTTTTGATTCGATGTATGTTGACCACCTTAGTTGTACATTTATTACTAATGCATGCATCGGATTTGGGCGGTATGATGGAGAATAGATAGATAAAGTATAACAATTTTATTTATGATCTTGGTAGATTCATCATTATTTACGAATTTATGTGACATTATAGAGGAATAATGATATGATAATACTTAAAAGATTTTTCTGATTGTTTCATATATTTATAGGCTATAAATTACTATGGTAAAAAGTTCGGACATCGCACGGGCCATGCAACTAGAATTAAACAGGAAAACAATAAAGTTGATTTGAGTATAGAAAGGAGATTAGAAATGAAGAAGCAAGATGCGACATAGGCGAAAAGTTTGTTACAAGTTTGTACCAATGAAAATGTATTATTTGTTATAAACACAAAAATCGTACATCGCACGGAAATGTAACTAGTACTTACTATCGTTCAATTATATAATACATATATGTGCTTGTAATTAAAATATGTAGCTTATCAGATCTTTTCCTTTTTTCCTCAAGAAATTAAAATAACTTTTATATTTTGTTGGGAATGGGCATGATACCATAAAGCAAGGAATCCATACAAAGTCGAAAGCAGTAATCTTTAATGTTTGTTTTGCAAAAGAAAAAAAAAAGAAAAAAAAGAAAAGAAAACATACCCTCACCAAAAAAACATCGGAACTGCTTAACGTAAATCTAAAATTACTGAACGCAAATATTTTTGTCATTGTATTTCCCAGAATACCCTTTTCAATTGCAAGGGATGAAGGGAACATCCTTCCCCTTAATTCTGCTCTTCACGGTAGGGTTCTAATTTTAATCATGGTGGATTATAAGCCTGACTGAAACCATAACTTTGACGTTACTAATGATGATATCCAAGTAACAATTAGCAATAAAATTATAAAAATAATTCTTATTATTCATTGTTTAGGGTTTATGGTTGGACAAGTGGCGATTGATTTGGTGGTTGATTGGGCATCAATGGGGGTTTGAGATGCTGGCAAGAAGCCGACTCTGATACCCAAAGAAGCATTCGTCTGTATAGCCGACTCTAGCTATAATCCATACGCTTCGTCATTTTGTCAATTGCATAATTGATGTGGCTGAGCCTTAGCGGACAGGACTTTACAAAGATAATGATGTCGGACAAAAATCTGTAGCTTCAATACATAAGAGACTAGCAGGTAGCAATTGAAGACCTTGGCATAGTTGGCAATCGTGGCATATCAAAATATTTCTTTGCCCATTTTTCTTTCTCTGTCTCTTGTACATCCACCCATTGTTGGATGATGGAAGAGGGGAGAGAGTGAAAATTGATTGAGAGAAAAGGAAGGAAGAGAGAGAAAGGGCTAAAAATTACTTAGGGGTATTGTGGGAAGTGGGGATTTACGTTTAGTAATTTGCGATTTACGTATAGCAACCCCCAAAAACATTGTTTGAGAATTTCTCAAGTCATTTGTACTCCTCTTAATTAGCTAGATAATCAGCTGGGACAAATCTATTTGAGGGCTTGGAGTGGCCATAACTACTTCAGTAAAAACAATTGATTATAATCTATATAATTAGATTAAAACTCAATGATTAAATTAGAGATCGCCACATCAGCCGCTTAATGGTCGAATGACGTTTCAATTTACTTATGACGTGTTATGTGACTCATCTATATAATTAGATTTAAACGCAATGATTAAACCAGATCAGATTTCGCCACATCAGCCTGGATTGTTGAATGACGTGTCAATTCACATAGGACGTGTCATGTGACTCATGGACAGTAAAAGAGAGAGAGAGAGAGAGAGAGAGAGAGAGAGAGAGAGAGAGAGAGAGAGAGAGAGAGTAGCAACAATCAGATGTTAAAAAAACATAATGGAGTTTAATGACTCCTTCATCCCCTTCCATTCATTCTCACAAATTTTATATAAGGTTTAGTGGTTCTTAAAGGAGTAGACATGCCCAGTACGTGTAATCTACTAGGATTTGAGAGATTGGAGAATTATTTTCTAAAAGTTCTACCTCAAACTTTTCAAGTATATTATTAAGTTACAAAAAAATATTATTAATTTTCCACGGATTGTAGCTATTTAATGTAATGTTTAATTATGAACAATACGTTGAAAAAAATAAACATATAAAAAAAAAATAGAAATCACTTTAAAAAATTTGGAAAAAATTATAAGACCTCACTCTAATACTAGAGAGGGCTTGAGGGTAGGTTTGGCGGCAAAGGGTGGTGGAGAGCCATGCTCGGTATCCAAAAACCGTGGATTAGCCTCTGATGTCCAGTAAGAGGCCTTCAAGCATACCAAGGACCCGATAACCTACCCCGGGGGCTTCCCATGTCTCCAGGGGTGTTCGGTGCGATGTGGTGTAAAAATATCCACCTTCATTCTGGAGCCTCCCAGAAGCTCAAAGAATGTGGATTATAGTCTTCATTTTCGGCTTCCCGGGACTCGGGTGTCATTTTTGCCCAAACTTCTCCAGCGGGTCTACCATGACCCTGGAGGACCCTCGGTGCCCCGGGAGAGTCATTCGGATCCCCAAACTTTGATATCATCCATGCCTTTGGTGTTATGACTCTTACACCAGTGTACCGTAAAACGCCACTCCAACCCTATCAGGGACTGGATAAGCGACCCAAGGGCCTCCCATGTCCCCTAGGGGTATTTCATGCGATGTGGTGCAAAAATATTCACCTTCGTTATTCCGAGGGCTCTCGGATGCCCAAAAAATATGGATTATAGCCTTCGTTTTCGGCTTCTCGGCGCCCTGGCGTCATTTTTGCCCAAACTTTTCTGGGAGGTCTATCATTACCCTAGAGGACCCGTGGTGCCCCGGGAGGGTCATCCGGATCCCCGAACTTTGATATCACCGATGCGTCTGGTGTTCCAACTCTTACATTAGTGTCCCATAAAACGCCCTTCCAAGCCTATTAGAGACTGAATAAGCGACCCTAAGGGCCTCCCATGTCTTAGGGGTGTTCCGTGCGATGTGGTGCAAAAATATCCACCTTCGTTCCCGGGTGAAAGCCCAAAAAACGTGGATAATAGCCTTTTTTTTGGCTTCCGGGGGACCGAGTGTCATTTTCCCACAAAATTCTACGGGAGATCTATCATGACACTAGAGGACCCTCGATGCCCCGGGAAGGTCATCTGAATTGCCGAACTTCGATATCACTTATTCCTTCGGTATTCCGGCCCTTACATTGATGTCCCGTAAAAACACTTTTACAAGATTATCAGGAACCCGATAACGGACCCCGGGGATCTCTTATGTTCCCTAAGGGTGTCCCGTGTGATGTGGTGTGAAAATAACCACCTTCGTTCCGAGGCCTCCCGGAACCTTAAAAAATGTAGATTATAGCCTTTGATTTTCGGCTTTCCGGGGTCCGGTTTTCCTTTTTTCCCAAACTTCTCCACGGGGTTTATCGTCACCCTAGAGAATCTCCGGTGCCTCAGGATGGTCATCCGGATCCCCAAACTCTGATTTCACCTATGGGACACGAGACTTGGGACATGGGACATGGGACATGCACAAACCTTAGCTTCCACCGCCCTTATCTCCGCCCTTCTCTGCCCCTTCTTCGCCCTGTCCTTCTCCCTCTCAGACCAATTTTGTATTTTACTCTGTCAATAATCGCTATCAACCGAAATGATTGTGATGTTAGTCTTAATGGGTACACCCACAGTTCTCGCCACCGCCCTCCTTCGTCCTCAATACGCTCGAAAATTGGTCAATCTATGGGCCTTATTACTTCTCTGAGTATCAATTTGAGAAATTTTGTGAACAAGTTGCTGAAAATTTGCTCTTGTTGCTTCGAAAATGGGCAAAACCCTAGCCTCCTATTCTGCAATCTTTTTCACCGAATTTGTACCAAATTCGTTCAATTACTTGGTTCTTACAATCAACGAAGAATCAATTTCGATTTATTGTGAACTATAATGAGTACGTAGCTGGGCCCTACCCAGTAACGGAGGTGCTGCAAAGCCCGAGCTTTTACTTATTGGTCAGATCAAAGCTTTGGTTAGTAAGATTCAATTTCAGGTTCGGTCATTCAAAATTTGGAATCACCGGCTTCAGTGGACTATTGGATATCAGTACTACAAATCGGGGCTTACTTTGCTGTATTTATGCTATCTGCTATTTCAAGATGGGGTTCCCTCAATTGTTGTTGTGCTCCACTAGAATGATCTACTGCATAAAAAAGGAGCAAAGTGATTGCGTAATCCCCGCCTCTAATTGGAATAATTCCACCTGTGGCTGTTGGTTATTGAAGATGTTTGGTATCATCTCTCTTCCTTATCTGACCTCTAAATGGATTCAGTCTGTTGTAATTGTTATCCCCTCCTATTTAAGATTGGTTATTGCTTTGAGCTCTGTTATATTTGGGTGGGTTGGGTGCTCCCCATGCCAGTTGAATCACGTGTCCCCCTTCAATGCCACACCTGCTTAGGTGGTTTAAACCCGTTGTCCTCTCCTAGTTTTTCCATCCATAAAAATGCCTTTCCCTTTCATGGCACCCCCATTATACCTTTCCCCAGAGTCTTCCCCTAACTAGTTGCCTTGGTCGCTCCTGTGGAGCATGCTTCCTTGATGACATAGGTAGAGCTCTTTCCTCTACGCTTTGTTGCAAGATTACTGTCCATATTAGAGTGGGAGCTGTTAGTCTCCCTTCTCCTCTTATTTCCATGAACAACCATTACGATGGTCTTAGCTACAATCTTCTAGATTTTGAACTTTGTTGGTTTGATTGTCTACTGCTGAATAAAACTATAACTTTAGTTATGTTTCGTGGTAATTTTATCTTATGCTTCTCCTGTATGAGGTGGATATTGGTTGCTAATTATGATCTATTTAATTACGATTATCATTTCCTTTTTGGTTCCATGAATGCGTGCTGGATGGTATTTTCGATTGCCCATGAGTATTGTAGGTCATCTATGTTTCTAATGGCTTGGTGTAATTCTTTCTATGGAACCACTGTCTTCTTATGTACTAGAGTGTGTGCTATGGTAATCATCATCTACAGGGATTACCTGCCTAATCAATTGTGTCTACTGTTCATTTATCTCTGCCTTCTAGCATGCTTGTACCATCTTAGCTCAGAAAATCTCTTTATAGCTATATTGATGTCATTATCTAGGCTGCTGCTAAGTTTTATTTCGAACATTAGAACTTTGAAGTTCGTACTCAATATATTGTTCATTATGACTGTTATGCTGCCTATGCATCACCTCTTTGTTTATAGGATCATTATTGGTAACACTACTAATTTTAGTGTAGCATTCATTTCAAATCTTATATTCTGTCACTCTATTCCTGGTACAGAACCAAAAATTCTCCTTAAGTGGAGATTTTACTGGAACGGAGGGCGAAACATCTTAGTTCTGAAACCTTTTCTAATCTCTGAATTTTGGACTTAACTCATGCACTATGAAAATGTGTTTAGCATAGCAAACTTCTCTTTCCTACTGAATTTTGAAATAAGTCCTCTCATCCCATCTCTTTTTGACTCTGGGACGTTTTCAGTTGTCTTTTTTATCAGTGTAACTAGACTACTGCTTTCGACCACTGTTTGGCTTTCGTTTGAGCGACTTGTTTTCTTCTGTATTAATGAATGTGTTGCCTCACGTATCCTGCTTATTATCAGAAATGAGTACAGATAATTCATCGCGAAGAAATTATCATCGTTCTTATTATCAGAACTCATATTCTTTCAGCAAGACTCTTTTTCCTGAATAAGTTAACAGAAATGAGTACAGATAATTCATCACGAAGAAATTATCCCTTAGCTTGCTCTGCTCTCTGGATTATAGGGATGAACAAGGATATTTGCTTGCTTACAGTTATAGTGAGGTTGTTTACGGTTGATGGATTTCCCCGTAGGAATACTATTTATTTAACTGTTTGAGCCCTAAGCTATGTAAGGTCGTTTCTTATCTCTCTTTCGACCACTCTGCGCTATCCCATTTACAGCAATTTGTTTTTTGTTGGTCATCTTCTTGCTCCCTTTTCACTTGTGTGGTGCATTCCCATTTTGGGCCAGCAACATATTCCCTCGATGAATTTATGCGTATCTCTTTGCCACACTTTCCTTATTGTGACATATAGAACTGCCTTTGTTTTGGTTCAATGATTCGTTCAGTGCCTACTTATGATTATGCAGGGATTCTCTTTCTTTTTGTACTGCCTATTTTCTTGACTTGCTGCTGTTGGTTCTCACACTTCAATAGTATAATATTTCTTATGAGGCTTGGATGCATTTTATTTCGAACTAACTTATTATTCACATGGTGGGAATTGCATTCCATTGTACCGAACACCTGGTTTTTGGCAAGTTTTACTCTTTGGATGCCTAGGCTATTCTACTTTGTTGTAAAGCTATTGTCCACAATTTACAGAAATCTCTCACACTCCTTTGGCAACTACCTTGCTAATCGGAAATATTTTGTTGGAAAATTCCCTACTCCATAGTTGTGTTTTTATGAAGATACTATGTTGGAACATTCGAGGAGCCAAAAAGGCTCAAGCTAGTGGAGAGGTACAATTTCTTAGGAGAATATTTAATCCTGATATTATGTTTGTGTTGGAAACCATGATTAGCCCTACTAATTCTAGTCGACTTATTCGTAAGATAGGTTATGATTTTTATGATTTCGTGGACCCAGTCAACCACTCTGGTGGAATCTGGGTTTTATGGAACAACACCAACATTGATGCGAAGATTTCAATGAAGCATAATAGGTTTATTTCATTACAAGTCCATAACCATAGAACAAATAAAGTGTCAACTATTACGGGCGTCTATGCACCTGCTGGAGAAAATGAGAAAAATATTTTTTGGCAAGAGCTTAGGCAACTTAATAGCACCATCTTCTCTCCTTGGTGTCTAATAGGAGATCTTAATGAGCTTAGCTCACGCAATGACAAGTCTGGTGGATCCCAACCTTCACACGTTTTGCTCGACTTAATTTCTTTTGTACCCAGCTTAACCTTGATACGTTGACATTTGAAGGTAGTCCGTACACATGGAAAAGAGAATTTAATGGGAATCTAGTTTTAGAATGACTTGATAAAGCTCTCGACCGTAACGACTGGGTTAACATATACCCTAATAGTATTGTCCATCATGGGCAATTTCACTTGTTCTGATCACGCCTCAATATGCTTGGATATAGAATCACTATCTTTTTCCAAGGGAAAACCCTTCCGCTTTCAACCATTATGGACCACTAATAAGGACTCACTTCGTGTGGTCTCTGAGATGTGGAAGACAGAAATTGCTGGATTTAGAATGTACAGAATAACTAAAAAATTAAGACTTTTAAAAGCATAATTTAAAACTTGGACTAAGAAACACTTTGAAAATAATCACACTAAACTTTCAGAGAACTATGAAAAAATTAAATATGCGGAGCATGCAATTGTGGCTGACCCGAATAATAGAAATCATAAACTCAAGTTTAATAGATTGCAACTTCAACGGGAAAAATTACTTCTCTTTAATCGAAAATATTGGAGTAAAGTGTCAAAGAAAAAATGGCTAGTTGACGGAGATAAAAATTCTTCATACTTTCAGAGAGTGCACAATACTAAGAAGAAACGTCGTAATATTTTCCGAATTAGAGATAATTCTGGAGCTTGGCTTGAAGATCCCAACCTTGTCAAAAACCATATTTGTGACGTTTTTACAAGTAGGTTGTCATCGGAAGTAGGTAATAGATCACTTCCACCACTAGAGGATATAAGCCAACGTATTTCTGACCATGATAATAACTTCCTTACAACACCTTTTACCAACAAGGAAATTAAGATTGCAGTATTTCAAATGAATCCGCACAAAACTCCAGGGCCAGACGGGTTTGCTGCTGGTTTCTTCCAACAGTTTTGGGGTACGATAGGTCCCGAAGTATGCGAGGGCATTAAAGCATTTTTTCACCATGAAAAGATGCTTAAAGAAATTAATCATACATTCATAGCTCTCATTCCCAAAGTGACGGAACCTATTATGGCTAATCATTTTCTTCCAATTAGCCTTTGCAATACTCTGGTAAAGATAATTTCCAAACTTTTAGTTAACAGACTTAGACCCCTGCTTGATAAGATTGTTAGCCCTTTTCAAGGGGCTTTTATTTCAGGAAGGTCAATTCATGATAACATTCTTTTGGCACACGAAGTCACGAATACGTTCAAGAACTCTAAATCGAAAAAGGGGTGGATGGCCCTTAAATTAGACATGGAAAAAGCATATGACAGATTGGAATGAGATTTTCTATTCCAATGCCTTAAACAACTAGGCTTTCATGAAACCTGGATTGAATGAGTACGACAATGTGTTACAACTGTCTCATATTCTGTTTTAATCATGATGAAGCGCAAGCTCCGTTCTTCCCTTCTAGGGGTCTACAACAGGGAGACCCCTTATCTCCCTACCTCTTCATTCTCTCTACCTCTTCATTCTTTGTATAGATATTCTCATCAGCAGAATACTCTATAAAACAATTTGATCGCAAATCTGGTATTGGAATTAAAATCGACAACAATGCGCCGCAAATTCCATGCCTAATGTTAGCAGATGACAGTCTACTTATATGTAAAGCTACTAGAGAAGCATGCCCTACTATTAAGCTTCTCTTAGATCAATTTTGTAACCAATCAGGGCAGTTGATCAACTACCATAAATCAGCCATAGTTTTTTCTAAGAATGTTTCTGAAACTATGAAACAGATGGTTGCGTCGCGCTTCAGCATACCCGCAAAACAATTTAGGAAAATATCTTCGATGCCCTCTCTTTAATGGTAAAATTGATCCCAATACTTTTTCAGATCTCCTAACGAAAGCAGGAAATAGGATGAACTCTTGGACAGCAAATTCCCTCTCGAAAGTCGGGCGAACAATTATAATCCAAGCTAATATTGAGTCTATTCCCTCGCATACTATGCAGTGCTTTCAATTACCCCCTAAAGTTTCGAACGAATTAGATAAAATCAATAGAGATTTTTTCTGAAAACGAGGTACCGACGGCAAACGTATTCCTATGGTGGCATGGGATACTATTTGTCAACCCAAAACGGAGGAGGCTTGGGGTTACGCAAGATAGCAGCTACTAATAAAGCTTTCATCTGCAAACTTGGTTGGAAAATTCTTTCTGAACCAAATAACAATTGGGTGAAGGCGGTCAAAGACAAGTATTTGAAGAATATCGAATATTTTAGTTGTAAACCCAAGGCCTCTCACTCTTGGGCTTGGAGAAACATACTTAATTGTCCCACAACTCTTCAGAAAGGCCTCAGATGGAAATTAGGAAATGGGGAGAGTATTAGTTTCTGGTTTGATAGGTGGTGTCATCATAAAAAAATTGCTGAACTACTTAATATAAATAGAAACTTAATTACAAATCCTGACTGTAAAGTCGGTAGTTTCATTACTCTAGATAAGAAGTGGGATATACGAAAGCTCAAGAGATTATTGCCATCATTTCTAGTTGACCAAGTTATTGGTATTACGATTCCGTTTCATGACATTGCAGATGAACTTTGTTGGGGGCTTATCGGTGACGATATCTTCTCAATCAAGACGGCCACTTGGTTGGCCCATGATTTAGATATTAAAAGTAAAGATAATTGGGCATTTAAATGGATATGGAAACTTGACATTAATCCAAAAATTAAAATTTTTCTTTGGCAAGTTATGAGAAATGCTCTTCCAGTTCGTTCTGTCTTAAGGCATAGAGGACTACAGATTCCAGTAGAATGTCCCATTTGTAATACTACTGAAGAGACTATGGATCATCTTTTCGTAGACTGCCCAAACGCATCTCAAGTTTGGCTTAAAGCAGTGGAGGATGGATGGATAGATACAGATGGACTTTTAACCAATTTAGTTTCTTGGTTGCACTTGGCTAGAACGAACCTTCTTTTGAACAGCGACAATATTTGTAAATGTGTTTATATTATATGGAGCCACTGGCGGGAAAGAAATGCAAAAGTATTTAATGCCGATATCCCCAACCCGACACGCACCTTCTTCCGTGCTGTTAGTTGTTACGAAGAATGGAAGACGCGTATGAGTCTAAATACTCTTGATGATCTTAGTTCCTTACACATTAAGGCTACCACTATCAAATGTAGGGAAATGGTGAGGTAGGATTCTCCCCCACTCAATCACGTCAAAATCAATTTTGATGGGTCTAGGAAAAATGGTGATGCAACTGCTGGATTCCTTATTAAGGACCCACATGGAAAGCTCCTTTGTGCGGGCGCCGACAATTTGGGACGCACCTCGATCCTTATTGCGGAAGCAACAACGATGCGAAATGGAATCAAAGCAGCTATAGATAAAGGGTACAAATATATTCAAGTTGAAGGGGCCAATCTCATAGTTATTCAGGCTATGCGGGGTGAGATTGACATCCCTTGGACCATACACAACATCATCATCGATGCTAGGCATTTTCTTGCTGCCTGCAATCCTGTTATTGTCAATCACACGTTTCGAGAAGAGAATAGAGCAGTGGATTGGTTCGCGAATCTTAGACATATTACAGGAGATGAAACGAGGTGGGACTATTCTCCTTCTCTCGAATTTGACAAAATACTTTTAGCCGATAGGCTAGGAGCAGCCCTCGAGAGAAGGCGCTCCTATATATATATATATATATATATATATATATATATATATATATATATATATATATATAGGGTCGGGTTCAAGTGAGAGCAGTTTTATAATGAGAGCATGAGAGCAGATCGTGGCCCTTAGATCCTCAAAACAAACGGCCCAGATCGGGCGCCTCATTAATGGCAAAATTGTAAATACGCGGATAAAAAAATAAACAGACTCTCTCCCTCTCCACAGACACGACTCTCTCCCTCTCCACACACACGACTCTCTCTCTCCTCCACCATTTCTGACTCTGTTTCCATGATTCACTGCCATTAATGAGAAGTTACATTAAGCTGCCCGATTAGTACCTTTGCCATCCATTTTTGCTTGTCTTGCGTATGTTTCGTCCTCCGTTTTCTTTTTTTACTTCAAATTGGAATGGGATTTGATTTGGTGTGATTGTCAGGGATTTGATTTCTTTTGATTGAGAATTTGGGGATTTGAAATTTGGTGTGCCCTAATTTTGCATATTTAGGGATTTGATTTTGTGGAGCCCTAGATGCCATAAAGAGATCTGAGACACATTGTGTGCTTTTTGAACAAAAACACATACAGTATCTTTCCACCGATTCCAACTCCAATCAAAGTAGGCTCTCAATTTAGGTAATTTTTCTACTACTTACTTTTTTTCAAGGTCTGATTGTTCGAATGGTTCTCCCAGTAGCTGAATATTGTTCTACATTTGTGCCTAACAGTTCTCTTTCTTCTTACTGATGTATCTATACCTAATGTTGGATAAAACTTGTGGTTTTTTTTTCTCTGTGCTTAGGTGAGACTCAAAGGGTAAAAGTTTCTTTTTTTTTTTTCTTTTTTTTTTTGTGCTTAGGTGAGACTCAAATAGCTATGTTGAGTGGTAGTGTTATTTTTAGATATATGTTAATGTGCTCTAAAAATTTTGATACTCTCGATTATTCTGATGACGACACAGGGTTGGCGAGGGTTGGGAGTTAGTCCGCCTTTGGTATTGTTTAAGTGTACCTTTGATATTGTTTACATGTACCTTTGATATTATTTTAGTTTTCCAATGGTATACTTTTGCTACAATCCCATGATATTGTTGGTATGTACCTTTGGTATAATTTTAGTGTATCTTTGGTATGATTGTAATGTACCTTTGATGTTTCTATAGTAATTCCCACTCCCTTCTAGTTTATTGTATTTGAAATGGTTTTATTATATGGATTCTATCGTACCTACAATCCCATTGATGTGTACCTAAGTAACCTTGTTTAACTCTTCATCCACCATTTCCCTCGACTTAGTCAACAACCAAAATTACTTGAATATAACCATTATTTTGGGTACCTTGATGTTGCTTTATGTGGGCTAATTAGATATAAATGCTTAAGCTACCCAGAGCAAGGCAGCAGCACAATGACTCAATTTGCCTTCTGTGAATCAGGATTCATGGTGTAGGATGTCAGAGAGTGTCCTGAAAAAAGGTTTATCGCAGTGACGAGGGCTATAAGACAAAGGTGCAAGTTATAAATATCAAAGGTACATTAACTCTAAGACAAAGGTACATGATGTATATATCAAAGGTACATAACATCTAATCATGAAAATGTTGTTACCCGCTGAAGCAATGTGTTTTCTGATTTTTTTTAGTTGTGTTCTATTTAGTTCTACTTACATGCACACAATATAATGGACTCTGCTCGACACTTCTTAACAGATAAGAAACTGGGATTGGGGTGTTGAAGTTTATGTATCCCCTGTGTTCGAATTTGATGCCTCCTTGTCTGTTTGAATCTGGGTAAAAGTGCCCGTTGTTTCCATTTGAATGGTGTACTTGGGAGTTATTTGTTGGGGTTTATCAAGATACTGTTTGGTTGTATGGGCTCTGTTTATAGAAGGTTAGTTTGGGTTGGATGGAATCATAGGAGCATTTGAACTGCTAGTATTCTGAGGTTTTACACCATTTCTTTATTCTTTATGTGGTGTGGTTTCTTGACTATACCATAATTATGCTCTTCTCAAAGCAGATCAGTCTGTCTATCATTGCCTCAGATAAAATAGCACTCTTATGTGGAAGAACTACTCATTAGCTCAAATGGTGTTGGTTTTGTGAATTGCATATGCTAGTCCATTAGCTCAATTGGTAGAGCGTTTGTGCAATTGCGCAAAAGGTGTAGGTTCAAATCCTACATAGACTTACCATTGGTGGTGGTTTTGTGAATTGCATATAGCTAGTTTACTAGCTCGTTTCTGTTGTTGTTGTTGTTGTTGCTGTAGCTATTACTGTTGACGTCTGCTTGCTGTCGTGCTTGCTGTAACCTGCTGCAGTTGTTCCTGCTGTTATGGTTGTCCATTGCTGTTGTTATGGTTGTCCGTTGCTTCTGCAGCTCGTTGCTGTTTTGCTGTTTCTGTTATCTGTTGATTGTTTGTCCCTGTCAGCTCCTTTGCACGTAGTTACTGCTGTCTATAGTTGCTGTTTGCTGTTGCTGTCTACTGTAGCCTACTGCAGCTGTTGCTGCTGTTAGTGGTGTCTGTTGATGTTATTTCTGTCTGTTGCTGCTGCTGACTGTTGCTGTTGCTGTGTGACGCTACTGTTGGTTGTTGCTGTAACCTATTGTTAGTGTAATTTGACTTGAGTAAGGTTTCTGTGTAATTTGAGTTGTGCTATTTGAGGTGTGTTGAATCAAATTTTAGCCTGTAATGACTCTTTGTGATTAATGAAATTATTCGCATGGACACGTTATTGGACCCATGGTACAAAGAATCATCCAAAAAGTAAGTAGTCAGAAATGTATGCTTTGCCAAATAGCCAGCCTATGTGCGATTCGAACCCACATCATGTGCACAATTACACATTGCTCTATTGATTGAGCTAATAGGCTTTATGAAAAGACGTATTTTGACGAATCAGGAATCAAATGTAAGCAATAGTCAGGTAACAAAAAGAACTCCATATGTCATTTCCATGCTCCATTTATACCTTACAACTTGCAATTGCAAATCCCTGTCAACTTGTGTCCTCTGTGCCAAGCTGATGAGGAGTCTATACCCCATCTGTTTTTTTAGTGTCCCGTGTCTCAACAGTTGATTGGAAGACTATGCTCTTGGGCTGGCCTAGGGAGTACCAAAGATGGCCTAGATGGATACAAAGGAGGAAGGGGAGCAAACATAGGAAGCAGATCATGTTCTCCATCTGTGATGCAGCTGCTTACACTATATGGTTGGCTAGAAATAAGGTGATTTTTAAAAATCAGAACCCTGATGTAGCTACTATGGCTGCTCAGGTTATTAGTGTACCTAAAATCCGCTTTTTGGTTGCTTGAAGCCTAAGAATATTAAGGCTGCTGATAGTTTGTTATTTGCTTGTGTAAGCTAGTTGGCTCTAAGGCTTGTAATGCAGGACTTGTGGATCCTTCCTAGAAGGTGCCATAAGCTTGCAAAACTCCCTTAGTACTTTGTATGAGACATTGTATTCAGCATGGTTCAATTTGATAATAAAGTAGCTCTTAATTACCAAAAAAAATAAAATTGCAATTGCAAACAGGTAATGGAAAATACTCGACACTAGCAAGATCATCAAATACTCCTAAAGAGCACCTCCAATCAAAAAACCCTTCCTGTAACCCCTTTTGTTTGCTCAGGTTGCTGCAAAGCCGATGACATTAGGATCTGACTAAGAATCTAGCAGCAATTTCTCAATTCGCATAATCCTCTGGCCTCACCCCTATTCCTCAAAAAAAGCAAGATCCTTCTGCTAGTCTCTACAATGTCCTGTGATTCATCCCCACTCAAATCATCACTTAACAATGACAATCATTAAACTTCCAAAGTTCAGACCAGTATCTCCACCCCACCCTCCTTTATTAAAAAAAAAAAAAAACAACCCAACTCTTACCCTCCTAATAGAAGTTCAATATGTGCTCAACTGCTTATTAGGTTAGAAAAATGAAAATTGGTGAATCTGAGTGTGCAAAATTTTGATCACCAAAGTCGATCTACTTCAGTTTTTTTCATCACAGAGATAAGACTTCATTCTTGAATTGGTGAATTTTCAAACAAGAAGAATTTACCCATCCACACACACACAAAAGAACCCAAATTTTTGGGGACCAAAACATCTATTGAATTTGAGGTTGGCTATATTTTTAATCCCACTTCTTTTATTCTCTACAATCAGAGCATTCGTGATTCGAACAAAACTCAAATGCACATCACTGAATAATTTGGGGTAAATTAGGATTTCGCCCCAAAACTAATCGGTTAATAGCTAACTAATAGGGATAATTTGGTTTATTTAGTTCTATTTTGTACCCTCTCTCACCAACTATCACTGCAAACAATGTCGTACCCTCTCTCACCAATGTTATATTAAACCAGAACATTTGTATTACTAAATTAACCAGACAAGAACTCCGTCAAGAATCAATTAGCAACTTGAACAAGGGATCAGCAATGCATACATTGACGAGTAGAATATAGAAGCTGGGTTAAAGCTGAAGTGATGAACAAAACTGATGCCCGCAGCGATGCTTTTGGGTCCTTTACAAGAACAACCGAAAGCCTTCAAAAGAACACAAGAAAGCATCTCATGTGAGAAACAAACCATGTTGCTTCGCTGCAATCTACATTATATGAACAAATGTATAACCACATAAAACACAAAACAATACAACCTTTTCCACGTGCGAATTGAGTCATGAACAACTACAAGGCAGTGCTATTGCTATCTAGACAAATTCCACCAAATACCAATCCAGAAGTCATTGGTGGCACTAGTTCTCCATTCCTGAAGTTATTGGTGGCAAGTCCCTAAACACTATCAACCAAATACCAAATTTAAGTCTAACTGATTAGTATAGTGAAACACTCGACACTATAGGCCTAACTTTACATTGTTGTATATTACCATCTTATATAACCCAATATGCATTGTGTTTCCTTTAACAATGTCGTTTGTTTTTTTAGGAGAGGGGCTTCTCCTTCAAGTGTCACTTACAAAGGTACCCTTGTAAAGGAATGCATGCCCAATTATATTTTATACAGAGCTGCAAGTGCATAATGCATCAACATCAAGCACTGATTGAATGCAAAATCCTTATTAATAAATGCACACATAATTTATAATTATTTGAACTGAAAGCAACTCAAAATAGCTAACTATACATTATGTAGAAGTATGGATCCCAACGGATAATGACACCATTCCACATTATAAGACCACTTGAGTTACCGTTAAAATGTGATTATAGCAAAAGCATACCAAAGGTACAGTAAAACATCATCAAAGGCACACAACAACCATACCAAAGATAGGCTGAAGGTAGACCAAAGGTACATGCAAACTATATCATGGGCTTAAACCAAAATTTTAACAAAGGTACGAAAGGAATATCAAAGGTACACTAAGATTATACCAAAGGTACATACAACTATATCATAGGCTTATATCAAAATTATACCACAAGTACAACTAAAGAACATCAAAGGTATACTAAACAATATCAAAGGTACACTAAGATTATACCAAAGATACATAACCTTTGATGGAATTTCAAAGATACACCAAAGTTTCGCTACTACAATACTTAAAGCCAAGCCTGATTTTTCTCCTAATGGGCGTGACACTGGGGTATGGCAGTTTGCAAGGAGGCGTGCAACAAATAATAGACAAATTATGAGAGGTTTTTGTTTCCCTTTGAAGATTTGAAGTGACTATCTAGCAACGCAAACTGGTCATAAAAACTATACTACTAATGAGCAAACTAGAGAGCATGGGGACTCCACTGACTTGATGATTCTCAACATCACAATCCACATCAATTTTTTTTTTTTTTGAGGGTACAATCCACGTTAATTTGTTGAAGCTATAAATCCATTATCTAGGACAAATTCCATAGAAATTCAAAACTTCAACCAGATGGTGTCCCTTAGAGGAATGCATGCTCAACTTTATAAGAACACGACATAAAAAAAAAATCGCAATGCATCTAGCTGGAACTAGTTTTTACTTGAAGTGCATAATGCATCAATAAAGACCACTGAAGCGAAATTATTTTTACCATATGCACACAAATTATGCAAGAATAAGGAACCCAAGAGACAAAACACTTCATCCTACATGGTCAGACCACTTGAATTACAATTATCGTGAGATTATACAGGAAGTATTACCAAAGGTACACTACTATACCAATGGTACGTTAAAACTATACCAAAAGTACGCTAAACTGTTTTATGAGATTATATCAAAATTCAAAAGTATACCAAAGGTACACTAACAGAACATCAAAGGTACACTTAAACAAAATCAATGGTACATTAAGATTATTTGGGTATCTAACAATGGTCCTTAAACCAAAATAAATAAATAAAGCGAAACTTCACTACCTTATTAGTTTCAGGCTTACTTATCATGACCTACTCTCTACTCATCAAACCACAAACCTATCCCCAATTCTACACATCATAGCCACAATGACAAGCCACACCATAATCATTTTCGTAAGGAAACTCAACAATTCAACGCTCTTTTTCTGCCTGTTTCATTACGTAGAAAGCAGCACAGCTCCAAGGGAATTTAGAATTTCTAATGAGTTTTTTGTCTAGAAGGGTTTAGATTTCTTGTTTACAGAATTCTAAGAGTTCTTGGTTCATTTGAATAGGCCTAGCTTTGGTTGGAATATTTTTCTCTGTAAAATCCTTTTCATAAGGAAGAGTTACAACATGTCTCTTCCTATCCCAAAAAGCATTTGGAAGGTCTGAGCAAAGTTCATTTTTAAAGGTTTCTTCTAACATGGAGATTTTTCTTTTTAAGGAGGGATTTTGGAGCTGTTCATCTATTCTTTTGAAAGAAATTTCTTCTTTTAAAGAACAAATGAGAGACTTTTTATTTTGAATTAGATTAATTTGTTTATAGACAGAGTTGTTTTGTAGTTGGGAGATTTCTTTTTGTTTTATAGGAGAAAGAAATTTAAAGGTGATTACTCTTCCCATAATTTTGGTACTAATTCCTTCTTGGCTCACAAAGAAAGGATAAATTTGGGTGATGAAGGGAGTCCCAAGGATAATATCATTACTGATATCAGGAGTGAGTGTAAAGGCATTTTTGAACCAATATCCGTCATTGCAGATAGTTGCTTTTGAGAGTTTGTATTTGATATGAAGGGGGATGCCATTGGCGGCCATGAGTTGTTCTTTGGTTTTCTCATAGTACTTTGAAGGAGTTAATCCTTCTTTTATGCAATTTTGATCTGCTCCACTATCAATTAGTGCAACAGTATCTATCCGGAAGTCTTGTACTATTAGGGTAACAATAACATACCACTTTTGAAAGGATATTTTGTTGATTATCCTGAGGAATTCCTCATTTAAAGGTTCAGCAGGGGATATAGACTGGATTAAGGCATTTTCTGGAGTTTGTTTGGGAGAATTCGAGGTCGAAGAGGCTTGATGGCTATCAGTTGTTTTT
The DNA here is from genome assembly GCA_038025085.1 of Tetragonia tetragonoides. NCBI lineage: Eukaryota > Viridiplantae > Streptophyta > Magnoliopsida > Caryophyllales > Aizoaceae > Tetragonia > Tetragonia tetragonoides. Next base: position 13,526,097 of record CM076140.1, on the reverse strand, counting down.
GAATCTAAGAGAGCAAATTCAGCATCCAGTTCAAGGTCTTTAGTTTTTAGAGAAAATATGTTTTCTTGAAGAATTTTGACTTGAGATTTTAGGGAATTTACCTCTGTTTGCAAGTCTCTAACTGTAATTTGGCGAAAGACATTTGGTGAGGGGTATTTGTCAAAAACTTTTGAGATGCTGAAAGGTTCTGTAATTTGAGGAGGAGGTGGTTGATCTTTGTCAATAAGTTCTTTTAGTCTAAGGAGGTATGGAGCCTGGGTTTCAGGATCATCAATTCTCTGAATAAGGTCAAAAATGAATTCTTTTTCATCCTTATTATGTGATAAGACATTAATCGTCTTGGTAGGACAGATTAATGCAGATTCATCATCTGAATATTCACCTTCTGAGGATTCATTGTCGATTTGGTTGATGAATGCTTCACTTTCAGATGATTCTTCATCAGAAATAAGTAAGGCCATGAGTTTGGCTTGTAATTCTTGGTCTTGAGAAAAGATTTCATTAATCTTTTTCTTGAGGGAGCATCTGTTGGCTTTGTGGCCTATCTTGCCACATTTGAAACAAACAATGGTTGATTTTTGTGGGTTTGTTTCTTGGAGTTGTGTTTCTGCTTTGGCTGTTGATATGGTTGAGAATTATAAGAGGTTGGTCTTGTTTTGAAATATCTTCTGGTGCGTTTATCAGAAAACATCTTTTGTTTTCTTCTTTTAGCAGCAGGTGGGGCTTGTATTTTCTCCACTCCGAAGGCTTCACAAAATGAACCAAGTTCTTTTTTTGATCTGGCTCTTTCTGACCCATACTTGGACTGGATCTTGAGTTTTGAGCATAAGGACAACCCTTCTTTTTTAATGAAGGCAAATAATTGTCCATATGAAATATTTTCGAATGGAATTTCTTTCCAATCCCGTTTCTGACTTTAATTTGACTAAAACTCTTTCTGCAAATAGTTTTGGAAGTCCAGAAATGAATCTTTCTTTCCAAAATGAAGCGTTGCAGTCTGACCTTCTCAAGACGTTCGTAATGAAGACATCCTTATACCATCTGTAGTCACTTAGGGTTGGACATCTGAGATTTGTTAAAATGACTTTTGAAGTGGTCATTTCTTCTTTTGGATTTCCAATGAAGTACATGGCTATAGTGACTACTAAGTAATCACAGGCATCACTGACGTCTGCTGCGTTTCCCTGTTCGTCTTGTTGAGAAACTTTATGGTTCAGAATCTCTGTTTTTTCTTGGAGGGATAAGCAATTGTCCCACCAATTTTTGAGTTGACCAGTGAAACCTCAAATTAACAATGCTGCAACACTTTCTTCAGTCATCCGTGGTGCTGCAGCTCTGTATGCTATTCTCGCCATTCCCATTTCTTGTAGCGTATTAATAATCTCATATTCTACTTTCCCATCTATGTTCCATTCATAGACACTTTGACCATCAAATGAGCGGCTTTGAAATTGAGATCTTTCTTCAAATTGAATATCTGGAGGTGTTGGTTTTGGATAGTAATTTTTTGTGGAGGTTTTCCAAGATCTAATCTTGTTTATTTCTGGGTTGTAATCTATCTCTTGGACTTTTTGTGGGCTATCAGAATCAGAAGATGAAGACGATTCACTTTCTTCCTTGTTCTGGCATTCATCAAGGCAATTGATTTTTAAAGTACTTGGTTTGGATAGGTTGTTTAGGCTTTGAGAAATTTTATTCAATAAACTGTTATTTGGAAGAATAGCTAATTTCTCACCTTCTAGGGGTAGGCTTCTTGGCTGGAAATGTGGTATTGAAATATCATTTGGAAATTTTGTGTTTGAGGTTATTGGGTTTTGTCTTATAGAGTCAATCTTTGTGGAGATTTGATCTACTTGTCCGGCTATAGTGTGGAGTATCTGGTTTGAATAGTTGTTTTGTTGGTGGACCTTTTTGATATCTTCAAGACAAACATTTGACTTGTCGTCTCCTTCCCTTCCCTTTTGAAAGGGAGTCGCAGCAACTTCTCCATGGGATGTTGAAATATTTATGGAGGTTAAGGGAGGATGGATGGAACTAGTTACTTGGTTGTCTGTGTGGTGCCATTTTTTGTAGAGGTTTGTCTGTACTTGTATGCTGGGTAAAGAATAAGGGTTGTATATTCCATTTTTTGAAGAATATGTAATGAACCATGAAAAGAAAGGAATATTGACACGCATTTTCAGAATGTCCTTAAACCATTCTGTCTTGATCTTGTCTTGACTGGTTTGGTCAAAAGAAAGAAACCAGTCTCTTTCTTTTTTGTGAGAGGATGATTTAAAATCTTCCTGGAGAAAGGAATGATCAATTTCAAAGCTTGTGTTTGATATTACCATGATGTCACCTTTCATTTGTGTGGATGTAGGGGATGATGGAGGAGAATAATTTTGTGTGTATTCTGGAAGTGGTGATTGAAACTTGACTTTAAAGGATGGGTTTATGGGATTTGAATAGGAACAATCTGAGAAAGATCTTCTGTAATTCTCGGAAGCATTTGATGTTGAGGGTCTTTCTCTAAATGAATTGAATCTAAGAAGAACCGTTCCATCAGGGTCTTCTATGATTTGAGAAACATCTCTTCTGTCAAGGTTTCTTGGAGGTTGTGGTTGAGTGATTTGAAATTCATCTGGAATAGTGATTTCATCCCATTTGAGTTTCTTAGGGACAAAAACGGTTGGCCTTTCTGCTTCAACATGAAGCATCACTGTTTCTTCTTTAAGTGAAGGAGCCATTTTGAATTTTGGATTTAAATGAGAAGACATAAGTCTAAAATAAATCCGGTAAATAATTGCAATGTTTTTGCACAAACTGTGAAATTCATCACCTTTTAAATGAACATCCAAAATCATAGATTCATTAATTAAAGGATCTGTTAAATCAACAGAAAATTTGGAGTGCAGTTGAAATAAATAGGGCCATTGCAAATATTTGTTTGAATCATAGCAAGTAAAGAATTTTTATAACGCTTTAAACGTTTATATATATATAATACAGCTTTAGATTACCTACATAGAAATTTTGTACCTCAGTTTGTTTGGCTCCTCCCAATTCCGTGTGTGGGTACACGATCTCTAGTTCGAAGTTTAAGTAGTGAACTATAAGAAAATTAAACTATTTTTTACACCTTAATGCACGTGTCCGTTAAAGTTGACATCCTTCCATGTGAAGTACTGACTTCGACTCTGTTCTGTTCAACTTAATTTCAATACAGTTTAGTTCAATTCATGTGTAATTTATCAATAATATAACTTTTTATCCCAAAATATATTCATGATGATATTCATGTCCACTAGAAAGATCGCAAATCATACTTTCAAATGAGTTTCATATTGAATATATTTAGACGAGTTTTACATGATTACATGTCAAATTTATAAAAAAGTTTTAGTTCAGTATAATTCAGTTTAATTTTTTGCAAGTGAACAGAACGGGGCATAGTCCCTAATAATCAGCCACCATTACATGACTACATCCATCCTTCCAACATGATTCTGCATCTGAAACCGAACATTGATCTATCATCCATGGATCATTTTCGTGGTACCTTACGTAGCCCGACCAATTCAAGTTGTTTTCTCTCTACAAAACTCGAAATTGACCAGATTCTCATCTTATTTGTACTATCACACATATCTGCTGACTACTACGTTACAAAGTAGTACTGTAGTAAAAAGACGTGAAACTAATCCTGATTTTGAGGCTCTGGCAAATTTTCTAATTTCCCATCTCTAGGAAAGAAACATAATAGTGGTAGGGTCCTTTAATTTGCTCAATCTTTATCATTTCTCTTGTGGGGTTTGCCTCTTTTCATGCACAACGAGGGTCTTTTGTTTGCCACAAATTAATGGAAGTTTAAGTAGTTTTGGCATTTTTCTTTTTGGTATATTCTTCATGATGTCACTGTGTTGTTATCTATACGGCGATTTTTTTTTTCTTTTCGATTTTATATGATGTCTCTTTACTTTCTGAGTCTTTTGTCATCCCGCATATGGCCTAACCTAGGGTCACTATTTAGAAATATAAGGGTCACTAATTATGAGTCATGATCCTTATTTCAGTGAAAAGTGACACTCGTCTTACTAAAAATTACAGTAAGATTGTGTTAAACAAATTTTTTTGCTTCCGATAATTGGATAGTGTGTAGGATCTAGTTGCAATGATCTAATCATAAAAACGGAAGACAACTAGAAAATAAGGAACTTAATGGGTCATTAAATACACATAAATATACCTCTTGATGCGTGCCTCGTTGATCGATTAAATATCGATAGATGCAAATTTAGGATTCCAAGTGTACTCCCTCTACCGTAGTCCACGCAGCAATCGAGTTGATCAATCCAAACACGTTCGTTAGCTAGAACGAGCACAAGGAACCGTTCCTTGGGCTATGGAGGTGCTTGGTTACTTTAGAGAGAAAATATGAGAGAAGGAGGTTGTCAGTTAAAACGTGTAACCTGATTTCCACCTCATTCTCTTCTATTTAAACTGTAGGCCAGACTATTAGGGCTTTCAAAGACCTAATAACTGATTACTACACATAGTGGGCTTTTCCTAAATCAGTCCACTTACCGGTCTCTCTTATTAATTAATTAATGCGACTGCTAGGTCCATTAACTAATTATTGATCAATCGATTACTTAAGCGTGTGACCCGTTAGACCCATCGCATTTAGTAGTTGGTCAAATCCAACCAGCCCGATTTATCGTAAGCGGTCTCTAGCTAAACATTACGATCTACTAAATCGACGAGTTAACTATCTCTGAAGTTTAATCCCGAATTTTGCACCTTGACTGACAGGACATAAATCCTTCAATCTCCCACTTGTCCTTAAGACAAGTGTGCAAATCCATTCCCTTGTCACTTAGTGTCTTGATGTGAATGTAAGGTAAGAAGTCTAGTCATCCTTACAATGTTCATATCTTTTCTTGATACCGAATTGGATTGTTAAGACAAATGATTATCTAATAATCCATTTGAGCACGGCCATGCATTTCACAATCCCAATTCTACAAGAGGCCCATAAGACAATGATCCCCGTAGGGAGGACAATTCCCGTCTTGTGCATTCATGAATTTCAACATGATTTTCAATAATCCGGATGTATTCGTTATTGCCTCCTGTTACGCAGGCGTTAGGAGTAATCACAGATCACTAATCCTCATGTCGTTATTCATAACCACTCAGGTTTGAAAAATGGTTCAAGATAGTTTTATGAGAGTCTAATATGACTACTCGTTCTTAAAGAACTCTCATGGTGGGTCTGTCCGATCACGAATTTCCAATTCATATCTATGCAAATGGTCCTTGACATCCCATGCCTCCAGCCCATGAAACAGGCACTAAGATCATCTTGCAATCTAATCATCACTGGTTATTAGAATCTAATTCTAACACCTAGATTAGGGACAAATAACCACAAAATTCAGTTCACTCAATAGGGTTTCATTATCCAAGACATCGTCTTGATAACCTATTTGGATATTTGTGTTAAATTATTTTGGATCAATATTCAAAATCATATAGAAAACCGAATAGTACCAAAACTTTGTTAATGTGATAAATGTACAGAACAATGTTTTAATCATGAATTACATATCATAATCTAAAACAATGAAGCTAATCATCTCCGAAGTGGTGAGTGCCTATCGAAGCTGTGTGACTCTCGTGCTTGGCCTAGTCAAGCAGCTTAGTCAACGGATCAGTGACATTCTCGTCTGTATGAACCTTGCATATGCTAATATCACCATCTTTGACCCATTGTCTAATAAGGTGATATTTGCGATGTACATGTTTAGACTTCTGATGTGACCTTGGCTCCTTGGCTTGGGCGATGGCTCCATTATTATCACAATAAAGAGCCAACGGTTCAGCCGCCGCAGGCACAACTCCAAGTTCAGCTATGAACTTGCGAATCCAAACAGCTTCGGAAGCTGCGATGTACTCTGCTTCCGTTGTAGAATCTGCCACAGTGCTTTGCTTTGCACTCTTCCAGGACACTGCTCCTCCATTGAGACAGAAGACAAATCCTGACTGGGATTGAGAACCGTCTCTGTCTGTCTGGAAGGACGCATCAGTGTAACCTTTCACATTCAACTTTTCTTCACCACCATACACTAGGAACTTATCCTTAGTTCTTTTCAGATAATTCAAGATGTTCTTGGCCGCAATCCAATGCGCCTCACCTGGGTTGGCCTGAAACCTACTCGTCATGCTCAAAGCATACGAGATGTCCGGACGAGTACAAATCATGACATATATGATAGATCCTATGGCTGATGCATATGGAACTCTACTCATGCGTTCTTGCTCAGCAGGTATCTTAGGACCATGCGTCTTGCTAAGAATCGTGCCACGACTCATGGGTAGCAAACCCTTCTTAGCATCTTGCATATTAAACCGAGATACTATCTGGTTGATATACATACTTTGGCTAAGTCCAATTAGCCTTTTAAATTTGTCCCTGCAGATCCTGATGCCCAAAATGTACTCTGCTTGTCCGAGGTCTTTCATTTAAAAACACTTTCCAAGCCAAGTCTTTACGGACTCCAGCATTGGAATGTCGTTTCCAATGATCAGTATGTCATCAACATACAGGACCAAGAAGACAATTTTGCTCCCACTGAACTTCTTGTATACACAAGGTTCTTCTGTATTTCCGATAAAACCAAATTTAGTTATGGCTTCATCAAAACGCAGATTCTAGCTCCGGGATGCTTGCTTCAACCCATAGATAGATCTCTTTAGCTTGCAAACCTTCCCAGCGTTCTTAGGATCGACGAAAGCCTCAGGCTGTGTCATGTACACATCCTCTTCCAGAACCCCGTTCAGGAAGGCGGTTTTGACATCCATTTGTCAGATCTCATAGTCATAATGAGCTGCAATTGGTAGGAGTATCCTAATGGATTTAAGCATGGCAACTGGTGAGAAAGTTCCATCATAGTCAATTCCTTGAATCTGCCTATAACCTTTTGCCACCAGTCTAGCTTTGAAAACTAGAATGTTTCCATCCTTGTCCATCTTGATCTTAAAGATCCATTTGCACCCGATGGGCCTAACTCCATCCGGTAAATCGACCAAGTCCCAGACTTGATTCTCGGACATAGAATCCATTTCGGATTTTATGGCTTCCTGCCATTTGCTGGAATTTAGACTCGTCATTGCTTCCTTGTAAGTGGTGGGTTCTTCACTTTCTACAAGAAAAATGTCACGGCTCTCCGTCATATAGATTGAAATGTATCTATTTGTCGGAGTCCTGACTCTATCAGATCTTCGAAGGGTGGATTCTGGTTCAACCTCTGGAGTTGCCTCTAGAGTTGAATTTGGAGTTGTTTTCAAAACATCTTGGATGGATTCTAAATCCCTATCCATCTCCATTTGTTGCTCATCTTGAACTTCTTCGAGATGAACTTTACTCCCACTTGTCTCTTTGGAAAGGAATTCCTTCTCCAAAAAGACACCATTCCGAGCAACAAATACCTTGTTCTCAGTTTAGTTGTAGAAATATTAACCCTTCGTTTCCTTTGGATAATCCACAAAGAAAACTTTGTCTGATTTGGGCGCAAGCTTATCGCCGAGTAACCTTTTTACATAAGCTTCACACCCCCAAACCTTGAGAGAGACAGCTTGGGAACCCATCCCGTCCATAGTTCATGTGGTGTCTTTTCAACGGCTTTTGTCGGAGTCCTGTTCAGTGTGAAAGCTGCCATCTCGAGAGCATATCCCCAGAAATAAATAGGAAGATTGGCGTGACCCATCATTGATCTAACCATATCTAATAAGGTTTGATTCCTCCGTTCAGACACACCGTTCTATTGTGGTGTTCCGGGCGGAGTTAGTTGTGAGAGTACTCCACAACCCTTTAGATGTTCATCGAACTCTAGGCTCATATATTTGCCTCCACGATCCGATCGAAGAGCTTTGATTTTCTTGCCTAGTTGATTTTCAACTTCATTCTGAAACTCTTTGAATTTTTCAAAAGATTCAGATTTATGTTTCATTAAGTAAATATATCCATATCTACTCAAATCATCAGTAAATGTAATGAAGTAGCTAAACCCACCTCTTGCAGTCGAACTCATTGGTCCACATACATCTGAGTGTATTAGACCCAATAGCTCACTGGCTCGCTCTCCCTTTCCTAGAAAGGGTGACCTTGTCATTTTGCCAAGTAAACATGATTCCCAAGTATCAAATGACTCCAAGTCAAATGAGTCCAAAATCCCTTCTTTAAGAAGTTTCTGAATGCGTTTCACATTTATATGGCCTAATCGACAATGCCATAGATATGTGGGGTTAGAATCATCAGTTCTAGCCTTTTTGTTATTGATGGTGAGTATATGTTTGTCAAAATTTAGCAAATAAAGCCCATTATACAAACGGGCGCTAAAATAAAATACATCATGTTTTGAAACCGTATAAGAACCATTCTTAATACGCATATGAAAACCTTCCATATCCAATACAGAAGGAGAAATAATGTTTCTGTTTATACTATGAACATAAAAACAAATTTTTAGTTCTAGTTCAAGGCCCAAAGGCAACGACAAAACATAAATTCCTACATCTAAAGTAGCCACCATGGCTCCATTTGCGACTCGTAGGTTCACCTCACCTCTAGCCACCTTCCTTAGTCCCTGCACATTATAACAAATGTGAGTACCACAACCGGTATCCAATACCCAATCAGAAGTAGATGTAGCTAGATAGATTTCAATAATGAAATACCTGAAGTACTGGATACCGTTCCATTCTTCTGGTCTTCCTTCAGCTTTGGGCAATCCCTCTTCCAATGCTCAGTTTTTTGGCAATAGAAGCACTGATTATCCGCAGCTGGGGGAGGCTTCTTGGCGGCTGGTTGTTGCTTAGGTTGAGGCTTGGCCACGCCACCCTTACCTTTCAACTGGTTGCCCTTTGAAGCAGCCCTTTTCTTTCCCTTCCCGATATAAAGCACTTCCTTTTCAGGCTCTTCCCTCACATCAGACTCTGCAGTCTTGAGCATACCGTGTAGCTCATCGAGGGTCTTATCCAACTCCTGCATGTTGTAGTGCACCCGAAATTGGTTGTACCCTTTATGCAGCGAGTATAGGACAGTATCTATAGCCAACTTTTGAGGATAGGCACACCCCAGGGTTCCATCCTCTCGAAGTTAGCGATCATCCCCATAACATGAGGACTGACTGGTTTACCTCGTTCAAGCTTGGCTTCTAGAATAGCCTTGTTAGTTGCATGCATTTCAATCCTCTCTTGCTCTTTAAACATAGTTTTGAGCCTTTGATTCATGTTGAAAGCATCGTAGCTCTCGAATTGCTTTTGCAATGCAGGGCTCATGCTTGCCAACATGATGCATGCAGCTTCCTTCGAGTGATCGAAATACCGTTGGTGGGCAGCTCTTTGAGCAGCATTGCCCCCATTTTTGGAAAGTTCGGGAATAGGCGTCTCCAAGACGTATTCCTTCTTATCATGCCTGAGAACTATTCTCAGGTTGCGATGCCAGTCTAGGTAATTGTTTGGTTCAACCAAAATATCCCTTTCTAGTATCGACTTTAGGTTAAAAGTTGAGTTGTTTCCATTGGCCATTGCTACAAAACAGAAATAATATGCAAAATTTAGTACATTTATCAATAAATAACTTCATCAATTTCCAAAATAGACAAGTCATTTAATATTTTATTCATCCGCTAAGGTGTCCCTATGAATAAAATAATTCCAAGATCCTCATTTACCCTAATGTGACCAAGCTTTGGCTTGTCAACCACACTAGTCAGAATAGGTAAGCAATCCTTGCTAATTATGTCCAACATAACTCTCGGTTGATAGGCATATCTAATATGGCTATCCCTTTGCCCCGATATGTCAGGACTCCTTACTCATATCTTTGAGGGAACCAAAATAGTCTTGTAACTCTCTTATTAGACTTACCCGCATTAACTCAAGATTAAAATAATGTCACGCTTTGGCGGTGCCCATTATGAATGATCGAAAGTGTAATGGGTGAACTTTGTTTGGGAGGGCATAAACTCAATATTTCCTTGGGACGAGATTTAATAAATTGTTTTAATATATGTGAACTATTAGCTATATTAAGACAATATAATAAAATCAAGCATGCGATAATTAAAGCAATAAATTTAATTTAAGCAATAATTAAAGTAATAAATAAATGATCCTAGTATGGCCCCTAAAAGGAAAAAATAAAGATCTAATTTTCAAATGTCTCCCACTTGAATCGTGATCTCCTCCAAGGCTCCATTCTCAAGCTTTACATTTTATAACTGTGATTTAAACTTAAAGCTAATGCAATAAAATAAATTACATAAATACGACGATTGTACATACCGTATTTAGGTTACAAAAATACAAGGTGCGCAGACCTTATTATGGGCCATACTAGATCATACATTCATTCACCCATACAATGGGTGACCCACAAAATATAAAATATATTCAAAGACCATATAATAAACAAGTAGATCAATAATCTAATCATTGAAATAATTTAAATTATATGCTATTGGAACATGTTTATATGCTATATTTTATATTAAATGACAACTAACAATCACGCAAAAAACCGTTGTTTTGAGAAACGAATTGCCAGGAAATAATTGGCCATACTTAGATCTATACACAGCTACGTTTTAAAAATCAAAGCAATTTAATGCAACATGATCGAGAGCTGAGCAACATGATAATATCACTGGAGTACTTTGATCCAATCACAAGTAAGAATCTCCATTGAGAAATATAATCATCAAACTAATACTATGACCCTTATTTGGACATAAACAGCCGCCATAACAAAGTTAGTGATTATAAACTTCAAAGCTTTTATCACAAGATCCAAGCAGACTAAAGCTAGACAATAAAAAAAAAAGCTTAAGGAAGCTCACTACCAGGGGAACAAAAACACGAAAGCATCATAAACTTATAAAGTCAAACTTATCCATCATGATATGATCTCATGATGTGCGAATTTTAAGCAGGTAAATACGAAGCCCTAGGCAACAAACACCCACTAGAAATCACATAACATGTTACCAGGAAATATCATACCCATGAAAAATTGTGCAGCAATATGATACACTCCAATAAAAAGAAAACCTTTGTGCGCCTCTAGTGACCCAATCACGGCAAAAGCGGCTATTAAACAACCAGAAGGAATATATCTTTGACATGACCTAATCACGGCAAAAACAATTTTCACGAACCAACAGTCCTTATACGTGAAAAATAACGCAACAAGGTTGAAAAATCGATCTAGTTAACCCATTAATTAGGCTCTGATATCACTGTAGGATCTAGTTGCAATGATCTAATCATAAAAGCGGAAGACAACTAGAAAACAGGAAACTTAATGGGTCATTAAATACACATAAATATACCTCTTGCTGCGTGCCTTGTTGATCGATTAAATATCGATAGATGCAAATTTAGGATTCCAAGTGTAATCCCTCTACCGTAGTCCACGCATCAATCGAGTTGATCAATCCAAACATGTTCGTTAGCTAGAACGAGCACAAGGAACCGTTCCTTGGGCTATGGAGGTGCTTGGTTACTTTAGAGAGAAAATATGAGAGAAGGAGGTTGTCAGTTAAAACGTGTAACCTGGTTTCCACCTCCTTCTCTTCTATTTAAACTGTAGACCAGACTATTAGGGCTTCCAAAGACCTAATAACTGATTACTATACATAGTGGGCTTTTCCTAGATCAGCCCACTTATCGGTCTCTCTTATTAATTAATTAATGCGACTCCTAGGTCCATTAACTAATTATTGATCAATCGATTACTTAAGCGTGTGACCTGTTAGACCCATCGCATTTAGTAGTTGGTCTAATCTAATCGGCCCGATTTATCGTAAGCGGTCTCTAGCTAAACATTACGATTTACTAAATCGACGAGTTAACTATCTTTGAAGTTTAATCCCGAATTTTGTACCTTGACTGACAAGACATAAATCCTTCATAGTGATATGACATTATTTAGTGCCTAAATTGCCGTTACGCATAAGAAATATATACTGATGAATATGTTATTTTTGTCATATATGAAGCTCAATGTATGGTAGAATTGAGAATGAGAGCACCCATATTTCCATCCCTCAAATTTAGAACTGAGAGTGAAATTTGTGTATTGTGTTATGGCCGGATTGCTTTTCTTATCAATCCCCTCTAAAGTAATGGCATGTATGTATTGCCCGATTTCCTTGGCATGTCAATGAGAGGAAAGCAGGGGTGATTTCAAATCCAACTTTGTCATTTCCCATGATTTTGATATATTATTTCAATTTAGTAAATTATCGTATTTGAAATTTAACGCGTCAAATATAAGAAGGTGGAATAGGAGATGACACTGAGAATTTTTACTGATTAAAATTGTATCCTATCGTCATATCATTATGTGGGAGTTGCTAAATGTAAATCCTAAATTACTAAACGCAAATCATGTTTTCCAACAATACCCCTAATGAGTTTCTCCATCCTTTCTCTCTCCACATCCTTTCTCTCTCTCCATCTTTCATCTCCATCAATTTACTCAGAAATATTACTCGTACAAATTACTTTTAGTTTTTGTTCATTAGTTTAATTTGTTAACTTCTTATGATTTAATCAACTAAAATACGTAGCAGTTTAAACAATATAAAGAAAAACAAAGAAAAAAGAAATGAAACCCAAACCCCATTCTTTCGCTGTCAACATCTCCCCTCACACAGCCGGATACTGCCCATCCATCGGCGTCCCCTCCCCCCACCTCATCACCTGCAGCTCTCTCTCTCACCAACGGCGTCGGTGTTCGCCTACCCAGCCACCCTTTGCGTGAGTCCTCCTATTGGTTGTCTATAGGCGGGCAGTTGGTGGTGGTCCTCCGAGGCAAGGCCACGATCCGCAGCCCAACCCTCGCCAGCTACGCAGCCCCAACGACTATGCCCCAAGTCAGTCGCCACCCTCCCACACCCATAACCCTAATTAATACTCTCTCCGTTTTACCAAGATATTTACACTTTATTTTTCAAGGTCAAAGTTCACAAACTTTGACCATGAATTAGTGAAAAAACACAAAGATTTATAATGTAAAAATGCTATTGTTTTTTTTTTTTTTTTTTTTGAGAGAGGAATAGGAAATTTTCATTAATAGAAAAGCCATATGGCATCTACAATCAAAATAACCCTAGAATATACTAAATTAACAGTAACAACACAATTTTTGCTAACAAGACAATCGACAAGGACACCTCGGTGCGACTCCCAACATGCATAGTAACCATGTGCTTTCTTTGATGTATCTTCATCGTAAAAATGCTATTGTTAGATTCATTTTAAAGAATACTTTTGAATTTCATCAAAATTATCAAAGGAATCATGTTGTAATTTAGGATTCTGTATAAAGAAAAGAGGGGATGATAGTATGGAGATTGGAGAGGAAACGGAATAAGAAGAAAGTTGCTTTGCAAATACAAAGGGTACATTTAGGAACTATTGCGACAAAAATATTGCATTTAGTAAAATAGGATTTACGTTAAGCAATTTCAATCATGATTTATTGTGTCATCTCAATGATCTCATTTTCCCCCTCAAAAAGCCCCTCAACATCTTATCTTGTCGTCTATATCCCCTTGAATGAATCTACCATTGAATCTCGTCCATGTACACCTGATTCCCAAATAGAGCAACAATTGCCAATCAATAGGTAGACAATTATCAAAAAATAGGTAGACAATAACTTATTGGACAGCTTGTCCATCGGATGGATGTTCATGGAATCATAGGTATGAATAATTAGTTGGATAAACCCCTATCCACGATTTTGTGTGAGACAACTTTTAATGCATATTGTTTTATGAAATGGCTTATTAGATTAAACGGTTGGGATTTAGGCTTTTAAATGACTTAAATAAAGATTAAAAACAAGGGATCAGCAAGTCGAGACATGGGACGTGGCTCAAAAAGTAAATTGAAATTGAGATCTCATGCATGACTAATGTGGTCCTCTTCTTTTTCATTAAAAATAATGTACTTTCTGCGGAAATTGGTAGGAAAAATATTTTCCAATAAAATGCTTTTTTGTTGAAAATCAATTTCTCCCAAACAAATGGAGTAGTGATCTTAGTAGCTAGTTTCAAAGCTGATAGGGATGTTTTAATAGAAATAAATCGAACTAAACTGAAATAAAGGGAACTCAAAAGAACTCGATTTAATTCAATTGCTCATAACTTAATTTTTGGATAGGTACTATTTTTTCTTTTAAGATTTTTTTTAAAGAAAATATTAGAAAATGGTGAAACATTTTAAAGTTTAAACATCATAGTATGTACTCATTAACCAATGAGAAGTCATGGATTGCTTTTTTTTTGATAAACCATTGGTTGCTTGTTTTGTTTATAACTTCTAATAAATTCTTTTGACCTTGTAGCAAAACAAACAGAATACATTTTTAAGTCATTGGTGGCTTGTTATGTTTATAACTTCTATTTACGTTCAACTAATAAATCCTTTTGACTTTTTATTATATGAAACAAAAAGGATATATTTTGGTTGCTTGCTATGAAGTGTTAGCTGCGTTGCCCACGAGAAGTAACAGGGCATCAGCAGGCAAAAGTCACAACAGATCATATTCAATGCCAAACGGCAATAGTTTTGAAATTTTTTACACGTTTGCGTATCCAGATCAGAGTTTTAATTCATAAATTATTAACTTGTTTTTGGCTAAGATTTTACTTTAATATTGTAATCATTTAGTACCGTTGACCTCCAATTTTGATTCGTTCTACATCCCAAACCAAATCTTATGAGCAAATCCTTAATTATCATAGTAATATGCTAGACGTTATCTCCCAAGCTTTGATATCTCTTGTTTTCATATTTAAGTTTTTAAAGCAAGCTAATACTCTTTCCTCTCCCATGAACAATTATTTATTTATTTATTTTATTTTTTGGGTGAAGGGAGGGCAACCTGCCCCTCTTCTAGTCTTCTGTCGATATTAATTGTACTTCCCCACTTGGTCAACAATCAACATGCATTTACACAACGGGGAGAGGGAATAAAACCTGGGAACTAAGGTACCCAGGGCATAAGGTCCCAGGTTCGATTTCCCTCGCTCTGTTCTATGTAAATGTATTGTGGACCTGTGACAGTCTCTATGCCCTCCTTGAACCCAAAAAAAAGTGTCACACCAACCAAATTCTATGCTCACTAGTCATCACTCATCTACCTCTATTTTGTGAAATAAGTACCACACAATCTTTGTTTTAAAGCAGGCAAGAAGGAGATGATTGGGAAGGGGGTACAGACAGAAACTCCGCATTAGCTAACAGATTATAGTACATTTAGCATTAACATTATCCCAGTGCCTTCAAAGAGGCTCCCGCCTAAGTGAGGTAGGGGGGTCGATATAGCAGCCTTATCCCTGTGATCAGAACAACAAGACTGTCTCCGTTTTGTCCCTTGGTCCGAAGTGAAATGATCATTGACAACTTCACAATAGATAAGAAGTGCACACAATTTCATAAGCCATTTTGATATAGTCATTTATATTCCAAAGCCAAATAGTAGTGATGCTTTATGCTCCACTGGTAATGCCGTACAACAGATTACTTTGAAAAAGGTATTACAATCCTATGTCCTATACTCCTATCCAGATTGATTATCTATGCTCACAGAGTCACACCTTTATTGTTCTGTAGTCTATGGTCTATACACCACAATGTTCTTTCCCATATTTGGATGGCATTTCATTTCAATTTCAAGGTAAGAACTTCTCCAGTAGGCTGCCAAAGAAGAAGCTTGTTTTGGCCCATCCATTAGCTTCATGAGGTACCTTCATACTTGTTGGGGATTTCTTCACATTGAGCATCATAGTGCGTCCGATCTCTTTGCGAAGCTCTTCTATGGTTTTCATGTCCACCGGATTTCCTGACGCATCCCTCACGTAAAAGACATTCTTTGCCTTCTCCCCAACAGTTGACACGCCAGCTCTTATTACTGACAGTCCATTCTCGCGTAGAACCCTTGTCACTTCTGAAAGCAATCCTACTCGGTCCTTTGCACAAAGCTCTAGGCTTAAACCCTGCATCATAATAATTTCTAGTTGAGTAACTGACAAGAAGTTAACTAAGATGAACCAAAAACAGCATGTGATTTCTAACACTCCGAGTGTCCGAGGAGCATGAATGACTGACACCACAGTCCACAGATTGAACCTTAGCATTACAGGTGCATGGTGAAGCAGTAATCTCAAACCGCTAGCTTAGGGGGTTCCTTGTGGGACATAACTCCACCCTTGTTTTGGTTCTTTATCTATTCAGCTAAATTCTGTCCAGTTACTTAACCATACAGCATATTTGACAGACATTCTCGTGGAATTTTGTTTGACTATTACAGCAGTCTCTATAGGATGAAGAGAATTTATTGACTAATTTAATGTTGCGGACTCTAGGAAGAGTCAGATGTACACAGCCTTTCCTTACCGCTGTACCAGCTCACTACGAAGCTGAGATTCATGCGTTTTGGGGAAAGGGTAGCCAACAACAGAGTAACCATCAATTCCATGGTAAGAAATTCAGGGTGAACAGAACTCACTGACCACATATTTGCTAGAAGTTGAAATGCTTAAGGGTAGCCTGTGCATAAATACTAAAAGAGGAGCAGCAGCATTTTTTTACATATTTGTTATGTTGTATAAAGCTCCAGCAGTACTACATGTTGAATTATAACTTCCTGCTCATCCTACTTGCAAAAACAACACCAAAGTGATCTGTATTTTTCTCCAAAGGAAATATACAATTTGGTTGCACAGAAGCCTAATTTCTAGTTCACATTTTATGGTCTGGATAGTTAAATACAGGTTGGATAGACTCAGATTTCAGTATGTGAGGCCAGGTAGTTTACTGAGAAACTATTTCCACTATAATAACCCTACCAAATTACATATACAATCCATGGATATACTCTTCCAATCGTACTTACCTCACTCACTCTCCGATGGATGGCAGCTTCAAGGCATTTGATGACCCTGTCCCTCTCCCCTTCTGAGTCAAGAGTATAGCCATCCATATGCCTAATATAATACTCCTGTAATTCCACTCATCAGCAACTTATTGCCGAAGGCGCAAATATATTACGGTGACAAAAGGGAATTTATAGGAGCAAAGCAGATTTTATGCTAGAAAATCCTTGAGATAATAATAAATACTAAATACCCCCAATGCAAATTGGCACTCAAGCAGTATGCAAATTAGAACAAAAAAATAATTTTTGAACCCAAAACAAGATTGAGGGATTAAACATCCAACCATTATTATAACTAAGAAACAGAATGGCCTTAGTTGAACAATGTGCATCTTGAATATCCTGGAGAATATGACAAAAAGTATCTGTTAATATTCTGGGAAAAATAATAAAAAAAGAAGTATTGAGCTGTTAGATCAGCAATGAAAAGTTATATCTGCATTATAAAGTGCTGATCCTTTGCACATTATCTTTATGATTTGACAAATTTCTTCACTCTGAAAGAATCTACCAGATGTCCACACATGAAATCAAAGTATTCTATTACGTTCTCTGAACTAATATGTATAAGGTAGATCTCCAGCACTGCATTATCTAATATGATGACAAATTTCTTCTCTGAAAGAATCTACCAGATGTCCAGACATGAAATCAAAGTATTCTTACATTTTTTGATAACTGATATGTATAAGGTAGATCTCCAGCATTGCTTTGATTCAAAAAAAAAAAAAAAAAAAGATCTCCAGGATTGCTAACAAAACACAAATATGCTTCTGAAACAAAACCAGATAAAAAGAAGAGGTATATGGTTTGCCAGACATTTTGGCAGAAAGTTATCTTGATACCTGTGATGCATAAGGGCTGTCAGAAGAGATGGTCGCATGAAAAACGACGTACTTCATATCTGTAAGTGTGCAGACGATGTCAAACATAAGTTTTGGCCGATCTTTGCATTGCACTGTTACTACCGAGTACCCCTTCTCCTCACAATGCTCAACAGAGACTTTAGGTCTGAGAGAAGGAGGAACTTTTAGCTCATTTGTGGCTCCAGCACCTTCATAATCCCTGTCTGCAAAAAACATCTGATGAAGACGTCGATCAACATGAGTAAAACCCATTGAGAAGCTGGTACGAGCCACATGCTCATCGTCATCGCTCCCACCAAGAATGTTTTTGAGCTGCTCTTCCATGTCCGATAATCTACTTGAGTCATCCACAGCTTTATGAGTAGTATCGTCATTGACATAAAGAACACAAGCGATTCGTCTGTTGTGAGTCCAAACTTCAGCACCACTTATGTTGAAGTGGAGGTCAGCAAGGACAGCAAAGATTTCGGATAACAGACCAGGACGGTCCCTGCCAATCAGCTCAACTGCAGTGTGATCACCAACAGAGTGGACACCTACTCTTTTTCCTGGCCAACCCTTAATCCAATCTGCAGCTTGACCCTTTGGTCCCAAAGCCTATTATATGAACATGTACAGAAATGTTCAAAATCATACTAGAATTTTTTGACTTGATGCTAAGAGTACCAAAACCATTATATTTTCCATTCAACCTGCTCTACATGGGAAGCAACATAGCACTATTGTACTTATTATCATATGATACTATAATTCACAACTTCACATGCACTCATGCAAAGGCAAAGTGAGAAAGTTTGTGTAAAGCAAAAGAGCTTCAGTGACTTAGGGGCACTTCTGCTGCCTTAAGAGTAGAGCTGTCAAAATTTGATCCGACCCGAAAACTCGACCCATACCGACCCGAAAAGTCTGGGTCATGAACAAAGAATTCCAACTCAAAACCCGATGCATACCGAACCCGAAAAACCGATATTTATTGGGTCAAACCCGAACCCGCTCTGGGTCGACCCGTTGGGTTGGGACGTTCAAAATAAAACACCTCAACATGAGAAAAATGGATGACAATTGACTTTATCATATCAAAATTTCTAACATATCAACTAACTTTGAGATTCATAATTTCATATTTCTCTTAAATAAGAGTTTTTCTATTACTTATGAAACGATTTTGACTAATTGTCATATTAGTATGGATTTTGATACTTCTTTTGCATTAGTAAAAACCCAACAGGTGAAAACCTTACGAAATATTTTTCAAGTAGATTAGAACCATTTCTTTTATGTCTAATATTAATATAGTATGGCAATTTTTTATTTTAAAGCTGAAAATAAAATTAATTATGCAATTATAACCAAATTAAAAAAATAAGTGTTCAACCCGTTGGGTCGACCCGAACCCGAACACATTGGGTCATGAACAAGCTTTTCTCAACCCGAAAATAAAACGACCCGACCTGTTAAATGACCCGACCGAAAGTGACCGGACCCGAACCCGACCTGACCGACCTGTTTGACACCTCTACTTAAGAGAGTTGGGATTGATCCGTTTTAATATACAGCAATGTAATGCGGTGGCCTAAGTCAAAAGAATTACAATGGAGTTGGTTTAGTGGATGCTCTTTCACTGATGGGTATACATTTTGGAAATCTGCTGTTGTCTGCAAAAAAATAACGATACTCGTTGCCTCGTTTCATGTCAAGGAATCTTTAGAAACCTCAGTTACTCAAAAACTCAGTTAATTACTATTTCAGGAGCTTCTTTTTTAATTTACACATACAAACTGATGTAGCTAGTGTATGTATCCTAAGTTTTCCAATTGCAAACCACCCAAAGCTCAAATGGTCTTCCTAAAGTTCCAATTAAAGTCTGAAAGACAGATATATCAAATGATTATGACTTGAAACAGGTCTCTTTCAGCTTTAGCTAGAGCTCTTCTAATAGCAGCACAGATTGTTAGTAGAGTGACTGTGAATTCACTGGAAATTGAGGAACTTGGTTAAGTATCAGCTAGGAAATAAATTTTAGATATGAAATGCTTCTGTACGAAAATCTTGTGAGACAAAGGTGAAGCAGAGTAAATTGAAGTTGTTTAGCTCATCCAAAGCACAGTTTTCATAATTGGCTAAGCCATGTTTAGCTTGCCAGTACATCATATAAAAATATCCATAATAAAATACTGGTGTAGGCTCACTTTTCTCTAGAAAAAAGTTGCAACCTTATACATCCAGTAGACAAGAGCATCATGTAAGTTCAATATTGCCACGGGCTACAGCCTACAGAAGTACAGATGATGACCATCATACACACACAAATGAGGACTTAAATCACTGAATGAATTACTTGGTTCAACATCAATTGACATTCAAAGAGATTTTAGATAAAGTTCCACAACCTTCCTTAGGTGTTTTTATGCAAGGATGACAGGCACTTGTATCATTGTACTCAGAGACAGGAAAGAATTACTCATATGGTTCAGAAACTGGCGTACCTTCTCTATGTTTTCAATGGTCTTGCTGTCTATAATTTTATTTCCATGTTGATCAGTGACATGAAAAACTGTTTTTAAAACAAAATAGTTAGTGCCTGAATGTTAGACAACCATGAGAGATTTCAAAAGCAAAAAATGTCATGTTTTAAATGCTAAATAAAGAAGAGGATATAGGGAGATTCACAGGAGTGCAAAAGCGACAATTAGCAAAATAGGATTTCCAGCACATAAAACTTAGGAGAGATTCAAGAGGGAGCCAAAGCTACTCAATGAAGCCCAAGAGAAGGTCTATCTCAAAACCAAATTAGTCTTTAGATTGAATGCACATTGGTCATTCTTATACCATTATGGGACACTTTGACCTTTAATCTAATCGTCTACTTGACACAGAATAGCAAGTCTTACAGAAACCCAGAACAACTTCCTGGATTAGCAGGATCAGACATATCTGATAGCTAGGGGTTCCACAATTACATGCCAAGCCATCTTAATTAGCAACTTTATAGATATTCAAATTGCATGACATTTTATTGATTGACATGGAATTGAAAAAAAAAAGGTTTGATTGTTAACATTGAACCTCGCTCACAACAAATTATACATTTGTCCTCCACATTCATACAGATACGTACCATCCATAAACCATCCACCATCAGAGGAAATGTAAGCTTTGGTGATGAGAAAATCAAGGTCAGTTAGAATTTGCACTACTTCTAGGAGTATTCCAGGTTTGTTCATGCTGTCCACCTGTTCAGAACCCAACAACACTCAAGTTTTTATGTATAACGATAAAACATGACAGTGTGTAATGTGATACATTGCTGACTGTATGCCAGACTGCTGGCTATGTAGATAAAAGAACATACCCAAGCCATATTATACATTCCTATTTTCTGTGAATTATTAAGGGACATAATATAAATTCCTTAGAGCTTGTTTGAATCTGGCTTGTACCACAGCAATAGGTTATTTCCACAGACACTCCAGTAGCTTGTATGTAACAATTATACCTCTTCCAGACAAAAGGTTTCATTTAGAGTAATGTATAAATTAATTCTTTATGTCATTCTCTACAGGCTTAACTATGATATCTAGTCACTGCTCACCAGACTAGAGGTTGAGCTAATCTAGTCAACAGAAGTCATGCACGGCAATTTAAAACAGATTATGCCATTTATAATCCAATTTCGGATTCATATTCAATCTAAAATGTCAAGATTGAGGTCCATCTTCAATGTTTCATGGTATGGTAGAAATCAAACTAGCTCAAAACTTAGAATGTTACATAAACGGAACTATTTATTCTGCTTAGCAATTCAGACTAAGATTTACCTTAACTAGAGTACAATCATTGCAGCTGGAGTTATCAACAGAAACCCTGTAAACAACCTTGATTAGAGACACACAAAGAGGAGACCATAAGCAATATTATCAGAAGAGAGCACAGTTGGGTTAAGAACCTGGGAGGATTAATTCTGATGCTCATGTTCTCATACTCAGGGTCAAAATATGCCCAAGCCATCTTATTGCCTGCGTCCGAGTTCTAGAAGATCTTCCTATCCACCACAAGTAGCTAAAGAAGTCATCAAACAGACCATATCCTTTCACATTTTAAACAAGTTAAACAAGATGCTTCTCACATCAGAATGCAACCATCATTTAACTTACCAAAATCAAAGATAGGGTGGAGTCCTCGTGTACAACCTTGAACTCACCCTAGTTCTTCGTTAACTTACATCGCACAAATGCTCATTTTAAGTAGTCCTTATGCCTGAAACACAAGAAAAGGCACTTAAACTAAAATGTTGGTCCAGCATACTCTTAATGAAAAAGGTGATTTCTTTAACTACTAATTTCAATTTTAAGACAACCATGTCTAGAAAAATCTTAGTTCTGCTTCTAGTCATCACTTACCAGATCTAGAATAGTCACCTCGAGCAAAAAGGAAAAACATAGTCAGATTAGTTATTGTGGGGCAAAAGGTAATTGAGCCTGAGAAGTTCTACTTGATCTTGAAATCAATAAATTTTCTAAAAATCCTCCTAATCTCAAACAATATTGTTAATGGGTGTACTTGTAAACCCATAATTGCGGGTGCTAGTTTCAGAATGCTGTTAGCACCTTAAGAGTAAATTAATCATATGATACTTATTGAATAAACTTCGAGGAGCATTGAATATATATATAACGATGGTAATTCCTAGTATCAAGCAGATTATACACTGGAGGCCTTGCCTCACTTTCAGCATTCCTTGGCAGTTCCAGATATGCCTAGCTGTTGTCTGCTACCATAGCTCACTATCAGCCACTTCTCCCAATATTTATGTATTTATTCTTATTCTAAGTTCCCGCCCCCTTGTCCCAATAGTATATATGTTTTGGTAGAAAACCTTGTTCCATAGGTAGATATGCTGTTAACATACAAGGTCTTCATCTTATGTTCATTTGATTAAGCTTGAAATGCCCTTAGAATACTTGGGCTGAACGTGCCTCGATGGGTTTGACAATGGAAGAGCACATGCTTAACATTACACTCTAGTTTTTTTTCCTATCAAGCATCGTCCTCATTGGTCCACATCGGAAGGGGGTTCATAACTCCATTAAAATTAGCATTATATTGTAAAGATTTCAGAAAAAGGCAGCACTCAACAGAAAAATAAACAAAAAGAAAACAGAAAAGAAAAGGCGAAAGCCCCATACACCCTTTTCCTTCAACTTGTTATGTGCCATTGTTATAAGCACAATGAAACCATACTGATCAACTTTTGGAATTGAAATTTCAATGATTACTCTTTTTTATTGAACATTATTATAAGTTAGATAAAATGCTTACAAAGTTGTATTGATTAATTATCCAATCATTAGGAGAAGCAAACTAATTACAGCCCCAACACTAAAAAGAGAATACCAACTGGGAGAATGATAGATTGACCCACTGGGTTGGCAACTTACATCCTCTTTGTGTGTATCTATCGCCTCCATTCTCATTTTCTCTTTCCTCTATTTCCAAAAAGTGGCATTTAAAGTAAGAGATATACATACAAAAAAGAGGTGGGTTGCCCACCTACTGGGTTAACCAAACATTTTCCTACCAACTACCAGAAAAATGGGGTCACCATTTAGAAAGGTAAGGGTCACTTATGGTGGGTAATGTCTCTTATTTCATTGAAAAATGACCCCATTTAACCCAAAAGTTACGGAAATGCTGTCTTATGGAAGTTTTTGTGAAAGCCAAATGGGGGGTTAATTGGTGTAATTGAAATACATAAGCTATTAAACACCATACAAGTATACAACTCAAAAAACGTAAAGAATGAATACAATCAAAAAAATGAAATTAAGATAGTTCTAATAACACAAAAACTTGTATAAGATAGAAAATCAAAAACTTCTAATAAACCACAACAAGGACAAGTAATGAACCAACTTTATACTCCGTCAACTTCATTGTAATCTTCGTAGTTGACTTTCGACAGTCAATTTTGACAATTCATTTCTCACAGATTAAAATAATTCTAAGAACTATTACTCTTTAAAGTATCATTTTTGTATAAAAAAAAAGGGCAAAGCTTGCCCTTTTTTTACTTAAAACAAACATCAATCAGGAAAACCAATATGAAATGGTAGGAGTAACATAATTAATTAATTATTCAAAATCAACACATGCAATTCTTTAACTATGTACTGAAATAAGTGAAACAAAAGAACCCAACATGATACTATATACCAACAGCCAAAAGAAACAGAGAGCAACGAATATGAAGAGAGATAAATTAAACACAAAATGACTGTAAATTGAAACAAACCAATATATATCATATCAGTCTGTCTAAAAGTCTAAGAAAGAGAGAGAGACTTACGAAATGAAAGAAGCAGAGTGTATAAAACAGGGGAATAAGCAGCAAAATTGTGATGCTGAAAGTTTCTGAAACTGAAATGCTGGCTTTTGATATTTGAACTAAATATCTCTCTTTAATTAGTTTATATTATTCACTTGGGTTTCTCTCTCTTTTCCCTTTTTCTCTCTCTACATCATCAACAGGAAGGCGCACTTTGATGGTGGTGGATGAATGGATGGATGGAGGGTGGACAGGATACACACTAGGAGAGAGAGAGAGAGAGAGAGAGAGAGAGAGAGAAACTTAAAAAATGAGGAAGACACGCAGGTCTGGCGTGGCCATATTTCAGAATCCCTCTTTAATTTGTTCCTCAATTTGTTTTCTTTTCTTTTTTGAGTAGGGCTACCCAGTAATTTGAACCTACACCTTTAGTGGTCTTATTCAAGTTCCACCCGTCCATCAATTCCTAATTATATTTTTCACCGATTGGACACTCTCATCCCTTAAGTAAAATTAAAAACACTACTTATTATTAGAAGCACTTATTTATAAGACAACTCGATACAAATAGAATTAACCTTTACCCATAAAAATAGGGTGAATGTGTAGTTCAAACTAAAAACAATATATTTATGACCCTATTTATTTGGCTTTTTGATTTGTGACAAAACAAGTTTGGATCAGGTTTCATTGTGTCGTTTCTAATTATTATTATTTTATTTTTTTTACTATAAAGACGCTTATAAGAGTCTGCAAATCACATGCGTCAAGCAAAAGCCAATTCACTTTTAATGGACAAACAGAATAGGAGACCCTCCCTATAAACATTAAACCATTAACTATTACATTGTAAGAGTAAAACAGCTCCTACCAAGTGAGCATATCTACATATAAGGAGTGACTCAGAATTCAGAAATGCTGTTGTTGGGACTTGGGTGTAACGTGGCACAGCTGATTTAAGCGGCTGTTCTTTGTCCCACTTCCCAGTTTGTTGAACCCACTGCAAGTCTGATAATACTGTACTGGACACTGACGAATATGGATCGGTCAATGTCTCAATGGCCACCTTTGTTTTGTTTATTTCCACCTCTCCCTCTCTTTTTTTTTTTTTATCCCCTTCCAA
This sequence comes from Tetragonia tetragonoides, assembly GCA_038025085.1. NCBI lineage: Eukaryota > Viridiplantae > Streptophyta > Magnoliopsida > Caryophyllales > Aizoaceae > Tetragonia > Tetragonia tetragonoides. The sequence goes on along the minus strand of CM076140.1, from coordinate 13,500,784 downwards.
TTATCCAAAGTTGTATTGCTAGTTGGTACGGACATGAGATGAGTACAATGTTTTAGAAAAATAAAGTGTGTTTTTCTTCACTGAACTAAATACGAAAAAAAAATAGAAGGTATTTTATGAGACAACCTTAAGATAAGGGTTTCATTATAGCTAAGCATGACATAGGCATGATATCATGTTTGTTAGAGAAGGCCTCATCTTGAGGATGCGTCATACGAGTTTTTGTGAAGAGAAAAACTAGATTAGTGTACTAAACTCCATTAAACTGAATTAAATTGAATCAATTCTAAAATAATTTTTTTTTGTTTGCTCTTCAATTCTAAAATAACTACAGGTACGTTTGTTAGAGCTTACACGGTCAGTTCAGTTCAGTTTAGGTGTCAATTCAGTTAAGCGATGTTTAGTTTAGTTCATTGGTGCTGAGTTCAGAAACATACTTTTTGTCTCACATATTAAGTTGTGTTCAATTCAGTTCAGTTTAGTAATGTTGAATTCAGTTCAGTTCAGTTCAGTTCTGATAAGTTCAGCTCTAACAAACGCATCCTAAACAAGTGGAAAAAAGACATCTACATGTATGGAAATTAATATGCATATAAATGAAAATCAAAAAACCCCGTTTGAAGTTTTTTTCTCAAATATTCCCCTTAAAAAAACTCTTTTAAATAAAAAAAATTGATATTACACGTACGTACGCGACGGTGCGCCTTGAAAAAACTATCATCATCTTCTTATAAACGCTCTTGGCGAGAATATAGAAAACATTTTTCCATCATGTTAATTATTGCCACATCCCTTAAGATTATTAAAACACGAAAAAATAGTTAGTCTGATATGTTCGTTGTTGATTACGAGAGTTCAAACATAATATAGTGGGAGGTATTTCAGTCGCCATTCATTTGCGTGCGTCCTCTTTTTGACTAGCAAAAAACAACAAACAAAAACAACAAACAAAAAATATTATAAACTAAAAAATTAAAAATTACTTGATAATTACATCTCAACTTTTCAGAATAAATAATAAATATATAAACATGAATATCTTCTAAGGACTTCTTATCAAATATCGACAAGTATCCTATAAGTATCTTATAGAAGTTTTGCAATTCACGAAATACCAAGCAAGCTAGCCAATTACCCCTTTTTCTTTTGATACAGTGACATAATACTTTTCACATCTTGTGTGGATCATAATTGCCAAGTCTAGTTTATGTTATATCTAGAAGTATGAAGTATATATTGAAGTACATTTCTCACATCAAAGAGGGAACCCATGTCGTCGTTTGTACAGTGTATTAGTATGGTAGTGTTTTTCTCAAATGGAACTAAATCGATAGAAACGTAATATATGCATGAGAGACAAAATTAAGGCCCTGTTCTCGTCAACGGAATGATGCGGGACGGTGAGGAACGGAACGTAAATTGCAGTGCTGTGTGGAACAGAACAGAAATTGCAGCGCGATGCGGAACGGAACGGAAATTGCAGCGCGGGACGGAATGAAATAATAAATATAACTAGTGTGGTGCGGAATGGAACGGAAATTGCGGTGCGGTGCGGTGCGGAACGCAAATTGCGGTGCGGCGTGGAACGGAACGGAACGGAATGCAGCATAGAAACGACGAAAAGAACAGGACTTAAGTTATTGAAAATTGAAGTTATAACAAAATAGAGTTGTCTAAAAATGGGTTTGGGCTAGATGTTGGTCAGGCCTGACATAATTATTGAGCTCATGGACAAGACCGGCAAGCGGGTTAACGGGTCGGGTCCTTAAAATTTACGCAATCATCTTATTCATATCCGTTTATTTTCCGAGTTAAATAGACAGGCGTCATGAACCAACCCGTTGTTAATTAGCTCTATAAAAAACACACCCTATAACCTTATTTGAGTCTATGGAGAAGTGAATTTTCGGTTATTTTAGAAGGTACACTGATTTCCCTAGAAGGTAATGTAGTTGGAACCTTAGACTCAAACAAAAAGGTGTGGCTTGTAAAAGGATTCCAATTTCTTATCATATTCTCTAATAGCAAATGAAAGTGCTTAAGAATGCTAAGAATATTGCAATTTGCGCATCAACTAGGAACCATAGAAATGGAATCCTATTCACATCCTTGTCAACAAAAATTTTCTCATAAATCTTATGAAAATGAGACGTTGGCATGCTTCATTCTCATGATAATTATCATGCTTTCTAATTCCAGAACTTTCAATTTTATTTTTTTTTGCTTTTTTTTTTTTTTTTTTTTGGTTGGATGATATTTTCCATCAATATTACTTGGGTCTCTTGTATATACTCCGGTATTTAAGGAAACAAAAAGGTGGCTTCACTATCACTGATCTATCAGGGCTTTAGATAAAGGATTGGTCAGTCCAAAGGAATCAAATAATCAAAGAAATGGCTAAAGAAGCCTAAGAGGGAGCACCAAGAACTTATAATTGCCCAGAAAATCCAAATGTCAGGACCATTAGCACTTCAATTATAGGATATAAGTTGGGCTGTCCTTTTTGCTTTGTTGATTTTATTAATATTTATTTTTTATTTTGTTTTTGATTTAGCTTTGTTGAATAATAAGTGGTACAGAAGCCGTACAAGCAATATGTTCCTAGAATCCTAGTGTTTTATTTTAAAAGGTATGAAATTATAATTATAATGACTCTTAGGTAGTTAGGTGGCGTTTACTTTCTAGTTGCTAGTAATGAAATACAATATATGTAATCATTTTATAACCACTCAAAAAAATGTAATCATTTTATAAAATAAATATAAGGTTGATTAAAGGATCAAAATATAAATCCCATCCTCAAAATAGAGAGGAATAATGAAATTCGAACTCTCAACCTTGAGTTTGAGAGCGTAGGTATTCGATTAACTTATTAGCTTCCAAATTTTTGTTCCAATGAATCACGTTTCTTATTTTAGCTCATATACGTACATTTTTAGAAGTTTGCTTGAGATATTTGATTCAATAATAATTGATGACATAAAATTAGACTTGTCTTCTAGGATCAATATAGTAATGGGCCATATATCGAAAGTAGAACTGTTTATGTGTAGAACGGTTTAATAGGTCCGGTCCATTTGGACTTGAAAAGTACGGGCTTAGACAATGTGTTTTGTTTGATTTTATAGGGATCGGACCCAGCCGGTTAGCCCGACTCAAGCCCATGTGCCGATCAGTCTTATGGGACAAAAAATCATGTCGAATCTGACGCGCATCCGGCTCAAGCCCGCTTTTAAACAGCTCTAATCGAAAGTGAATCTACAATGGGCAGTCCATGCATAATTACGTCCTCTTTAATTTCCTCGCAACGGTATACGTTAGGAAGACAATTAGACCGGGCCAGGAACTTTCTTACAACTTGGGTAACTTTGGATGAAGTTTTGGCTGTATATTGCTTTATGGATGGTGATTGATAACAAAGATGAAATTTCTAACATGAATCATGGAATTCCTTATAGCGGCTCACCATTCTTTCATGTTTACTAAATAGCCTTCACTTATGCTAGAACGACATCAATGATTCAACCTCATGAATAAAGGTTGAAACACAGACTAGGCAAACCTTACCAGTCGAACAGACGAACACCATTTATGCAATTGAGACTAGGCAAACCTTACTGTGTTGGAACCAACGCAATCAAAAATTTAAATAACTAATGGTTGAAGGCCCAACTAATGTTATATTCCTTATTACGTACAAATCGAAGAGATAAACACCATTTACCTAATTACATTTAACCATATATACTAGTAACAAGCATTAAGGGCTATAGACACCAATCCCTGTTAATTTTTACACGATAAGAGGACCATAACCGATAGCGCGGTGGCAATTGAGAGTACCTAACTCTCACATGTACCAGGCATTTTCAAGCTTTATCTTAGCTAAGAAAAGAAGTCTATGAAAGAATAAGGAGTATTTGTTAGGTCATTCATAGTGGAACATCAGATGGATAATCTTTAGGGTGCTTCATAATTGTTTCTCTAAGCAAAGTTTCTTGTTTTTGCAAATCTTTTGTTGGTTGATCATACACATCTGTAAACATTTCTGAAACTGGTGGCTTTTCCATTCTCTCTGCAACTTGAATTGCTTGAAGAACCTGCATTAGATTAACCGACGTTTATAGGTTATATTTAGCATGCTGTTTCAACCTAAACGGAGTAGGACAAACTGAACAGAAATTTTGTAGCATTCACCTCTTTTCTAGTCTTTTTTCGGACCTCTGATTCATGTTCTTCATCCCACCAACCATTGGTCTCAATCCATTTCCGAAACTTTATGACAGGGTTTTTCGCCATTTTCCAATGTTCAATTTCATCAACTGGCCTATACTTGGTGGAATCATCTGAAGTAGAGTGGTGTCCTGCTCGATATGTTAGAGCCTGAATTTGATCGAAGCCTTAGTAGTTAGGAGTTTGTACTAATGTATTTCACTTGTTCTTGTCTTAGTAGATGCTTTTTTGTTGAAATCTCTTATTAGTTGTTTGGGATATACTATAACGGTTACTCACCTCAACTAGAACAGGCTTTTGTTGTGAAATTGCCATTTCACGAGCAGCCCAAATCACATCATAGACAGCAAGAGCATCATTTCCATCTACTCGAATACTCTGTATCCCATAAGCTCGCCCTTTCACAACAATGCCATCACCTGCCAGCATAATAATGAAATAAGTAAGCAGTTCAAATGAAAGTTTAGATAGAAAGAAGCAAAACTACTAAGAAACAAAGATAACAAGGAAATAGAGATAAAGGTATAAAGGTTTTTCATTACTTCGGAATTGGTCTGTGATTGGGGTACTAATTGCCCATCCATTGTTGCGACAGATGAAAACAATCGGAACCTCCATAACTGCCGCGAAATTCAAACCAGCATGAAAATCTCCCTGAGAAAAATCCATCAAAAAATTCATCAGCAATGATTTATATTTACACCTTGGACTGGACTGAAGGCACCATTCCGGGGTAGAAGGTACCATATATACCTCGCTAGTGCAACCATCTCCCATGAAGGCCACAACACAAGCATCCTTTTTATCCATCTTAAGAGAATAAGCAGCCCCAGCTGCTTGAGGGAGTTGTGTACTGAAAAGATACATTTGGACATTGTGATTATATTGATGATGGCAATCATCTGTCATTCGAAAATTCAAAAAATAAGAATAGGTTGTGACCCTTACGCGATTGGAGATGAAATGGTGAAGTAATTATGCTTGTTAGATCCATAATGAACTGGCATTTGTCGACCTTTCCCAAAATCAGCCTTGTTTCCGAAGCACTGATTTGCAAACTCTTGTAATGTGAAACCGCGCCATAGTAGTACCCCTGGCTCCCTATACTGCACTTTAGATGAAATTTAGACGTTATCCAACAATTTGGAAGAAATCAGTTACATATACTCCCAACAGTTATATATAACTATTGAGGCCTGGATGGTTATGACCATGCTGTTCTGCAATGAAAAAATAGAAACAGAAAAAAAAATCGACTCGAAGGACATGAAGTACTCAATATATGGTACCTGAGCAAATACTATGTCCTCTTCAGACAGAGCTGCTGCAGATGCAATGTTAATAGCTTCTTCTCCATGTGAAGTGATATAAAATGATATTCTTCCTTGCCTTTGTGCTTCATAAAGAACTGTATCCATAGTTTGAAGGGTCACCATGCTATTATACATTCTTATTGCCATGTCTTGATCCACCTGATAATCAAACAAATTTATTGCAGTTATAATAAAATATGTATGTCTATCTTGTAAAACTGCACCAATCACTCTCCACCTAGGACGGGCAAAAATTATCACACTTAATCACGCGCAAACGAAACTAGCAAATAAACACCTCATACAATACACACGAACATAATAGATATCACTTACAAAAGGAGAAGTAATTCTAAAACCTCACTGCACACACAAGTAATAACTTGAATCCCTAGTTTACAATTAATATGTAAACTAACACCTGCTTAAATGAAGTTCTGATGGACAATCTACATGGGACTACATCTAACTCACATTTTCAATGGTGGTCGATTCACATTTCACAAATCACACTCCTCATAAAATCAAATATACATATTAATTTCGGATAAGTCCTTAACAGAAATCACAAATACTTTGGAATGTGCTGAAAAGTGAAGAAGTACCTGATCATATGTTTGGTCAGACATTAGCTCGCCATTATCATTAAGAACTCGATAGCAAGGTACTCTCTTCTCGGAATACTCAGCAATGAAACTCATTTCGGGTGTAAACATGACCCTCCCTCCAGGAAAATCCATCCCCTGTGTATAAAGAGGAGTTGTCGACATGATCAAGGTTTGCATCAAAGAATCTAACATACAATTTTCTATGTTCTCATATAAATGTTACCATATCTCTAAATTAAAAACATATTTCAGCCACTAGTAGAAGTTCTTAGAATTCGATTTTGTCAATTTGTCATTGCTCTTTGATACATCACATGAGTAGACTAGCCACTGAAAAAAATATCAAGTTCATGCCACAATTGGCCATACACTTTCCACTAATTTCAAAACATATGGTTACTTTTGAAATTTTTGTTGGTAATTTTAGAAATTGGCCATACACTCCAGTGGCAGTTACCCAGCAAAATAAGAAAATCTAGTGGTCCTGCCTCCGTACAACGATGACAAGAGCAAACTCTGGAAATTATCTTGGCTGGTGGAAGGTAAGATGTCATAAATCTTAGCTCGTTCCCACGTTAGGGACATAAATGATGAGCAAACAAACAATTTGTTAGGGACATAAATGGATTATGAGTGTATTCTTTTCCACTTATTGGACCTTACTCAATCAGTGGAAATAAGTGGCAAGACCTTACTCAATCAGTGAGAATCAGTGTCTAGACCTTATTGAATCAGTGAAAATCAGTGGGCAGGACCTTACTCAATCAGTGAAAATCAGTGGCAGGACCCACATTCCTACTCACAGAATCAGTGGCAGGACCTTATTGAATCAGTGAGAATCAGTGGAAGGACCTTACTGAATCAGTGGAAATCAGTGGCAGGACCTTACCCAATCAGTGAGAATCAGTGGGAATAAGTGGAAAAGAACGCACCCTATCTCTGTCTACTCTTTTTGTTTTGGGTTCATACCAAGGGTATCCAATGACTATTTCCCGCGCTGGCTGGTAGGCACTTCTCCGTCTACTTTGAAATGATGAGCATAGTTCGAGAGAAAATTATTTGAAGAGTTTATATACTCGTATTTGGTATCAAACATTAAAAACTTTAACCCTACTCAGTATTGATAATGATATCACGCTCGGTTATAACTTATAAGGAACAACGATTGTATTACCTTTTTTTTTATCACAATTGTATTACTATTATCGCAATTGTCACCCTTTTTTTTTTTTATTGTATTACTATTAAAACATCATAACTTCGATCTAGAGCACTAGCACTATTGAAAAAAATAAAATATGTTTTAGAGCAAATCTTATATACCATGTATGGCATGATAATTAAAAAATGATAACTACAAAACAATCTCATGAAAATCATTTTTCTGTGAGACTCTCACAAAAAAATTTACTTAGCTTTTATAAATACGTATCTTATAGCAACACTAAAAAGAAAGTTACAACATCAATGTATCAGGGAAGAACTTAGAAATACTAATAGCAGAAAGAACTTAGAAATACTAATAGCATAAAGAAAACACTAGATTATCATTAACCATCATTTCATCCTCAATCCTTTTTTAACCTATAGAGTTTAGTACTTCTATTATATTCTTCTTCTTTTTTAAAAGGTAAAAACGTCGGATTCTTTAACCCAAAACTCAACATGGAGGAATAATGGGTTTACCCAAAGACTGATTATAGAATAGTATGATTAGTCTTACCTTGAGGCTGCCTCATACGAGAATTTGGAGTTGGTGGCATAAGACATTTAGTACCAACTAAGCTCCCACTTTTTTTTTTTTGATCATAGCTCCCACTTTTTTTGCTCTAAAGATTACCGTAGTTAAATTGTCCTCTATTTTGCTTATTGGCTTAAATATTTATTTAACAAAGAAAAAAAAATAATAATAATAGTGATCCCATGTAATTAGCTGAGGCATGATGGACACTTCCCAACTCCCCCTCCATCCCTTTTCACGTGCTCCATGAAATAATTTATATCTGTGCTTTCAAGCACGTCAAACACAGTCCTAATGTTACATGTTAATGATGTCATTACCCCCGAAACACCTCTTAATCTCTTATCCTTTTGTACAAACATTTCTACAAATAAAGATATGCATCAAAAGAAAAAAGGGAAGTGCATCATGCTTGCATTAAGAATTAAATTAAAAGACCCATAAAACCATAATTTACCCAATAAAGCAAAAGATGATGACATCATTCACATAATAAAAATTTAATTTCAGTAAGCATTTTGTAAGACCATGACGAGATGACTTTGATGAAGAACACATGTGACTTTTTTTTTTTTTACAGAAGTCGTCCTTATTTTTCACAAAAGCTACCCAGTTTCATCTTAGGACGGTTTTATACAAGTTTTTTGTGCGTTACGGAGCTGATTAGAAAAGGAAAAGGAAAAAAAAATGTTGTCGTTTTGTAGTATTATGTACCTGATTAGAAAGATCATCATGATTTTCGTCCTCGGAAGTATAGTACTGAGGATCAACCCTCATTTCAGCAGCTTTGGTGGACTCAAAACACCTTGAAACAGAGAAAACAGGGGAAAACACATGGGAACAATTACCTTGGAAATTCCTACATAAAACTTCATCATTAGCACCAACAGTTCTTAAGAACTTGGTAGTTTTATTATTACTAGTACAACAATTTGTTGACAACAAAGGTTTAATTATGTGTCTTGATCTCCTTAACCACAGTGCCATAATATTACTACTTTCTCTCTCTGATCTCTAGCAGGAAGAAGGATGAGAGTGCCAGTTAAGAGAGAGAAAGTTTTGGAAGTAGAGGCGTCTGGAAATGCAAGAGTTGTTATGATCTTACACGTTACACGTTACACTCTTTTGGGAATGTCTTCTTGTTGTGTTGGGGTTGGTTCTTATTTATAAGGGTAATTGTCGTAGTTATTGTGTTGTAGTAGTCTAGTAGTAAATGATTTGGTTTTGAGTCCTTATCGTTTGAGAGAAAAATTTTGGGTACACCATAAAAGAAAAGTTTAGTAGTACTCTATTATAAGCTTATGTTTTTAACTATTATTATGATTTTAGACGAGTTTAATTAACTTTTGATTACTTGTTATGATATGTGTTGATTATGGACATGTCAATAAAAGAAATCTGATTTGCGGGACTGAAAAGGAAGCGTCATAAATCACTTTAAGTTGTTTTTTCTCATGTTTAAATTGGTTTGATTTTTCAATTCCCGTTTGTATAATCATATTGTTATTCAACATTTGTGTCTCAATGACAAAAACACATAAGGATATGACCAAAAATCATGTTAAAGTCTATTGACCTGAGTATTCTTTGGATAGAAATTACATATCAAGTCTGATTTTTCTCTAGTTAAGATAATAAATAATTCTTGTTTACGAACTATCCAATATAAAGCTACATATATTTTAGTTGAATTAGCTAAAACCTCGAAAGAGAGGTTGAATAGAGAATATGAATATAATTAGAAAAAGCAAAGCATTTTCCGTTTTGGCAAAGCTTATAGGAGAGCTTCTCAATTATTATTTGTCTCAAAAGTAATTGGACAACTACCATCTTTGTCAAACTTCAAAATAATTGGATAAATAGATATCTTTCTCGATCTAAGTTTTTTTATTTTTTCTTTGAAACGAAAATAGATATTTTCTTATAATAAGCGAGATGAAGGAGATGTGGATCTAACACATATATTCGAATAATGAACCTATCTAACAAAACAGATTTAAACGAAAATAGCTATTTTCTTACAATAAGCGAGATGGAGGTGAAAATCTAACACATATATTCGAATAATGAACCTATCTAGGAAAACAGATTTAACAATTCCAAACAGATTCTATCTTAGCTATTTGTATGTACTTGGTGAATTTTCTTGAAGAAAAATGAATAAGTGTCGTGTATTAATCAAACAAAGTACAAGAAATCAGAAATCGTTTAGCACCATTAAGGGAGGCACAAAATTTTGTACGCGTCTTTGTTTCTTTTTCCAGCTCCCTATTTCGCTCACAAGTTTGATGTTGATCATGCTATGACGGAGAATTTCATAATCAAACAAGATGGTAAAATTAAACGACTTATTGGTAATAAAACAAGATGTCTACACGAAATAAAATTTTGGACAACTTTACTGGTTGCCATAATTCTGATAGAGTTATTAGTTTTTTGTATAATATTAGCCATCCTATTTCATGGGGTATCCCATATCCGTAGGATTCATCGCCACCTTGGCTTGTAATTGTGTCCTCATCTTCATGACGTGGTATAGTGATCAACTTTGATGAATATCTTTATTTTGCCGCCAAACAAAGGGATGTTGATACTATTATTTGTCAACAAATTGAATTAAATTTTAGCAGTTTATTGGTATTAGCATAACTCAATTCAATAATATGTGTTAAATCTACACACACCAAAAAAAATAAATTGTGATCATCTGTGGGTGTCACAGGAACAGAAGGCCTAAGGCAGGATTGCGGACATTAACTGAGGCGTGGGCTGAGGATGAGGTGGGAGTATAAGTGATAAGTACTTCACTTTCACAAGTTACAACTGTTGCAGGTTTAAATTCTTATTTATATAGGGAGAATAAAATATCTTCTACCTTTCTTTGTAGGGAGGGTCTACTCTTCTACTTGAGCCCCGTCAGAGCATAAAAGATGAATTGACTTGCCCAATGCGTCTAGTTTGCGGGATATTGCACGTGTCTTGTAGCCAGAAAAAAAAAAAAAAAAAACAAAACAAAAGAAAGAAAGAAAACTGAGGCTTGGACAACATGTGCAGACATAAAATACGTTGACTAACCCATTACAAGTAGGGGTGAGCAGAAAATCCGAGTTCTCAATATCGGAACTGGAACCGATTCGGAATCGGTGGTTCCGGAACCGAAATCGCTCAACCAATTCCAATTCCAATTCCAATTCCTAATTTTGAGGAATCGCAACCGGTTGGGTACACGGTGGAGAACCAATAATATTGTACTATTTGTTAGTACAAAAATATATAATTGGATATATAAACAAGAGGAACTTGGATATGGCTTCTAGGCATGTACAAGTACACTTTCCTGAAAGTTTAGTTTCGACCCTCTAGGAACGACAAGGTTACACGAAACAACTTCCGGGATACAAAGAAGTCACAGAGTATATTATTCGCCCCACAATCGTACTCCACTAATGCGTTTGCGTTGTTGATATTTGTCTTAACCAAGATGATAAACCATCATCTCTAATGTCCATGGTACACTATCTATAAAGAAATGGTCATTCTTCATATAACATAGTCTAACTATTCAAGAAGATAATCCCATCTTCAAATTAAACCACTAACCTTGTACCATCCAAGCAGATCATCGATCTTCTCCTTGTCCAAGGAGAAAACCTTTTCTCCTTTTATCTCTCACAATGCCTCTCTATTTATAGAGATCAAGTTGGTTACTAGAAGTTGGTGGTGGTTACATATGTAGATATTTGAGACAAGTATCTCTCCTTTAGACATATCCGCATAATAACCAACGCCACATGTCACGCCATGAGAGATATCAACACTTACTCTAAAAATGTTCCAACACTATTTGTCCAGTGTGAGATAGAAAATACTTACTGCTTGAAATGAGAAAATAAATTCTTGAACTATTCTCACTAATGATGTCAATGCCTAACTAAACATCTGCTAGTGAGGTTGCAAAAAATGGCTTGTTGCATTACTGTACCTGATGATTTTATACAGGCAACAACTCTTATATTTACTTGCTGCAGTATTTCCTCAAGTTTATGAATTCGCTTCTGCTAGTCTTACGAGCAAAAAAACGATCCTTATTATTTCTTGTGCATCTTCTCATAAATTGGTTTTATTTGAGCAAATAAAAGTTAAATTTGGATTTTATATGGAACGGGTGGATACCCAGGAATAGGTGGGTACTCGATAAATCCAATTCCAAACCTAGGAATTAGGAACTGATTCAACCAATTCCAATTCTAATTTCTAAGAATTAGGAACCGCTGGATCCAATTTCAATTCCGAGTAGCGCAATATCAGTGGGTACTCATGCCAAACTGCCCGACTAGAACTTTTCAAAAGAAGTATACAATTATGCATCTGTAACATTTGCAGTTTTTTCGCCGTAAAGTTAGCTATAATAAGTTGAGTGTCAGGTTCAATACTAGAAAGCTTGAATGGTCCATGCAACTGCAATACTAGAATGCTTGAATGAGCTTGAATGGTCCATGCTACTGTAGTACTAGAAAGCTTGAATGGTCCATGCAACTGCAGTGGTATCCATTGTTTTGACGCTACTCACGAGAGGCTCTGATTTATTTACAGCCTATGAAATCAATTCAAAAGGGCCCTCATGATCTTCTCCATTCATATCTGCTGTGTTCCGTTTTGATCACTGCTGCTTGATCCTATTTCTGTTTATGCCGTGAAAAGGTGTAACCATTGTATAAATATATGCCTTTTATGGAGCACCAAAATAATATTTGCCGTTTATAATTTATATAGATTAAGACTGGTTATAATGGATCGCTTTCCTCCCTAATTTTTTTTAGATAATATGGGTAATCAAGCATTGCTTGACTAATTACATGGGTTCTGAAGTTAACGATCAGGAAAACTTCTAGTGAGTCAATGACTCTCAGAGATCTCGAACTTGGAACCTCTGAAATAGATCTTAGAGATTTTACCATGTGAGCTACCCCCTCAGAATCGTGCCTCCCTAATTTGGTTGTCATAATTTCTTTTCGATTAGTTTAGGTTACACGCAGGTGTAAGTGTACCATGTAATGATACCCCATTTAAAACTCGTGAGCATATACCTGACGAGTTAGTGTGTCCCTTTCTTGGTAGAAGTTAAGGGTTCGATTGACATCTCCCCTTGGTGTTGTTACACTTCAAGGGATGGCGGGGTTGGGGTTGGGGTTGGGGTTGGGGTTGGGTTAGGAGTACGTAGAGGTATCTAGTAAACAGTGGAGGATGTACGGGGTACACGGAGTACCCCTTGTTCCCGCATCCCTACCCAAAAACGGATTCTTTTATGAGATATTTCTTTTGAAAGTAAGAATATTGTACCTGAGTTCTCTCTCTTTTTTTTTAATTCTTTTTTTTATTCTTATTATTATAAATATTGTTGCTATATTTCTGAATCCGCCAGTGTGAGCAAGTAAAGTCACCAATCCCATTGAATTAGAAGGGTTTTGTCCGGTTGGAACTTGCTTACGTGGCTTACTACCAACCTATGAAAAAAAATCGAAGCACCAATTAAAATAATCATGTGTTTTTTGCACCAAAAAAAATAATAATCGTGTGTTTTACATGCATTCACAACGACACTATAATTTCCGTAGGTGAATAAGCTATAGATTATTATTCTCAAATGACACTCAGCACAACGACACTATAATTGCCCGCTGGATCCAATTCCAATTCCGAGTAGCGCAAGTATATACCATTTTTGTGACTTTAGCTTAGTTAGCATTTTTTTCTTTTGAACCTTTTTACCATGTTTCAGGAGCATGGTTGATAGAGGCCGAGGGTATAACTGTGCATTTATTCAGTGGTCTCAAGTCTCAACTGCCTTTTGAATCTGTTAACAAGTCCTTTACAATGTGTTGCGTTATTGCTTCTTTGCCGACATTCTTTCTTTTCTGATTATTTAAACAATGTACCATGTAGAAATATTGTTCCAAGATTTGGGATTTGAGTGCATTTAGGGCACCTTTTCTGTATTGATTTTTGTTTAACTTCATGTATTTTATGGATTTTAATGATGTTTGTTGATTTTAATAATTTTTGTTGAATTGTGTTGATTTTTTTACAAATCAGCTTCAACAAAAATCACACGAGGAGAACTGACACTTGAACAATTTCATCCCAAATTATTATGAACCAAGTTTGAAAGAGATAATCTGCTTCATAACAAGCTCTGCTCAGAATTCTAAAGCTCATGCCAAACTGCCCGACTAGAACTTTTCAAACGTGAAGATTCACATGTGGAAGAATGTAAATAAGTCGAATTACTCACAACTTACAGAACTCCATCCCCTACCTACAAGAGTCCATCATATACCCATCTCGTGTTTACAAACCACTAGTCTACTATCCATCTCCCGTTCACTACCCATCCCGTGTTTACAACAAATTACAAGTACAGTATACACCCAATTCCCAGTTCACTCACCAACACAGCCTATAAGTCATCAATCTGCTCTGACAATTTACACTCCTACATCCCCAACATCCAACATGTACTCCATCACCACTCTACAAGACTCTCAAGTACACCCCATCTCGTTGTCACAACACACCTACCTATTCTCCATCGCCGCCTTACAAGGCCTCTACATACTGCCTAGTGCCTAGTGATACTAGGAGTGCAATATTTATTGATCGCACTTGGTTTTCCTTTCAAATTTTTGTTTGTTTAAATCATTGAGTTAGGAGTGGACTTTCTAATGACTAAATGTTGTTTTATTTCATTTAATTCAAATGACTTCCAAGTGGGTCTGATTTGAAAAGTCCTTTGTCCTGAAAGCTTAATGTAACATTACATACTTGTGATATAAAAATAAAAAAGGAAACACTACATATAGTTTGCTTTACTCTTGATGATTATTTTCTTTCGGTTTTTTCTATTGTTCTCATTTCATGAATTATTTCAGCAACTATCTAGTTGAAGAATGGAGAGTAATTCAACAAAATTCATGAACTTGGTCATATCTACTCTAAATTTTTTTTTTTTTGGGCATATAAGGTTGTCCTCAAAGAGGAATATATCAATCTTCAATTAACTTGATTTGATTATGACCAAATATAGCCATTGTAGTTGATTCTTATAGTTCACTCATTGTCTTAAGAACGTCATGCGTGCAGAGAATCAAATCTAAGCAACACTCTAGATAGTGAACCTAAGCCAAATCGCTACAAAAGTAAAATAACAGTGATTGTGAAAGCCAAATCGCTACAAAAGTAAAATAACAGTTAAGATCCTTAGCTTTCGCTAATTCCCTTTTACATCTGTTAGAAACAAGGCTAATGAAACGGAACAACTTATCTGTAACAATGGCCGTGGCGTGATGAATCACTGCCCTAAAGTCGAATTTGCCCCCACACGTACACAAGGGAATTCCGGCAACCGACCTCCAGGGATACACGGCAGCCAATGCTCCGGTGTACTACGGTGCAAAGGCTTTGAGGGTAAACTGAACTACTGCCAAACGAAGAGAAGAGCACAAGGAAAAGAGATAACAGAAGAGAAGAGGAGAGGATTTCCGTTTTTTCTATCTCTCCAAGCTGGAGGTTTTTGGTTACTATATAGAAGCCTTTTGAATCAGTAACTGATGAATGAAGTAAATAGGGAGCTGAGATCGTGGGATTTTATTGTGATAGTAATGATAAAACGGTTACTGAATCTGAAGCTCAACGGACTCAAAACGGTCGGAAAAATATTGAGCCGAGAATAAAAAGAGCCCAACCCAACCCACACCCTCGCCCGAGCCCGGCCCGACCGGCGGCGGCGGCGCGTGCGCGCGCGTGTGTGGAGGAAGAGTCTTCCCTTGACTCTTAGTTCAAAGACTAAAAGTCCACAACAATATATAAAGTCTCTTCTCTTTCCTTTCTCTACCTATGTGGGACAATTGTGTTTTGTGAACAAGGCTTTTCAAGGACTTTCTTTGAAGCATACCAAGCTTCATGAAGCTTGTTTGGCTTCATTTCCAACAATCCCCCACATGATTCAAAGAAAGAATGGTAGAAAAAGTTTCATGGCAGTAGGAGGTCGCACGTTACGATACTAATGTCTTGTGGACTTGAATCAGTACCTTGTGCTTACAAGTTTGCCCAACAACCATTTAGGTGGAAAAAATTCCTTGAACCTTTCACGGTATTTGTTCAGTACAAACTGCGCACTAGTTTGACCTCAAAATCAGATTTACTCTCGCGAAAAACATTTATACATTAGCCCCTTACGTGCCTGGATATTTCTGTGAACGCTCTAGAGAGTTATTAGCCCAAATGCTCTCATAGGGGGCGGGCAATTCCCCCACATTCACATAGGTGAGTTCATCAAGTGTGTACTGTCTCACACCACCTTACAAGGCTATGAACTCATTAAGAGCTAAAATGCTCAACCTCACACACATGACAGTACACGGGAAAAATACTACATCATTTCATAGAGGAATGGGGTTTGTAGTACATGACTGGAGTTGTTTTGTGATTTCGTTTGACCTCATTGAACCTGGATATATTCCAGGTTGGGTATCCATCACAATTCACTCCCACTGGGCTGAAGCCCCATTCCTAGTGCTGACTCAAGCACTATCTTTCTACAAAGGCCTTTGGTGAGAGGATCTGCAAGATTCCTCTCTGACTTTACATACTCAAGTGATATCACATTATCTCTGATCAGATTCTTAACAATTTCATGTCGAAGTCGTATATGCCTTCTCTTTCCGTTGTAAGAATGGTTGCGGGCCACACTTATGGCCGCTTGACAATCACAGTGCATGGAAACGGATGGAGTCGGTCTCCCCCACAATGGAATATCGGCAAGTAGGCTTCTTAGCCATTCAGCTTCATGGCCTGCCATCTCCAAAGCAATAAACTCAGATTCCATTGTAGATTTAGCAATACAAGTTTGTTTGGAGGATCTCCAAGATATAGCAGCACTAGCAAGAGTAAAAACATAGCCACTGGTAGAATGAATTTCATCATTATCAGATACCCAGTTAGCATCGCAATACCCCTCCAAAACACATGGAAAATTCTTGTAGTGCAAACCCCAATTCATAGTACCTTTCAAATATCTCAACAATCTAATCAAGGCATTCCAATGTTCATGATTGGGATTATGAGTATATCTACTCAACCTGCTCACAGCATATGCTATGTCTGGTCTAGTATAGTTCATTAAAAACATAACACTTCCAATTATCTTAGCATACTCTTCTTGTGATACACTGTCACCCTTATTCCTTTTCAAATGAATACTAGAATCATATGGGGTTTTGACAGGAGTGGAATCAAATTGTTTAAACTTCTTTAAAATTTTCTCAACATAATGAGATTGATCCAAACTTAAACCCACAGAAGTTCTAGTAATTTTAATGCCAAGAATTACATCAGCTTCACCCATGTCTTTCATATCAAAGCATGATTTCAAAAAGGATTTTGTTGTGTTTACCACATCAATACTTGTACCAAAAATGAGCATGTCATCAACATACAGACATATCATAACGCAACCATGCTCATCATATTTAGAATAAACACAAGCATCAGAATCATTCACCTTAAAACCATCAGAAATTATAGTACTATGAAATTTGTCATACCATTGTTTGGGTGCTTGTTTAAGTCCGTACAAGGACTTAACAAGTTTGCATACCTTATGTCCTTGTCCAGGAACTACGCAACCTTTGGGCTGTCTCATGTATATCTCCTCATTAAGATCACCATTCAAAAATGCAGTTTTAACATCCATTTGATGCACAACAAGATGATGAATGGATGCAAGTGCTATTAAAACTCTAATAGTAGCAATTTTAGTAACAGGAGAATACGTATCAAAATAATCAAGTCCTTGCTTTTGAAAATTTCCTTGAATCACAAGTCTAGCCTTATATTTGTCTATTATCCCATCAGTTCGGTATTTCTTTCGGAACACCCATTTACTACCAAGTGCCTTACAACCCCGAGGAAGGTCAGATAAAATCCAAGTATTGTTACTCATAATGGATTCTAACTCGCTGTTTATGGCCTCTTGCCAAAAACTAGAGTCAACTGACCTCATGGCCTCTCCATAATTCCTAGGGTCATCTTCAATAATATACGCATGCACAAAAGTTTCATCTAGCACATCAATTTCAGCTAAGAAAGCAGTAACATAATCAGGGCCAAAACTTTTCTCAGTCCTAATTCGTTTACCCCTCCTAGGCTCTTGAACTTCTATACTAGACGACGCATTGACATGTGAAGGTAATGAAGATGCAGAAGCAGGTAAGACCCGTTGTTCATTTACTTTCATAGGAAAGATATGCTCAAAAAATTCAGCATCACGGGACTCTTTAATAGCACCAAACCCAGAACCATCTCTTAGAACAAACCTATATGCAGCACTACTATTGGCATATCCAATAAATATAGCATCCAAAGTTTTGGGTCCAATCTTGCTTCTTTGAAAGTCAGGAATCCCGACTTTTGCAAGGCACCCCCACACTTTCAAGTAACTCAAGTTAGGTCCAAAACCTTTCCACAACTCATATGGAGTTTTCTCAAGTTTCTTGTGGGGAACACGATTAAGTACAAAGCAGGCAGAAAGTAAAGCTTCCCCCCACATGTTATTAGGCATACCCGAACTAATGAGCATAGCATTCATCATTTCTTTGAGGGTCCTATTTTTCCTCTCGGCAATGCCGTTTTGTTGAGGAGCATAAGGAGCTGTAATTTCGTGAATGATCCAATTAGCCTCACAAAACCCCTTTAGAGGTGTTGAATCATATTCTCCACCTCTATCAGACCTAAACCTTTTTATTTTACGATCTAGTTGGTTTTCTACCTCGGCTTTATAGATGAGAAATTTATCCTCAGCCTCATCCTTAGAACTCAGCAAATACACTTTGGTAAATCTTGAATAATCATCAACAAACGTAATATAATACTTTTTACCACCTCTACTAACATGGCTATGAAAATCACCAAGGTCAGTGTGCACGAGTTCTAGTAACGTAGAAGTTCTAGTCACATTCTTATTGTAGGGTTTTTTAGGATGTTTAGCTTCTACGCATACTTCACATTTAGTAAAATCAGTATTGCTAAATGCAGGAATAAGACTAAATTGTTTTAGCCTTTTAATGGATGCCACATTCACATGACCTAGTCTAGCATGCCATAATGAAACAGACTCCGCGATGTAAACAACAGAAGAGGTAGATGCTTTATTCTCAGTCACAACATCCAACACAAACAACCCCCCATTACAAAAACCTTTCCCGACAAATTCACCATTTCTGGTGAGTACTAGTTTATCAGATTCAAATGCTAACTTAATCCCAGCTTTGTTCAACAACGAGCCAGAAATTAAGTTCCTGCGAATATCAGGGACATGCAAAACATTGGTTAAAGCAATAGTTTTACCAGAAGTAAGCTTTAAAAGAACCTTCCCTTTACCAGCAACAGAAGTAGTGCTAGAGTTACCCATGAAGACACACTCTCCTTCAGCACCATTGACATACTCCACGAACATATCTCGGTTGGTACAGCAATGTCTTGTTGCCCCGGTGTCCAAAATCCATTCAACAGTATTACCAACAAGGTTAATCTCGGACACCATGGCAACAATAACATCCTCGTTCAGGTTAGCTTGGGCTTTGTTCTCTTTGGGTTTGTTGACAGCAACGGCAGCAGCACTTCTACACTCCTTAGCGGGATGTCCATACTTGCCACAGTTGTAACAGTTGCCTTTGAAAGGCTTCTTGAAGTTTTGTGGCTGGATCTTACCGTGTAGTTGGTTTGGTCCTTTCCCTTTGGGTCCCTTGTTTCTGTCATGTCTACCTGCAAAATTCTTTTGTTCAACAAGGTTAGCAGTAGAGGACGAATGTTCGGTTGTTTTTCCTTTGGCTTGGATCCGGTTCTGTTCCTCGATCTTGATGTGAGATACAACCTCTTGGAGAGTAAAAGTTTTCTGTTTGTGCCTCATAGAATGAACATAATTCTCCCAAGATTTCGGCAATTTATCAAGCAAACAGTTAGCTTGAAAAACCTCACAAATTTTCATCCCTTCAGCAAGAATTTCCGTCACCAAATTTTCATACTCATGAACTTGATCCAACATAGGCTTACTATCAACTAACTCAAATTTAAGCCACCTACTACAAGCATATTTCCCTTTCCCAAAGTCATCAGTTCCATACTTCAATTTAAGAGCATCCCAAATTTCCTTAGCCAATTTCATCTTACTATAAATCTGGTATAAGGATGTGGTCATGTAATGCAACAACATACCACGACAAGTCCTATTATCCTTCTGAAAGTCCCTAGTGGAATTGACAGGAGCCTTGTCATCAACTAAAGCATGCTCAACACCAATTTGTCCCAAGAAAAATTCCATCTTATCCGACCACATATTATAACTTTTCCCATCAAACGGATCTAACTTAGACATATCAGGAACGAAAAAATTTGGGAACATAGGGGTTGTACCAGCAGTCATCAAATTTGTACTCACATAAGGCACAACAGTATCGTTATGAACTAAAGTAGATGGTATAACAACAGCATGATTAGGGGTGACAGTAGGCACAGAATCGTTCACATCAACATTACCAATAATTCCGTCAGAAGCCATGATAAAAAAAAAATCGACTTTAGAATGTTAGAAACAAGGCTAATGAAACGGAACAACTTATCTGTAACAATGGCCGTGGCGTGATGAATCACTGCCCTAAAGTCGAATTTGCCCCCACACGTACACAAGGGAATTCCGGCAACCGACCTCCAGGGATACACGGCAGCCAATGCTCCGGTGTACTACGGTGCAAAGGCTTTGAGGGTAAACTAAACTACTGCCAAATGAAGAGAAGAGCACAAGGAAAAGAGATAACAGAAGAGAAGAGGAGAGGATTTTCATTTTTTCTATCTCTCCAAGCTGGAGGTTTTTGGTTACTATATAGAAGCCTTTTGAATCAGTAACTGATGAATGAAGTAAATAGGGAGCTGAGATCGTGGGATTTTATTGTGATAGTAATGATAAAACGGTTACTGAATCTGAAGCTCAACGGACTCAAAACGGTCGGAAAAATATTGAGCCGAGAATAAAAAGAGCCCAACCCTCGCCCGGCCCGGCCGACGGCGGCGCGCGCGCGCGTGTGTGGAGGAAGAATCTTCCCTTGACTCTTGGTTCAAAGACTAAAAGTCCACAACAATATATAAAGTCTCTTCTCTTTCCTTTCTCTACCTATGTGGGACAATTGTGTTTTGTGAACAAGACTTTTTAAAGACTTTCTTTGAAGCATACCAAGCTTCATGAAGCTTGTTTGGCTTCATTTCCAACAACATCCACATGTTTCTGAAGTTATTCATTTTAAGTTTGAGCAATCACACTTAGTAGGCATTGCTACTAAAAGATTGGATTTCTAATCCACTGACAGCAATCCACTTTGCTACCTCGGCTTAGAGAGTATATAACCCAATATGATGCGATAGCAGATAGAAAAACAAACTTCCATGGTAAAGTCAAATAATCGAAGACTGACAGTAATAGTATCCAAGATTAAAGCTGTATAAAGATGTACCTCGAAGCATGCTGGTTTACAGCAATGATGTTTGCCTTGAACTGTGAAATGAACAATCTCGCGACCACGTCTTAAGGCCACTGCATACTGAGCCTGATTACAAAAAAGTGGGGCTGGAAGTTGATCAGCTGAGGCCAGAAGTAAGTGGCTTACTATCATTCTATTCTGCACATGCACAATTCTGATTAAGTATTCATAAATACAGGCACTAACAGAAAGAACAACAATATCACATTCACTTTGTTAGGTATAATTTAGAACGACACAGAGGCTACAGGTACTACTTTTGTCAGTAATGTTATAACAGTGTCAACTCAAAAAAACCTTTTTCCTCTGTAGTAAACTAGTAATTAGCTTGAACATATTTACCATATGCATCTACAATCTGAGTGCATTTGCAACATTAAGGGGTATAGCAATGCTGGATTAACAATAACGCTTGCACATTTCGTATCACTATAAAAGTAGCAGTAACATTATTTAACCAATAGTGTTGCTACTACTAGTATTAAGTTAGTGGTACAACTGTTTTCGGTTGTATTTATAAGTAGTACTGTTAGTGTTTGTTTGTTGCAGCTGTTGTGGTATTTGTCAGTATTACTAGTACTATTATTATTAGTATTATTATTATTAGTGTTATTACTATAATTATTATTACTATTGTAATTATTATCCTATTATTAGTATTGTTAGTGCTAGTACAATTACTACTATTGTTAGTAAACTTTGTTTGCACGCATAGAATTTGTTGCTAAATAGCTACGTTTTGCGTTACCTAACCTTTGGGTGTGCTAGTACTACTTAGTTTCATGGCTTTTCAAATTTTTATTCTGAGTTAACTGCTTGATCCTCCCTCTTGGTCGGTGTGGCGTCTGTGATGTCTATTGGTAGAGTTAGGGCCAGTCCTCCGGTGAGCTCTGGGTCGCACAGGGGGAGAGTTGGGGCAAACAGATTGCGGTTTGGAACATGGAATGTAGGGACACTCACGGGAAAAACTCTAGAGTTAGTGGAGGTTTTAGAAAAATATAAGGTTAATATAGTGTGTGTCCAGGAGACGAGGTGGTCAGGCGCCAAGGCAAAAGAGATCAATGGATACAAACTTTGGTATTCAGGGTATTCGAGTCAACGGAATGGGGTCGGGATCTTAGTCGATAAGGAGCTTAAACAACATGTTGTAGAGGTAAAGAGAACCAATGATAGGATCATGTCTATCAAGGTTGTGGTGAAGGGGGAGACCTTCAATGTCATTTGTGCTTATGCACCGCAAGCAGGGTTGGATATGCACCTTAGGCGTCGCTTTTGGGAGGAGTTAGATGAGGCTATTCAGCAGTTTCCCCCTAGTGAGAAACTCTTTATAGGAGGAGATTTCAATGGACATGTAGGGGCTACTTCGGATGGTTATGTGGGTGCACATGGAGGTTTTGGATATGGAGTTAGGAATGAGGGTGGCACGTCGGTATTAGATTTTTCGACTGCGTATGACCTAATGGTAACCAACTCCTTCTACAACAAAAGAGAAGAACACCTAGTCACTTTTAGGAGCGGCATCGCTAAGACCCAAATTGATTACATTCTTGTTAGGCGTGGAGATCGAGGATTGTACATGGATTGCAAGGTTTTACCAGGTGCGTGTGTGTCGACCCAACATAGGATGGTCGTTTTAGACCTTAAGATGAAGGGGTGGAAGAGAAAGAGAAGTGCATACAATTGCACCAAAATCAAGTGGTGGAATCTTAGAGGAACCTTAGGGAGTCAATTTAAGGCCAAGGTTGAGTCGGATAGCATATGAAAAAGAGAAGGAAATGCGAGTCAAATGTGGACAGGGGTGGCGGATCTCATTAGAAATGCGGCAAAGGAGACCTTAGGAGTTGCAAGAGGGATAGGAAGTAGCAAGTAGGAATCCTGGTGGTGGAGTGAGGACATTCAAAACAGGGTGAAGGCCAAGAAGGTGGCCTATAAAGCCTTAATGGATAGCACTGTAGATGAGGAAAGGGTGGAGAAGAGAGAAGTCTACAGAGCGGCGAAGAAGGAGGCAAAGAGATCAGTAGCAGAAGCCAAAAGTAAAGCCTATGAGAGCTTGTACCAAAGGTTGGCTACTAAGGAGGGAGAACAGGAAGTTTACAGGTTGGCGAGAGCTAGGGAGAGGAAGACTAGGGACCTGGACCAAGTTCGTTGTATTAAGGATGAGGCGGGACGAGTTCTTGTGGACGAAGCGAACATCAAGAGGAGGTGGCATGGGTATTTCAATGAGCTTTTTAACAATGTAGGAGACGTAGACATTTCGTTGGGTGATCTTAGTATATCCGAGCTACACCGTAACTACAGCTTTTGTCGCCGTGTTACGAAGGAAGAAATTAAAGGGGCCATGAGGACGATGAAGAGTGGAAAGGCAGTAGGTCCAGATGAGATACCCATAGAGGTATGGAAGAGTTTGGGGGAAGAAGGTTTATTGTGGTTAGTTAGGCTTTTCAACATGATCCTCAAATCTGCAAGGATGCCGGAGGAGTGGCGGCTCAGCACATTGATTCCTCTATACAAGAATAAAGGAGATATTCAAAGCTGCAACAACTATAGAGGTATTAAACTACTCAGTCACACCATGAAGCTATGGGAGAGAGTTATTGAGAGGAGACTAAGGAAGAGTACCCTTATCTCGGAGAACCAATTCGGTTTCATGCCAGGGAGGTCAACAACAGAAGCGATTCATCTGATTCGACGTTCTATGGAGTACTACAGGGATAGACAAAGGGACTTGCACATGGTTTTCATTGATTTGGAGAAGGCGTATGACAGGGTATCCAGGGAAGTTGTGTGGAGGTGCTTGGAATCCAAGGGGGTCCCAGTCGCCTATATTCGAGTGATTAAGGATATGTATGAAGGAGTGAGGACTAGGGTCAGGACTACAGGAGGGGACACTGAGCAATTTTCTATAGATATTGGGTTACATCAAGGGTCAGCGTTGAGTCCCTTTTTATTTGCAACTGTTATGGATGAGTTCACTAAGTCTATTCAGGGGGATGTGCCTTGATGTATGTTGTTTGCCGATGACATTGTTTTGATAGACGAGACTAGAGAAGGTGTTAATGCCAAACTAGAACTTTGGCGGGATACACTAGAGTCAAAGGGATTTAAGTTAAGTAGGACAAAGACCGAGTACTTGGAATGCAAGTTTACAGGAGATGGGGTTGACTCGAATATGGAGATTAAGATTGGTACTGAAGTAGTACCGAAGAGGGATTGTTTCAAATATCTCGGTTCAATCTTATAGGGCAATGGTGAGATTGATGATGACGTGACGCATCGTATCAGGACAGGGTGGCTAAAGTGGAGGAGTGCAACGGGAGTTCTTTGTGACAGAAAAATCCCACTAAAACTCAAAGGCAAATTTTATTGTACAGACATCAGGCCAGCTATGCTATATGGGGTGGAGTGTTGGCCGATGAGACAAGTGCATGTGCAGAAGATGCGGGTGACCGAGATGAGGATGCTTAGATGGATGTGCAACTCTACAAGAAGAGATAGGATTAGGAATGAAGTGTTGAGAGGCAAGGTGGGAGTGACCGATATTGACAACAAGATGCGAGAAACAAGGCTTAGGTGGCTTGGGCATGTGAGGAGGAGACATCGAGATGCACCGGTGAGAAGGTGTGAGAGAATTACACTTAGAGATTGTAAACGAAGAAGAGGACGCCCGAAGAAGACTTGGGGAGAGGTAATCAGGCGGGACTTGACCCTTCTAGATCTCACTGAGGACTTGGTCCTAAATAGGAAATTATGGCGTAGCAGGATTCGAGTAGAGGATCCTCGTTAGATTATGGTTGTGCATTGGCTAGTACTAGAGGTCGATTCATTTTGTTTATAGCCTGCAGCGTCTCCGTCACTTTATGTTGTTTAATTAGTGGAGTTCTTGTGCTAGTATGTTTACCGCCCTTTTGATCATTCTTTATTGCTGTTTTTTTTTTTTTTTAAAAAAAAAAGTGGGAGTTTTGAAAATGTATTAAAAATAAAATAATAAAAAAAAAGTTTTTGTGGGTCTTTCGGAAACAGTCTCTCTTCTAGGCGACTAAAAGGGGTAAGACTGCGTACATCTGGACCTCCCCAGACCCTGCCCTAGGCGGGATACTTACTGGGTTGTTGTTGTTGTTGTTGTTGTTGTTGTTGTTGCACATTTCGTATCAATACATCAAACTTAAGTTGCAATTCAATTTGATTCAACGAAGCAATTTCTGTAAGTATGCAGAAACAGGGACTGAGAAGGGAACTAACTACTAAGTCTCTGTTTGATTCACCTTAATTTTACTTAAATTCAGTTCAGTCCAATCCAGTTCAGTTCATGTGTAACTTTATAACTCATATAACTTTTTATCCTGAAATAATTTCATGATGATAACTATGACATCGGAAAGATCTCAAAGCATACTTTCAAATGAGTCAATTTTAACTATGTTTGGACGAATTTTAAATGGTTAATGGTTAAGTTTAAAAAATCAGTTCAGTTCAGTTCAGTTCATTTCAGTTCAGTTCATTTCATTTCAGTTCAGGTGAATCAAACGGAGCCTAAGCCTTACAACTCAGTGACACGCTGACAGCTACCTTGATAGGAAACAATAAATAGGTTTTCAAGATGTAATCTATCAATCTAAAGTATGATGTAACTGTAATAGACAGCCTCCAGTTTGTTGGCTTCATGAGTTCATTTGTTTGGTAGTATAGCACAGGTGTATCCTGAAACTAAAGCGCATAGGTGTAGATATTTCATAGTTCTTGCTAATATATAAGTCCTATGGAAAATATAGTACTTCCGCATGCATCCTACCCCAATATCATCCCCACCCCTCAAGAAAAATAAAACAATAAGATGAAAAGAAGGGAAAAGATCTTGACATGTATGACCAACAACACAAGTTTTAAGGCAGAAAACTACCGCTTTGTTCTTTATTGTCCTCTAAAGAGTACTTGTATGATGGGATCATATTTACCAATAAGAAATCTTTGCAGGACTTTGCAACTTCTTCATCAGCATAAATAAGCTTAAACAAACTAGGATCCTCTGCTGTTCCTTCTCCCTCTCTATCTCTCTCCTCAATTTACCGATTTTCCAAGGAATTGGGCTCTGCCATACTGCAAAGGATCAGTTTACACATATGACCATTTTATTTATGCTCACTTCACAGACATGGCAAAACACTGTCCGTTCAGAAGCTCTAGGTTCACAACCTGGTTCCCACACCCTTTCAGCAATTGACAGACAATTGCAAATAGCAGGGGAAAACAGGAGTACTAATTGCTTTCACTGTCTTTCTGGTGAAGCAATGCACTGTCTTTCTGCACAAGCAATAACCACTAGTTCCCCACTCTGAATCTGTCAGTCGTTTCAAAATGGTAAGGAACTGGAGGATTTAGCTTATTTAATTCTTTAGCAGCCCACTCTCCCAATCTTGAGTTGCCATATATTGTACAAGCATCAAATACTCTTGTCAACATGGAGATGGTAGGGTCAAATGGTAGTGTCCTGATGAAATTGTTAAGCTCATCCATTGCTCCATGTCTACTGTAGAGTTCAATCATACACTCATAATGCTCTAATCTGGCCATGACAGAATACTCAGTGCTCATTGCATCAAAATATCTCTTTCCCTTATCAACATAGCCTCCACAGATACAAGCATTCAAAAGTGCTTGGAAGGTGACATAATCAGGTTCAATCCCTTCCTCTTTCATTAAGCCAAATACTGCAATAGCCTCCGATGCCATACCATGGTGACAACACCCATTGATAATAGAGTTCCAAAGAATCACGTCCCCTGGGGCTGCCATTATAAAGACTTTAAGTGCATAAGCAGGATTCTTGCATTTTGAGTACATGTCAACCATAGCACCTAGAATAACCTCATCTATTTCATATCCCTTCCTTGTTAGGAAACCATGAATCTCTTTTCCTTGTTTAAGTGCAAATATGTTTGCACATGCAGCAAGAATGGTTGCAAATGTATGTTCATTTGGAGTTGTTTCCTGCAGCATCTCTTGGAACATTGTCATGACTTCCTCACTCATTCGATGTCTTGCAAAGGCCGTCATCAAAGAGTTCCAGGATATCTTGTCCCTCCAACCATTCATTTGGTGAAACAAAACTCTAACACTTCTCAAGTTACCACATTTTCCATACATATCAAGAAGGGAATTGCTGATGAATATATCAGAGTAACGTCCTCGTCTATAGATATAACCATGAAGTTGCTTTCCTAACTCAACATCGGACAGTGCAGCTGATACATTTAACATTAAATTAATAGTTATGTGGTTGATCTCATCAATCTCCTTGCGCATCAGGAATATAAAACTCATGGCGTCCTCCCATTCACCAGAGTGCACATATCCTGCCAGCATTGTATTCCAGGAGACAATGTTCCGCTCAGGCATCTCATCAAAAAGCTCTCTGGCTTCTTTCGTTCTTCCTGATGATGCATATCCTGATATCATAGAAGTCCAAGAGACTAAATTCTTATTACTGGACAGATCGAAAATTTTCCAAGCGCTCTCTACATCACTACATTTGAAATACATATCAATTAGAGAAGTTGCAACTGTCTCATCGTTTTCATAATTAGTTTTAACACCAACACCATGTATTTGAGTTCCCTCCTTTAAAGCAAGCATACGAGAACACGCAACAACAGCATTTGAAAAAGTATAAGTCAATGGCAAAGCACCACTTCGAATTGTCTGAATAAACATGGAAACCGCCTCTCTATTATCACCCACCTCAAGATATCTCCTAACAACCACATTCCATGAAACAGCATTCGGACTCTTAATCTCATCAAACATCTTCCTAGCATCAAACATAACATCACACTTCCCATATATATCAACAAGAGAACTCTCTAATATCACATTCCCACTAAACCCATACTTCAAAATAAGCCCATGAACCGCCCTCGCGAACCACAACTCCAACAAAACCCCACAAGACCCTAAAACGCTAGCAAAAGTAACCTCACTAGGAAAAACCCCCAATCTTCTCATATCCCCGAAAAGAGACAACGCCCCAATAGGAGAATCACCATCCCCCTGCGCATACGCAGTGATCATAGCATTCCAACTACCACCATCTCGTTGAGGCATTTCGTCGAACAGTTCACGGGCATCTCGTAAACAACCACATTTCCCATAAGTTTCAATTGCCCGGTTAAGCAAAAAGGTTGGTGGGGGATCAAAGTAGGTGATAAGGTGAGACTCAACCTTTCGGGCCTCGACAATGGCCCGATTGGAAGAGCAGAGCTGGAAGAGGCGAGCGTAGAGAGGGAAAGTGAAGGGGAATGGGGAAGCGAAGAGGAGAGATACGGCTTTTCGAAGGCGACCGGCTTCGAGGAGAGAGAGAATTGTATTGGTGACGGTTTTGGCTTTGGCGGGGAGAGATTTGTCTGGAAGAGTGTTGGATTGGAGAAGACGATTGAGCGCTGAAGAAGAAACGCTATTAACACCCATGAAAATGTAAATTTGACCGTTTGGAACTGAAACTCCCGGCAAAACTGATTTATGACATGGGGATCGTTTTCTTACTAGTGGTTTTAATATAGAGTGCGACTGTAGTTATGGACCAAAGTATGTATTCTGGTCATAAAGCTAACGGCCCAAACACCACAAAAACAAAATTTTAAAAAAAAAACTAACAGCCCAAAAAGCCCAATCCTTAAGATCCCAAACCAATTTCAATTTTATTTTTATATGGACCTAAGTCCATCTAACTTGAATAGACCTCTGATGGCATTTATGTAATTTGTGCAGACCTCATGTGTATTAATATATATTTTCGATTTTTCTTTTAATTTTTGTTATTTCTGTTTTTTTGGATTTCACGCTCCCCCTCTCTCTCCTCTCATATTCGCTCTCTCTCTCTCCTCTCGTACGCTCTTTCTCTCCTCTCGTACACACACACTCTCTCTATCTTTGCGAATCGATTTCTCTCACCACAACAAATTTATGGAATCAGAAATTGGAATTCCTGTTGTTGATTGTGCTATGGTTGATAAAATAGTAATCTGTGAAGAAGATTTATCATCTAAATCGGTTGTTGCTGAAGCTGAGCAAATTGATCGTGATTTTCTTGATGCTCAAGCTGATGGAGTAATGCTTGATCAAATTCGTGATGCTCAAACTAATTTAGCATTCAAATCTGTTGATGAAAAGGCTGTTGATGAAAGTGATGAACAAATTCTTGATGAAATTAGGCTGTTGATGAAAGTGATGAACAAATGCTTGATGAAAATAGTTCATATATTACTTGATTCCATAGTTCATTTATATTGTATGTTTTGTTCATATCTATTATGTTTTTGTTAGTATATTTGTAATATATAATGTAAATTTCTTAATCAAATACTTTTTTGGTTTATTTACATACAGAAAACTCATAGTTCAAATTTTTTTGTGTTAGTTCATTTTTGTAATGTTTTGTTTGTTAGTTCATTGTATGTTAATAGATGAATCTATTAATCAAATACCTTTAGGTTATATACAGAAAACCAATAGTTCATTCATAGAAAATATATAGTTCATTCACAGAAAACCAATAGTTCATTTTCACAGTAAATGAATAGTTCAAATATAAAAGGACAATAGTTCATATACAGAAAGTCAATAGTTTCATAACCAAAAACTCATTGTTCATTCACAGAAAACTAATAGTTCATTTACAGAAAACTAATAGTTCATTCACAGAAAACTAATAGTTCATTTCTCGTATGTTGTTAGTTCATTTATAATGTAATAGGTGAACCTATTGATCAAATACCTTTACGTTTATTTACTTGATATAATAGTTCATTTTTTTTGTATGCTTTGTTCATATCTCTTAAGTTGTTAGTTCATACAGTTCTTATCTTGTTAGCTCATAAATAATAGTTTATATTTTCTATATGCTTTTTTCATATCTCCTATCTTCTCTGTTAGTTCATTTCTCTTTGTTGTTAGTTCATTTCTGTTTTGTTGTTAGTGCATTTCTGATAGTTTATCTATTCTTCTATTGTACAGGATTGTGTGAGAAGTTAAGTTTAGTTGGTAAAACTTGTCGAAATAGTGAAGAAGCTTACAGTTTGTATAATGATTATGCTTATAGAGTTGGATTTAGTATTAGGAAGGGCAAACAAAGGGTTAAGACTGGGACTAATGATATTGTAACGAAGTTGTTATATTGTTCACGTAATAGAGTGAAAGATGCCAAGCGTAAGGATACAAGGTCTTATGCAAGGATTGATATTAGGACTGGTTGCAAAGCTTTTGTAAAGTTTAATGTTGACTCACAAGGTATTTGGACTTGTACTAAGCATGAGGAGGAGCATAATCATTCTTTGTGTCTCTCTAGTAAAAGACATCTTCTTCGTTCTCAAAGAGGAGTGACAAAGAATGATTTGATGTTTCTTTTATTGTTGAAGAAAAATGGAGTTCCTATTTCTCATGGGATTCGGTTGCTTAAGAAACAAAGTGTGGGTTCTCCACATCTTTCGTTCACTTCTAGGGATGCTTATAATCATTTAGCACAACATAATAGGATGAACTTTGATGGCAGCGACACAAATGAACTAATAGCAACTTTTAGGAAACGGAAAAGCAATGAAGAAGATTTTTTCTTTGATATCGAACTTGATGATGATTCAAGACTTTGTAGCTTGTTTTGGAGGGATGGACAAATGAAGAAATATTATGATTTGTTTGGAGATTTGGTAGTGCATGATACTACGTATCGTACTAACAAATACAATATGATTTGTGGCCCATTTGTTGGCATGAATAAACATGGCTCGAATATTATGTTTGGGTGTGGGTTACTTTTGAATGAGAGGACAGAATCTTTTGTATGGTTGTTTGACACTTTTTTAACCTCAATGGGAGGAAAGCATCCTGTGACATTCATGACGGATCAGTCGTCAGCAATGTCAGCTGCTATAACAGAAGTGTTTCCTAAGTCCAGGCATCGTCTTTGTATATGGCATATTGGTGAAAATTCTAAGAAGAATATTCAAGATTTAAGGAATCAGGAAGGCTTTGTTGATTTGTTTAACTATGTTCTGAAGTACACTGATTCAGAGGCTGAGTTTCAAGACAAGTGGACTAGGTATGCTTCATGAAATTGTTTTCTTTCTTGTTTGTGCGCATCACATCTAGATTATAATTTTTGAATGATTTAGTCTAGTTGATATAGAGTATGTTGTTTGTTCATAATGACCTATGGTATAGTTCATATGCATTCAACCTATAGTTCATACATAGTGTTGTGATTGTTCATTCACAATGTGATGATTGTTCATTTCAGTGTTCTGTTTAAGCATCAATCTGTCAAGCTTGTTCATATTGAGTATGTTGTTTCTTCATTATGACCTATAGCATAGTTCATATGAATTTAACCTATAGTTCAACTTGTCAGCCTAGTTCATATAGAGTATGATGTTTGCTCATAAGGACCTATGTCATAGTTCATATGCATTTAACATATAGTTCATTCAGTGTTATGTTTAAGCATCAACCTGTCAGGCTAAAGTATGTTGTTCATATGCATTTAACATATAGTTCATTTAAAGTATGTTGTTTGTTCACTATGGCCTATGGCATTGTTCTTATGCATTTAACCTATAGTTCATTCACAGTCTTCTGATAGTTCATTCACTGTGTTCTTGATGTTCATTCACAGTCTTCTGATAGTTCATTCACAGTGTTCTGTATGTTCATTCATAGTCTTCTGTATGTGCATAGATTGTATATATTTTTTCTTAACTATTGTTTTGTTTTTTTAGGTTGGTTTCTAAATATAAATGTCACAATAATTTTTGGTTAAAAAAGTTATATTTAGTCAAGGAGAAATGGTGTCCAACTTTTAATAAGGATTTTTTCTCTGGTGGTATACTATCTTCTCAACGGAGTGAAAGTACTAATCATTCATTGAATGATAGAGTTCAGAAGACGACTGGACTTTATGTTTTTTATGGTGCATTTACTGATATTGTTTCTGAATGGAGGAGTAAAGAATCTGATGAAGATTTTCGATGCTGGCAAGCTTTACCTGAGATGGCTGTTAGTTCTGCCAAACTTCTTTCCCATGCACGGCAGATTTATACAATTCAGTTTTATATTCGTTTTGAAGAGCAGTTCATGAAGGGCACTGCATGCCATCAGGTTTGGGTTAAGGTTGAGAATAATATCACCACTTTTCATGTTTGAATTCCAAATGTTGATATAATAAAGCATGAAGTTCAATACAATGAACTAAATCATTCCATTTTCTGCACCTGCAAGCTCATCTCAGCGTGTGGATATTTGTGTTGCCATTGTTTGCGCATTTCACTATAAATTGTGTGGAGTCAATACCCGATGTCTACATCAGTCAGAGATGGTTGAAGAAGAAAGAACACGAAAGTGAAGTTGATATGAAAACTATTTCGTCATTAGATAGAGGTATTCAATCTGGTTCTGTTTGGAAGACACATATGGTTAGGAAGTTTGTTACGTTGCTGTCAGCATCTCAAGATAATATCAAAGCTCAAGGTTATTGTGAAGAAGCTTTCAATTCAGCCAAAGAGAATGTGATTAATGAAGTTGGTCCAATCTTTTTCAAAGAGACAATTTCTAAAGGGCTTCCCGCTGATTGCAGTGTTCAAAACCCGAGTGGTAGAAGAGAAAAAGATGACGATAATAGACGGAAGGTTGGTATACTTGAGAAGAAGTTCAAGCAAACTCGTGCATGCAAGAGGAATGCTCTGAAAATTGCTTTGCGAACAAAGAAGGCTGTGAAGTCAACATTGAGTCCAACTGTATCTCCATTGCTTCAAGAGTATCTTGTTCATCCTGCTGATGGCGGTTCTGAATTTAGTCATGGTTGCAGTGCCAGCTCGAGACCTCTACAAATCCAGCTGTTAATTGCTAGTTTGTTTCATTATTTTTATATTTTTTTTCAGAGAACCAATCATATTTCTAATGTATAGCACAACAAGATGATATTGTGTTTTGGAAATTTAGAATAGTTTTGGCATCATTTTTGTAGATGATGTTTGAATGATTTAGTTGATTTTTTGTTTTTTTGGAAGTTCAATTACTTACACTGGATTTTGGTTGATGTTCATCACCTATATACTGGATGTTCATCATGAATATACTGGATGTTCATCTCTAACAACCTAATAGTTCATTCACATTATTCTTATAGTTCATTCTCATTATACTTATAGTTCATTCACATTATTCTTATAGTTCATTCACATTATGCATTTAGTTCAAAATAGAGATGTTATATAGTATGTATGTTCATTTACAACATCTCTATAGTTCATTCATATTCCTGGATGTTCATCATCACTATATTGGATGTTCAATTCCAGTATATTAATAGTTCATTCATAATAAGCTTATAGTTCATGCACAATAGCTCTATAGTTCATTCACATCCTCCTAATAGTTCATAAGCAAATTAAGATAAAGTTTGACAATTCCAAATGGTCATTCAGATTGTGCTTATAGTTCATTCACATTATTCTTATAGTTCATTTCATAATAGTTGATGTTCATCTTGAATATATTGGATGTTCATCTCCAGTATATTAATTGTTTATTCATAATAAGCTGATAGTTCATGCACCATGAACTATCTAAGCTTTCTCCCTTTCTTCTTGTCTTGACTCTCGTTTGTAAATAGACATCCCAAGTTATCGACTTTTATAAAAACCTACTCAAAGGAACAGTTGCAACAAAACCAAACTTTACAACGGAATATTCTAACCATAAAGTACTAAAATAATAAACCTGCTAGAATGTACTTGATGTTTATATCATGTCTAAAACTTCGTTCATGTACTCGATGTTCATACAAGTTCTGCTTATAGTTTAGACAGAGTATTTACAAAATCCAATAGCGCAACAGCACCCACAACTAAGGTAGAAAGAAATGACCAGCAACGCTGTTTTAATGTATATTTACAGCATGTAAGTTGTTCAACACTAAATGTTATAGAAATTGAACATCAGAGACCAATTCACAAATTTTTCAAGGAACTATTTTCAAAATTGCTTGCTCTTTTCTTCTTCGTTTCATCATCTCTTTTGCATCTTGAAGGAGACAGGTTTTGAATTGGTTCAGCTCACACATCAGCAGCCTTGTGCAGTATTTGGACCTCAAAATCATCAAAGGCATATGCTGAAAATGAACAAGAAAAACATAAATATTAGAATACTATTTTTACAGATTTCAATTTAAATTACAGGTTTTAAATTATTTTGTAATCTTACATTTGTCTTTTTCAGACCAGACTTCCATTTCTTGTGATCTCCATGGTATGTTTCCATGTGCCTCATGAGGTAAATGCCACAATTAGTCTTGTTATCTTCATTTTGCCATGGAAATTTCAAAACATGTTCATCAAAAGACAGTATATCAGCCCCCTTCTCAATCCCCTTCTCTATCAAATAATTTGCATAGGCTGTCACCTGTGTATAAGCCATTTGAAATAGTAATGTTAGATAAAGAATCATATTTGTTTCATGTTTTTTTTATTAAGTTATAATTACCAAATCCTTTGCAGAATCCTAATATTTGTCAGCAGAGGTCACACCACTTGGTGGTGGACTGTTGTCGATTATCTCATAACGCTCTTTCTTGAAATTAATACAGACCAAGAAGTAATGGTCATGCCTGCAGACGGGAAAGAAGACCTGTGCATGGCAGCAATTATAATTAAAGATAGAAAGCAAAACATCTGAATGACGTTATATTTTTTAGGACTCAGAAAAGTGTTATTGAGTTCTTACAAGGTCAGTAACTTTCAAGTCCGGGGTACAATAGTAATCTAACTCCATTTCCAATCTTGACACATATTTGGCATAAGCTATTCTTGCTTCTTCATTTTGCATTTTAATAACCGAGGCATCCAACATAACCTGTCAAAACAAAAATGCAGCTGTTAATTCAAAAGAAATGAACATTTTGATAGTAAGTTAAAACCATCATGAAACATGAAGCTATAGATATGCAGCTGTTAAGCTGATTGTTCATTCACAATAAGCTGATGTTCATTTACAATAACCAGACAGTTCATTCACAATAAGCTGATGTTCATTTACATTTAACTGATTGTTCATTCATAATAAGCTGATGTTCATTAAATCTTGTTGATTAAATCTTGTTAGTTTAATTTCCTGAATTCATTAGATCTGATATTTACTATTTTTCTCTGTTATTTTCATATCTGTTATGCTCTTAGTTCATCTGTTAGTTCATATATTACTTGATTCCATAGTTCATTTATATTGTATGTTTTGTTCATATCTATTATGTTTTTGTTAGTATATTTGTAATATATAATGTAAATTTCTTAATCAAATACTTTTTTGGTTTATTTACATACAGAAAACTCATAGTTCAAATTTTTTTGGGTTCATTTTCAATTAGGTGACTGTTCATTCACAATAAGTTGATGTTCATTCACAATAAGCTGATATTCATTTACATTTAACTGATTGTTCATTCATAATAAGCTGATGTTCATTAACAATAACCTGATGTTCATTTACATTAAGCTGATGTTCATTTACATTAAGCGGATGTTCATTCATGAAACATGGAGCTAGCGATATGCAGCTGTTAAGATTGTTCATTCACAAGAAGCTGATGTTCATTGTCAATTAGGTGACTGTTCATTCACAATAAGCTGATTGTTCATTCATGAAACATGGAGCTAAAGATATGCAGCTGTTAAGATTGTTCATTTAAATCAAGTTGATGTTCATTTTCAATTAGCTGATTGTTCATTCACAATAAGCTGATGTTCATAATCAAAAAGGTGATTGTTCATTCTTAGCTAAACAAAATATAATCTTAACGTTACTAGCTCTCAGGTAATTTTTTATTCAAAAAAAACTTACATGTAACACTGTTGTGAAGAAATGGCGATTTGGCTTCGAGAGGCCACGCTTTTTGTTTTTGAAGTTCAACCTTAAAGACCATATATATCAATTAAATCGTAGCTGATGTGCGATCTAAAATTGAAAGTGCTGAAGCATTCTCTTGAGATCCACCATTCTCGGTATTGAAACAGAAACTCGCTGAAAAAATAAAAATATTAATAACTGTAATTGTTTGCTGTTTTTAAAATGAAAATAAGTCTTTACAACCAGTTACTCCTTTTTGTGGTTCAGATCGTCGTCACAAAACACAAACTCCATTAAGAGTTCATCATTTGCAGTGACATTTTCCAAACTCTTGTCTTGATTGCTTGTCCAGAAAGGAGAACGCAGAACCAAGGGAAGGTTCTTTGGAATTCTCGTTGGCCGCGGATTAATTTTCACTTCATCTTGGCTCTCATCATCAGAATACTCGTGGTCATCTTCTTTTGTACTGCAATCACCTTGTGTCTGCATTGGGGGTGGAGTGTAAAGTTCATCCTTTTGTGATTCCTCAGGTTCCTCATTTATATATTCCCTTCAAATTTCAAGGACCTCGTCATTAGTTGGTGGTGTGAGACCAAGAGAGAAGGACGGAATTCCTGTGTCTTTGTCAACTATTTTTTGAATCTCACTGACAGGTTTCCTTCTTCTGTATAAAAATTTAACTTCAGGTGTCCTTGTTATTTCAATACCCTTTCCCTTTTCCGCTTCAGAGATTGTTGTTTTTCTTTGCGATTTTGATGTTGGTGTTTCAGAAGCCTCCCCTTTGCCTTCTGCAAAGATTTGTGATTTTTGTGTACTCTTTGTTAGTTTGATGATGATTGATGGTCTTTTCTCTTTTCTCTCACTTTCTGTTCTCTCTAAACTTACTGTTTGCGCACTAGTCCTTCCATGTGATGCAGGTTTCTCTATAGCACCAACAGGATTTGTGTACTCAGATGGTCTTGTTTGCGCAGACCTCTGTTGTTCACCAACGGTATCCTGATTCTCTTTGGCAGCATTTACTGAATTGCTACGAGTTGTCTTTAAAGCACATTTGAATCCTGTATCAAATGCCTTATGACATTCTGTAACAGCTTCCAACATCACATGATGATTATAAAAATCATCTCTAGTAAACCAATCATCTGCACCACCGTTTCCATCATTGTTTGGTTGTGCTTGACTAGAAAAGAACTGCGCAAACCTGTAAGTGCAATATCAATATACAGATTAGTTTATAATCAGTATTGCAATATTGAAGTACGTTAGTTTAAAATATAGGCATAGCAATGCAAGTATAGGGTCCTAGTCAATAAGCTAATTTTTATACAGATAGTTCATAGCAAGTAATTCAAATAGTTCATATACAAAAAACCAATAGCTCATTCACAGGAAACCAATAGTTCATTCACAGAAAACCAATAGTTCATTCACAGAAAACCAATAGTTCATTTTCACAGTAAATGAATAGTTCAAATATAAAAGGACAATAGTTCATATACAGAAAGTCAATAGTTTGTAGCCAAAAATACATTGTTCATATACAAAAATTCCAAGAGTTCATTCACAGAAAACTAATAGTTCATTAACAGAAAACTAATAGTCATTCACAGAAAACTAATAGTTCATAAGCATATTTTAGTATGTTCATCAAACCTTTGAAATGTGTTGTTCAAGCCAGGGATTTGACCAGCACCAATTCCACCCTCCTTCATTAATTCTGCTAAATCAGTAATACAACCAGCCATGGTCTTCAGTGTGGAACTGAACCTCTGAGCGTAGCTCTGCAAATTTTTAAGAACATTTTCAATGAATCTATTATTTATTATATTTTACCTAAGATAAATCTAACCAATAATCAGCTAGTTCACTCACCTCTTGCGTACTGGCTTTTGCTGTATGTTCTTCTACTCTTTTTGGATGATCATTTTCCAATTCAGCTCATGGTGCCACTTTACCTTTCCCAAACCCTGAGACAAGCTCCGCGTCTATTCTCTTTTTGATTTCTGCTTTGTTCCACCCACGAATAGCTTGGAATGTTGGCTTAGCATTGGGATCCGGTAATCCGTACTTCATTCTCTCAAAGTAAAACAACTGTATAAAAAAACAAAATTTATTAAACAGTGCTGCAATAAATAGTTCATACACAAAAGCCTGATAGTTCATTCACAACAGGCTGATAGTTCATGCACATTGTGCTTATAGTTCATAAACAAATTTAATAGCTTGGATAGTCTGTCAATGAAAAGATGTTCATTCACAAACAGCCTATAGTTCATTCATATTAGTCGATGTTCATCATGTAAACAAAGCTGTATAAAAAAATGCTGATAGTTCATTCCAAATAGGCTAATCGTTATCCAGCTTGTGCTTATAGTTCATCAAGTTTGTCAATCACAGATGTTCATTCACAGTATACTTATAGTTCATCTACAGTATGCTTATAGTTCATTCACAGTATGTGCATAGTTTATTCACAGTATACTACTAGTTCATTTACAGTATGCTTGTAGTTCATTCACAGTATGCTTGTAGTTCATTCACAGTATACCAATAGTTCATTAACAGTATGCTTGTAGTTTATTTACATTATGCTTATAGTTCATTCACATTATGCGCATAGTTCAAAAGAGAATTTAAAATCTTGGATACTTACCATGAGAAATACAGTAGATCCCGTGAACCACGTTTTTTTTATCTTCCAATCAGTTACACCTTTTATCAATGAATTGAAAATGTAGGTGCACCAATCATAGTTCTTGATATCATCAACATCCAAAGCAGATAGCAAAATCTTGTATTTGCTAAATCGATTCTTGTGACCATTCATGATAATATTATCCATGTATACAAGGAAGTCTCTCTTGAAATTGACTCCGTAGTCCTCCCTCTCTCTCATCTTTTTTGCTATTTCAGCGACACTTGGTTGAACGTCCACAACCTTCCATCTAATTCTCCATTCTCGTACCAAATCCAAATAGTCTTGAGGATCCTTGCCAAGTCCCTGTCCTTCCAGTACCTCTTTTTCTCCATATGGCAAGTTGAACACCCTCCAAACATCATAAGGTGTCACAGGAAGTTCTTCTTTGTCCAACTGTTATAGTAATCCTTCCTAATTCAAAGTTGTCAACAAGGTACCTTAACAACTTTCCATTAACTTCATTGAAATTCAAATCCAGAATACTACCAAAACCTATTTCAACAACTGCTTGACGTTGTTGATCATTTAGTTTCCTTATAACATCAAACAAACCAGATGGAGACATTCTTGTAGGTAGATTTCCCTTATCTACTGGTCTCCTTTTTGGTTTTTTTATGCTTGTTCTGCATCAACAATTTGGTTCTCTTGTTCTCCATCAACAATCTGGTTCTCTTGTTCTGCATATTGCTGCTCTTCTTCTTCTGCCATTGTTAGTTGATTTTCTTCATTAACAAGCTCCTCATGTTCTGCATCTTGCTCCTGTTCTGTTTCTTCTGTTTCTTCTTCTGTATTTTTCTGGTCTTCTGTATCTTCTTCTTCGCTTGAGATATCCTCTTGTGTTTCTTTTTCTGTTTTTGACTAGACTGTCATCAAATGACGCCGCACGTAACTTTTTATGTGATGGTGGGCAATCATCACTATCACCATTACTTTCTATAGTTTCAATTAAACTTCTCTTTGCTCTACTTTTCATTCTTTTTCCCCTTTTCTGCAGTTGCAATAAAGTTTCCTGGACTTCCTCTTCTTCAATATTATCAGGAGTTTCCTCCTTCCGAAGGTTAGGATTCTGAATCACAAATAATATTTAAAAAATATTAATTAAGGCAAATAGTTCATTGACAATAGAAAAATGGTTCATTCACAGCATCCAACTAGTTCATTTTATAGCATTTCATATAGTTCATCATAAATATATTGCTTGTTCATTCACATAACCCAATTGTTCATTATTGTGAAGCAGATAATTCATTCACAATATACAGATAGTTCATTCACAAAAGCTGATAATTCATTGACAATATACTGTTTGTTGATTGAGAATATCATTTTGACAATTGATATTATCAATGATAATTAATCTAGCATGCAACATCAAAGACAAATGACAATTGACACAATAGTTCATCATAAATATACAGTATTCTTATAGTTCATCATAAATATACAGCTTGTTCATTCACATTAACCTAAAAGTTCATTGTTGTTAAGGTGATTGTTCATTCACAACAGCTAGCCAGTTCATTCAGAATAAGCAGATAGTTCATTCACCAAAGCCAGATAGTTCATTCACAATAAGCTTTTGTTCATTCAAAATATCATTTTCTTTGACAATTGATTTCTGAATGAATAATTAACCTAGCATGCAACATCAAAAGGCAATTGACACAATAGTTCATACATAGCATTTCTTATAGTTCATCATAAATGTACTACTTGTTCATTCACATTAAGTTAATTGTTCATTGTTCTTAAGCTAATTGTTCATTCACACTAAGCTAATTGTTCATTGTTATTTAAGCTGATTTGTTCATTCACAATAGCTGGCCAGTTCATTCAGAAGAAGCAGATAGTTCATTCAACAAAGCCAGATAGTTCATTCACAATAAGCTTTTGTTCATTCACAATATCATTTTTTTTTGGCAATTGATTTCTTAATGAACAGCACTTTCTCAACCAAATTCTTTTTAAAAAAACTAGTACAGAGCACACAGTTCATTTTACTTATAACTATAGTTCATCACAAACAAACACATTCATTATTTTCATTCCAAAACACTTGAGTTCATTCAAAGACATAATGTTATACTCAAATTCTTAATAATAATTTGCAATCAACAAGATAATTCATAAACTAGTATCTAATAAAATATTCAAAACCCTAGAAATCAAAGAAGATGAAATTTGTGTATCTCTTACCTTAGTTCTCATATTATTTCCTCTTAAAATCGTTTCTGAATCTGAAAAATGAAAAGGAGAGAGATTAAGATTCGAACACTATAAAAATAACACTATTAAACAATAGTTGTTTAACTTAAAAATCGGAAATTAATAATGAAGTTCATACCTGTAGAATTAATAGTGAGAGAAAGTGAGAGAAATTGTTAAAATTTTTGCGAAATCGGAGAAAAATCAGGAACTGGTTGTTCGTGATTTTGGTGAGAGATTGTGGTGAGAGATTGAGTGAGAGAATTTGAGTGAGAGATGATCGTGTTTGAGTGCGAAGAACGGTTTTCAATTTTTTTGTGTTTTTTCTTCGATAAACAGTGGTGAGAGAGAGGCGGGCTTTTTGTTTTTGTCATGGGCGCGCTCGCTTCTCTCTCCACTCCAAATCCGCGTGTTTTGCGTAGTGGACTGGGCCGGTCCATCCAACTTGGATGGACGCAGATCCAGCCAATACGGATTGAATTTCAAAGGCTTACAACAATTGTATAGAGATTTTTATTTTTATTTTTGTTTCATCAAGAATAGTAGTAGCTATAAAGTATGACTTTTTTGACCTACGAAGCAATAAGCAAATACGAGATTCCTCGATGGATCAATGGTTATTTACGCCTAATCGCCTCTCTAAAGTCTGCATGCGCGGGTTGGTGGGGGGGGGGAGGTGGGAGCGCTCAATGTTGAGCAAGCAAAGTACAAAACCTAAGATTCATATTCCCATGAGTCTATGTAGGTAACCAAGGAGGTGTGGTTGAGTGGTAGGGACTCATCCATCCTTAACCAAGATCGACGGTTCGAATTTCGCTTTGGGCATGGAGCAGCTTTAAATTCCTTGGCCAATTGTCCCACCCTTTGAGGTGCCTACAAGCCAGCGGGGGGAAATAGTCACTGTGGTCGATTGTGGATGCCCTTGGTCGTGAACCTAAAAATGAGTCTATGTATGTTCGGAATTTCACGAACCGAATTATTATTTTTTTGTTCAACATGTAAAGTCCCCATCCTAGGCTACAGTCGCCAACCCAGATGACAAATTATACTAATTCACTTCTTAACACATCTTGAGTCGCTGTGAAATGAGTATAAGTTGCCGACTTAGATGGAGGATTTTTTTCATGAATAGTCGCTACTCCCATTAGCAACTTTTGTCGTGGAAACTCGCCTCTCAAAATACTCAGCCTACGTAGACATCCTCCTTGAAAATAGTTTCTATAATTCTAATTCTATCACATCCTATTTTTGATACTGTATTAATTTGTATTGTAGCCGTGGCCTATATGAGAAAATGGTTGTAGAATGTGACCTCTTACACTAAATACGGAACCTTTAATCAAGGGTGTTCATAAGTGATATCCTTCGAATATCTGGTATTCGAAGAAGTTACTTTTTCCTACTTTTGTTGACTTTAATTTGGTTTATTTTTAAGTATTTCGTATATTTGAACCCGGAACTATCCAAAAACTCAAAAAAAATCGGTTATTTTTCGGATAACTAAATCCCAAATATCCGATAATATCTGAAAACTAACTTTTTCGGATTTTCGGAATTTTTGAAATTGGTATCCAATCCGTTTTCGAAAATTCGAATATCCATTTTTCGAATATAATGTGATTCGAATGCTCTTGAACAATCCTAATTTAAAGTGATAAACTAATAATGTCCTGATTGTCCTCCATCCCGTCTCCCGTAATTTCTCCTTTTATAACATTTTACCACCTACAATTATTTTTGGAGCTGCCAATTAGCAAGATAGTGAGTAAGTTTGTCCATATTTATGTTTTTCTTTGTCGGCATGGTTTGTAAAAAATAACCTCATCTGAGTTCAAATTTTTTTTTTAAAAAAGTATAGTATTAAATAAAATAAATAAACCACACGTCAAAGTTTAACGCATAATGGCAGTCACGTTTAATAAAACAAAAAACAAATGAAAGTGATAGTAACCTTACGAGTTTTAAAATAATATCATGGAGAACATTATGATTGATTAGCGGCTCCTTTGCACGTATATCTTCCTTAGTGGTGTCCACTTCTTTTATACCTGAAAGATACCCTATGTGATTTCTTTATTATTAGATTTTATTTTCGATCCCAAAATATATTTTCTCAGTTGGCTTTTGGCGGAGATCAGAAAAAAGGTCATTGGATTTGGCTTTTTGCCCCTATTAAAGAAAGTTGGTGTCTATCAATAAGTGGTTGTATGAGTAGTTCAGTATCTATATCTTTTAAATTAAGATTAAGGGTTTAAATCTTGGAAATAGAAATACCGTTTGCTAAGAGCACTTTATCCTTTGTAAGACCGATCCAGTAAGAATATGATTAGTCCCGGGCTTTAGACCCAAAAATCTAAGGTGAATCTGTGATCCAAACAAAAAAGAAAGTAGGTGTCTATAAAAAAAAATACTAAATAAACAGTAATTGTATATGATTGAAGAAGTGAATTAGGTGATGATTGAGCTTGGCAATTGTATATGAAAAATGCTTTTATAAACCAACTTCTTATCCTTGTACATACTTTTCTTCTCCTTTTTTAGGTAGCCGTTAGGGAACAAAGAAAAACCATAATTTGACAAATCATGTTACATGT
The DNA here is from genome assembly GCA_038025085.1 of Tetragonia tetragonoides. NCBI lineage: Eukaryota > Viridiplantae > Streptophyta > Magnoliopsida > Caryophyllales > Aizoaceae > Tetragonia > Tetragonia tetragonoides. The sequence continues at coordinate 13,456,923 of CM076140.1, read as the reverse complement.
TTTTTTTTTTTTTTTTTCACCACCATTTTTGCTGGAGGGTGGGGGTTTCATTGCAATTTCAAGGTGTTTGCAAATTGCAAATCAAAATACTTAATTCTTAACAGACCAGTTTTGTTCCCACACAGCTCAATGACAAGCGGCAATATAAACAAAAGAATTGCGTATATCATGCCCAAATAAAAATAATATGGATGGCCTAGAAATTCTTGCAAAGTAGTGGTTCTATTTCTTCCTTAGACTTCCAAGATGGGGTTTGATTCTCATTTCCAACTACTTGATGAAAACCCTTTAACCTTGGAGTTCGTATTTGGGGTTTGGCCGTAGAGCCACTCATAAATTGATAAAGGCTCTTAATATACTAGATTATCCATTTAGGTTCAGTATTAAGCTGAATCAGAGAGCTATCGAAAATACCAGCATTTTAGATCAGAAGAACAAGTTATCAACTTAATTTCAGCTACTAGGATCAAAGAGTGTTGTCGCAATAAATTAACCTCTGACAGTATATGTGTGTTCTTTTCCACTTACTCAATAATTAATTAAGCTCAGTTCATGAGTTTACTGATGTGCTCTTTTTCACATATTACTATTCATGAAAAATAACACACTCTAAGAAGTTTCAGTAATATAGGATGTAGGATGGCTAAGCAAGTTTACATCCCACATTTGAAGAAAAGTAGGACATCCTAGTTAATTTTACTTCCTCTATTTTTTGTCAACAAAACTAAGTACTTCACAAATTCCTAGATCGCGTGTTTTTTCTTCGTCAACCACACCACATAGGTTTCCATATCAGAACCCTTTGATAGATTTGATATCGAAATGTTATGATGTCAGGAATATGGAAAGAAATGTCCCACAATTTTAGTGGCCTGGCATAATATGATCATGATGACTTATTAAGCAGCAAGCAATTGCCAACAACAATACCCCCATAGAAATACTACCTACTTGATATATTTATTGTTATGAAAAGTGCCAAACAAGACTTTCTTGCCATTTAGAAAACGAAATGACAAAAAAAGAAACCAGTGGTAAAGCTACAACAAGGACCCTTAAAAAAAAAAAAAGAACAAAAAAATGAAAAAAATTGGCCAAACAGGGTCCTACTTACAAGTTACAACCCATCTAGAAGAACCCTTGACTTTGTGAACCATACCGCACGCATTGCCAAATCATAAGATTTTCTTATATAAGGAAAATGACTTTGAGGGCTAAGTTTTTTGGTAATGATCTTGATTTTTTCCAGTACATTTTTCCCTTCTTTCTCTTCTCACCAGCCAACCACCACCCTTAATCTCTCTCCTTGGCTCCTGTTTCATTCCCCTGTCCCAAAATTCCTACAAAACATACCATGCTTGATTCAGGAACTAAACATCCTGAAAGTCGAATCCATCTATTTGATCCTGTTGGGCTCTTAATCGACGGCTATGGTGGTTACAAGACGTCGAATTATACTGTCCAGCCTCGAAAACCAAACAAGTCTTATGACTTTGCAGATACCAATACCACAGTAGGGGGTCTAAGATCTTATGATAGCTTTACTGATAAAAGTAACACAAAGGAGCTAATATCTATTGATAGCTTTAAAGATAACACAAATACAAATGGTGAGGGGTTAACTTTAAGATCTTATGATAGTTTAGATACAGATGTTAATGGTGAGGGATTAAGATCTAATGATCATAGTACTAAGGATACTAATGGTGGGGGACTGAGGTTCGGTGTTGATACCCCTGTGGAAGATGAATCTGATGTTTCCACGCCGCGCTTGTGGAAGCCTAGTTCTCCCACAAGTCCTAAGGCAGTGGGTTCTGGTTCTCCTTTGCATCCCACTAGTTCAATATCTGTCAATTCTTCTCCTTCACATCCCACAAGTCCTAAGTCTGTCCATTTTTCTCCTTTGCATCCCATGAGTCCTAAGTCTGTTAATTCTTCTCCTTTCCATCCCAAGTATCAACCAATGTCCCCGAGTTCTAGGACTCAGGCCATTGCCAAAGGCCGGAAAGAGTTAATGGATATGGTTCGGGACTTGCCTGAGTCCTTCTACGAGCTCTCTTTGAAAGACTTAGTGGATAAGCAGCCTGATATGGAGGTCCAAAAGGAGATCAATTTGCCTGAAGAAAAGATGCCTGTTAAGGAAACTATCAAGCCAAAGGACACAAAGAAGCAGAAGAAAAGCAGTAGCAAGAAGGTCAAAAAGAGCGAGAGCAAGAAGAAGATGGTGAGGAGTAAAAGTGTTAATGATGGGAGATTTCTCCTAAAGACATCTGTATTTCCAATTTTTTTGGGATCAAAGAAAAACAAGAAGAATTTGGCTGGTAGTAGTAGCTTTAAGATATCCCCTGTTTCAAAACCACAGCCAACACCAACTGGATCAATGAAGGGTGTCGAGAAAGACTGGTGGAGGAGAAAATCGTGCATCTCAAGTGAGAGCGATGTGAGCAATGGATTGAGTAGCAATAGCGCCAGCAGCGGAAGCAGCAGTAGCAGCAGTCGTAGCAATAGCAGCAACGGAAGGTATGTTCTCAGATTACTGATACATGTTATTGTTTCATTCCTATGGTAAATAATTAGTCTGTATATCCTTGTAATCAATATAGATTTTTCTTTTTAACCCTTTCCTTTTTGTTCAAGAAATTATAAAATGAAAAGCATGCATTTTTTCTGCTAGTTTCAACCATGATAAATTAGAATGCTCGTGTACATAATTGCGAAGTCTTTCAAGAAATTTCTTACTGGAACAGCAGATTACTAAAGTAGGAAGCAGAACAAAGCAATCACGTTAGTGGAAAAACCCATAAATCAGAAAGCTTTTACATATTCAGTTGTGGCTCCAAGAGAAATTATTGCCTAATTGCCATGCCACATTCGGAGACAGGGGAGGGGAATAATAATTCAATGGCAAAAACAAGCAATGGTAAAAAGGAGGAAAACACACACATATTTATGCTTGTCAAATGCAGATGTGTGCAAACTATGTGAACTTGCAATAGAAATTAAAAAACTTTGAAGCTAGATGTTATATTTGATTATAATATTTGCATATGGCTTAGAATTGATATTATGGCAGATGATTCAAAAACTTACCAGCTGAATGATATGAGTTACAAGCATTTTCAGCTTTGCAAACAGAAAATTCAGCCACATTTTAGGAAGCACTGAAATGATTAAGCTAAGGCGATTTATTTGTTACTGTACTACAGAACAATGTTTATCATTCTGCTTACCTAGAATGATAGCGTACTCTACCAAGAATTTCATAACCACTTTCTGCGGCTAGCTTTGTTGTTAGTGCTGTAGCCCAGTTACCTGGGTGAAGAGCAGCCTTTTGGTGTCTTCTTGATGTGCTCAACACCCGGATTATGCGGGTAGAGACCAAATTATTAAGCATGCCAGAAATTGATGTCAACTGACACAGTTGCGGAGTTGCCAAACTAATGACCACTTTTATCCTCAATGTGAACTAGACTTTTAACTCGACTTTTATCTGACCCACAAGAGAGTAATTATTTGTCTTGTTGCACTAACCTGAAACACTGTCTTTTGATGCAGGCGCAGCAATAGATTCCTACAAAACTGTTGCTTCTTCAATGGGAGGAGAATCAGAAGCAGAAAATGAATACCTGCCTCACGTAAACTGGAATGAAATAGACACAGTTTTTTGTAAGTACTTCCACCAATAAGATTCAAGAATTTTGGCAGCAAATTTCTGCTATGAAAGATGTGTATATTCTATAGATTCAAGATCATTTGACAACTGAGCTGTTGCTTTTATACTTGCAAACTGTCTGCAACTTATCTAGTTTTGTATAGAGTTGTTTGCAAAAGAAGATTTAGTACTCCTACTTCAGAAACTAACTGATTTACTGCTTCGGCTAGCAAAAAAAAAACTGATTTACTGCTTCAGAAGCTAACTGAAACCATAACTGCAGAGAGGTGCAAAAAACAATATTCAAATATATATCTACCAGTTTTCAACAAAGGGCTACTTTGGTTACATCACATTGAGATTAAGTTTGGCAGATTTAATTATCCATGTCATTTTACCAATTTTTTCCTTTTACAGTTGGTGCAACAACAGCAACGTCATTTATTTACTGTATTAATGGTTACTAGCTTTGTTCCAGGAGCAAAAACAGGAAGTACCAAACACGTTTCCAAGTAGACAAAAATTATGGTTCCTATTACTTCCTAACTACCATGAGATCAGAATGGAGAAACCCAAAAAAAGAGTAAGAAATGATCCTCAGACTTACAAGCTGAAACCTCAGTTTCAAAGAAATCCATCATTAGCCAGTACGAATTCAAACCCTCAATGGCTCAATTGATGTTTTGATGGAGGATATCCCTAAAAATGTAAGCACAGCCAGCCTTCACTATCTAATATACACCACAACCTGAGGGTTTCTGCATAAAAAAGCAGTCCATATTAGTTTCTACTAGTCAGGCCCAAATAAATCACAACACTTAGATGTGAGCACAATCCATGTACAAGCACTTTCAAGTACGAGCACCATAAATTAAGATCTGACATTGAGTGATCAGAAGTTTTAGCATCTGTTAGTATATTTCATGAGATGTATACAAAGAATATGAATCATACCACGCTCAAGAAAAGCTAATAGAAACAATGATTTCTCATTCAGACCCATGCCATAACCAAACATGCTTAGACCAGACACTTTCACTATCTAGGCAAGACATAGGAAAATTCATATCAGCAAATTTGGGTGGCTTTCTAAGATGCAGGATAGGTTAAAAAATACAGGGTTTGTTTGATTGGCAACAAGTTGATGGAAAGCGTGGAAATAACACTAGAGCAACGGAAGCCCATTGCTTATCCAAGCCCTAAAATGCCGTATTGTCGAGAATACTCAGGTCCGAGAATCATGGATGACAGCCAATTATGTAATAAACATGATACAAGAGGTTCTTTAGCTTTAGGCTTGAACATTTCCTTATCACACTTCACAGTAAAGAGAAAATATTGAGAACCTGAAATAGTATCTTGATTTTAGCAAGTGAACCTAATAGGTGCGTGTACATCAGTACATGCAGATTAGAACATCAAAAGTACATGATTCATGGGGTGCTTCAACTATTAATAGAAACACCAAGTTCACTAATAGTTCTGTTTGAACAAAAACTAAACATCTCGTGATACAGGACCTGTTTAAAGTAGGCACAGAAAGTTGAAATGAAAGTAACATGAATCTAGCGTGATTTGATCAATGAACTTACTTATCTCAATATCATTTTAGTTGCAATGAATTGATTTGAAGGTATGTCAACAAAAAGTATAGAAAACAAAACCGTCAGCCCCCCCCCCCCCCTCCCCGGTTTCATCAATCTCATGTAAACACCACATTGAATATAAGACCACAGAGCATAACTCACCCAGAGCTGACCTTTGGTTCACTTAGTCACTTCAAGATATACGAGTAAGTCGCTTCTACCCTCCATCAGACATTTTATGCATCCAGAGAAGATACGATCAACAGTATCGAACTCCCCGTACTTGACTCTCGGAAGAAGTGTTGCCTATGTGATACATTGATGCTTTGAAGCTTGAACAATAGGGTCACGTTCAAATGTATACTCATGCCTAACTAGAGCATGACATGCAATAAATGTGGAGCTTTAAGACTGAAGCCCAACACCACCACTAGCAATTCAGATACAAAGAAAAGGCAAATCCATCCCATCTCTCATAATTACCATTAGCAAGTTACCATTACAGTATAACTGTATAAGAATAGTAGAATACTAACAAGCACATATATATTGCCATATTAACAATTACTGTACAATCCATTACCTTCATTTCCATGATCAGTGTCATATTCATCACCAAGTTTCTATTGCCATCAAATCAACATACTATAAGAGGTTGATGCACTATGAGTTAACTTGAAGAGAAAATTGAACATATCACTGACACTTAAAGTCATTCAGAAAGAAATGGGCATATCAATTAATATCAATCCAAATCAACAGTCTGACAGAAACAACTTCTTTGCAATCACCAGCCTAACCAACGATCTCATTCCATTGAACAAATTAGCAACATTTTATTGGTTGTCAGCCACTCAAAATACATATTTTCCCCCATTTCAGTCTAACCAACGATCTCATTCCAAACAACTCACTAGTTTTTCTTTTGGACATTTTGTCGAACACCTTATATGCATGAAAATTTCACAATAGTTTGATTAATGTATGTACCCAACAATGACCACTATGCCAAACACCTTATTCCGCAAATATATGTACCCAACAATGACCACTATGCCAAAAATCTTACTTTTTTTTTTTTTGTTACCAAAAATTGAAAGTTGAGAAAAACTCATAAGGAAAAATGAAGCATATGTGTGGCGTGTGGGTAGTTGACTGATGGTTGAAAGCGGGTATTTCTAATGTTATTCGCACGTTTGCCATCGAGTCCTCTGATCGCTGGTCCGTCAATGTGAACGGTGAAACACGGAGATAGTCCAAGCGATAAATGTCCATTTCCCCCTAAGAGATCATAGATACCAAGTCAAACTTAGACTTAGGTGGTGTTTACTTTTTTGCAATCAAATGCTATGCAATGCAATTATTTTAAATAGTAGATGTAAGGTGGAAAATAAAGGAGGGGGAGCAAGGAGATAAAAAAAGTGAGATTGATTACACTATTCAAAGTAATCATGATTACATGTGAATAGTTGAGCAATTGTGATTACATTGAATCATGCAATCAACCCCACTTTTTTCATCCCTCTCCTCCCACTCCTTCACTTTTTACCCACATTTACTCTATAAAATGATTGCATTGCATTAGATTTGATTGCAAGCAAGTAAACGGGCCCTTAGTATCAAATTCTATGACTACGGATATATTCCTAGTGGAAGAAGATTCTGAAATTCTAATGTTACTGGAATGAATAATCATGTGTAATTTTTTTCGTTTGATGGAAAAAAAAAAAAAACGGCTACTACACACCAGCGAAATAAATCGGTCTGTCGGTATGATGGGTTTAGGACTTTAGGTCATTAACGTGCCCGATCATTTCAATTTTGGGTTGAGAAATATTTGTCGGTAATTTAATCCGCATTTATAAATATCCTCTTTACCGTTCCGAATAAATGGGTAAAAATCTGATTGAATTGGTGAATGGGTGGGTGATGGGTGGATAGGATGATGATTTTCCACCCGCAAACCTGACCTATGATTGGCTATAAATTCATCCATCGCCCATTTAGTATTTTTAATATATAAAAATTAGAAAATTTCAAAAGAAATATGATAAGATTAGTTGTTGTTTTTTTACTTTGTTTGTAATAGGTAGTAGCTTTTGATGTAAACTTGTAATATAACACTTAATAATTGAAATGTACCAGCCTAGTAGACAATAATTACTTTGGTGGTTGTGCAATCTGATTTGCTAAATTTAAAATGTTTAGTTGTTTTATACCTGATAGACTGCAATTTTTTAAGTTGATTATTTCGCCCATTAGCTACCTGATCCACCCGTTTATTCGTGGATAATGGATGGATTGGATGTGGGTGAAGTGTTTCGCGGGTGATGAGTGGACGGGTGGAGCTGAAAAATTATTCAAGTGGATGCGGGTGATGCTCCACCCAACCCGAATCTGACCCATTAACAGACCGCAAAAGTATGTTCTATGTCAACCAACAGGTTGAAGAGGTATATTCTTTCTGTTGAGTGTCATTTTGACTTATTTTGAATACTTAAAAGGGAAATTTTACATATTATTCCTATAATGTAGATTTTTCTGCGTATTGGGCAATATTTTTTGAAAATCTACATGCCGCGTTTATAGCCATTTGATTTTAACTCGAAATAGAAATAGATGACCCCGCATTACTTCTCTCCCCATGATCCTATACAAAATACTCGTGAATCAAATTCTCTATCATCTTTAACGTTTCCAACACATCCTTATTAGCGAACCAATACCAAAAGCCTTAACCGGCTCAAAAAGTCTACATGATTTATCTAATTCCATGGCAGTAACGACTCTTTAATACAATAATTTAACATTCAACCAAATACGATTAACAAATGTGTACATAATCATGCATTTCAAGAGAACAAGCAACTTCATTTTTCAGATCAAAGGAAAATTGTTAAGTCACAATATTCATATATCTCATCCACAATTCTTATTAGAACAAGTGACAAACAATGACTATGACATACTTCTCCCATGCAACATCAAATGTTCCTTTTTTGGACAATTTTGAACATGGACCAAAATCCCATAAAAATTATCCACTTGATAATAGAATGAACAAAGTCCAAAACACCATCATCATCTACTCCATCCTCAAACATTAGTAAAGTAAGTCAGCCCTTAAATCGTAACATTCACTCAATGAAAGCATTCATAATCAAAGCTAAGTACAAATAAAAGGATTAGAACACACCAAGCATTATAAGTCCTGACACAGTTTATAATAAAAATACATTTTTGTCTCCAAATTACTTGAACAAAAGTAGTGGAAAAGAAATGTATCACCCATTCATCTCTTTTGAGAGTCAAACATAATAACACGCAATCAGGAACGAACCTAGTGCGGGTACATGCACCCAATATTTCAGGAATAATTTGCTAAAATACCCTATTTTTCGGTTTTTTTTGAATTCGTTACTAAACAACCCTAACAATTTAGTTCTGATACCCTATATTATTAAATTCTAGGTTCAACACTGCGCGCAATTAGCGTTGTTCATCATTCGGTCCGGACCGGATTTTTGGACCGGGCCGACCCGGCCAAGACCGGACCGGTTCAGACCGGTCATGCTTTTGGACCGGTCAGACCGGGTTTCGGTCCGGTCTAAAAGTATGGTCCGGTCTGGACCGGATGATAAGTGGTGGGGAAAGCTAAAAAAACGATCTTGAGCTCTTTTTAAAAAACCGGTTCGGTCCGGTCCAAGACTGGGTACAAACCGGTCCGGTCCGGTCCAAGACCGGGTACAAACCGGTCCGGTCCGGTCTCAGATCGGTCCGGACTGGTCCGGTCCGGGTCTGGACCGGTGAACAGCCCTACGCGCAATGATGGAGGAGATGTTCCTTGACCTCTCCGGTTGTAAGCCATTAGAGCTCAAGTTTCACATTTGAAGTTTACAAGACTAGCGGTGGGAGGGATATTACCACAATTTATGGCTTTTATGTTTGAATCAAAACTATAATTTATTAGACATATAAAATATATAACACAAATTTAAATGATTTTTTGTAGGAGGCACAATGAAAAGGACTTAATCTCTTTGTTTTCTAGACTTTGATTTATAAATTTGGGTGAAACCTTTGAAGGAAAAAGAAGAAAAAGAACACACAATTGACCTCCAAACGCGTTTTTTTCTCGAAATAAAAAGTCCAAGTAGGAGGGCAATCGCTGACGCAAACGGTAGTACTTGAACAAAAAAAACACCCTTTTTTCTCTCATCTTCAGACAAAGCTTGTTTAAACAAAAAGAAAAAATAAAATACTGGAACTGAAAAGCTTTCGTGACTCATTTATCTCTCTCTAAAAATTCATTTCTCTGGTTTGCTTCCAAAGCAATACTAAATCATCTCTCTCTCTCTCTCTCTCTCTCGGTCTCAGTCTCTCTCCTCCTACTTTTAACTGGTAAGCTCTTGATACACTGTTCTATTTATTTTCTCGTGATTTTCGCTTTTTGTAATGCTTTCAACTTTTGATTCAAGAACTTGCTGCTTTGGTTTTCTATATATTGACGAATTAGCGGATCGAGATCAGTGCAATTGAGTTCCGATTATTGTTGTTATATATATGATCTTGAAGTTTTGATGATCGTCTTTTTGATTGTTATCTGTTTTGCTTCTTTCTTTCTTTTTTCTTATATTTAATTTGGAGTGATCACCTGGCCATTTGGCCTATTATTCTTGTTTATTAGGTTTGAATTTTGATCTTTGTCATCATTCTATGTTTATTTTTGGTTAGTTTGTGTTTAATTTGTGATTTCTGAAGGCAATCTTATATTTGCTAGATATGTTGATTGGCAGAATTTGTATGTCTATGCAGCTAAATGAATGTTTAATTTTTTTGCCATTTATTGTTGTTAGAGTAAATGCTGAAACACAATATATGAGGTGATACAAAGGGTTATGGTTTTGTAAGAGGGTTTTGTGTTTAATTTGTGGTTTTAAAGGTGTTCTATTTTAATGTCCTGGATATTTTGATTGTAAGTATGTAATTATGTATGCATTTGGCAGCTTAATGAATGTACAACTTCTGTGATATTATTTTGTACGAGATTAAAATGGAATTGTGAGGTGGAGTAATTTGTAGCTGACTTCTTTTCTTGTAGGTGATAAAATAAAACCATAATACAAGGGACTGGACAAGGATGGCTAACAATGCAGCAGGTATTGCCGAGAGGGCGACTAACGACATGTTGATAGGTCCAGATTGGGCTATAAACATTGAGCTCTGTGATATCATTAACATGGATCCTGGGTAACATTCCTCGTGCCTTTCATGTTGATACATTAATTTTGTAATGTCAGTCATTTAGTTATCATTGTGCGGTTGCCACATCTACCTAACAAGTGAGGTTCACTGAAATGTTTAGGTAGTATTGGTGCTTATGAAGTTGGCAAAAAGCAATCATATTGTTGCACAAACTTATAAAACAAAGACATGTTTCAAGAAGATTGTGAATGTTGGACAGATTTAATGGCAGCAACATGAAGTTTAACTATTGGAATTGTGATAGCACAGTTGCAAGGGTGACATTTTGCCTAACTTCTGTTCTGAAATGTACTTTTTATTTACGGTACTTTACTTATAGTGACTGGTGACTGGGAAGAGTGCTATGAAGGGAGACTATCAAATTAATTGTCCGATCAAAAGCCTTACAGAGTTATCTGGCTTCAGTAGTACCCAATTGAGTTGAAAGCTGCCAAGCAGCTAGTGGGGTTGAATTAGAGATATGAATCTTGAATACCCTTCTTGTGCAACATAATGATGGTCCGTGCAACATCTGTAAATCATGGCTCAATCAGTCTCATATAAAATTCATTCCTGTCACTTGTGTATTGGATTGCAACGTACCTTCCCCTCTTGTTGTCGTGCTCAGAAACAAAGTACATTAAAACTTCTATGAGCAATATTTTTCTCTATAATAAGTTTTTTTTATTATTCAAAATGGAAGAAACTACAGTTTGAAGTTTGAACGACCAAAGTCCTAGCACAATCTTTACTCCCTCTGTCCCGGGTTCATGTTTACGTTTGCAAACGGAACATGAGCCAAGGTAAAAGTAATAGAGGCAAAACAAATGCCCCTTCTTTAGTTGTTGAAAAAGCATAAAAGCAAGCATATGTGCAAAAGGTGAGGGCACTTTTGTCAAATGCCAAAACCAAAGTGACCAAATAAGGAAACATACTCATCATTGTGGGACGTCCCAAAAAGGAAAACGTAAATTATGAATCTGGAACGGAGGGCGTAACAAAGAGTCAACTTGGCATGATATAAGATGCTTATGACCTTTTTTAGATGTCATGTTATGTTGTTAGGAGAATAAAGAAGACGAGGCAGCACAGGAGCTAAAAGCTATATCAAGTATCAACTATAAATGAAATTCCGAGTTTTGATTGATCTTGGAGTTTGATGTTTTGAACAGTCACTTAGAATGTGTTATATCTTGATTCCTGATCATATGCCATATAATGAGACCAAGTGCCTTGTCTGTAATGGTCTTCTAAAGACAAAAATCATGCAGCAAAGTTGTGGCACTGATTACTGATGGTGCCATGGAAAATGTCGATTTGCAAGTTATGCAAGCTCCAAACATACTTTAGGCCTTTTGACACATGTTTGTTAAAAAGCTATTTTCACATTGCTCTCTGTCCATTTGCATATGTTCTCATGTAATTTGACTATTTTCAGAGGAGTTTAGGTTTGTGCCTACCCTTCGACTCAGGTGCAAATTGAATTGAGTGTAGTGCGTATCCGTTTCGGGTTCCACCACTGAATTCTTAAAACTGCAATAGTCACCATTGGCGGACCCAGAAAAACTTAAATGCCGGTGCAAAAGTAACAAAAAACAAAAGTTATAAAAAGATTTGGAAAAATTACACATCTATAAGGAAACACTATTAAGAAATGGGCTTGCAGCCGACCAGCCATTTGGATTACTAGGTTCATCACTGATGGTCACAACTCACAAGTCACAACATTTGACTTTTCTTTTGCGGATCTTACATTGGAGTTATTTTGCAGGCAAGCAAAGGAGGCCTTGAAGATAATTAAGAAGCGTCTTGGAAATAAAAACCCTAAAGTCCAACTTCTTGCTCTCTCTGTAAGTATCTTCATCTCTGACTACTTTATTTGGTGTGCACAAATGCAAAAGTGAGTTTGCTTGGAAGAAATGTTTTGTAGTATTGATGTTAATGGTATTGTGCACTTGACATGGGAGGCCATGATTCATCCGGTAGTGATGTTGCAGTGAAATGTTTGAATTGTGAATTGTAATTATTGATCTTTGAAACTGTGGTACAAATTTCGAGATGCTTTAAACCGAAACCAAATGATGTGACAGAAATGGAACTCAAGGAGTACTTGTATTACACTGTTAGGAGAATATTTGACATGAGTGTGGAATGAAAGAGGGGGATGCAACCTCTCGTGTGATACTGCAGACATAGATTTGGTTACTCATGGTCAGTGAATTGCATGTAACTTTCATGCTTGATTTTGGGTAGTTTGATACTTTGATTTGCTTTACTTTCCTTTTTGTTCGATTTTAGGTGGTTTGGTTTGGTTCACTTTCCCTTTTGCTTGTTTGGCCAACAAAAGGGTAGATGGCTTGATGTGTTGCCAATTTCACATGACTAGCTTGCGTGCATTTTTGGAAAGTAACTGTCTTTAGTGTTAAGCGTCAAGTGTTTACCTTGCTTTAGGTTGTTTTATGCATGCTTCTGTGTTTCATTCTGGTACATTGGTCCAGAGACTTCTTGTTAGGGGAATTCTTGATTCTAGTTATGGAAAAGGAAAAGCTTGTGCTTGGATGTTCATGCATGAGGAGAAGGCCTATTGAGAGGGCTCCCCCCAAGCTTAAAGAATTTACAACTATTATTGGGATTGGAGCTCTTTACTTTTTGGACAGGGAAGTGATAAACCATGCTTAAATGAAGTTACTGATATAGTGATATTCTGAGCCTTTAAATAGGTCTGAAAGTTCTGTTTTGAGAGAAATTGATATGACATATCTATAGTGTTGAGCACGGGAGCTTTTTATCATGTATTCTTTGCTGTCAAAGGAAATAGGGCTGCGTAGGATTGATTGTAATGAGGGCGATGTTAATTCCCTAGATAGTGATGACCCTCTTTCAGATGGTAGGTTGTGGGGATCTCGTGTTTGAAAAACTTCGACTAATCACTGCTGTGGGTAGATGGTTTAAGCAAGAATCCCTTGTCATTGAGACTTCAAGTGGTGATATGCAAGGCAGTTGGCCCTTTCAAGAGCCACCATGAGAAGCGTATGGTGATTGTACAGCAAGCGGCCCAGCTAAAGTAGATTGTATTCAACAAGATGTTAGGAGAAGAGAAGGGGTTCCCTGATGGCCGCTCATCCTCGTAACCTGGATGGATGATTCACTGCATAGGAATTGCCCACCTACAATAGGTGGGTAGCTTTCTCAATTGATGTTATTGTTTACCATGAACTTTGGATTCAGTGATTCACTGCATAGGGACTTGGTATCTCTTATGAATTAGAGGGGACTTAAAAGTAGGGTATCATTGATAGGAAATGAACCTCTTTTTAGATATCATGGATATCCAGGCTTTTGCCCAACTAATTCCATAAGACTTGAAGTTAACAGCCAGGACCTGAGGGGGCTCAAAATTGGGACCCCTAGAATAGATCTCAAAGGTCTTACCAATTGAGCTATCCACTCAGGGTTTTTATTTAAGATTATTATTACTGTAGGATTTGTTTGTCACAAAACATCTTTCAATCCAGTGGCCAGTGGTGCTATTAGCTAGCTACCTAACCTGATGGTGTTTCCCAGCCACAAAATAACTAGGATGGGCTACTTTACTGTCACATGAGCTGCAATATGATCCAACACATGACCCATTTCATTTTGGATAAGAAGTACTTCCCCTGCTCTCCAAAATTTTGTCACAAGTGACTGATGATCCCACATTCCCACCTCGGCTTGCTAGTTATTAGTGATCTTATTGATTCTCACCCAGCTTGCCGCCCCCTTGTCCCCTCTCCTCCTTCCTCTTTATTGTTTCTCTATGTTCCCGTAATTGCTCATTTTATCCATCAAGTGTCAGAAACTCTGATTTCACTCTCTGTCATGAAGTATTCCAGAGGTCCCAGGTTCGAGTCTCGTCAGGGTCACTGGAGGTTTTCCTAGTCGTTAACTTCAGGGCCCATGGGATTAGTCAAGTAAAAAGCTTGGATACCCATGTTATAAAAAAACTCTCTGTCATGAAGCAAGACAATACATATTCGGATTAAGGGCATGTTCTTTTCAACTGGTTTTCAGTTTTGTCCAGTTTTGTCCAGTTTTGCCCAGTTCCAGTTACAAAATCCAGTTTTGTCCAGTTTTGCCCAGTTTTAATAATAATAATAATAATAATAATAATAATAATAATAATAATAATAATAATAATAATAATAATAATAATAATAAAATAAAAATAATTATTTTTTTTAATTATTTTTTTTAATTATTATTATTATTATTAATATTTATTATTATTATTATTTTTATTATTGATATTATTATTATTATAATAATACTAATAATAGTAGAAATAATAATAATAATAATAATAATAATAATAATAATAATAATAATAATAATAGTATTTATTAATAATTATAATAATAAATATATTATTATTATTATTATTATTATTATTATTATTATTATTGAAACAATTTTCAGTTTTTCCCAGTTTCTCCCAGTTTCTCTCAGTTTTCCACAGTTTCTCCCAGTTTGACTCAGTTTTCCCCAGCTTTTCTCAGTTACCAGTTAGACTTTCCAGTTTTCACCAGTTTTGTCCAGTTTCTCCCAGTTACCACTTCCAGTTTCCAGTTGAAAAGAACGAGCCCTAAATTGAATTTGGAGAGTCGTAATTCCGAAACTTTACATCCACTTCCCTCGAGACTTATTAGGGAAAGAAGAGGAGGGGTTAAGGGAGGGAGGGGCAACTACCAGTGGCTTCATCAGCATTCAGCAGCTGTGCTGGTAGGATCCCACTCTTGCAGGTGGCAGGGGTCTGGAGTGGTTGCTGGGATGGGGAAGACTGGGACTTGAGGCATTGGGCGGTAGAAGAATATCTTGGTTGGCAAGTCGGGTGGGGGAAGAGGCTTTTCGTTTTCTAGCAATTGGAATAGGTAGTCATTTGCCAGCTTATCTGAAGTTAAAATCGTTCGTGGAAGTCATTCTGGAGGAAAACACCATAAGATGGATCCAAAATTGTAAAAAGTTGGTAGGAGCTAGTTTCTTCTCCCTTCTTTTCCTTTATTATTATTAATTTTTTTTGTGTGTGGGGGTAACTGGGGAGAGAACCATAGGTGGTAAAAAAAAACACAAGGCAGAATGACTTTTTATTACTTACTTACACGTTACACTTGAGTTTGACCAGTTGGCCTACTTGTTTCTTTCTTCGCAATCTTGCTTTTGCCGCCTTGGTGGAATCTACACTTGGAGGTTGTTGTGTGAATTCTGAAATATGTGATATCATGCTATTCTTGCTTGCCCTCAACATGCATGATTATTTGTTGGTTATTATCGATTCTAGTTACTTAGGTTTGCATGTTTGCTTTGGGCTTGTCTTAGCGGGAGGTATAGTTGCAGAGACCGTTTCTCCTTCTGATTATCTTGTTTCAGGTATTGGACACCCTTGGAAAAAATTGTGGTGAAAGGGTGTTTCTGCACATTGTTGAGCGTGATATCCTGCACGAAATGGTCAAAATTGTCAAGAAGAAGGTGATTAGACTTCTCTATATTTTCTTCTGTGTCATTATTGCTTGTGCTGATTATTACATTCTCCTGAAACTTCTGTTGTACAGCCAGATTTAAGTGTGAGAGAAAGGATATTGATCTTGATAGACACCTGGCAGGAGGCTTTGGGAGGACCAAGGGGAAAATATCCTCAGTTCTATGCTGCATATAATGAGTTGAAGGTGAATACTTGGATATGACTATCATCTCCCTACGTTTGACATTTGTGTTATCCTTTTTTTTTTCTTCTTTTTTGGGGTGACCAGTTGAGGCTGGGTGCCCTAGTTCACTAATTCAGATTCCTTTAGATAAGAGTCCATTTAGTGTGCTATAGCCTATAGTTTACATTTCTTTTGTGTTGTAGAATCAATATGGCACTAGCTGGTCTCTTAAGGGTCCATTTGAAAATAAACAAGAAAAGCAATATTAATAAGTGGACGAGTAATGCTTGATCAAAGAAACAAAGTATTTGGTCATTAGTCTCAGAACTTACTTTTTGAATAAACAAAAAAGAGATAATGAGGCACGGCACAGCCATGGAAGTGGAAGGTTTACATCTACTCTTATCTGCAACATCTTCACTGCCTAAATCCACATTTTTCTTTGCTGCACATGAAAACCATCTATCAACCTCCTCCACATCAACTAATCCGTGGCTCTTGGGATCTTCATCTACAGAGAGCTCCCCATGATAGGGATATGGAGATGCTTACCGATCTTCTTAGTGTTCTAAACACCATTCTTCTCATCCCTAGTGACGACTCTCGGGTTTGGGCGGGTGACTCTTCTGGGGTCTTCTCCTGCACATCCTTCCTTCATAATCTTGGCATTCCTTCACAATACCTGCATTTCCCTTTAGCAAATTATAAATGGAAGTTTCCCCTTGAAGATATTGGGGAAACTGAACACATGAGCCTGTTCAGCGGAGGAGGCCAGGATGGATGCTACTCCTAGACATGTGCGTGATGTATCGCCGAGGGAGTGAGGGTTGTTTGCATTTGTTTGTGGTGTGTGACTTTGCCAGGTCCTTGTGGCCTGTGGGACAGGCTGTTTAGGGTGGAGTACTTTGCCAGCCCTCCAACAGTGGGTCAGTTTCTTCAGACGCGCTTTGGAAGTAGGGGGCAAGGGAAGGAGGGTAAGGTGTTGTGGCGCTGCTTTTATATGGCCATCTTGTAGTGTGTTTGGTTAGAAAGCAATTCACGGATTTTTGAGGGCGCTAGCACGCCAATTGATTTTGTTTGGGATCGTGTGGTCTACTTGGCTTCTCTTTGGGCCAAGGCGTCTGGGGTTTTTAAGTGAGTGCCCCTCACAGATGTGCAATATGTGTGGGTTGACTTGTAGACTGTTTTTATTATTCTTATGGAGGACTTCTTGTCCTATAGCTTTGTAATATTCCAATTTCAATCGTTAATAAAAAAAATTCTTATCTAAAAATAAAAAAAATAAAAAAATGTTCTCCTAGTAGATTATCTCCTTCCTCTCACTTTGCTGGAAATCTCTACTCCCATTTTCTATCCTGAAATTTATTCCCCACCTCTCTCTCTTTCTCTGTAATTCCCCTTATTGCCCCTGTTCATGATATTTCCGATGACTTACGCATTACGCCTTACCATGGCGTTACTCTACCACTGAGTTACAAGGGCCCCTTCGGTAGTCAATTCTTGACATGGTCGCTATGTTTATTACCTCTCTTTTCACTCCCACAAAATGTGTCTTCTCTTTTCTCTTCCTCTTCTATCACATTCTGTGATGTGGATCGCTACCTACCCTTCACTGCAGCATGCTGTCTCATCCCTCTCATTGATGTTTGCAACCAAGGCATTATCCAGCTGATGGATCTCATGTTAATCTGTGATGTGACATCAGATCTGACATTTACCCCAGTAATGCCAGTAGGATGTTATTTAGTGTCTCCATCAAAGCCGGTGGAGGCGACTGGGGACCAGTGAAGGTGACTGAGAAGGGGTGTCCATGACATTAGAGGTGCTTGTTTAGTTTGGAGGATTAGAGTAGTGAGGAGGTGGAGCTGGAGGTCGTGGTAGTGGTGGGTGCTGAAAGGACTATGTGGGAGAGTTGTAGTCAATTGGAATACTGATGATGTTATGAACATATATGCATTGTATATGTTTCATATTTGAAACTTGAATCTTCTTTTTTCATGAAGATTTAGTTTTATAATCTTGTGTCACTAGGGGCACAGGTTAGACAATCCAGCTAATTTAGGAAATATACTAACGAATGTACCAACTTCATTCACACCGCAAATACTTAGTAAACGGAAAAGCCATAAAGCAAGAAATACCATACGATAGAATACAAAGAATACTGCACAACAGTTTATAGTGAAATAAGTATACGACATCCAATCTTCTACTCTATGGATCACATTTAGGGTAGGGTATGGGGAAGCTGAGATGTTTGCAGTGTTACCTCTCATGAGTGAAGAAGTTGTTTCTGAAAGTCTATAGCCAAAGGATATGTGCTAAAGATGTATGTGTAAAAGACAATATTCCAATATGGATCATGGGTGTGTAAAAGCCATAAAGCAAGAAATACCATGCGGTTGAATACAAAGAATACTGCACAACAGTTTATAGCGAAACAAGTATACAACATCCAATCTACTATGGATATGGAGCACACCTAGGGCAGGGTATGGGGAAGCTGAGATGTATGGAATGCTACCTATTATGAGTAAAGAAGTTGTTTCTGAAAGTTTATAGCGAAAGGATATGTGCTAGGGATGTATGTGTGAAAGAAAATGTTCCAATATGGATCATGGGTGTGCGTTGGATACAGTTGAACATTCCGTGCATAGTTGCATCCACATATGTCAGAGTTTTTGACTTTTTCTTTCATACCCACTCCTTGTGCACATGTGGCCCTTACCTATGTGCTCCAAATGAATGGCACCCATGTTGGTTGGATCATACATTCATCCGCCATATTAGTAAATTATTGTTTGTGAAGCTTTTGAAAGATAGATATATGTTAGGACCTTCAAAAATTCTTTGAGGATTGCTACATGGTGCAGATATACATAAGGATTACGATGGGAGGGTATCCCTGAAGTCTAAGTTGCCAGATAAAACGTTTTCTTTTTTAAACGATGTATTGTTTAAGGTCTTTTAGATTAGCTAAAACATCTATTCTTTCCTTTCAAGACTATCCCTTGATGTGTTGATAAATTCCTCAAACAAAAAGAAGTTTATCGCCTCATTTTCTTTTATCTTCCTGTATTTTAACTGCTCTTACATTATAATGGATAATCTAAATCGTATATTTGCTTAGGTGGAACACTCTATGTTGTTTTGTACTCTCTCCGTTTTAGAAAAACATTAACATTTGTTTTTTGAAGGTCAAAGTTTACAAACTTTGACCATTGATTTATGAAAAAATATAAGTACAATATAAAAAAAATTTATGGTTAGATTCATTTTAAATAGTACTTTCGGAAAGTCATATTTTTTATAATTTATATAAATACAATTATTTAAGGTCAAGGTGGTGCATTGGAGCATTGGAGACTGTGCAATAGTAAATGTTAAGGTTTTTCTAAAACGGAGGGAGTATATTGGTGGGTAGCTTGACGTTTGGTTTCTAGCTGCTGCTTTGGAGCTGGATGAAGATAGCATCTTCTCGTTCTATATTTTTTTTTTCCTTGTTTTTTGCTGTTGGAAGTTGGTTTTGTTTTTATTTTTGCACGGTAAGAAATTAAGTATAAAGAGATGTAGAGAAAAGGGTTTTCGATTATTTCATTTCTAAACATTTCTTGCTACCATCCACAAATTAACACAAATACACTCAACAAAAAGTGGTATGAAGCCATGAGGGTCTTGTTGGAAAATAGGTTTGTGTGTTGGTAAGAAAGAAATGTGAAGAGATGTAGAGAAAGGGTTTTCTATTATTCATTTCAGAAAAGTTCCTGCTACACATGTTTTCATAAGCTTGATGGCTATTTAAAGAGTACGGAGCATTAAGATGCATTATGTAACTGACTCCTATCACATGTTACTCATTACATTAAAGCACTCCCATCAAAGCTGTAACTTACTAAAAATGTAACACCTAAAACATAAAAATTCTAATTGATTTTTAAGTAAAGTCTCATTTATCAACCATTAGGGGATCATCACCTTATTTTCTAAAAGTTCTGAAATACATTTTCTGGGGTTGAGGGAGACGATATAACGAGAGAAAAAGGGGCGACTCCGTGCTGGCCCGGGTAGGGGGGGGGTTTCAGTCAGTCGTGTGCCTTATTTGCTTAAAAACTAAGCCATCCAAGCTGATCAAAGGCTTACATTGTCTGCTCTCATCTGTCATATCAATATCATGTATATGTATTTGTAGCAATGTCTGCTCTCATCTCTCAGACCATATAAATGTATTAATAATAATTGTGAACGTATTTGCATGCTCAAAAGTTTATTCTTCAAATATTGATTACTTTTAGTTGATACTTACAGTCTGCTGGGGTAGACTTCCCACCTCGAGAGGAGAACAGTGTGCCATTGTTTACTCCTCCGCAAACTCAATCAGTTTCCATTCCTGCCGCAGCATATGAAGATGTGACAGTTCAGGCTTCTTTGGAGTCTGACCCTTCTGGCTTGAGGTACTTTCTCATTTTGCCTATATCTTTATTGTCCGTCCTACTTATGATCCTCAAGGTTATAGAAGTTAAGAAGTGGGCTCAAGAATAGTAGCACATTGGGGGTTATAAGAACATGTCACAAACTAGATTCGAAATGGCAAGTTCAGGTTAACATGTCTAAAATGGCATGCTTCTGATGCGTTTAATTGAGTAAGTGGTATTGAGTTGAGTTTAAAGAGTGTTTGATTAGGAAATTTGACTATTTATGATTTTTGATGATTTGAGATTATGCGAATGTTCAATTGGAAGGTTGGGATGTATTTAAAGTATTATAATTGATAATGTTCCTCTTACTATTGTTATTCCATCCATACGAAAGATAGATAAGGATAAAGAGGGCTACAGTTTGATTTATAGTTTTTTTTTTTTTTTTTTTTGGATTTATAGTTTACTTAACAGGTGAGATACAGGTTTAGGGTTTTCAACCTGTTTTAATTAATGAGTTAGGAAAGTTTGTTGTCCTGTTTGACATTGAAACAATCACTCCTGACATCCATATTCGCTAGCATACCCTATTAATCATGATCTTGGTGTTCATGATGTACGTTCAAGGGTACCCGTTTACTCTTTTCATTCATTACAGATTGAGTAATAAAGACGGGTTCATGATTGTGAAATTGTTTGTCGTTATTGATTTGCTAATTGCAAGTGTTGGTGAATAACGAAGAAGTAGTGTAAAAGGGAATTTTACTTTTTAATTATACCACCTTTTTAATCAGCTAAGGGTTTCATTGCTTTTTGGGCCTAGCTAGAAACGGAATTAATGAACTGATTCCGTTACACAATGTTTGGTTGTAAATAAATTTATTGGTAACCCACTCCATTACTTTAAGGTAACCAAACCCTCCAATTTGAACAATGCCTCAGTTATTGTGTCCCTCCCCACCTCGAATTTTAAATCTTCCAAAATAGAGATAGTTCCATTCTACTTTGGACCAAACCACTCCTCAAGGTTAATGTTACCATTCCTCCCCCTAATGGGATTCTGGAAAGCTAATGAAAAGCTGAAAGAAAACAATAATAGTGGTCGTATACATTATTCAAATGCCCATAAACAACTAGATAATTACCATGCTGGAATGTGTTGAATTCTGGACCGGCAAGATCATCTTATGACAACATTAAATTGCAACAGTAGTTGCGCAGCCTGCGGGTCAGTGCCTCGGCCTGTACCTCATACCTCTGTGCTAACAACAACCGCAAAGCTCGGTGCAATACCACCATCTGCGGGTTTTGGGAGGTCAAGCTGTATACAATTTTGTGTCTTCAAGTCTTTGTGCTATCAGTCCTCATAATTTAAATAGGGTCTCAAACAGAGCAGGAGCATGGGAATCTATTACATGGAAATTCTTGCAATCATTTTAAAGATTAATGTTCTTGACCAATTGAGAAGATTAACAAAAGGAATGACACAGGATTGACCATCTTAACCACTTGGAGTATGGATTTTT
This sequence comes from Tetragonia tetragonoides, assembly GCA_038025085.1. NCBI lineage: Eukaryota > Viridiplantae > Streptophyta > Magnoliopsida > Caryophyllales > Aizoaceae > Tetragonia > Tetragonia tetragonoides. The sequence goes on along the minus strand of CM076140.1, from coordinate 13,434,819 downwards.
TTAAATAATTGTAGTTTTCGCATTGAAAATGGTCCCTGTTTAATATTTGAGCCTTGTTGTTTTTCTACTAATGGTTTCGAGTGTTGTGAGTACATGATGTTTAGGGACACTAAGAAACCCTCCCTAGGAGGTGTGTTTGGTGTCCTGCTGATGCCATTTTCTTGACAACATCCCGTTTAAGTTCCTTTTGATTTTTGATTTTGGATTTGAACTGTATTTTGACTCAAATCTTGTTATACCTTGAATTATCCCATGGTAACTACTAAAATTCTTTTAATTACCAAACAAAAGAATAATGGTCTTAAAACATTGTATCATATGCATTTGAACTAATCTGATGACTTTTCCCAAATTTTGAATGGCTGGGCAGCATCCATGAAAAGCATGTGAGACTACCGTGCAAAAATATTCAGGCCCTTATAATTATCTGAGTTTGTTTGGATGCAATGTAGATATATCAAGTTCATTTTAAAATATTTCTTCATGCAGCTTGCTGGAGATTAAAAATGCGAAGGGATTAGCTGATGTTTTAACGGAAATGCTTGGGGCTCTGGATCCGAAAAACAGTGAGGTAATCTCTTAGATCTGATGAAAGCAGCTTATACTCTATGTCAACACTATTACCTGTTTATTCACTTATATGCGAACTTGGAGTTCATGTCTGTAGTTTCCTAGAAATTGATCGCTGCAATGTTAAGAGTTTAAGACTGTACATGACATGCCTTGCTGACATGTTGCTTCTTTTTCTTATTATTATCGTGTTTCAGGGAGTAAAGCAAGACGTGATTGTTGAGCTTGTTGAGCAGTGCCGTAATTACCAAAAGCGTGTTATGGTGCTTGTCAATAATACCACGTAAGTACGATACATGATTTCCTACGTGGTTGTAATTCAATTATAATGATGCTGAAATTGTGTTCTCCCTTCTCAAGGGACGAGGAACTTCTGTGTCAGGGTTTGGCATTGAATGATGACTTGCAGCGTGTGCTTTGCCGTCATGATGATATTGCTAAAGGAGTTGTAGTTGCGAGCTCTGAGTTAGCAGGTGCTCCAGCTGTGCCCCTTGTAAATGTCAAATATGACCATGAAGACGAGGAATCAGAGGACGAATTTGCCCAGCTGGCTCACAGGTAACTATTATGGGCTGGCATGTATATTCATACGGACTACTAGGTCTCTTTTTCATTGTTTGTTGATCTGTGGTGCCTATGCTTCTGGTGAATTTGGGCTTTTTACTCGTACTGTTGTCAAAGAGGAGCTAATGATGTATTCTGGTCAGTGACATGTAAATGTCACCTCGCCATCTTTATAGCTTTTAGCAACCCCTGTCCTATTCACTCATAATCTGGAAAATTAACTACTGAATCATAAGAGTAAGCTCCATCTTATCCAGTTCCCTATCCCGTATTGGCTATCACAACTTTGGTAGCTGCCCCTTCGTGCATAAGCTCTTTTTTATTCAGTGTGTTAATGTGCACTTACATGAATTAGTTCGCTTCCATGAATTAGTTCTTAGTTATTTGAACTAAAACTCTGATGTTGCAGGTCAAGGGATACTTTACAAGGACGGCCAGCTGCCTCTAGGGCAGAACCAGTACGGGTAAATTCTCTTCTTCCTCCTCCACCTTCATCAAAGAGGCCAGTAATCAGTGATGCTGGCTCAATAGACTATCTGAGCGGTGATTTATACAACTCCGAAAGATCCTCTGACGCAGCAGAACAAGTGCCCTTTTCTGTTCGAAGTCCAGCTAAAAACTCAAAGCCTACATCATCGTCATATACTCCACCATTTTCCCCTTCACCCCCTCACCAGTTCACGAACACTAACGCGTCGCCCTTGTTTGATAAGAGCCCTATGTACGATGAACATATTGGGGCAAGCAAAACTGACAAGGTTCCTTTAGCTCCTTGGGACTCTCCGTCACCTCCTGTGTCGTTACCTCCACCCCCTTCCAGACATAACCAGAGGCAGCAGTACTTTGAACAAACTTTTCCTGGTGGACCGTCACATTCCAGCAGTGGCTCCAGTTCCCCATACGACAGCTTGGTGGGACAGACTCACAATCTCTCTCTCAATCCGTCGACGCCCCCCCAGGAAGAAAAGCCAGAGGATGCCTTATTTAAGGACCTTGTTGATTTTGCCAAATCCAAATCTTCGGCTTCGAAATCAAACAATAGATCATTTTAATTGGTCACATAAAGCGTGGTTACTGCAGTACAGATTTGGGAATAGTTTCGTAGGTGTTTATCATATTTGTGTATGCTTACAGTTGAGTAAACGAAACCTACTTGGGGTTTATAGTGTGTTAATTCTCCTGGGATCGTATTTCCTTTTCTTTCCCCCCGTTTTTCATCCCTGTTGTATTACTCTCATTTGGAGTATTTTCATTTGTTAGTGGATAAGTGGGATTTTATGATGTATAGTACTTTTTGATGATTGATTATAAGACATTGAAGTTGTTCGGCACCAAGCACAAAAATTATGAAACAACAATATATTGTATGAAACAACAATATTAATATGTTTTATTTCACAACAAGGTAAATATAAGAGGCAACCCAAAAGTGTTTTTTTTTTAATGAAGTACCACGCATGAAAAAAAAATTAAAAAAATAAATTAAGTGTGATAAAAGTATCACTCTGTAGTTGAGCAAGTTATTACTATTATCTCGAAATTTTGTTTGTCATGTTCATCATGCATTTTGGATGCGCATGAGAATGTACACGATCAGCCATCGAGTTCCATGCTTCAAAACTTTGCAACATTTTGCGAAAATCTGGCGTTTGATTCTTCCTCTTACCGGTAGAATTTGGCATAATTTCTTGCCATTATTCTCAGTTATTGATCTTGGCTGAAATCCGATCTTCTTAGCTTCAAATTCAATAATGCTGCTGCTTTCGATGTCGAATATTCCCATACAACAAGGTTGCTGATCATCAGAATCTAGAATTTCTGACAAGACTTGTGCAAGAAACGTAGGGAGAGTAATTGCATGGCAATTACAAAGGTAGTTATAATCGCCGCCATGCAAATTTTAATGTATGCTCTCTAGCTTAGCTTAGCTTGTAGTATGCAAAGATGATGAATGCGATTAGTATAAGAGCGGTACGTAGTAGTGATACTAATGAGTAGTTTGCTTAGCTTGTTTTTGCAAAGATGGTGGTGTTTGAGACTTGAGAGCAAGATATTTGGTAGAATGAAGGAAATTTCCTGCCACTTCTTGAGGAACTTTCCGATCGTGTATTTATTTTCTCATATTTTTTATATTTATATGCATTTTGTGTAAGATGTGTGTTTGCCACTCATTGCGATGTCGATAACTCGATATGTATCTGACAACGCAAATTTGCACTTTACGCTTCTGCGCATTATTTCTCGTTGCTTGGCCTTGGAGTTGGACCATGCCAAACAGCGAATCCATATATGCGAAGTTTGTAACTAAGGAGGTGTGGTTGAGTGGTAGAGACTCATCCATCCTTATTGTTTAATCAAGGTCGAGAGCTCGAATTTTGCCTTGGGCATGTAGCAGCTTTAAATTTTTTGGCCAATTGTCCCATCCTTTGAGTTGCCTACAAGCCAGCGCAGGGAAATATTCACTACAGTCGAAGGTGGATACCCTTGGTTGTGAACCAAAAAAAATATATATATGCAAAGCTTGTGAATGTACCTAAATTAAGTAGGGCTAATTAACTAAATTGGTATTTTAAATGAATCTTTAAGGGCAAGTTGGTATAAAAATTTTAAAAAGAAAACCTCCCTTGACATTTGGGTATTCAAAATAAACTGTCGGTAACATTCGGGTATTTTAATGTAATTTTTTCGTCAAATTAAATTCTCCGGAAAATGTCCATCGGAGAGAATCTTTATTAAAATCTAATCAATGTCTATGTATAACGCGGACATTTTTCAAAATTATAGAGCGCAGCACCTAGAAGGTCAGGTAAGCAAGCAATTAAAACAAAAAATAAATAATGTTTAGGACAATGGAAAATAAAGTTTGGCTTGTGATTACCTCTAGATTTTTATCGAGTTATACTAGATCTCCGCCAAGTATTTAAAACATATATAACTTTTTCTACACATCTGAAGAAAAAAAAAGCTTTTACATTATCAGATTCGCATCGAGAAATACGAGATGCATTAAGATCATTTTCACATTTTGGTTCCCGTAAGTAAAAAAAAAAAAAAAAAAAGCTAACAATAACATTAAGTTTGAATATAAATATTAGCACGTGTTTGATTACTAATAAATATTAAAATATTGCAATATTGAAATATTGAAATATTGAAAATTTCATTTATTGCTAATTTTCCCCCTACTATATGTTTTTCGATATTTTCCCCCTTTTTCTTTATTTTTTCCCTCTCTTATAACTACGTGCATGATAATTTGAGTTAATTGCGTCTGTCATCAAACTTACATAAACTTAATCCCAAACTATAATTATTTAACTAGTCCAAAAGTAATCAACCTGATTTTTCTAATGATCAAATTACTTGGTTAACAGACAATGATTAAATTATTTTCAAATGGCAAAAAGATATTATCAGTAACCCACCTCAAACCTTCACCTACCTTGTCAAGCAGCACGATCTTAGTTTTCAAGCTTAATTAAGTATTACTATTTAATTCCGACACTCTTTGATATTATCCTAATAATTCATGGATACACAAATATGTCATCCAACCATGCCCTAGATAGTAGTGTAAGAAGGCCGTTGCGATTTTTAAATTGTTGTTGTGAATGCTCTTTGACGTTCCTCCGCGATCCCATTATATTTCATTTTCTATTCTCCCTGTTTTCGGCCATTGTCGCAGTCAACTAGCATCGCAATCACGGGTTTTGTTGGGTTCATTCTGGCACTTTTATAATTTGCTGGCATGCTCTTTATTGTTGACAATCGCAACCACCAATATCATTTCTTGCAGTATGCAGTGAATTTTCAGTTTTAGTTTTTCTTCTAGAATTTAGGAACAACACATATCACATATGTGTAAGAGACAAACTGATTATCTTTGGTGATTTCACATAAATCTCGGTGTGAAACGATTGTTTTGAAGGAGAGAAGGTAGGATTCAGTTATTCTGATTCATGGGATTGAATACCAAACGCAATTTTATTTTTCCAAAATAGTTAATCATAATAAAGAGGATGCGATACAGATTTTGTAAACTAAAGACACGTTTTCAAATTTAGCTATAAAAAATGTCTTTCAAAAGATTTAAGATTTAATTAGTTGCAATATCTTGACAATTTTTTTGGTGCAAAAGAGGGCAAAGCCCTAAAACTTAGTTCCTAGAAACAATGGAGCGAGGCTTGCAACACCTACAAGGTCCTCATATAAAACATTTTGCATGCCTATAGACGGGATAAAGAAAAGCAAAAGAGAGTCTACACTATCAAAATTATGGTTTGCAAGCCAATATCTTGATATTAATAGTAGTCCTAATTATCACATTCGTGTTATAAAAGTAAAACTAAGCACGAACATTGCAGTTTAATATTGTTCTATTATTGGTTTTGTAATTAGTCATGTGGTGTCCAATTGTGCACAATTCGGTGAAAATTTGAAGAAAATATTCGTACAATTAATCTGTTTCTATTACTTCTATTAACAATATATAAAAAAAAAACCACACACATATCTAACTAACGAACATTTATTTCCACATTGTTCAACGGAGTTTCTTTGATCTTCCTCATAAAAGTGGGTCTCGACCTCTTTTGCAGTTCAATCTAGACAGAAATTCGTTAGCTAGCTAACATAACACAATATCATAACATAACCTAACAATACCCAAATGATCAAATTGATATATCTTAGTGAACATTTTTGTACAGTTTGATCTAAATAAAAACGCACAGGACATTAGGATATTCAAAACCAAATTATAAGGCATATTCTACCATCAAAACCGATATTTTGACTAATCAATGACCTTATATGGTATTGATAGGAACATGAATAACAATGACATCTTGCTAACTGCCATACACAAGCATTATGCTCCAATTTATCAAAGAACAAACCATCATATCTTTCTACCAAAGGTTCATATACTTTCAAGCAGATGTATTCACTTTTACCAAATGTTCATAGAATTTCAGACAAGCAAAAGAAAAAAACAATGTTCATAGAGTTTCTAGCACATGCTCATAAACTATAATCATGGTTTTGGAAATTATTGGTTTTGGAAATTAAAACATAACCATGGTGACAAAAAAGTGGAAAGACGATTATCCACGTATATAGTATTATGATAACAACCTTCATAATCATGACGGGTTTGAGTATTAAAAAAAATCTCTATCAAATTTTGTTTTTGCCTTCTTCTATCTTTAGAATAAGCCTATTTTCACGCATCTGCTCACTATAAAATGGACATACTGGACTTGTAACACCCTGAATTTTCGTCTAATTTAAAACCATTTAAAATCACGAGTTGCAGCGGAAAGACCCTAGAAATTCGAAGCGCTACCGCCGTATTTAATGTTCAAAATAAATACAAGGCTAAAAAGAAACCAAATGTTTATATCCCAAACATACATACTAGATAATTAAATAATAACCATCTTTCCAACTAAACTTAAAACAAATAATTCAAATGAAATAAGAAATAATAAACTATTAATTCTCATGCAAGAGAATTAATCTCATTATAACAATAAAAATCCCAATAATAAAGAAGTCCAATCTAAACAATAATAGTAAATTGTTCTTAGAAGATTTACAATCTTCTTCAGTCGCCTTCTCACTAGCTCTACTCCTCGAGCTGCAATCCTGTCAATCTACTCCCCCATATAGACGAATTCTATATAGGTTCATCATGCCCACCATTGAAGAGAAATGCACAACAAATACAAGTAAAAAGAAAAACAATCAATCAGCTACGCTAAGGCTGTTCAAAAATATCCGAATCCGATCCGAATATCCGATAATCCGAACCCGAAGAAACCGAATTTTCGGGTATCCGAAAAGCGGGTATCCGAAATTTCGGATACGGGTATGGACAGCAATTTGGGAAAATTTCGGATATATCGGATAACCGAAATATCCGAGTTATATTAATTGTGATGCATTTTTTCACTGTATTATGCTGAATAGCACAATGGTTTGAGGTCTTTTATTTCTAGTGGAGGTCGCGTGTTCAATTCTGGGCACAAACAAGTTTTATTTATTTACTTAAAAGATTCTTTTCTTTTGCTCTTTACCACGCCTCTCACTTCTCAGTCATAGTACACACTCAAACCTAGATCCACTTTCTCTATCTTCTCTCTCACGCCGCTCTACTGAGTACTGAGTCTACCGTCCTCTCACGCCGCTTCCCTGCCTCACGCTGCTCTGATCCACCGCCCTCTCATGCGTCATGCCCATCAATCCAGTATAGAAGACCAAAACACAAGAGGCTTGCTAATTTGGAGAGTGGATGTTTTTGTTGTTTGTTGTTGTGTAATTCATGTGCTTCTTACTAGGCCCCTACCCTTTGAACTTTGAACAATGGTTTGTAATTTAATTACTGACTTCTCCCTCCCCTTTGGAATTTGGATATTAAGCATTTGGATAGAGTATTGAAAAATAGTAGCAGATGAGCAAGAAAAGAAAAAAACAGTAGCTGCATAAAAATTTAAACAGGCAGAAGCAATATCAACACGAAAACAAGGAACCGGGATTATCAGGTATTCGGATATTTCGGATATCCATTCGGATATCCGCTCAGGTATTGTACAAAAAGAGAAAAAAAAATTGAAAAAAACAAGTTTCGGATAATTTTGGATAGTACTGCTATCCAACCCAAAATTTCGGGTATCCGAAGTTCGGGTATTCGAAATTTCGGATACGGATTCGGATACTGATATCCAGTATCCGAAATTTCGGATACCCGAGTTTCGAATACCCGAAATTTCGGATATTCGCAAATGAACAGCCCTAAGCTACGCTGAGTAATTCATAACCACATACTCCATTTAAATCTCCAAGTTAAACCAACATGCTTAATTAAAAGTAATAATCATGCTTTAAGAAAATAAAGAACAACATGCTTTAATTTAAAGACATGCAGAACCACCGAATAATAAATCCAATATTTATTATTATCCATTAGCCAAGTTCATTAGAGAGAAGAGAATCGTAAGAATAGTCAAACCAACCGCAGTCTATTCAATAGGATCTTAGTCCCGTGCACATTGGCAAAAGAGGGATCAACCGTCCCGGAGTATAGATGACTGCCGAAGTAGTTCTAATGTTCCTTAGTATGCATAGTTGCATACCCTCCTTCGACCCTTAAGTCTACAACAAGAACTGTTCCAGAGAACCACTCGCCCAATTACTAAGTATGGATACAAGATTTCAATACGTTGGGGCCATAACCAATGAACCCACTCAACGTAACAAGTGACAAATTCTCATTCGCATTCTTTGGTGGATCCCTCACCAAAGAAGTCTTAACTCTCAATTCATTTTAATATGGTGATCACATAAGAAGTAATACACATATCTTGGCATTCAAGTAACTACTCCATAGTTACCAATGAATAATTAAGTCCACGATTCTGATGGCAAATTTCACATGAATGAGCATTAACACCCTATTCACAACCACCTAACAATATACCTTTTCCAGACTTCCAATATTGTTTACCAAATCAATAGTCAAAATCACATTAACTTATTGACACAACATGCTTACAAACATGATCCAAATAGCGATAGGATATATCCAAATTGAACAAATATTAATATATCTTTAGTCCAATATCACAAATAATTACCCCCACGTAATTACAAAGATTAACATGTATTATCATATAACATGAATCCCAACAAGTAGACATTGCTACAAAAAGTGAATTTCCAACATTTATCACATGCATTCACCATCATATAATTCTATACGAATTATCACAAGGAAATAAATAACAATTATCCCTTCCACAAACCAAGTACGAATAGACATCCCAAGTCAATACTTAGACAATGAATATACATAATTCATCTAGACATGAATTACCTTTAGCAATAAGGCAATCATGACAAACTAACGTAAGCTCCTTACGTTCACGTGCGGTCAACGGGCCCTAACAAATCCACAATACACCAATAGTCAATACCTTGACTTCTAAACCTCTTAATTAAACTTTAAAGATGATTTAGGGCCTGTTCTCTTCACCTTATTTTTACTGAACTTATGTGCACAATACTGAACTGAACTGAAAATTACTGAACTGAACTGAATTTTGCTGAACTGAACTTATTTTTACTGAATCTACAATTACAAAGAGTAAATTTGTTCTTTGGTTTACCGAACTCTACTGATTTTTTTTTGAACTTAACTTCTTTTTACTGAACTGAACTGAATTTTACTGAATACTTCAAAGGGAAGTTGAGGAGAACAAGCCCTTAGTACCCTTAATTAAAATAATTAAGGCTCCGTTTGATTCACCTGGATAAAACTGATCTGAACTGAACTGAACTGATCTGAACTGAATTGAACTGAACTGAATTGATTTTTTGAACTTGGTCGTTAATCATTTAAAATTCGCCCAAACATAGTCAATATTGGACTCATTTGAAAGTACGTTTTGAGAGCTTTCCGATGACATAATTATCACCATGAAATTATTTCGGAATAAACGGTTATATGAGTGATAAAGTTACACATGAACTGAACTGAACTGAATTTAAGTAAAATTAAGGTGAATCACTACAACAAAAATGCTATTTAACCACACTAAAAAGCGGGGGTTTACCACACTAAAAAGCGTGGAATTTTTTTTTTACCACGCTACGCTTTGAAGTGTCACAATTTCTCCACGGTTAATTGCACGGGCCATAATATTTTCTCCACGCTTTTTAAGGTCACAACTTATACACACTTATTTTCGTGGGTAATTGTTGCTTTCCCCACGCTTTTACTCGTAGCAATTTTGTTGTTATTTTAAATTTTTTAGAAGGCGTGAATTTATTTTCTACACTAAAAGCGTAGTAAATAATTGAGCGGGAGAATACATACCGCACTGAAAAGCGTAGTAAAAACCTAATCGTGTAATTTTTTTTTTTAATACGAGTGATAATGTCACCAATTATACTCAAATATCATAGTAATATTAATATATTTCACCATTATAGATAAAATGACAATAAATGATCATTCATGAAATGGCATACAAAACTACAACAATTCAGCTTACAAAGAATACATTTTCATACACTACACTATACTACTTGAGCCCACTAGTCTCAAACTTATTCATCATCAACTCAAGTGTCGTTGAGTATTAACATGCTAAAATTTTAATTTCTCCATCATGCTGGTAATGTTTTTAGTTCTATTGTTTGCTGTTGCTCCTCCTGCCATGTTGTCGCTACTACCGTTTGCTGTTAATGTTGTGTGGTCACTGCTACTGCTGCTGCTCTGGGGTTGATGATGCTGTTGCTGCCATGAGGCTGATGTTGCTACCTTCTGTTGCTTGTTTGATGTTGGTTGCTACCTTCTGTTGCTTGTTTGATGTTGGTTGCTCTGTTGCAACTTGCTGCAAGTGTATCTAGTTGTACCTTGCTGATTTGTTTCTTTTGCACACCGTGTCAGTAGAAGCTAGCACATGAGCTTTGGAATGTTCATCAGTCTGAGGAATACGATTAACAATTTTCCATTTTGTCTTCAAGCTTTTAACGATTCCTCTCATTCATAAATCATACTTACAATAAGCATATCAAAAATGCAATAAGAAATACCTCAAGCACATGCTCTTGTGTGGGATGACCATAGGAATTTGACACCATGCAGTTACTTTACTTTAAGAATCAACCACTAAGCTGAATCTGAAATAAATCAAAAATACCTAACTTCAGTACTTGATAACCACAACAGTTAACAGAAATAAAGCAAAACGAGTGAAATAAATCTAGCCAAAACAATATGCTACTGTGAGACTAAGAAAAGCAAAGAAGAAACACTCAAAATCAGGCATACCTGCTACTCCAACTGATGTTGATGGTTATCCAGCTTGATTTGGGGATCGGTATCCCTGTGTATCTGCATAAGATTACCTGGGATGACCCATCAAAGGATGATCAAATGAAAAAGACGAATTAAGCACAGGAAGGTGCACCATCAAACGATTGACAGCTCTCCATAAAAGGAACTAGCCGACACTGCATCCAAGGCAGGAATGCAGTCACTTACATGGAAAGCTATAGAAACTTTATGAAGTAGAAATGCGGTCCTCTTTAGAAAGACGGTGCAAGCACAAGAAAAGACGAAAGAAAAATCCAAGTCTGCACATGAAAACATTAAACAAAAAATTGCTGACAAAACCAAATGGACCACACAACTATGGCAGGATTGCAGACCTGCGCACAAGAATAGGAGCAGAAGCGCAGCAGCACCAAAAACATACCCGGAGACTTTACAACAGCTCCCTGGGTTGCTGATTAGACCTTCAGAGAAATGAAATAACCAATTTTGTTCTTTAAACAGATTTGCAGATAGCATCACTCTCCAACATTCTTGAATAATCACAAATATAAATGCAGCAAGTAATTTGAAAATGGGAATAAACTCTATTTGTTCTGCTAGTAACCAATCTGATATCCCTTTGTCCTGAAATAGAGTAAAAACAGTCCAGAGCTCGGAATATTAAAAATAGATCACACCTCCAGAGAACGATGGATTTTTTTTTTCTAAGCACAAAAAGGTCAATCTCACACTTTTTTTTGCATATCCATTTAGTTGCATATTTTTCACTGTGTTGGAGCCCTTCGTAGCAAGCAAAGTCATAGTTTAATAGCATCAAATCAAGTATGAAATTCAGAAAATCGAAAAATTTACCATATAAACCATCTACCGACTATAAGTTTACATGTCTGAGTGCCTTTCTATCTCAAAGGCATGCTAAAACTAAGGATATCAGTAATAAGGCACCGGCTCCGAAAATCAGTAAGTATCCAAACAAAACAGTAAAATAGCCGTTCAGATTCACATTGTCAAATTAGGAAGCATACTATAGGTTGTTTAGAATAGTCATTGCGGTAAGAAAATAACTTAGTAGACATCCCCAAACATAATCCAAGTGATTGCAATTCAATCCCTCACTAGTTAAATCAAAGTTAAACATAAACTCTTTGGACATTAACTACAGTTCAGATTGTGTAAATCTGAAATTATGAGCCTTTAAACCTCTTCATCAACTTGCTTCTGACCAACCATAAACTTTCAAATTCCAGTTATATCCAACCACAACTTATCCAAGTGTATGCATTATATTCCAATGAGGATAAATAGTATTTTTCCTTAGATTAAGATCAAATCACCATAAAATCGAGGCCACACGTCCACTAGTTTTGTATTTAGAGGCTGTAAAACTATCACAGCTAGCTATGCAGCAAATTAGTGTTCTTGTATAGTACTGTCACATGATTAGACAAAATAACAGATAGTTGCAGGCTGGGCCTAACTCAGAGCATTATTTGTACAAGGGAAAAAAAAGTAAAAAAAGTTCAGGACATCTTCAAAAATCAGAAAACATTAATTTGATCTATTATTAATAATCAAATCAAAAAAAAAAATTCTACAGATGTGCAATTTCAAATGTGACAGAACCAGGACAATAAAACAAATTTCTCATTAGAAAACACACCCAGTTTATAGAAATGTATCAGACTTTAAGAGACATACATTCAAAAAAAAATAATTTAAGAAGTATAAATTACCTTAAGCCTCTTGCAGAGCTTTGTAGATCAAAAATCCATAGAATTCAGCTGTATAGGACATCCTGAGGAACTCCACGTCGGAGATTGTGGTTGTATTTTCCCTTTACAACTCCAATCCAAGTGCAACAGCAGACCTTAGAGCTTGCAAGTTGGTAGTGCAACTTTGGTTTGACAAGTAACTCATGTAGTGTTCCATGGCACTGCAGCATGCTGTTTTTTTACTTATCGCATCCTTAACTACATGTTTTGAGTCAGAGAAGCCCAAAGGACACACTGAGGAAAAAATATACAAGATCATTCACACAGGTAATGAATCTGCATTAATGAATGATATATAAACACAAGAGAACAATTAGGTGTAGCATATCAACGTTTGGCTTGTTAGATGTATAATTGAATAAAGATCCCAAAGTTTATCAAGATGACTTTTCTTACAACATCATCAAGTTATGACGTATAACTGGTTTTCCTATAAACCGACTTACATCAGTCAGATGGAAAATTTTCATTCTTAATGCACAGAAACTGAGTTAAAGACAACAGATAAAAACCATGCATGCATAACATCCTTCAGAGATTTGATTTAAATACCGTAGATGAGAAATCTACATGTCTTTACTGCGACTCGTTCTTCACTTAAACACTCGCGAAAATGCTTTTTATGTGGCCTTTCCAGTACAACCTACCTACTTGTCTTTACATACCCAACAAAATTCAAGTGATTGGAATACAATCAGTTCACTAGTTTAATCAAAGCTAAACATGAACTCAGTTGGACATTAACTATAGTTCAGGTTGTGTATGTAAGTCTGAAACAATGAGTCTGAAAAACCTATTAATCAGTTTGTTTTTGACCAATCTTAAAATTTCAAATTCTTGTTACATCCAAACACAACTAATCTAAGCGAATGCCTTATATCCCAATGAAGAAAAAAACTCATTTAGCCCAGATTTGATTTATCCCAATTTGAGGCCACACATCTACTAGTTCTGTATTTAGGCACTGTAATCTGTTTTCTTTGAAGCAACTTATTATTGTATCTTACTAGTCGACAAAGCATTTAAAGTAAAATGGTTAGACACAACATAATAACAGGATAATTAGCAGGTTGAGCATAACTCACAGCATAATTTGTATAAGAAACAAAAGATCAGGACATCTTCAAAAATCTGAGTACAGTGATTTGAACTAGTATTTTTTTTTTGAAGGACAGTGATTTGAACTATTACAACAAGATCAACTGATTTAACCGATTAGTTATAATCAAATAAAAACCAAATCTACAGATGTGCAATTTCAAACGTGATAGAAGATTACCAGGACACTGAAACAAAATTGTCATCACAAAAAACACACAAATTACAGGAATATATCAAGCTTTAAGCCGTCATACATTCAACAAAAGATAATCAAGAAGAAAAATTTACCTTAAGAAACATTGTAAATCTTTGTAGATCAAAACCCATAGAATAGGGTATTAAATTCAAGCAGACCCAATTAGAACTGAAATCGAACAGCAACAACCCTTATTCTCATAGACAACGAGCAGTAAACCCTAATATAAAAATTCATAACTAAAGTTGAAGAAATAAAACTAAAACCTGCGAAATTCACAAATGGATCTAAATGTGACAAATAAAAACGGTTATAAAGCAGGAAATACTTGATTACACTGGGTACTGTGAGGGTGCATTTCCCTTTAGGTATCTAGGAGTGCCCCTCTCAACAAAAAGGCTCTCTGTTGCTGTCTGTCAAACTCTTGTTGACAATATTTCCAGGAAACTCAAGCACTGGGCTACTGGTTTTTTGAGCTATGCAGGTAAAGCCCAACTGATTAACTCGGTTATTTTTGGCATGGAATCCTACTGGTGCTCGACGTTTTTGCTACCCCAAGCTGTACTTGATCATATTGAACAGCTTTGTAGGCAGTTCTTTTGGGGGAGGAAAAATGGAGTTAGTACCTTTATCAGTTGGGGGAGTATCTGTAAACCGCACCGGGAAGGTGGGCTTGATATAAAGGAAGGGCTTTGCTTGGAATAAAGCCAGGCAACTGAAATGACTCCTTTATTTGGACCAAAATGGTTCATCTTTGTGGAGCAAATGGGTCCATCAATATTACTTGGCACATGATGACTTGTGGCAGATCCAGGCTATGTTGGAGTATCCCTCCTACATGGAGGAAGAACCCAATTAATTTGGGATATATTTGCTTACCATATGGGTTATCCATATGATGTTTAAGTGAAGGGCAATTTCGTATATTCACTCACAAGTGGCTTCCCTTATAAGCCAAAAGGTTAGAAGGGCTGAGTGTAAGAGAGAGAAAGCCTAGACACTCAAAAATTCAGGAGAAAAGTCTAGAAGAGAAGAGGAGAGAGAGAAGAGGAGCCACCCACGAATTTTGGTGCTGGCAGCCCAGAAATCCGCCCCGATCGACGACCAAACGAACTCCGATCGTCGCGAGATTTTAGCACGTTGTTCCTGACATCCCCCTCTTCAAATCCAACGGTCAGAATTTCATTTGGAGCTCTCTAAGTCAGTTTTCTAAATTCAGCTCTTATTTTGTACGAAATTGTATTTCCACTCTTTTGGGTGATGATTTGGGAGACTTGTTGTGCCAAGGTTGATCCTTGATGATTGTGAATACCTCTAGTTGATCTAGGGAAGAACTATTGTTGTACCCACTTGTTAATTTGTTGATTAGTGGAGGTTTTGGCACCGTTTGTTAACGGTCCCGTGGTTTTTTCCCCACATCGGGGTTTCCACGTAAATCCTTGCGTCTCCTTGTTTATTTACTGTTTTTGGGCTGATTTATAGTTCCATTTGCTGCTGTCATTTTGGTTCAATATTGTTTGGTTGCTTGAATTGGTTATTGCTCATCTTTGCATCACAACCGGGGAAAAAGTCTTTGTTGCTTCCGCTTGTGTATTTGTGTGCTTTCCCCAACATAGTGGTATCAGAGCTTTGGTTAGAGTCATTGTGAATTTGTTGTGTTGTTAAAGATGGATGAAAAATCTGGTGTGCACGGAATGATTAGTTTGAATTCTGGAAATTACTCCGTGTGGAAAACTAAAATGGAGGATATCCTTTATGTGAAGGATTTGTATGAACCAATTTTAAATGCAACCATACCAACTGGTGTTGTTGAAAGTGAGTGGAAAATATTGAACCGTAAAGCCGTTGGAACAATTAGACAATTTGTTGATATGAGTGTCCTCCAACATATTGCCAATGACACGAATGCTTATACTCTTTGGAAGAAACTTGAGACCATGTATGAAAGGAAGAATGCCTTGAGTAAAGCGTCATTGATTAGAAAACTTGTGAAACTGGAATATAAAGATGGTGATAGCATAGTAGTTCACTTGAATGAATTTCAAAGTTTGATTAACAAGTTGTCTGCAATGAAGATGAATTTAGATGATGAGCTGCAGGCATTGCTACTACTTTGCTCATTGCCAGAAAGTTGGGACACTCTATTTGTATCACTTAGCAACTCCGCACCAGAGGGCACGCTGACAATGGAAATTGTCAAAGCTAGTTTGTTGAATGAAGAAACTAGAAGGAAGGAAATGAGTTCCTCCACACAACCAGAGGCTAATGTGACACAAGAATCAAGCAGGGGAAGAAGTAAGACTCGATATCCCCAGCATAGAGACAAGTCCAGGGGGAGATCAAAATCAAAGGGTAAGATCATTTGCCACTATTGTAATAAGCCAGGCCACATTCAAAAACATTGCAGGAAAATGAAGAGAGACAAGTCCAGAGAAAGGAAAGAAAAGGGTGAGACATTCGGGCAACAACAAGAAGAGAAAGATAACAACACCACTGCAATTGCAACAAGTGATGAATTATTTTTTATTGGTGACCATTGCCTAAATCTAGATAGTGATGATTGTACTTGGGTGATTGACACGGGTGCTTCGTTTCATCTAACCTCGCACCAAGATTACTTCTCATCTTACACCAGCGGTGACTTTGGCTATGTAAAGATGGGGAATGATGGCTCATCCAAGATTGTAGGCATGGGTACAGTGTGTTTGGAGACATCCACAGGTTGCAGTTTGGTGTTGAGAGATGTCCGACATGTTCCAGACATTCGGCTGAATTTGATATCTCCTGGGTTGCTCGATGATGCTGGTTACTCCAGCAACTTTGGTGGTGGAAAGTGCAAGCTTATCAAAGGAAGTTTGATTGTGGCTCGTGGGAGCAAGCAGAGATCCTTGTATGTGATGCAAGCTAAGTTGTGCAAAGGAGAAGTACACGCAGTTGATGATTCCTCCAGCGAGTTATGGCACAAGAGACTTGGTCACATGAGTGAAAGAGGTATGCAAATGCTTGCTAAGAAGCAACTCCTTCCTGATGTTCAAGGTATGTCCTTGAAACCCTGTGTTGATTGTTTAGCTGGAAAACAACATAGGGCAGCATTTCATACTCGTCCCCCATCTAGAAGAAAACATGCATTAGATCTTGTTCACACTGATGTATGTTCTATGGATACTAAGTCACATAGCGGTGCACTTTATTTTGTTACTTTTATTGATGATTATTCTAGAAAACTGTGGGCTTTTGTGTTGAAAACCAAAGACCAGGTACTACAGTTTTTCAAGCAGTTCCAGGCCAGAGTTGAGAGAGAAACAGGCCGGAAGCTCAAGTGTGTTAGAGCTGACAATGGTGGAGAGTACAGGGGTCCATTTGAAGAGTATTGCAAAGTACAGGGCATCAGGCTTGAGAAGACAGTTCCCAAGACACCTCAGCTGAATGGACTTGCAGAGAGAATGAACAGAACAATTGAAGAAAGAATTCGATGTATGCTCTCTCATGCGAAGCTGCCTAGGATTTTTTGGGCCGAGGCAATGTTTACAGCAGTGTACCTCATCAACCGGTCACCTTCAGTTCCTCTTAATGGAGATGTTCCGCAGAGAGTATGGACTGGTAAAGAGGTATCATTCAGCCACCTGAGAGTCTTTGGGTGCCTTGCATATGTTCATATTCCCAGAGATGAGAGGTCCAAGCTTGATAGCAAGACAAAGCCATGCATCTTCCTAGGGTACTCAGAGGATGAGTTTGGGTACAGATTGTGGAATCCAGTTAGCAGGAAAGTGATTAGAAGCAGAGATGTAGTGTTCTTTGAAGACAAAACCTTTGCAGATTGTGAGAAGAAGAAACAACCAGAGCCTTCTCCTAGTGACAGCGCCAACTCAGATCCAATATTTCCTGAAGTAACTCCTAGAGTTCAAGGGGGAGAACAACAGGAAGATGGCAATGATGATCATAACAGTGATGATGGTGATGATGTTCAGCCACCACCAGATCATACACATGAAGAAGAACCCCATGTACAACCAGAACCACAGTTGAGAAGATCCACCAGAGAGAGACAGCCTACCTCTAAATATCCAGCAGATGAGTATGTGTTGATGACCGACGGGGGAGAACCTGAAAGCTACGAGGAGGCTATGTCACATGAGCACTGCAAGGAGTGGTATAATGCCATGCAAGATGAGATGAAATCCTTGCATGAGAACCACACATATGACTTAGTGGAGTTGCCTAAGGGCAAGAGAGCACTCAAGAACAAATGGGTGTACAGACTGAAAACTGGAGAAGATGGTTCACCACCTAGGTACAAGGCACGTTTGGTGGTGAAAGGCTCAGGTCAAAAGAAAGGCATAGACTTTGAAGAGATTTTCTCTCCAGTTGTAAAGATGTCTTCTGTTAGAGTTGTTCTTGGCTTAGCTGCTAGCATGGATTTGGAGTTGGAACAACTTGATGTGAAGACTGCTTTCCTCCATGGTGACTTAGAGGAGGAAATCTACATGGAGCAACCAGAAGGTTTCCAAGAGAAGGGAAGTGAGAAGCTTGTATGCCGTTTGAAAAAGAGTTTATATGGCTTGAAACAAGCACCTCGACAATGGTACAAGAAGTTTGAGTCTTTCATGAAAGACCACAGTTTCCACAAAACACATGCAGATTCATGTGTGTTTGTGAAGCATTACGCCGGAGGTGATTTTCTCATTCTCTTACTTTATGTGGATGACATGTTGATTGTTGGACAGGATAAGGAGAAGATTGCCAACCTGAAGAGTGCCTTGAGCAAGTCCTTTGCAATGAAGGACCTTGGCCCTGCAAAGCAAATTTTGGGCATGCGTATCTCTCGTGATAGGAAGAACAAGAAGATATGGCTATCACAAGAGAGTTACATCCAGAAGCTGCTAGAGAGGTTCAAGATGGACAAAGCTAAACCCGTGAGCTCGCCACTTGCAGGTCACATGAAGCTAAGCTCCAGCCAGTGTCCTACAAGTGAGAATGACAAGAAAGAGATGATGACGGTGCCTTATGCATCCGCCGTGGGGAGTTTGATGTATGCCATGGTATGCACTAGGCCAGACATTGCACATGTCATTGGGGTTGTTAGCAGGTTCATGTCTAATCCTGGTAAGGAGCATTGGGCAGCAGTAAAGTGGATCATGCGGTATCTCAGAGGTACTTCTAGAGTGTGTTTATGCTTTGGTCCCGGACAACCTGTGTTAGATGGCTACACAGATGCTGATTTGTCAGGTGATATTGATGCTAGTAAGTCTACCTCCGGATACTTGATGACAATTGCAGGGGGAGCTGTTTCATGGCAATCAAAATTGCAAAAGTGTGTTGCTCTGTCTACCACAGAATCTGAGTATATGGCAGCGGTTGAAGCTGGCAAGGAGTTTATTTGGATGAGAGATTTTCTAGAGGAGTTGGGTTTGAAACAAGACAAGTACCCTCTTTATTGTGATAGTCAAAGTGCCATCCACCTTGCCAAGAATGCAGCCTACCATTCCCGAACCAAACACATACGGAGGAGGTATCATTGGATTCGAGAAGCGGTAGAAGACAAGTCATTTGAGCTTGTGAAGATTCACACCGATCTCAACGGATCGGACATGTTGACGAAGGCCTTGCCTAAGGAGAAACTTCTTGTTTGTAGAAAGATTGCGGGCTTGGTCGAGCCCCCCATGTAGGAGTGAGGGGGAGATTTGTTGGAGTATCCCTCCTACATGGAGGAAGAACCCAATTAATTTGGGATATATTTGCTTACCATATGGGTTATCCATATGATGTTTAAGTGAAGGGCAATTTCGTATATTCACTCACAAGTGGCTTCCCTTATAAGCCAAAAGGTTAGAAGGGCTGAGTGTAAGAGAGAGAAAGCCTAGACACTCAAAAATTCAGGAGAAAAGTCTAGAAGAGAAGAGGAGAGAGAGAAGAGGAGCCACCCACGAATTTTGGTGCTGGCAGCCCAGAAATCCGCCCCGATCGACGACCAAACGAACTCCGATCGTCGCGAGATTTTAGCACGTTGTTCCTGACATCCCCCTCTTCAAATCCAACGGTCAGAATTTCATTTGGAGCTCTCTAAGTCAGTTTTCTAAATTCAGCTCTTATTTTGTACGAAATTGTATTTCCACTCTTTTGGGTGATGATTTGGGAGACTTGTTGTGCCAAGGTTGATCCTTGATGATTGTGAATACCTCTAGTTGATCTAGGGAAGAACTATTGTTGTACCCACTTGTTAATTTGTTGATTAGTGGAGGTTTTGGCACCGTTTGTTAACGGTCCCGTGGTTTTTTCCCCACATCGGGGTTTCCACGTAAATCCTTGCGTCTCCTTGTTTATTTACTGTTTTTGGGCTGATTTATAGTTCCATTTGCTGCTGTCATTTTGGTTCAATATTGTTTGGTTGCTTGAATTGGTTATTGCTCATCTTTGCATCACAACCGGGGAAAAAGTCTTTGTTGCTTCCGCTTGTGTATTTGTGTGCTTTCCCCAACAGGCTAAGCCTCAGGACTCATGGATATGGAAGAAACTGTTGCAGGTACGTGATGAGTTTAGTGCAGTTTGTGGAGGGTGCCAGCAGGCTAAAGAATTGCTCCACTCGTGGCATGGTATTAAGTTTCATATATCCAAAGCATATGAGTTTCTGAGAAATAAAGGGGAGGTGTAGATCAATAACAGAACTATTTGGGAAAGATTAGCTATGCCTAGACATAGTTTTGGTACTGCAGCTAGCTTCTATGAATAAACTAGCAACTGTGGATAATCTGGTGGGACGAGGGCTATACCTTGTTAATAGGTGCTGTCTTTGTGAGAAGGATGCTGAAAAATGCAGGCATCTCTTCTTTGATTGCAGTTTCTCTCAACAGGTGTGGGGTGAGATCCTTAATTGGTTGGGCATTAAAAGGAGAACCTTGAACTTGCAAAGGGAGCTCAGATGGTATAAGAGATATGTTAAGGGGAAACAGGTCAAGCAAAAGCAAAGGAGAGCTGCATTAAGTGCTACTTCGTGCCAAGAAGAGTTCTCCAGATCAGATAATACGCAGAGTGCAGCTCACTGTATCTGCTGGGATGCATAGATTTTGCGGAGAGGAGGAGGTTTTGGACCTCTGCAGTACTTGGGAGGCTCATGTATAGTGCAGATGTAAGAGTAACTGTTTGCTGTAGTTAGTTGTTTCTGTATCACATGTCTGTTGTAGAGAAACTGTTGTTAGTTACTATACTGGTGACTAAAACTGTATGTAATTCTTCATCCAAGGGTGTTACTTTGATGCCCTTTGGGAAATGAAATAGAAATCTTACCATTTTCCAAAAAAAAAAAAAAAATGACAAATAAAAACGGAAAAAAAAGGAGGAAAGATCTGTACACATAATAAACTTCCAACAAAATCCTTGAGCCAAAAATAAAACTTCTCTAGCGAAACAAACGCAAAGAAAGTTATAAACCTGAAATTTACCTTCGAATTTGAAAGTTTGTGACCTTGAACGAGTTTAATTCTTCATCGAATTGGAGAGATTGAGCAGGTCTGATTGAGAGAAACTGAAAAAAGAAACGAAATTAAAGAACGAAGGAGAGGGAGAATAAGTGGGCGTTTTTCCAGACTTTTTTGAGTTTTCGTTTTTTTTTTTCTTTTTGTTTTATCGACTCATCTACAGTCAAGGCTTTATTACGAGTATTTCTTTTTATTTTTTTATCTTTTTCTTTTACTTGGAGAAATGAGGCAGCGAAAGAATTTGATTTTTGGGCCCGCCTCCCAAAAGAAGGCACGACTTCAAGGGTGGAAAACGCTCTTTTTCTATTGTCTACGCTCATAAGAGTAGTAAAGTGCCGTGTTTTTTCAAAGGAACCTCACGCTTTATAAAGCGTGGTGAAAAAAGTGTCCCATATTAATATTTTTGTTGTAGTGAATCAAACAGAGCCTAAGTTGCTGGAATTTTCAATTACTCATGCATGCTCAAAGTTTTCAAAATCCAATTTACATAAACTAAATTAGAAAACTTTCCAAAATCCTAAATCAAGTCAACAAGTCAAAACAAGTCAAACCAAAATACCACCAACATCAACCACCACCGCACCACCGGCGGTGGTCGTGACAGTCACGGCTGGCAACCGTGCGCTGTACACGGGCTGGCCGTGTTTCGCCAAACCGAATCCCTTTTTTTTTCTTTTTTTTTTTTTTGTTAATCAACTTTAACAAATCCAAATCTAAATTAAACCTGAATAATTAATAAATTTCTTGATTTAATAAAATAACAAGATCCCACCTTTAAATTCAACCTTTTGATTCAAATTCAATAAAACATTAAACCCAACCCTAATCATGATCCTATCATTCAAAAATAGTAGAATCTAGCAAATCCTAAGCAATACATAAAATTAGGGTTTACTCATACAAAACTAGGGTTCATAAAAACTCATACTTGAATCAAATTTAAAGATTTTAAGAATCAAAAATAAGTTAAAAACACTTACTTGGAATCACAAAGGATCAAAATTGCACAAAAGGATGAATTATGAAAGAGAGCCAAATTCTCTTTCTTCTTCCCTTTGGTTTGTCGTGCGTGAGAGTGAGAGGTAGGGAGAGAGGTTCGTTTTTTTTTTTTTTTTTGTTTAGTGAAGAGTCAGTTGTTTTAGAAGTAGAGTATATTTAGGAACTAAATACACTCCTTCCTTCTCTCAACTTCTCTAATCCTAAAGTCTCTCCTAAAATTACTCCACCATCCAACAATTTAGGAAACAAATTTTTAAAACAAAAATTCAGAATTTTCCTCACCATATTTTCGGCTAGGGACATAAATGCCCCCAAAACTCTTTTATTTAATTTGGCCCAATTACAATTAATTAGGTCCAAAATCAAAACTCTAATATTAATTAAGCACTTTAAACAATTTGAGCCCAATTAATATTTTTAAATCCAAATTGCATTTTCTTTTTAAGTAATTATTATTCTAAAATGAATAATAATACGGGGTATTACAGGACTGATCCCCCCAGCCCACCCCACCCCACCCCACCCCACCCCACCCCACCCCTTAGAAATTGAAGTATAACCCATCTGATATCTACGGTTATCTTCTTTTATTTTTTTTTCGTATCTGGCCACTAAAATATGGACTTACTGCACTGATGATTCTTCAGCGCACCCCAAACCCAAAAAATCAAATGTCTTCCCCAAAAACCCTAAAATCAAACGCCTTCCCCAAAGACCCTAAAATCAAACGTCTTCTTCAGAAACCCTACATTAAATGCCTTCACCACCCCACCCAAAGTACTTGCCTATATATACATTAAAACCCTAATTTCTTTAAAACTCCAGAATCCCTCAAAAACTGCCGTTATTCACATCTGAAGCCAAAGTTCATTGAAACTCTTCATTTCATTTTTGATTCCGGCCTCAGGTATTGATTATCTCCACTTTTTGTGTGTTTTGCCTTTGTTTTCTGCCAAATACTAAAAATTTCTCTTTTAGTTTTTAGTGGTATACCTTAATGACTCAACCTCTTGTTCCTGCTCAAACCCAATACTATAATCATGGTTTTGGAAATTAAAACATAACCATGGTGACAGAAAAGTGGAAAGACCATTGTCCACATATGTAGCATTATGATAACAACATTCATAATCATGACGAGTTTGAGTATTAAAAAAAAATCTATATCAATTTTTTTTTTTTTTTTTTTTTTTTTTTTTTTTTTTTTTTATCAGATCAGAAGGAGAGAAACAAGTCGTACTTTGAGTTGATTGAGAGTTTTGTATAAGCAATCAAGCGGATTAATTGTAGGAAATTAGCATAAATATAAGTTTTTGAATTGTTGAGGTATTCTGTGGAATTTACTCTACCAAAAACAAGACCAAAGTAATTTCAGAAAAATTGATTGCTCATTAGTGAATTATTGTTACGAAGATAAACAAACATTCTTAATCAAGCTTTTGGTCGGTCGGGGACTAGAGAGAAATAAAAGTTGATAACAATCTCGTCTCCGTTTTTTTTTTCTCTTCCCGGACAAGTTGTACCATTCGTGGCCCCAACCACCTCCACCTTCTCATTTAATCTTTTAATTTCCTTCATTTTTCCTTAATGTAGTATTACAGACTTTACAGTCATTCCAATCCTGCCTTAACATGAATGGTGTATGATTAAATCATCATAAGCTGGATTAAGATAACATATATGATTAGGGATCAATATATAACTCGGATGGGAGCAAGTGAGCAACAACAATAAAAAAAGTTGAGGATGACTGGGAGTTATGAGTGTCTATCAAACTACACTACAAAAAACACGGGATTTGGCGACCGCTCAAATCAATCGGTAAACATCAATATCGGTCGGTAATTAGAGGTACCGACCCATTCTCCGTCTGAAAAAAGGAGCCGCTAAAAGCCTTCCGTCTGATTTCGTTGGGTGGTTAATATGTATGCCTAATCTCATTTATCAATCCTCCCCTACAAAAAAAGACTTGCACTTCTTTGGTGACAATTTAGCAGTTATTAAAGTCATTAGAGGAGAACGGCACATCCTATGGGAGATAGAAAATATTATGATCAATACAAAAAAGGACTTGCTCTTCTTTGATAATGTAGAAGTCATTCATTGTTTTCGAGAAGTGAATGGGGTGACTGACTTTATGGCCAATATTGGTCAAACTTGGATCACTCACTAATTTGTTGGTGAAGGACACTTTAGTATGATCTCATAATGAGATTGTCCTGCCTTTCTTGCTTTTTTTTTAAAAGAAAAGAAAAAAAACATTATTAATCCTCCCCAGACTCCAATGTGTCTTAGCTTACTGTTGTAAGGTTAGCAAAACTTGGCTTCCTGATGATCTGAGACCCTCGCGCTTTTCAATTGTTCTACTTCGGCATGTTTGCATGTGTTAAACTTCAAGATCATGTTTGGAAGGTGTAAGAGAATATATCATAGATGATAGATTCCAATCAGCAAAAATGTATGTATGAGACAATATATGACGTACTCAAACATATGTACTATAAAATATGCAACAAAGACAATCAGCCACTGATCATTAAAAATGAATCAATGTAACAAAATGGTCCAAGCAGCAAAAATAGTTGTGTTAGACAAATTCATTTGAGCAACAATGTAGAAGATAATGAACATCAGATCCCTCAACCCTCATCAACACTTGTTTCCTGGAATCTTGAGCCATTTGAATCCAAGCCTTCCTCTACATTGAGTTAGACCCCTGATGCTGGAAATCCCAGTAAGTTCCAGTTTTCTCCGGTTTAAAGTTGTCGTGCATAATTAATGTCTGACATTTTCCCATCAAATATTGTGTGTGATTTTTTTGCTGTACAAAAGCAACTCAAAGAAGAAAAGTAAATAGAGCTTGGAAAAATGACTTGGGACTTTGTAATTTCTGTTCATGCTGAGTACCCTTGTCATTTGCAGTCAACAAACCGCGGACTTGATTTCCCCTCTGGAAAGCAAAAGATGGAAGTCTTGTAAATAATACAAGTTTTCAGAGTTTCCAGCAAACAAATCAAACAGATAAGAAATCATAGTGAAAGAAAATTTACTTGTGCAGCTTCTTTAAGCGGCCCCCAACATTCAAGGCAATTGTATTTTGCAGACCTTGAGTGAAAGTAAACCCAAACCACGGCGTCCATAAGCTCTGGAAGCTCCTGAAACAGGGCTGAATCTCCATATTGAACAGCTTGGAGTACCTAAGGTCAGAAGTTCAATAAAATTTAGTTTATCACCCCTCCTATATGCTATATACCATATTACCAAAGTGCGAGTTTTGAATAAGCCACTACGCATTTGCAAGATGAACAAGTTACCAAAGGTAGCTCCTTGGAGAAAATGTGATATCTGAACTCTGCTGCCAGATCAACGAAAAGGTTATTGGGACCGCTAACATAGCAGTGAACGACTAAGCACATATGCCCATTCATTTCCTTCCACTCGGCAACTACATCATCCTTGCTGTACCATCCTTGCAACTGCAATACAGCCACACGTATTGGAATGTATAAGAACATCTTCAAGACCCTATAAGGTGATGGACTGTAGATAGTATTGAAAGCCATATGGTGATCAGCTGTAAGCTAGAGCTTTTGGCATATAGATACTCAAACTGTGTAATTGTTGTAACAACACTATCAGGACTCTTATCATGAATCTCGCTGGTAGGGGATCTATGGATAACTAAAATATTTCTCAGGACAGTTTTATCACAATCTGAGGGTAACAGTATGTGATTTGTAAGAAAAAATGAAGTTCTAATTTCACAATTCCTGACATTTGAAAGGCCAGCTTCAATGCAAATTGTGATCATGACCGTATCTGGCACTTGGCAGGATGTAAGATGGCCCGATTGAAAGGAAATTGACATCCAAACACGCAACCAAAGCAGGGTAAATATATCAAGCAAAGAAAGACATTTGTTTCTTGCCATCCCCAAGGCCAAGAGAATCATGAATAGTCAATATGCATACCTTAAGGCGCTTACCTGGTCAACATTGATGATGTTGGAGATGGTTAAAGTTAAATCAGCAGTGAAATCGCAATGTGAGAGGATGTAGATTCTAGGCACAACTCTGGAGTACTTGTCAACATCTTGTCCCATGTAATCCACAGTCAATTTCGATGCTTCAAATCTTGCTGGTGGACCCAAAATCCTCACAGCCTAATGCCATCCATGGATACCAAAGCAATAGTAGTATCACATTGCAAGGACTGACAATAAAGCAGGGATGACAAAAGGGAAGGAAGGAGGGGGGCAAATTTCTGATGATCCACATCAAAAAGTATCCACAAGTTTGAGCCTGATCAATTTGATGAAAAGGCTAGGATGCTAACCCAAAGAGATCAGTCATTACAAAGTTTAAGCCATCTTCTTAAGGCCTAAATTTGTATGTCACTGTGGAAAATTGATAGTTATGACATTACCCGAGTTTAATGATTGAATTCTTTTCACTCTTTAAGTTTTGGTGCATTGTTAGTTTCATGCCTAGTTTTCTCAACTAGGTAAAACATATTTTCCAAAGAATGTGTACAAATGGCAATGCAAATAAGTCGATACAACCTTAAAGACTCTAACTTACTACGGGTCCGTTTGTTCAAGCTTCTGCCAACTTCTACTTCTAGCCCCATTTCAATTTCTTAGAAATCAAGTAGACGTAGAGGAAATATGTGAGGGGAAGAACTAGAAGGTACGAAAAGCTTGTCCAAATAACCCCTAAATCGGCTAACAGCCTCATATTTTTCAGTCCTTTCCTTTTTTTATATTTGTTCTCCCCATCTACATTTTCTGTGTGTTTGTGTATAACTATGTTGTGTGTATATGTGTGGATGACAAGAGCAAAGCCTTCGTAATTGTTCATATGAAACATATTCCTCCAAATAAAATAATTTCTGAAGTCTGAAACACCAATAATTAAACAGAATTGTTCATTCATCTCAGTAGGCTAAAATGCAAGGCAATGCAATAAATTACAAACCACAATAAGAAATTGGGCAGCAATTTGACTTTTTCCTTGTTATATATACCCTCAATTCAACTTACTTCCAAACAAAACAAGTATAGCACAGTAATTCAACATTATTTGAGGCAAATCATACCCAAGAAAATGGCAATAAATTGAATTTATAATGCAGAGATTCAAAAAACACAATAAAGAGTTTAGATAAGCTACCTCAGAAATAAGAGCATTCTTGTAAGGAGCTCTGCCACCTTTGGCAACAGAGGAAAGCAGAACAGGAGATCTTCTTCTACTTCTAGAAAACAAGAAACTGGTAGTGATATAATTCCTGTGTGGTGATGATAATGAAAAAGCACAAGCACTATTACTGGCCATGGGAGTACATCAATACATTCTCTCTCCTCTTCTTCATGTTTCACTTCTCACCACCATTGCCATTCTCATCACAAAGAGAGAGTTGGAGAGAGAAAGAGAGAAGTTGAGGATATGTTAGTTGGATTGAAATGGGTAAGTTGGCAATGGTGGCTGTGAAGTACAGAGACCCCACAAGAATTGCAAAGAATCAAAGACAAAAATGAAGCACTTTTTGCTCTACCACTCGTTTTTGTCAATAATTTTCAATACTTGAGCCAAATGTAAGACTTTTTGGGGTGCAAAGGGCTAATTTGCACCAATAAGTGATTAGTGTAACTGTGTAAGTGGTTCGATACTCTCAGTCTTTAAGTAAGGTCGGGGGCTTGAATCTTGTAAATGGAAAAACTATTTACTGGGAGCACTTTACCCTTTCGTAGACTGACCCAACATAAATAGAACTAAATAAACCTATGATTAAACCAAAAAGTGCTAATTTGCACATGCCTTTTTAAAATTTTGATTTCTTACTTTGAAATTTTTGGTGAGCCAGTAGTTATTCAGGGCTTGGAACTAAATTTTGATTGGTTGAAGGATTTGGAGTTTGTGCCATGTCATCAGCAACTTTGAAGTTTATGATAAGTCATGGATAATGTTGCTACGTGGCTGTTGCTAGTCTATTCATCATATTTGGAAGGCACACCTTTCTACAAACGTGAATTATATGCATCTATGATCTAATGCTAGAGGTGAAATTCTAGTGTGAAATATAAGCTAGTACTTCATCTAACACTATAATTTTAATGACAAAACTCGGATTCAGAATTGGATTCGAAATCAAATCGAGAGCTTTCTAAATAATGGTAAATCTCTATTAACATGACTCTTTATATTCACAATAATCGCAAGCAATACATTGTTTAATTGAAGCTATATTAACCAATAAAGGAAAAAATTCTTAATCGAAAAGTAGCTTAACGTAAGACTTTTTATGGGAAAACACATGATTAAAAAAAATTGTTAACAAAAACCCTATTTAATTACTCAAAAGTTTGTCAATCAAGTCCAATTAACGATTTTGTATAAAATTTGTCAACATCGCTGAAAAAAATTCCGTTATACCCTTCCCTCTACTCTACCCTTTACCTTCCAATAATTCTAGGTGATTCTTAGGGGAAGTGTTTGATTTTGTTCTCAAGGAGTATGGATTCGACCTCGAAACCATCCACGACCTTTGTGGATCGTAATGTTTTGTAAGCTTGCGAATCAGAAAATCAAACCTTGAATGGCAAAATTAGTGACAAAACTCAAATTTTTGAGCATCCAAATTCGAATCAGAAGGACCACCAATAGAAGTAAAATAATCAAAAATTTGCGTATCCCCCACAAACAATTGAGGGCCAAATCAATATACCCACTTGAGATCTCCCCAAGTTATCCCCAAATTGTCCCAATTTGCTCGATTTTCATTCATTTTTGAGTTTAAACCAAGAGAAACAGAGGTCCCTTGTTGTGAAACAGAGGCCGCTGTGGTGGATACTCTAATTGAAAAACTCAAGCACCACAAAGTTCTGGCGTTCTTATTCTTCTTTTGTTCTCTTTTATTTGTTTATCAAGAACTAATTACATAGTTGGACCATCATTAAAATACCCTAACATCAATGGAGGTATATTATAAAGTGACAAAAACCATAAAGATTTATTCTCTTATCTGATAAATCTGAAATAAAAAGCATGCATAAACCTAACAAAATAATTAACTAAATAAACCATGTAAGATCACTTGATCATCATTCACGGTACGTTACCAATTAGTAGATGGAACAGGTTCAAGAACACACACTCGTTCACTCATCTAACGCCAATAAACATGATCACACTCGCTCATCTTCGCGGCAACTTAAAGAACACCAATCCATTCCTTTTTTCTTTTTTTTTATTAGCAAAAAAAATCCATTCCTTTTTTGAATTACTCTCTCCGTTTCATAAAATCCTAAAAACGTTTACTTTTTTACGATCTCCAAAACACAGCTTTGAGCATAAATAACAACAGTTGTATGAATAGTATTATAATAATAAAAATAAGATTTTTTAAAGTACTTTTAAAAATGAATCTAACAAAAGTATTTTCATATTGTGAATATTTATATGTTTTTATAAATTAATGGTCAAAGTTTGTTAAGTTTGACCTTTAAAAATCAAACGTTTAGGATATTTTATAAGACGACGGGAGTAATATTTATTCAAATCATGATGGTACCATGGTCATCTACAATTTTCATAAAGCCTAATGATACAAATCTTCTGAGAACATGGTCTTACGGTATTCTTTTACTACAATTGATTTGTTATCCTATAAAAATACAGCTTTACATTTTTTTATTATTAAAAAAAATCCTTTTTACTACAAAGTACTCATTTCTACTATAAAATACTCCTAAGAAAGACATGTATCATCTGGCCCTGATCAAATAAAGTTGGGGATCAACAGCCTTACAAATTAAAGCTAGACCAAACCTAACTTAACTGGGTCAGACTTAAACCGAACCTAATGTATTCGGTTAGGTCCATGGTCTAACTTTTATAAAATTTCGGTTTAGGTCCGGTTCGGTCTTTATTCCGATTTGGATCTGATTAGACCTGGTTGGATCGAAAATCTTTTAATTATAAAAAATATATATAAAAAAGTGGCTTTGTGGGGTTTGATGGACCGAAAACTTTCGAAATTATGAAAAAAAATATAAAAAAAATGGTGTTGTGGGCTTTGTGAGCCGAAAATCTTTGAATTTTTTATTTTTTATTTTTTAATTCATTCTTGCATTTCTTAAACATATTAAGGCTTGTTTGGACTTTTATTGTGTTTTTTTGTGTGTTGTTTACTTGATATTATTTGGGCAATTTTTTTATGAGTAATATTAAAATTGTATTGGAGCTCAAAATAATTCAGGTCCATTCAGATTCGGTCCAGGTTTTTCAGATTCGGTTAGGTCCAAGACCTATTGTATTTAGGTTAGGTCCTCGGTCCACCAATTGATTAGATTCAGATTCGATCCAATTTAAATTCGATCTGGTTCGATTAGGTTCTGGACCTATATGCAGCCCTAACCGCCAATGCTCACTACAACAGATGAGAGCTATAGCGGCATTTATTTATCGCTATAGCGGCATTTATTTATCGCTATAGCGGCATTTATAAATGCCGTCATAGGCTATCGCGGCATTTAATTATGTTTCTTTTGTTGGGTCTATGCTGCTATAGGCCATTTTTTTTATTGCTTTGAATCCCATTATTCCCTTTCATATTTCATACTTATATCAGTTCGGCACAATTGTTTTTTCTTTTTTTATAAAATATTATAGGCATCTGATTCTTTTCTTTTGCTCCTTATCAATGTTATCATTCAACTTGCATAGCTAAGGGGAGTAATTTCATACTAAATTGCATTTTTATTCACAAAAGAACATCCTTAGATGAGTGCCTCAATCATATACAGGTATAAAACCAAAATACAGAATATCAAACTTTTGAGGCCATATTTGTATCCTAAAGGTTTGCCTTTACAATTACAGATAATAGGCAAACATTCTCTATGAAAGCGGGTTTTTTGGTTTTGTCAAAGTTAACAAATACCACCGATATCCCATATTTCTCTTGTTGAGATGATCATACTTATCCAAGCCCATCCACCTTCATCACACTCGTCTTCGTGCCAATTTTGAGAACATGAACAGGGTTAGACGAGACGAGACGAGATTGATAGGGCTAAAGATGAAAACCACGTTACAAGTACATGAGTAACCTATGTAGAGCCACTTTCGTATTTCTTGGTAAGATATGATGAGACTCCTTATTATACATCACAATAGTCATCTTCACGGCAACTAAGAGCGGCGAAGGACAGTAAACTCCTCAAAGCCGCCGCTTTTGGCAATTATGTCGCTAACCAAGAATTGAGTAGCACCGATGAACTTGTTCTTGGTGGAGGTGTTACTGCCCATGGTATAGATTTCAACGTTAATAATGTTATCTTTGTGGAAATGAAGATCCTCCCACTTTGGGTTAGGGCCTCCCATGGTTGCGGTACAAACTTTGTTGCTTGGATAGACCCAAGCAACCGCGTAGGTTATTTGGAGACGGTGGCGAGGAACTAGGCCGAACAAGGTCGGGGATTTTAGAGCTTCTGCTGAGATATCGATTTGTATGTGATGGCTACGGTTAATCTTCATGATTGTCATTGTTAATGACAATTATGCTGATGGAAAATTTTATATAATATGTATAGTTAGTGTAGGTGTTATGTTGATCGATGAAGTTTGGAAAGGTAGCAAGGGGTGATATCTCGTTTATGTTGTTGAGGATTAGGCATATTTATAGAGGAAATTTAATTTGACTATTTGAGTTTGATTAGGTTATTTGGATTGCATTTTCTTTTAGGGGAAAGTATAGACCAAGCGATTAGCTAAACCGACTGTAGTGTTATGTCAAGAAAATTGTTTCAAGTGGTATTTTTATACGATGTCGGTAGGTCCGTTGTCAGGAAGGGGTACGTGTCACCTGCATGATAAGTCAAACTACCCTCGTGGGTGGGTGAGGAATCCCCCTTCAAAGTTGTTTAAGTCAGATGTTTGAAAAGAGTAAAGTGAGTAATGAATGAAGTTATTTACCTTTAATGATCCTCCTAGTATTTATAGCAAAGTGTCCTTAGGGTGTTGGTGGTTTTTGGCTTGGGCTTCGGCCATAGAATTGGCTTTACCCCATATGGGCCACGTGGGTTGCATGAATTGGGGTTTTTACTAACTGGGTCTTGTCCCTATGGGCCCAGGTGGGTTGTACTTACAAGCCTCCAACTAGATGGGGGTTGCTATACGTAAATCGCAAATTACTAAACGTAAATCCCCACTTCCCACAATACCCCTAAGTAATTTTCAGCCCTTTCTCTCTCTTCCTTCCTTTTCTCTCAACCAATTTTCACTCTCTCTCCCCCTGCATTTTCTCTCTCCCTAACCCATCCCGTCTGACCGGAGACACGGTGGCTAGGGGTGGCAGTTGGTGGTGGGCGTAGATCGGGAGTGGTCGACAAAGGCGTTTGGACGGGTGGCAGTAGGTTGTGGGCGGCTGGGTGACAAGGTGTTTGATAGTGCGAATGACGGTGGGAACAACCGACGGTGGGTGGCGACTTGGCTGACGGCGGCAGCGTGGCTGACGGTTGGGCGGCGCCGGTTGGCGATGGGGGATGAACGGTCGAGGTGGCTGTCAGGGGAGGGGGCTGGGCTGGTCGTCGTGGTCGACATTGGGGTGGTTTGCTGGTTTTGGGGTTTGGGCGGTTTTTTTTTTTTTTTTTTTTTCTTCTAAACTTTTGTTTTTATTTTTTAATATGTTTATTTGTTAATGAATTTATTCTTAATTATAATAACTAAATGGAATACAATTTCTTTTGTTTTTTGTTCAATGCTAAAGATCAGTTTATTCACTCTTAAAACTTATAAAGGGTTCTTAGTTAATTAAATGAATAAATATTATGTTAATAATTTGTTTGGTTTATAATTAAATTTAAAGTATGTGATAGCCTAAAAAAAATCAAAATTGTGATGTACTACTATAATATAAATACTTGTAAAACAATGCTAAAATGTATTCCGTATGAAATAAAAAATGTAAGCTAAACAAACAAAAATCAAGAAAAAAAAAATCATAACTCACTGTCGCAGGAATCGCGATTGCACTTAGCACGTGCAACAAGCCCTTTAAACCCCTAGGTTGTCCCTAGTGGACGAGTAAGGTCTCGTGAGGGTTTACAGAAGATATACCCACAAAATCTAAAACATGAAAGTAAACGCCGATCATTCGAGCTCAATAAGTTCAGCAGGAGGCTTAGGAGGCTTAGGTGGCTGGAACTCAATCCATCGTTTTAACCTGTCGGAATATTTATGTTGCCAACCAACAACGCTAGCATCAGAATAATAAAACCATTGACTGTTAATTTCTGGCATCGGAGAATCTTCGGTCATGTATACCTGCGAAAAGACCAATAATATCAATAAAATCATATATTTTATGTCACGTAAATTAACAATATAAATATTAACTTAAATTATAATTAAGTAAATACCGCTATAAAGTGATTTGTAAAATAAGCAATTGTGATCACTCTAGTCGGCCCTTGCACGTTGTCGGGCACTACATCGGGAAAAATGTCACGCTCCCATTTTCTGATAAACTTATAAGTACGACATTATAAGTAGTGGCAATCACCCATCCAATATCTGGTAAGGACATCCATTTTTCTTGAGGTGCAGATCCTTCAAAATGTTTAAGTGAATTCACAAGCTCTATTGCTCGTTCTTCAGTTCCAAATATGCCTACATAAAACTGATACCGCTTTTCCAACTCATCAACCAACTCCTTTCTTACTTTCTTCCAATCCTCATCATCTAAGTGAATCAAATATGCGATGGCTCTAAACCCGCAGTTTCCATCTCCATCAACATCTTTCCAATCATGAATAAAAGGAATAATAAATGGTGGGAGTTTAGAGACATAATGATTAGGAAGGGGCATACGTGGTCGTAAAGATGGGTGAAAAGATGGAAAGATTGGTGGCCTCTTAGCACTTGGTGATGCGGAAACTGACCTCCGAGTACTTGGTGATGCCGAAGTCGATCTTCCACGACCACGTGACGATCCTTGTACTCTGTACTTTTTCTTACTGTGCTCATATGCTGATAAATCTCTTGATACCGAGGTTTTTCTGGGGCGACCTTTTGTTTTTTTTACTTGTGGTTCATCAATATTTTTCAATTCAGGGTTGAGAATTTTCTCTCGTGACTCTGTACACGTTCTCCTTACATCACGAGGTTGTTGCCACACCTTGTCAACTAATAACTGCAACAAGTTATTTTCCTCTTCCTCTGAATCACCCTCGATGCATTGGTCAGCTTCTATGTCTAGAATTTTCCAAAATTGATGAACATCTTCCAACTGAACACATTTTTCATGTCTCATGAGTGAATTTAATTCATGTGCACATGGGAGGCCGTGTGTTTTTCTCAAATATCAACCACATGCTAAACTATCTTGACATTCATGATCAGGTCGTTTGAACTCCTTGTCTAGCAAACGTATAGCTTGGTGTGTGACACGGCCGTTCAACCTTCGAAACACAGGTAAAACTGTAACATGAAGAGCAACTAATTGTGACCTCTCCAATTCTTTTTTTATTTCTTGAATCTGCAAATTCAACATGGAATCAATTTTCGGCCACAACGTATCAAAACCTCCTATAGATGTTTCAATGTAGTGCTTCAACGCTGAATGAGCACTCTTTGCCCTGTTGTTCGTAATTAGAAAATGTCATAATAAATATCTTAAAAATTATAGCCCTTATTTTCATGCATTATCAAATTGAAATAATGAAATGTATATAAATCTCACATAACTAAAATAAAAATAAAAAAAAAAATCCACAAACCTGTTGGTTGTTACCGTTCCGAAATGCAATATCTTGTTAGTCCATGCACTTACAAATTTTTTCTTGTATGGTCCAATCCAAATTCTATGCAAATATTCCCATAGACCTTTCACCCACCCATAAGACTCTCTCATCCTTTCCACATTTTTTTCATATTCTTCCTCAGTTGCAGATTCCACCACCTTTGTCCATGTGCCCTTTGAAAATTGCTCGCCAATAGCTGCATTTTTTATTAATTTAGTACAATGATCTTGCACATCTTTCGAAATATGATGTCTACACAAAAGGTGATGCACCTTTGGAAAAATTTTGCCAATCGCATTCATTGCTGCCAATTCTCTATCTGTAATTATTAGTTCAGGGGACACATTCGAACCCAATAGATGCTTCACATTCTCAATTGCCCAGGCATAGCTCTCCTCTCTCTCATTGTTCATGAATGCGTAAGCAACTGAAAAGTTACGCCCGGTTGGAGTAATCCCAATAACTTCTAAGAGAGGCATCTTGTATCGATTTGTTTTGTAGGTACTATCCATAACCAATACGTATGGGAATTTGTGTAGAATGTCGATACAAGTAGGATGAGCAAACAATATATCACTTAGAACATTTTTTCCTGGTTCCGTTCTGTGCCACTGGCGATAACCATGATCAAATATAAGTTTCATTAGTTGTTGAATCACCGTGCGTCCCTCCATTGCATTGTTCTTCAACGTATTTCTGTAATTGTAGATATGCTTCGATGTGACCAATTTCTTACCCAAATTATTTTTGAGAAAAGTCAATATCTTTTGTGGCTTAACATCACTCTTAGTCAATGTTGCAGTGATTTCTTTCTCAACTTTACCCAATTTGCCAACTCCTGTATGTCCAAGTTTAGATTTTTCAAGTTTATGATTGTGATACCCATTGTGAACTATCAACGTCCAGAAGCCATCACTTTGTTCAATACCTTTCAATTGAAAAGGACACCCACATTTTTTCGTTCCAGTAGATCTGCTAGATTCCATATCAACTGATTTATTTTTAGGAGGTCTATATCTTCCATGTCGTTCACACCCAAGCGACACCCTCCCAGCCTTGGAACCAATAATGTACAGAAATATGTTGTGCTTCTCTCCTATTTGTTTTGTTGTAGCCTCTAACTCTGGTCGATCCTTGAACTTTTGTTGAGTTACAAAGTGATGACCGTAATCTGTTAGAGTTTCTGGGAATTTTTCTAAAACTTCATCCTGTAATATAGTACATAAATTCCAAATAAGAACAAATTCTGAAAAACTAATACAATTAAGTAATAAATAATTATATTTAGTTTTAAAAAAAATTAAAATCATCAAAAATATTAGGTAATTATTTTTTCAATTATTGAAATTCACTATTTCACAAAAGAAACCAAAAAATGTAAAAAAAACAAAAAAAAAAAAAAAAAAAAACCCAAAACCCTTTCCCCAACCCGACCACCCCCGAGCCCCGACCCCCACAGCCCCCTCCCCCTCAGCCCGACCACCCTCAGCGCCGCCCACAGCCCCTCCCCCTTAAGGCGCCGCCCACAGCCCCCTCCCCCTCAGCGCCGCCCACAACCCCGTCCCCCTCAGCTCGCGCACGGCCTCAAAACCCTTTCCTCAACCCGCCCAAGCCCAACGCCTCAGCCCTGCCCACCGCCCCAACCCCTCACGTCCCACCCCCGCGTCACCCAGAACCGCCACTGCGACCCCGACCCCCCGTCAGTCCGGCATCTCTTCTTGTCCAACCTCCGCCCCCGGTAACCGCTATGAAAACCACCCATAAACCCTCAAAACCACCCCGGTAACCCCCCGTCAGCCACGGTACTTGAAAACAAAAAAAAAAATCGAATTGTTTTACTTACATGAATATCATCGTTAATACCATCAAAAATTTGATCTTGAGCAAAGAAATCATCCATGTTGATAGTAGTTTAGAATTTTTTTCAATGTATGGAAGGAGTATAATAAGGGGGATTGAGAGCAAAAAAAATAGGAAGGAGGAAGGTTCTCTGAAAATAAAAAGGGTACTTTCGGAAAGATTGTGTAAAAGATATTTGCGTTCAGTAATTTAGAATTTACGTTAAGCAATTCCGGAAATTAAAATATGAGTAGTGATCTTATCTAACTTATTGGATTTTTCAGCATTCATTTTACGTCGTAACCAATTACGCTTATGCCGCAAAATCAAAAATTTCGTGTTTGATTTTGAGTCGTTACATACTATACATGTATAGCCAATTACTCTTTCGGCTAAAATCTCTATTTTATAAAGCCAGAGGGAGGTTTTGGGACTCCAAATTTCGTTTGGACCAAAAAACCCTTCAACTCACCAACAATAGTAAGGCTACAATAGACAATTGCATGCTATAAAAAAAAACAAAAAAACAAATAGACGATTGTAGAGTACAAAGCTTACAACTGCCCTAAGCCCCCACGCATTTTAAAAAAGAAAAAAAAAGCAAGAAACCTAACAAATTTATTTCCATTCCACGCTTCTTCAATTCTCCTTTCACCCACGATCTCCGACTTCTGTCTTCATTCTCTCTCCTCCCCTTCTATTTCTCTCTGTAAACGATTACGGTTGCTTTACTCACCAGTTTCTCACTTGGGTTTTGCTAATCAGTTAATCTTCTTCCCTCCAGCTAATTCACGTTCTTTCTCTTTGCTCATCCTTCTTATCTGCGAAACTCAAATTTTATTTTCTGTTGATATTGTTGTTCTGCTTTAATTTTGCGTCTGATTTGTATCTGTTGGTTTGCTGCTCGATTCTAATTTATATATCTGATTCGTTTTTCTTTTGCGAATTTCGGTCTGATTTCCGTTCTTTGGTTTTACTCATGATTTACTTCAGTGACTACTTTGAAGTTTTTAACAAATTCTTAGTTGATTCCTTAATTTTATTCTTCTCTAATTTTGGTTTCGCAGATAAGAACTATTTTGGTCCTGGGATGTGGCTATGGTGCTCTCATGACATGTCTGTCACAGATTCATCAACCTCTGGCAGAATAACAAGTTGCTTTTTGATTCTAAGGTTTGTCACTTAGATTTCACTTAATAAATTTTCCGTTAATGTTGTAAATTTAAGCTCTTATGGGGTTTTCTGTTGGAAGGGCTGCTCAAATTCATGGGTTTTGGGAAATTCGACTGTTCAGAATGTAATTTGATGTTTTATAATCTTTTGTTGAAGAAAATTTTTGGTCTTCTGATGTGTTACAACTGCGCAATCTAATCATGGATATAATCATGTGTTGAATTTTAGTTCATAAGGTTCAAATAATTTCATGATACTTTTGCAATTGAATCTCTTGATGATCTATATCACTTCATTTCATGATCCTTACACTGTTATATTACGTCAGTCAGTATATAAGTGTGATCATTGATCAGGTCAGTCATATGACATCATTCGTGAAAGCTGGATTGTTCATGACCATGTCAAAGCTATATTAGCGGGATCAGGTTTTCGAATAAAATTGTTCGCGTTCAAAACTTTAGTCTTATACACTTTCCATAAAGCCAAAACTATTGCTTGAATAATTGATTAATTTTACCTATACGTTTTTTTTATAGTCATACACTCATATTAGTTATCTTCACTGTCATTAAGACTTACAATTTCTTACTATTCAACAAAAATTCATGCTATATCAATTTTTCATTTTAATTTTACACTTCACCTTCACTTGCTTATATGCTCCCTCCCCTTTTTTGTGTGTTTTTGGTTGGTGTGTACTGTATAGATACAGAGAGAAAGTTGAGAGGACAAAAGCCTACA
This sequence comes from Tetragonia tetragonoides, assembly GCA_038025085.1. NCBI lineage: Eukaryota > Viridiplantae > Streptophyta > Magnoliopsida > Caryophyllales > Aizoaceae > Tetragonia > Tetragonia tetragonoides. The sequence continues at coordinate 13,395,743 of CM076140.1, read as the reverse complement.
ACTAATTTGATAGGGTTAATTGCTTAGATAATCAGAGCATGATGAGACTTTCACCATCCACCTGTTAGTTAAGACTAATTTGTTGCTTAGACGCTATTCTTTTGTTAAGGATTTTCTGCAAGACTTAAGTTTTCACTTGCCCACTATTTCCTTCTCTTTTTCACTTATCTTCACGTTGATTTCTATTTTTCACTCAAATTTCTCATACTCACATTCTCGCTTTCTGACCCACACACTCTCTCTCTCTCACCTAAGAGCTTCATGTTCCTGTAATTTTGCCAAATTGCACCAGCTGGCAACACTTAAAGTATTTCGTCTGTTACTGACCTCTAAGCTGTAATCATATAATATGCAGAACACCGAATTGGATTGAAGCTCCGTCAATGACCTCAATCAGCTCTATTACCAGATATGTTTCTTCTCATTCGTCCTCATCTCCTTCAGTTTAGTGTGTTATCTGAGTAGTTAGACTGCATTTACTCTAAATTTGCTTGGTCTTCACTCTTTGGTATTTGGGATTTTGATTTAACTTGCCCTTTTTAACATGTCCCTTTAATTGCACTTTCTATGCTTTCAATTGGGATATTAGAATACTTATACACCTCTGTCTTCTTTAGGAACCCATACGCCTGTGCTCTAAAAATTTGCCTCATCTGAATCTTATTATTGAAAATTTTAATCAATTTTTTTTGTGCATTTAGGTATTCAAAAGAAAATTACTTGCAATCCATATTAACTTATCCTGCATCTAATACTTGACACTACCAGGTTTTTACTTGAGTAGCTTAAACTTGATAAATAGTCTACGTACCGCGAAAAAAAAAAGAAAATAGAGTTTTGTTAATTGTTCAGCATCAATTATAAGTTCACTCATGCCTTTCAGCATTTGGTGTTTGGATCATTCACATGAATTATTGAGCGTGGTGATTATGGTGCTTGGTGGTCCTGTACGGATAGGTTAAAGGTTTAGATGATAGTGAATTAGTGATTTTCATGTATGTAGAGATTGGATATTCCTTATTATCTCAAGGGCTAGCCTTTATTAGTTAACTTTTTTCCTTTTTTTTAAAATCATGTTTCCAAGTGCAACCATTGCTCATTTGCTTTATTTTTGCTCTTTGAACACTTAATTTGGTAAAAACCATATCAAGCGAGGGGTGAAAATGCCCCATTTTGTGGATAAATGTCTTCTTTGTAAAATAAATATTGAGATCTTGAGGCTTTGTGCCATTTCGATTAGGTAAGAAAGCAGGATGTGTTTTAAATTTTAATACTTGATCGCAGTTTAAGATTCTTCTTCTTTTCACGATTCTCTTTCACTCTGTTACTATATGTATATGCATATGTGTATAATGACAATAATGTTGGTAATTGATTGTATATATGATATGCGTATACCATCTACCCCCTCACAATCATGTTAACCAAGCAAGAAATGAACATCCTTGGCCTAATAAGATGATCTTAAATGTACATTTTCTTTTTTGCAGTTGTTGTGAGATTTACACTTTGGAGTCACTTTGCTTCTGTAAGTATTTGTATGGTCACCAAAAAAAAAAAGTTTCTGTAGGCATCTTTTGTTTCATTCAAACTTTGTACATATTGGCTCTACTAGGCACAAAATATTTATCATTATTATTTTTCCTTCTCACTAATATGACAAGCCTTTCCCAGTTCTGATTTCATTTATTATCAACATGTGTAGGTTATGTGGATTGAGGTTGGTTGTCGAAGGATTCAACTCTTTTTCATTATTTATCCCTTCCTGCAAATCTAAGGACAAAGTCCTGTTTTGGTATTTTGTAAAGATGTTTGAAGTTTACTAACTTTTCCTGTAATTGATGTAGAGTTCCATTTTCTTTGTTCTATGCTATTTCTTTTTGGAATGGAAAGGATTTCCTCTTCTTTGTATGTAGCAATCGAGTGACATTTTTCAGCTTTTAATATGGTTACTTTCATTGTTTGTTCTCTTCTTTCAGACTTCTCTTAATGAAATATGTCTACAACTAGAGGAAAGGGGGGGGGGGGGGGAAATGACAGATGGGGGAAATGGGAGGGGAAATGACAGATGGGGGAAATTAGAAGACGAGGAAAAAGCACCTTCAATATTTTCACTATAATGGATCTGAGCCATTTGTGACTACTTAGTGGAAGGTTAAGATCAAATAAGCAGTCATGCCACTATAATAGTATAATCACCACTATAATAGTATAATCGCCATAAAAACATTAATTTGTTAATACGCCATAGATTATTAGCTCTCATGTTCCTCTATACAAGTCATAAAGGCTATCACCTTGCCTTTTCAATCTACATATTGATTACTTTTTATTTCTCCAGTTCCAGCAAAATGAAAAATTTTAATCGAGATAATTTTTAAAGAAAAAAATATGTATTGTAGCTTATGGTTACTGATTTGATAGTATTCCCTAATTATATATGCATCCATCAAATGATAAACAATTATTTGCACCTATAAAATTAGTCTTTTTTTTTTTCCTACTTTTCAAAGTTAAAAAAAGCACGCATTTGCGTGCAAGTCAAAGCTAGTTTTATTAATGGGAAGGTTAGTCTCCATTCGGAGTGGTTCCAAGTTATGAGTTTTTAGTTTTCAAAGTGGATTTCAAAACAAAAAACACGTTCGGCAAAATAATGGAGTTGAATTGTGAGTTTTTGATGAATTTAAAAACTCAACACCTGATTTTAAAATTAAAACTCCAAAAATAGATTTTGTAAATTGTGTTTTTTTTGTAACAAAATAATTTCTCTCTCCAGCTCATATTCTCTCTCCTTCCATCTCTCTCCAGTCTCCCGTGGAACTCTCTCCCCCCAAGTAAAAATCTTTCTCTCTCCTCTCCCTCTCTTTCCTCCCAACTCATACTCCCTATGTAGGCTATGTTCCTCTTTAAATTAAATTTCCTATTTGCTATTTTACGGTCTCCAATATGGTACTAATTTAACCACTAATATCTCTAAAAATTTGCAAGTAAAATTTATTTGTAAAAATTTGATATTTTGAAAATACATTTCAAAAGGAATCCAATGCGTATATATAGTTTCAGATCATAACTTTTAGAGAACTTTTTACATATTTAAAGTCAAAGTTTACAAAGTTTGACCTCAAAAAAATAAATAGAAAATTTAAAGGGGAACGAAGGGAGTAGTTCATTAGTTTAGCTTTATTCAAAAATCATAATTATCAATTTTTACTTGAGAGAATATGTGCTAGATTTATACATGTCAATTTTTCTATGCAATGAAACCACTCACATTTTCACCACCAAAAAAAAAATAAATAAATTATACAGTCTATTTGCGACCCAAGTTTCAAATAGACATCCCACAACGAGCTTCTATGAGTTACCTAGCCCAAAACCCCCATAAGCAATTGAAGTGTTGGAATTGCAGACTTATTGTTGAGTTACCCATGAGCTTCTATGAGTCACCTTGAGGCGGCCTCATAATACAAAACTTATTGTTGTGATTGTATGTCTCAACTAATCTAATTAAAAATTATTCTATGGGATTCAAATCATAATATACAAAAATATCTAATAAAGTTTGTTTTAATTTACGAAAACCATTCCTTTAATTTATTATTGAATATATATCTTTTGTTCTTCTTCTGAAATACATACATCCACGTACGAGTACTTTTTAGATCGAAATTAAATCATGATCATGACTGATGATCATCCGGTGAATATTTTGCCTTACAAATTATAGCAAAACATCTTTTCCATGGGCTTGGTGTCTTCAATTCATCAAAACCTAAGTACTCCGTAGTTAGTAGGCAGCCTTAAATTCTTATGAAAATCGATCGATCTGATTCTTGGAAAAGACTTGTTATAATTACTAGATTTCGTGCCCGTGCGATGCACGGGTTCTTGTTTATCATCTTTAGTTATTAGAATAAATATAATATTTTTTTAATCAAATCAATATACAATATAAAGTTTAATAATAAGAGTAGCAACGAACAATAACAATCTTTTTATCAACAAAACAAAAACACATTTAACAAAGAAATTACAATATTAGTGAATGTGTAATATATTTTTTTTAGGATAATAAATATAATATTATGTTACTTAATTTTTATTAAAATAAAATAAAACTATTTTTAATTTCTTTTTAATCATCATGCATTTATGACTATTTATTACCTATTCAATGCTTGGTGAGAACTCAATCTGTGTGATGCACGGGTTCTTGTTTATCATGCACACTCTGTTATTAATAGAAATATGATAAAATGTTTTAATCATATCAATATATAGAGTTGAATAATAGGAGTAGCAAAGAACAATAATAATCTTTTTATCAGAAAAAAAAAACATATTTAGCAAAGAAATTACGTTTTTTTAGTGAATTTATAAAAAAAAATTAGAATAATAAATATAATACTTATGTTACTTATTTCTTATTAAAATAAAATAAAACTATTTTTAGTTTCTTTTTAATCACCCCTGCATTTATGGCTATTTATTACTTATTCAATGCTTGGTGAGAACTCAATTATATATATATATATATATATATATATATATATATATATATATATATATATATATATATATATATATATATATATATATATATATATATATATATATATATATATATATAGCCGTTGTTATTGCCAGGTCAGAAAATACTAATGTCAGGCTAACAATTCCGTGAGTTGACCAATTTACCCTTTATGTTAATGAGGCAAAACACAGGTTCTCTCTCCACTATCTTTAATCGCCTTATTTGCAAATAAAATTATGGAAAACACCCATATTCTCTCCTTCATAATATTGCCTTGTCTACACTTGCTATTTATTACAAATTGAGTATCTAAGAATTGAATCATAATGATAGCCATATTTTAATAAAAAAAGATCTCATGCTAAGTGAAATATGCCAGTATTCTCACGTATTCTACCTGACATATAATTGTTCGGCAAACTGGACAATTTAATAAAAGCAGCTAAGGCAATACTCAATCATAACTATCATCATAAAGTAATAATGGTGATATGATAATGTATGATCAGCACCTTGTGTAATACGCACATGTTCTTTCAAGCAGCAACACTCCAACTTGATGCCATATTTGATGTCAACTCTCTACCAGTATTAGTACCCGTCAATTAATCACAATAATCCTATCATGAGCATATATGGGAAAATAATGTATGGGAAGATTGCAGAAAAGATCTTCCAAATTATGTTGCTAAATTGTAAGATTCTAGTAGTCATAATGTTTTTCCATAATTTTATTTGTATATATGGCAATTAAAGATAGTGAAGAGAGAACATGTGTTTTGCCTTATTAATATAAAGGGTAAATTGGTCAACTCACGTAATTATTGGCCTGGCATTAGTATTTTCCGACCTGGCAATAACATATATATATATATATATATATATATATATATATATATATATATATATATATATATATATATATATATATATATATATATATATATGATTTTTTTACAATGCAAATGTTTTTTACATGTTTTATATTAGCGCACACTACAACAATTAGTCACTTGGGCCACGAATTTCACCATGGGAGGTCAGATTTTGTGGCCAACTCGGGCTTTTTGAAATTGCCACTAAAAATTATTTCATGGCCATTTCCAAGAAAATTTCCATGGGCAAAATAATTTTATGCTTGTTTTTCCACGCGAAAAACAAAATTGTGGTCATCTTTGAAAATCGCTACAAGTGGAATAATTTCGTGGCTAAATTGCCACAGAATTATACTTGTGTGGCCAAATTGATTGCCACCACATATTGTTTTTCCATGGCCATTTACAAATTTTGCCACGGAATTGACTAGTTTGCCACGAGAAATTTTGTGGATGTCGATTTTTTTCTATGTTATAACATTCTAAATATAATAATGTCCATACTTTAATCATATAAGAAGTTTAGCATAGATGGTTTGAGTCACTTATAAACTCCGAGAGGTCTCAAGTTCAAGACTCACTATTGACCATTCTAAGGTTTTTCTTATTTTTTTTTCATGTTTACTTAGCCACTAGTGTAGTTGTAGGCCTTGTAGCTATTAAATTAACCCGCCACAAAAATTCTCGTATCTAATTGGAATGTTTCCACGAGTCCTTTAGTGACAAGTTGTTAATGTGTCACTGACAAAACTGTGGCTAGATTTCTCGTTATAGCCACAAGAGTGCTTTAACCATGGCTAAATAGATTGCCACAACCTTATAGGCCACGACAGGTCATGAGAAAAATTCACGTGGCTAAGTGCTTTTGCCACAAAAATTTCATATGATAGCCACAATTATCATAGTGGCGCAAGTGACCATTTGTTGTAGTGGCAATTTGGTGAAAACCATCTGAAAAGTTTCAATTTTTGTCCATTACCCCCTGAATTGTTGTTATTTGTTCAGTACCAGCTTAAAAGTTTAATCCGCCTTGAGAGTCACCCCTTAAGTCATTTCTGGGCAAAATATCTTACTTTTCTTTCCGTTTTGCCCTCACGTGTGCTTCACATGACCACTTAAATGAGACCCCCCTTATTTAGATTAAAAAAAATAAATAAATAAACCCCCTAACCTCTCCCCCCCTCCTCTCTTCTCTTTCTCTCTCTAAATCTGCCATGGAAATCGACCTTCCATTACAAAAATCAACAATTCTCTCTTCTCTCATCAACCTCACTTTTTCTTCTCACAACAACACCGACGTCTCCTCTTCGGCTCTTTCTCTCTCCTCCCTCCTTCCCCTCTCTCCCACGACTCCCCCAATTTGGATCTATGGGGAAAAGGTTGTCACTCTTGTTAAAGAGAGAGGAATGATAGATGGTACTAAAGAAAATTTAAGTGGGATTGAAAAATTAGTTTGTTAATAATTAATTAATTAAAGGGTCAAATCAGTGTTTAATTTGATCAAATAGGGGGGGTTCACACATGAGGGAAAAATGGGAAGAGAAATATGAAATTTAAACCGATAATCACTTAAGGGGTGACTCTCAAGGCGGAATAAACTTTTAAGGTGGTACTGAATAAATAACAACAATTCAAAGAGTACTGAACAAAAAGTGGAACTTTTCAGATGGTTTTCACCAAATTGACAAACTAATAGTCAAACTTAAACGTTGATAAAAAAAAAAAGTCCAAAAATGTAATGATTTTCATAGTATGTTGATCAGACATTGTGAACTTTTGATAATATATAAAATTTTTTTATAAAACAGATTAGTGACAGTTAGATTTGATGTAGGCTAAATTAATCATTGAAACCATAAAGAAATAGTCATCACTTTACAAATAAAACTTTTATTATATCAGTACACCAATCAACAAAAGAATAATCTAAAAACTCTACTACAATGAATAATGACGATAAACACTTGATCATCTAAGTTGAAAGCCATTGTACATACTAGATTTGTTGATGATAGGGCTAAACTAGAAAATTTTCTCCCAAGTTTAGGAAAAACCCACGAAGTAGAGACACCACCAATTATCTTCGTACCAACAGTGAGAACACCATGCTGGGAGGTGGTCCGTGACGACGAACCGCGGCGAATGATCGGAATGGATGGGAAGGTAGAATACACTCCGGGGGAGCTTCCAGCAACAATAACGTCCCCGACCTTGGAATTCCGCTTCACCGATAAGCCGGTTCTTGCTGCTGAAGACGCCACCGCCCACGGCGTAGATTTCAACGTGGACAGAGTCGTCTTTGTGGCCAGTGCCGGCTCTTAGCATGTGCATGTGGAGCACTTGTACAGAGCCTCAAGTTTTTTGGGGTCCTAAATTTTAAAGTGGGTCTGACCTAAAACACTTGAATTTGAAATTTTTGAATCTAAGTCGTCTTTTTCTTTAGGTTATAGGAATTACAAATTTAGTTTTTGATCATATTGTATTACTTATTCCATTTTTCAATTGGTTTATGTGATGTGATATTTTCTGGTTGTCAAGTAACTTCGAATGATTTCTTTTTTGATGAAAAAAAAGAAGATGAAAGTGTCTGCTCTAAAGTTTTAGGGCCTAATTTTAAATTTTCGCACAGAGCCCCATAAAAGTTGGAGACGGCCCTGTTTGTGGCCAAGAAGAGGGACGTGGTCCCATTGAGGGTTAGGGCCTCCGAGCAGGTCGGTTGGGGTCGTGACTTTGTCGCCGTCGGGACGATCGATCCATGCTACGGCGTAGGTTTGCAAGGGGCGCTGGGAAAACTGACTGAAGATGCTTGGGTGTTTTAGGGCTTCGGCTGAAACTATGTGGATTTCTATCATACTGGCCATTGTTGAAACGATGATGAGAAATTCTAGTAGTGTTGGGAGACGATGCATGATTTAATTAGAGTGGATGAAATACATATTTATTTGAGTCAAATTTTAATATCTTGTCTCTATTAAAAACCACTTGGATAATTTTTTAGAAAATAATTAAGACCGTTGTTATTGCCAGACCAAAAAATACTATTGTCAGGTCATTAATATAATTGGTTGACAATCTAGTCCTTCCTTGTAAAAAAGGCAACATAAATTGTTCTCTATTTTCGAATACTGATTTGTGTACACTTGCCTTCTTTGCAATATTGAGTATCTGAGCATTTTAATCAAAATGATACTCATATAAGAATCTTGTTCAAAAATAAAATTACCTTTTTATTCATAGAAAATATCCAAAAAATTAAGTGTTCATATACATCTGATCAGTTGATCAAACAAGATATCCCATAAATAACAGTTGATCGGCAACCGTAGTTCGTGAACCAACTACTTTACGAAAGTTTCTAAAAGTTCCATCAAGATCATCACTCTGATACAATACTGAGTGAGCAGCCATCTCAATGATCTCATAAGTTTCGGAGTAGTAGTAGTTAACTTGCCAAACTGCGAAATTCTACTTTTCCTAGGTAATTTATGTCTTCCTTGTAATGAAGGATTTTTCTTCCACTTTGATGCACCATTGAATGGGTACGATAATGTTACTTGTAAACTTTTCATTTTCGTCAATGATACGTAAAATAATTCTGAGCTAGGTTTTTTTTTTTTCTAAGAGGAAAATAGGTGATTAAAATTAACATGTGTGAAGAATTTTAATTTGTAGTGTACTCCACACCACATAGTTTATTACGTTTATTCAGCAATTGCTCAAAAATAAGAGCATAGGAAAATGGCATTGGAACGATTAAGGAAAAAAATAATTTGGTTATCAAGAATGTCAATTTACTAAATTGTTGGAGTTGAAGGATCTCTAATTATTATGTCTTTTCATAAATTTGTTTGTAAATAAGGCAATTAAAAATAAAGGAGAGAGAACATGTAATTTACCTTATTAATGTGAAAGCTGTATTGTAAACACACATAATTAATGGCCTGGCATTAGTATATTCTGGCCTGACAATAACAGCGGCCATAATTAATACATTTAATAATTAGTTAGTCATTTAGTTAAAGCTTGATGCTTGAATTGCCTTATTTGCCTATAGCCCTATATATAGTGGATAACAACTATTTAGCGGTTGAAGCATTAGATTTGGAATTTGCAAACGTGATCCTTTATCTTTTTCCTTTTTTTTAAACAAAAATTCATCCTTCATCATACGTTCATGTGCTAGCAATGAATTGTTATAGTAATAAAATCTTGAAATTAAAATAAGGAAAACAAGAGTTGCATATGGCCGTATCAAATTATTGAGAGTTATTGATCACTCCGATCAAGAAATTTTGAGAAATATCTCAAGTTTTTGTATTATATTATCTTTTAGTCCAATTATCCTATGACCTATCCTTAATTTCTCGAAATTCATCCCACGGCATAGATTTCCACGTTGACAACGTCGACTTTATGGACACGGAGATGAAATTCATCCCACTTTGGGTTAGGGCCTCTTACGGTTGAGGTCTGGACTTTATTACGAGGATTATCGATGACCCATGCAACTGCATAAGTTTGGAGATGGAGGCCGGGAATTAGGCCAAAGAAAGTCGTGAGAAAGTCAAAAAAAGAACCCGTCGTAGAAAGTCTCATTTTTAATTAAAAAAAATATTGATTTGGTTTCAGTTGAACAGTATTATACATACATATACTCCATTTGAACCATCTTTGGCTGATCTTAAACCTTTGATACGCAACTTATACTGAATCAGATTCTCATAAATATTATATATAAAATAAAATAAAAAAGTAACTATACAAAATGAATATGGCTCGCCAAGAACGTTGCTTTTGAGGGCTAACAGCAGCGTATAGATAACTCAAATAGTTATTATAGAAAGCTAGCAGCATATATACATTTACTCTTACAAGTCCATGAACAGCAGCAGACCAACAAAGCAGGAGCATAGTTGTGACTATGATGTTTGTCAAGAAGCTGAATGTCAGAAAGACAATGTGTTCTGTGCACTCGTCTCCATCCTGACAAATTAGAGACAAAAAAAAGAAGAGAGGAAGTCAATTTCATAAGGCATCTATAGAGACTTGAGATATTAGGATAGCGAAAGAAGCAGATTAAAATTCACTTCCAATGAAAGATAAAATGAATACTCCAAGAAAGATGATATATATTCAGTGAAAACATTTTTTAGTTGCTAATTTGCTATGCTACTGTCAGCTATTCTGTTGTTGGGCTACTGCAGGGTATCTACATATGATTTGTCATTCAATTTAAAGTCTATTAGCAATTTAGCATTAACATATCATAGTAAAACATTGCGTATTCAGACCTGAATACAGCAAGGGAAAAACTTGAGGGAATTGCCAAGTATTTGTTACACAGTTCAGCTTAAGGGCTCTCTTCCTCAGCCATTCAGTTCCCAAATTACTAGCTTATTTTCCGTATCATCTAAGCTCAAAACACCAAAATCATGTTGAAACCATAGGAAAAAGAGAAGAAACCAACAAGTGCAGAGCAATGACATTCCCAAGTTTGATCTCAAATAAAACAAACAGATTAGAAAGTCACAAACGCAAAGTTTGAAAAACATGTGCAATATGCGGATATGCCTATCTTCCGAATAAAACTCTATGATATCTCACATAAATACAAAAATTGAGAGGCAATTATGAAACTTGAAACCAGATGGTACCTTATGCTAATGCACCATTCTAACCAGATGTTACCTTCGGAGAGCACACTAGCTGCCCAAGTAAAAAAAAAAAGCAACTAAAATACGCAATCAGACTTCAGAACTTAACCAAAAAACGCGAGTTCCCAAAACCAAAACTGCTAGTCCGAATACAATAAGTGTCCTATAGCATCAAACAGCTACATCAACCAATAATAGTATGCTGAAATAAAAAAGAACATTGATGCTACAAACCAGTGACAACAGCATCCACCAGCCAAGCAACAACCCAAAACTCCAAAACAGCAAAATTGCAGCATCATTGGGGGTAAAGCACGCAACATCAGCAGGGGTGGAAGCACGCAGCGCACAACAGTAGCAGACACAACCTCAGTGGCAGCACACAGCAGGCAACCAACACGCACCCGTGACAGAATGCAATAACAGCAACAACAACTTCTGAACAATTACAGAAGCATAACCCTAAAAACACCAAATTTGACCAAATGCAGAATCTCAAGATCAACTAGAAAGCCTAACTTTGGTTTAGCAAAACAGTTAAGAGACTATAACATACACAAAATGTTGCTGCCAGAGCCACAGAACCACAGTACAGCAGCTAGAACAGAACTGATCAAATCAAAATTTCTAAATTAGTTGGTGGGAGAATGAGTTGACTGCATGATATTGCTTGGCTAAGACACTGAAATACATACTTTAATAGTCAGCACCCAAGCACCTAGGATAGGAATTCAATGAAGACTACTCATCCAAGATACTAAGGATTAACCTGCCATTTCATAAAAAAGATCAAGTTGAATAGGTAGCAATATAGAGCGTCCGGCATTGTGTGCAAGGACATTAGAAATAGAAGGAGCGGAAATAGTCCAACTCAGATAAAACAATACAAAACCCATGACAAAAATCAATATCCAACGACATGAGTTCGCAATTTCAGACCAACATAGCTCAACAAACCAGATTTCTAATCCACAAAGAATTCTCACCAATCAGCAGATGAAGACCCAACAATCAAGTTTTCAGCAAACCAAATACCAGTGCTGCTCAAGTTTATGATAGAAACAACAAAAAGTTGCGCCTGATTACACAGGAAAAAAAAATAAAAAAATTCCAGTAACACAAATCCACGAAACTCAGCAACCCAACAAATTAGAGGAATCAAAAAACAATTTCAGAGCCAATCTCCATATTCAGAAAACCCACTACCTCACGATATCAAAGACATCATATATACTAAAGTAAAATGCTCATGGAAATAATTTCAAGTGTAATCAACCCACAAACAATTGATTTTAAAAGTTTGGACAAATTAGTAAACCCTAAATTCAAATTGATTACTATCCCACAATCAAAACCCTAAGATACATCGATTAATCACAAAAAAGGATGAGAGAGAAACAAAACCTTACAGAGATGAGTCGCCTGGGCCTGTTTGAACCTCCGGCGGTACGGTGCTTTGAGGAGGAGTGTTTGGTGGAGGGTCGACTTTCATGGTGGTGGGTTGACTTTTACAGTCGTGGGCGTTCTATACTACTAGCAGTTCGTATAATCATGAAATTAAGCGATTTTATGGTGGTGGGTTGTTTTTCAGAGAGAGGAGGGAGGTCGTGGAGCGCTTTGGGGCTGGAGGTGGAGATAGCTGGGCTTTGGGGTAGAGATGGAGAGAAAGAGAAAGAAAGAGAAAGAGAAAGAGGAGAGAGAATAATGAAGAGAGGGAAACAATATTTTGTTAGGCGCTTCTCCTTGCCCAGCCAGAATATGAAGCGTTTTGTTTTAATTTTTCTTTTTAGTTCCAACAAACTACTGCGGGTTCATGAGTGACCGTAGTAGTATCATATTTACTACTGCGGTTTTTCAAAATCCGTCGTAGAAACCTCTAACTTAATTACAAAGATGCCACCATACCATAATCTACTACGCTTTACATGTAACCGCCGTAGTTTATGCGTCGTAGTATACCGATTCTGTACTAGTGTATTAGCATACTCTGGGCTAAGTTTTGAGCTTTGTTAATTTAGTTTGTTTTTTCTTTATTATTTGGGTTTTAATTAATAATCACAAAAGCAAAAGAAAAAGAAAAAAAGCTTATGTCAAAGGGCGTTTCCCTAGTTTTTAATATATTTTACACATACTCTGCTGATCACTCACGATAAATACACCTATAGAATTCATTGTTTTATTTCAAATAAATAGTTTATGCTATTGCTACCTAGTAGCTAGATATTAACAAAAAGGTTATGATATCTCGTTGTAATTTACTAATAATCTTGGTATTACCACTATAAATTATCAAAATGACGTTCTGTCTGAATCAAAATAGGCAACTTGAATCTATCTTAGGTCAATTTATTTTTACCCTTTTTCTTATCATCAAATAGGGCAATTTGTTAAAAAGTGATATTGTTAATCATATGAGAGCATTACTTTCTCTCTCTAAATCCTCTTCTTTTCTCTCTTTCCGCCATTGTAAAAGCTCAACTCTGGGTGCGTTCTTTAGAGCTTCTCAGTTCAGTTCAGTTCAATTCAGTTCAGTTCAGGGATGGTCACACATAAGTACAGCTCGGTTCAATATTGTTCAATTTAGTTCAGGGGTGTTCAAATCAGTTCAGTTCAGTGGTGTTCAATTCAGTTGTTATTATTATTATGTTCCAGTTCAGTTCAGTGGTGTTCAATTAAGTTTAGTGGTGTTCGATTCAATTCTGTATAGTTTAGTGGTGCTCGGTTCAGTTCAGTTCTAGTAAGTTCAGCTTTAACAAACGCAGCCTCAGTAGTTCAACAATTAGTGACGATAGTTAGATTTGGTTTACGCTTAATTAATGTTGGAGATATATATGCCATGTTACTATTTAGTTTGTTACAAAGTTGTTATTAGATTTATACATAATCATTAGTTCATGTAATTAGATTAATTCATTCATTCATAATCAATAAAAAAGCTCCCCATTATTTAGCCCTTTCTCTCACTAGAATTTATCCCTAATTCATTGTTGATTTTAGCTTGGTTTGATCCTGATTTTCTACAATTGATCATTGAAACAATAAAGATTTAAATCTTTAATCACAGTACAAAACTTTGAATCAGCATACTCATATGTATATATATACTCGTACATCAGTACATACACCAACAAAAGAATAATCTAAAAACTCTACTACGATGATCATAACACTTGATCATCATCAAATTAAAGCCATCATACTTTTCACCAAAAAAAAATTAAAGCCATCATACTACGATGTCTAGGGCTAAACTAGAAAATTTTCTGCCAAGTTTAGGAAAAACCCACGAAGTAGAGACACCACCAATTATCTTCGTACCAACAGTGAGAACACCATGCTGGGAGGTGGTCCGTGACGACGAATGGCGGCGAATGATCGGAATTGATGGGAAGGTAGAATACACGCCGGGGATGCTTCCAACAACAACGTCCCCAACCTTAAACTCCGCTTCACCGATAAGCCGGTCCTTGTTGCTGAAGATAACACCACGTCCCACGGTGTAGATTTCCACGTGGACGGTGTCGTCTTTGTGGGTAAGAAGAGGAACATGGTCCCATTGAGGGTTAGGGCCTCCGAGCAGGTCGGTTGGGGTATGGACTTTGTCGTTCGGGTCGGTTTCGATCCATGCAATGGCGTAGGTTTGCAAGGGTCGGCGGGAAAGCTGGCTGAAGATGCTTGGGTGTTTTAGGGCTAAGGCTGAAACTATATGGACTTCGATCATGGTATTGTTAGCCATTATACGAACGACGACGATGATGGCAAATTTTTTGTTTTAAGAGTCGATGATGAATGGAGGTATATCTGGTTTTGTAGGGGGTAGATAATAAATGGATCGAGTATATATAGATTATTATAGAGAGATTAGAGGTTATTTCTTTTGGGGCAAGTTTAGTTCTACGTACACTCCTAGGCGGACTCTAATTCTTTAACATTATTATTAAGGAATGTTTAGTTTCCAGTAACTAATGAGGGATAGTAAACGGTACTTTCTCAAATTAGTTTTTTGAATGTCAAATTTTGAAACTTTGACTTTAAATATGTAAAAAAAACATAAAGATTTACACAAAAACTTATTTGAGACGGTTTTTTCGTAACTTTTAATGAAATGAGAGTCACTTTTTAGTGAAATAAGAGTCATTGCTACTTATAATAAGTGATCCCTACCTTTCTAAATAGTAACCTCATTTTTTTGTGAGTTGGTCTTACACAAGGGTTGTTACTCAAAGATATATAATGTAAAAATACTTTTGTTAGATTAATTTTAACGCAAAAACTTGAATGCGGCCGCCTCAAGCTGCGGCCACTCGGTGCGTGACATCCACGCGCCGACCATTTTTTTTTATTTTTTATTTTTATTATTTTTGGGGTTCACCATGCCCAAACTTATACCAATCTAGACCTCGGGTTTTTATTTTTTGGGGGATTTTTGGATTTGTTTGGGGGGGTTTTCGATTTTTTTTTGGGTTTCGATTACTTTTCTGAGATGGTGGAGGAGGGGAGGTGGTGGTCGGGGGAGGCCACGGCTGAGGTCAACTGCTGGAGTTGACCTCCGCCGTGGCTAGGCCGGGAGTGAAGGGGCGGTGAGGAGAGATAAAATAAGGGTTTTGGGTAAGGGGAGGAGATCTAGAGAGGGGGAGGGACGGGGTGGGCTGGTGGGGACCACCGTCGTGGTCTCAATCCAGCGCCGATCAGAATGGTGGCCGGGGAGGTGGAGGTGGGTATGGGTGAGGGTGAAGGAGAAATAAAATAAGGGTTTTGGGTGAGGAAAGGAGAGAGAGGGGGAGGGACGGGGTGGGCTGGTGGGGGCCACCGTCGTGGTCATCCCTCCTCTCTTTATAATTTCGAGATTTTATTACTGTAACAATTCATTGCTAGCACATGAACGTACGATGAAGGATGAATTTTTGTTTAAAAAAAAGGAAAAAGATAAAGGATCACGTTTGCAAATTCCAAATCTAATGCTTCAATCGCTAAATAGTTGTTGTCCACTATATATAGGGTTATAGGCAAATAAGGCAATTCAAGCATCAAGCTTTAACTAAATGACTAACTAATTATTGAATGCATTATTTATTTTCTAAAAAAATTATCCAAGTTGTTTTTAATAGAGACAAGATATTAAAATTTGACTCAAATAAATATGTATTTTATCCACTCTAATTAAATCATGCATCGTCTCCCAACCCTAGCGACTTAAGCTCCGTTTGATTCGATCACCTGGATAAAACTGATCTGAATTGAACTGAAATAAACTGAAATGAACTGAATTGATTTTTTAAACTTGATCGTTAATCATTTAAAGTTCGTCCAAACATAGTCAATATTTGACTCATTTGAAAGTATGTTGTGAGATCTTTCCGATGACATAATTATCATCATGAAATTATTTCGGAGTGAAAAGTTATATAAGTGATAAAGTTACACATGAACTAAACTGAACTGGAATGAACTGAACTTAACTGAACTTAAGTAAAAGTAAGGTGAATCAAACAGAGCCTAACAAGTGAATGTTTCATTCAAAACTAGATAACGTGGGTATTTGAGAACAAATTAATATCCTAATTACTGGAAACTAAACTTTTCTTGATTTAATTACCTTAATGCTAAAGACTTACCCCAAATAAATACAAATACAAACCAATCTAAACTTTCTTTAATTGTAATTTGTACTGTGTTAGAGTATTACTAATAACCCTATCTGTATATATACATCAAATATACTCCATTATCTATCGTCTACCCCAACAAAACCAGATACCTCCTATCTAGTATTATATCATCGTCAACTCTTAACACAAGAATTTCTCATCGATCATCATCGTTTCAACAATGGCCAGTATGATAGAAATCCACATAGTTTCAGCCGAAGCCCTAAAACACCCAAGCATCTTCAGCCAGTTTTCCCAGCGCCCCTTGTTAGATTTGAAGTTGAAGGATAATAATCTATGGCCTTGAATCGTGATTGAACACTGTCCTTAAGGTAATATTGCCCTACTATGAGTTCGTAGGACAAGTTACCCCCAGATTAAACAAGGCAAAAATAAACTTTAGAGAGATAAATGATAGGAATAAGGCAATTGAAAGGATAATTCAAAATGTGGCATAAGCCACCTATTTATAGACAAATCATGAAAAGACATGTTGCTTGGAAAAACTCCAAAAGACATGTTGTTTGGACTAAACTCCAAAAGACATGTTAGTTGAGCAAATTATGAAAAGGCATGTTGGTTGACAATAATCAATTAATTAATTAATTAATTATGAAGAGACATGTTGGTTAACAATAATAAATTAATTTCATTAATTAATTATCAATAACCACCAACAAATAATAATAATAATAATGATATTACTATTATTATTTTTATTTATCTTCAACCATTAGCCGTCAACCGTCCAAATACTAAGTGTGTCTAAAATGTTTGTCACCCTTCCAATGTGGGACAATGTTCTCACTTCAAATATTACAATCTATCTCACAATCTCCCACTAGATTGTAAGATTTGCCTTATCAATCAATAATATTATGCATACTAAAGGTATCTCTAGGATTAAACCTTTAGTTAGTATTTGAAATTTTAATATTCAAATGAAGTTATTGGTGTCCGAGGATTAAACCAAAACTCCTTATATTAGAATCAAAAATTCAATACACATAAAGTTATTTTAATATCTCCATAAGTTTAAACAACTTTTGAGCGCATTTTATGGCCCTACGCTCCTTCTTGGTTCCATAAATATTTATAAAAGTGTTATTATACTTTTACTAGAAGCGACACCACTCCTATATTTATGGTGAGTTCCACAATCTATATCTCTTAGATATGACTTATACTTGAACTCGAGTTCTATTTCAAACTCATATGAGCACTTATGTTAGTAGGACTTTTCAATATATTATAGTGCTCTTAAAATATTGAAAATACAACAATAACTTGTTTTTACCCATTAAACTTTAAAATTAGAAAACTAATTTAAAGTCGGGTTACCATCATTGCTATCTTCTATTGATTGCAAAAGTCTCATTCCCATGGTTGTCGACTTCACCATTTCTCTCGGGAGTCCTTTTGTTAAAGAATCGGTCAAATTCTTTGCAGATTTGACATACACAATAGTAATCACTCCTCTAGTGATCAACTCTCTAATATATTCATGTCTTAGGCCTATATGTCTCGACTTCCCATTGTAGACATTGCTATAGGCTCTAGACATGGTTGCTTGGCTATCACATACAAAGAGATGGTTGTCATTGGTTGTGGCCACAACTCTATATCTAACAACATATCTCTCAGCCATTCAGCCTCTTTGCCTGCCGCGGATAAAGCAATAAATTCTGATTCCATGGTGGAGTGTGTGATTACAGTTTGCTTCTTGGAAGCCCAACTAATAGCACCTCCACCTAATGTAAATATCCAACCTGTTGTGGATTTATTATCATTTGCACTTGTTATCCAACTAGCATCAGAATATCCTTCCAATATTGCCGGATAGCCATTATATACAAGATTTAATTTGATAGTTCTTTTCAAATAACCAAGGATTCTAGCAATAGCTCTCCAATGGTCATTTCTGGGTTTACTAGTGAATCTAGAAAGTTTGCAAACTGAAAATGCAACATTTGGTCTTGTGCAATGCATAGCGTACATGAGACTGCCAATTGCACTAGCATATTCAATTTGAGATACAACTCTACCAGTGTTTCCAACCAACTTGACACTAGAATCATATGGACAACTCGTTTCTTTGATTCCAAGATGTTGGAATTTATTGATCAATTTCTCTATGTAATGAGACTGACTCAAAGCGAAACCTCCATTATGTTTTTTAACTTTAATCCCTAAGATAGTATCTACTTCGTTAAGATCTTTCATCTTGAAAACTGAAGTAAGATACTTTTTGGTTTCTGTAATACCAAGCATATTTGTACCAAAGATTAACATATCATCTACATAAAGACAAATAATTACTCCATAATCTTTAGTAAATTTAGAATAAATACATTTATCTGCACTATTATGTCTAAAATTATTAGACAAAATTGCAGAGTCAAAATTTTCATGCCATTGCTTGGGTGCTTGCTTTAGTCCGTATAATGATTTCACAAGTTTACATACTTTCTTTTCATTACCTGGAAGGACAAAACCTTCTGGTTGCTCCATATACACTTCTTCAGTTAAATCGCCATTTAAAAATGCAGTTTTAAATCCATTTGATGAACATGTAAATTAAAAATAGATGCTAATGCAAAAAGTACTCTAATGGATGTTATTCTAGCAACTGGAGCATAAGTGTCAAAATAGTCTATTCCTTCTCTTTGTGTAAACCCTTTAGCAACTAATCTTGCTTTGAATGTTTGAATAAAACCATCTGTATTGTATTTAATCCTGAATACCCATTTACAACCTATGGGTTTAGAACCTGGGGGTAAATCAACTAGGACCCAAGTATTATTCGCCATAATTGAGTTCATCTCGTCATCCACCGCTTCTCTCCAGAATACAGCATTCCTAGATGACATTGCCTCACTGAAAGTCTTTGGTTCACTTTCAACATTTAAAAGAATAGGTATTTTATTTAATACCTTATTTCTACTTCCTTCTACAAGGAAAGACAAAGAGTCTGGCGATATAAAATCAGGACCTAAAGTTTTTTCTTTTCTTACCCTTTGACTTCTACGGGGTTCAACACTCTCATTATTATCAATTACCCTTTTGTTTGAGGATGTATTTTCACTTATTACAACATCATTTGTATGTCCCTTTTCAATAGAACCATTATCCACATTATCATTTGCAAATTTGTTTTCTATAAATTGTACATTGATTGATTCTACTATGACATTAGAATTTAAGTCCAATAGCCTATAGGCTTTTGAATCTTTAGCATATCCTACTAATACACTTTTGATTCCTCTTGGACCTAATTTTGTCCTTTGTGGATCAGGAATTTGATAATAAGCAATACACCCCCACACTTTAAAATAATTAATATTGGGTCTTCTTCCATTCCAAGCCTCATATGGTGAAGTATGAGTTTTCTTTGATGGAATTCTATTATGAATATGACAAGCTGTGAGAAGGGCTTCTCCCCATAGATTATTAGGAAGTTTGGCATGAAGTAACATGGCATTAGTCATGTCATTTAATGTCCTATTCTTCCTTTCAGCCAAACCATTATATTGAGGACAACGAGGGGCGGTTCTTTGATGAATTAACCCATTATCTTCACAATATTGAGTAAATTCAGTTGGAAAGTATTCACCCTCTATCACTCCTCAAAATTTTTATGGTTTTGCCTTTCTGATTTTCTACTAAAGCTTTGTATTCTCTGAACTTTTCAAAGGCTTCATCCTTTGTTCTTAATAAATAAACATAAGTGTATCTAGAAAAGTCGTCTATAAAAGTTATGAAATAACGTTTTGCTCCTCTAGTTAATATACCATTAAGTTCACAAATATCAGAGTGTATAAGATCTAGTAATTGAGTGTCACGATCAACTCTCGGAAATGGAGTTTTAGTCATTTTTGCTTGAATACAGATTTCACATTTATCACAATTATTAAAATTACAAGCAATATATTCCTTCTTTGACATGTATTTCAGAGAACTAAAATTCAAGTGTCCCAATCTAGCATGCCACAAGTAAGGATCGGAATCAACAACATAGGCAAATATAACATTTATTTCATTAATACTGAGTTTAAACATACCATCACATGAATAACCCTTTCCCACAAAAACTCCATTCCTAGTTACAATAACTTTGTATGATTCTAAAACTATCTTAAAACCCTTCTTACATAAACAATTAGCAAACATAAGACTCTTCCTAATTTCAGGCACATGAAAAACATTTATTAATGTAAGTTTCGGTCCAGATGTGAAATTCAGTTCTACAGAACCCTTCCCATGGACCTTGGCAACGACATGATTGCCCATAAGAACATCTTCATGCCCAGCCAATTCTTCATAAGTCTTGAACATTGATTTATTGTTGCGCACATGGATCGTTGCTCCTGAATCCAACCACCAATCTGTTGATTTGTTGCACACATCAGCCATGTGCAACTCAGTGACCATGTCAACTTTCATTTCAGAAACTATTGCTATTAGTTCCTTGATTTCAGTTTTAACTAGATTGGCTTTGTTCTTGTTGCAAGTAGCATTTTTCTTCAATTCTGGATGCACTATCCAACAATCTTTGATGAAGTGCCCTTTCTTGTTGCAACCATGACAACGAACGTTCTTTTTAGAATTACAAGAATTTTTAAAAGCCTTCTTCTGGACTCCCAAGTTATGAGATTTTCCAGATTGATTTTCAGTTACAACATTCACTTTTATACCAATTCCCACAGACACATCTCTTGTCCGAGTTTCTGCCTCGATTTGGAGATGTGTTTGGAATCGATCCCTTGTCAAACTTTCTGTCATTTGTAACACTTTCTTCCTATAGTCATTCCAAGAGGAAGGTAGTTTTGCTAAAATTGCCCCCACTTGAAGTGCATCAGGAACCTTAACATCCAAATCAGAAAGTTTTGACACCATTATTTATAACTCATGAATTTGATCCATTATAGGTAAGTCATTGGACATTTTATATTCAAAAAGTTTCATTCCAAGAAATTTATCCGTACCTTTCCTCTCCTTCTTATACTTAGTCTCAAGTGCCCACCAAATTTCCTTTGGAGTCTTCAAAGTTGAAAACAAATCATATAAGCGATCTGTCAGGGAATTCAGTATGTGTCCCCTACAAACTATTTCATCTTCTTCACGTTTCTTCCTTAGTGCCTTAACAGTATCATTGTCCTCTTTCTTCGCCTCGGAAATTGGTGGCATGTCTGGATCGAGAACATAGTAAACCTTCAGTGCAGTGAGTAGGACAGCCAATTTGTCTTTTCATCTCGTGAAATTAGTACCATCAAAACGATCCGTTTTGATAAAGTCGTGGTTCATCATTGTTATAGCCGCAGATGATTCTCCTTCCATAATATTTCCTTAAGATTGTTAGATTTGAAATTGAAGGATAATAATCTATGGCCTTGAATCGTGATTGAACACTGTCCTTAAGGTAATATTGCTCTACTATGGGTTCGTAGGACAAGTTACCCCCAGGATTAAACAAGGCAGAAATAAACTTTAGAAAGATAAGTGATAGGAATAAGGCAATTGAAGGGATAATTCAAAATGTGGCATAAGCCACCTATTTATAGACATGTTGGTTGAGCAAATTATGAAAAGGCATGTTGGTTGACGATAATTAATTAATTAATTAATTATGAAGAGACATGTTGGTTAACAATAATAAATTAATTTTATTAATTAATTATCAATAACCACCAACAAATAATAATAATGATATTATTATTATTATTTTTATCTTCAACCATTAGCCGTCAACCGTCTAAATACTAAGTGTGTCTAAAATGTTTATTGCCCTTCCAATGTGGGACAATGTTCCCACTTCAAATATTACAATCTATCTCACACCCCTTGCAAACCTACACCGTAGCATGGATCGATCGTCCCGACGGCGACAAAGTCACGACCCCAACCGATCTGCTCGGAGGCCCTAACCCTCAATGGGACCACGTCCCTCTTCTCAGGGATTTGATTGTGGGATAGTAATCAATTTGAATTTAGGGTTTACTAATTTGTCCAAACTTTTAAAATCAATTGTTTGTGGGTTGATTACACTTGAAATTGTTTCCATGAGCATTTTACCTTAGTATATATGATGTCTTTGATATCGTGAGGTAGTGGGTTTTCTGAATATGGAGATTGGCTCTGAAATTGTTTTTTGATTCCTCTAATTTGCTAGGTTGCTGAGTTTCGTGGATTTGTGTTACTGGAATTTTTTTATTTTTTTTTCCTGTGTAATCAGGCGCAACTTTTTGTTGTTTCTATCATAAACTTGAGCAGCACTGGTATTTGGTTTGCTGAAAACTTGATTGTTGGGTCTTCATCTGCTGATTGGTGAGAATTCTTTGTGGATTAGAAATCTGGTTTGTTGAGCTTTGTTGGTCTGAAATTGCGAACTCATGTCGTTGGATATTTATTTTTGTCATGGGTTTTGTATTGTTTTTTCTGAGTTGGACTATTTCCGCTCCTTCTATTTCTAATGTCCTTGCACACAATGCCGGACGCTCTATATTGCTACCTATTTAACTTGATCTTTTTTATGAATTGGCAGGTTAATCCTGAGTATCTTGGATGAGTAGTCTTCATTGAATTGCTATCCTAGGTGCTTGGGTGCTGACTACAAAAGTATGTATTTCAGTGTCTTAGCCAAGCAATATCATGCAGTCAACTCATTCTCCCACCAACTAATTTAGAAATTTTGATTTGATCAGTTCTGTTCTAGCTGCTGTACTGTGGTTCTGTGGCTCTGGCAGCAACATTTTGTGTATG
Organism: Tetragonia tetragonoides; assembly: GCA_038025085.1. NCBI lineage: Eukaryota > Viridiplantae > Streptophyta > Magnoliopsida > Caryophyllales > Aizoaceae > Tetragonia > Tetragonia tetragonoides. The sequence continues at coordinate 13,372,273 of CM076140.1, read as the reverse complement.
TTATAGTCTCTTAACTATTTTTCTAAACCAAAGTTAGGCTTTCTAGTTGATCTTGAGATTCTGCATTTGGTCAAATTTGGTGTTTTTAGGGTTATGCTTCTGTAATTGTTCAGAAGTTGTTGTTGCGGTTATTGCATTCTGTCACGGGTGCGTGTTGGTTGCCTGTTGTGTGCTGCCACTGAGGTTGTTGTCTGCTACTGTTGTGCGCTGCGTGCTTCCACCCCTGCTGATGTTGCGTGCTTTACCCCCAATGATGCTGCAATTTTGCTGTTTTGGAGTTTTGGGTTGTTGCTTGGCTGGTGGATGCTGTTGTCACTGGTTTGTAGCATCAATGTTCTTTTTTATTTCAGCATACTATTATTGGTTGATGTAGCTGTTTGATGCTATAGGACACTTATTGTATTCGGAGTAGCAGTTTTGGTTTTGGGAACTCACGTTTTTTGGTTAAGTTCTGAAGTCTGATTGCGTATTTTAGTTGCTTTTTTTTTTTTTTTTTTTACTTGGGCAGCTAGTGTGCTCTCCGAAGGTACCATCTGGTTAGAATGGTGCATTAGCATAAGGTACCATCTGGTTTCAAGTTTCATAATTGCCTCTCAATTTTTGTATTTATGTGAGATATCATAGAGTTTTATTCGGGAGATAGGCATATCCGCATATTGCACATGTTTTTCAAACTTTGCATTTGTGACTTTCTAATCTGTTTGTTTTATTTGAGATCAAACTTGGGAATGTCATTGCTCTGCACTTGTTGGTTTCTTCTCTTTTTCCTATGGTTTCAACATGATTTTGGTGTTTTGAGCTTAGATGGTACGGAAAATAAGCTAGTAATTTGGGAACTGAATGGTTGAGGAAGAGAGCCCTTAAGCTGAACTGTGTAACAAATACTTAGCAATTCCCTCAAGTTTTTCCCTTGCTGTATTCAGGTCTGAATACTCAATGTTTTACTATGATATGTTAATGCTAAATTGCTAATAGACTTGAAATTGAATGACAAATCATATGTAGATACCCTGCAGTAGCCCAACAACAGAATAGCTAACAGTAGCATAGCAAATTAGCAACTAAAAAATGTTTTCACTGAATATATATCATCTTTCTTGGAGTATTCATTTTATCTTTCATTGGAAGTGAATTTTAATCTGCTTCTTTCGTTATCCTATTATCTCTAGTCTCTATAGATGCCTTATGAAATTGACTTCCTCTCTTTTTTTTTTTTTTTGGTCTCTAATTTGTCAGGATGGAGACGAGTGCACAGAACACATTGTCTTTCTGACATTCAGCTTCTTGACAAACATCATAGTCACAACTATGCTCCTGCTTTGTTGGTCTGCTGCTGTTCATGGACTTGTAAGAGTAAATGTATATATGCTGCTAGCTTTCTATAATAACTATTTGAGTTATCTATACGCTGCCGTTAGCCCTCAAAAGCAACGTTCTTGGCGAGCCATATTCATTTTGTATAGTTACTTTTTTATGTTTTTTTATATATAATATTTATGAGAATCTGATTCAGTATAAGTTGCGTATCAAAGGTTTAAGATCAGCCAAAGATGGTTCAAATGATGGAGTATATGTATGTATAATACTGTTCAACTGAAACCAAATCAATATTTTTTTTAATTAAAAATGAGACTTTTTACGACGGGTTCGTTTATGCAACCGTAGTAGAATATCAACAAACTACTACGGTTGGCGTCGTAGTAAATCATTTTCTACTACTGTTCCCATTGCATAACCATATTTAATTTTCTACTACGGTTCCCTTTGCATAACCGTCATAGCGAATGTGTTTCTACTACGGTTTTGAAACCGTCGTAGTTTCTAGCATTTTCTATGGTGCTCATATACACGACGGTTTTTTCTAGACACGGAACCGTCGTAGTGTGAGATTTTAACCGTCGTAGTATAGGTAATTCTGTACCAGTGATAGCCTCAAACTTGTAATTAACATTATCTTTGACCATAAAATTGTACTACAACTCTACAAGCTAAACAACATAAACAGATATCCATATCCCTACCTTTCGAAACCTCATCAACACCTCCAAACTAAGCTACAACTAAAGACTAGAACTTGTGCCATCCCCCATATCCCATCAACAATAATATGGCAAGCATGAATGATAAGCAGATGAAGATAGAAATCAAGATTTCAGCCGAAGCTCTAAAACCCCCGGCGACTTTCTTTGGCCTAATTCCCGGCCTCCATCGATAATCCTCGTAATAAAGTCCAGACCTCAACCATAAGAGGCCCTAACCCAAAGTGGGATGAATTTCATCTCCGTGTCCATAAAGTCGACGTTGTCAACGTGGAAATCTATGCAGTGGGAGGCGTCTTTATCAAGGACACACTCATCGGTTATGAAAAGGCATGTTGGTTGACAATAATCAATTAATTAATTAATTAATTATGAAGAGACATGTTGGTTAACAATAATAAATTAATTTCATTAATTAATTATCAATAACTACCAACAAATAATAATAATAATTTCATTAATTAATTTCATTAAAAAGTAAGATATTTTGCCCGAAAATCACTTAAGGGGTGACTCTCAAAGCGAAATAAACGTTATAATAATGAGTAGGTGTGAGGTTCCCCTAATAAACACTCTAATCATCCATGGGGTTATTGCTAATCCACAGAGCCAACCTATCATTCTCGGTATTTTTGTGTTATCGTGCTTTTACTCCATCCCATCCTACTATATTGGTGTCTTCATTAATTAAATAGGCATGGGTGGTGTCTTCATTATGAACATGCCGTCGTCGTCAACGCGGAATCGAGTTTCACCGATGAACTTGTCCTTGTAATAGAGGTAAGCCAGGGCATAGATTAATTCTCCTTCAGTGACTTCATGATTGTAGACCTGAAAACGAAGATGATCTCGCCAGTTTGGGTCTTTGTTGCCAGGATCAATTATTAAATTCTAGACGAGGTACAACGTACAAGTCCCTTAAAAAGAATGTTGTGACTTTATCAAAAATCCTTAAAACCGTTTTTACTTTTAGTCTTATATAATGAAACTTTTACACTTTTATGAACTCCAAATAAATATGTCAGATAGCACCAAGAAAAAATTTAGAAGAAGCGAATTGTGAGGACAGAGAGAAATAACAATTACCTGTATAAGAATAATAATATATAAAAATAGCGAGGAAGAGAGTGTTTTTTTTTTTGGAAATTCTATACAGTGTCCTTGTATTTTGAATTTTTCTAGGTATATATTTATGGACAATATTTATTCAAATTTTTATATTGTACCCTTTAATTTTTGACAACTTCCCACATGATTCTCTATCGTCCTGCCACTAGCTATTATACTTAAAACCATGGTTAATTTCATGAAACAAATTCGATCACCGCCGAACTTTTAACATAGTCTCTTACCTTTAATAAATACATCTATCTTTGATTAAAATAATCATTATTCTTGCTTGTAATAAATAAATAAAGTAAATGAAAATAAATTATTGTAAACATGCAGGGTTAGTAGTAATAATCATAATCAATCAATCAATCAATCAATCAATCAATCAATACAAAGGAGACATATTACAGGAGCAATGAGGCGTGCCACGTAGGATTCCTGTTAGCATCCCTACTGTTTAGGATTCCTGAGTTGTAGAGTTTTATAAGAGTTATACTAGATCTCTGTCAAATATTTGAAATCAAATATAACTTTTTCTACACGTCTCAAAAAATAATAACTTTTATACCATCAAATTCGCATCGAGAAATACTTTAGAACGAGATGCATATACAATATAAATAAGAAACATGTAAGATCGCATATAAATGTTGGTTCCCGTAAATAAGTAAAAATAATAATATTGAGGGGAATTCCATTTGGTGCCCTTTTACTATTGACTTGTCCAACTGGTGCCCCAAACACAGAAAGAAGTCCGGTCCGTGCCCATTTAAATTTAAAATATCCATTCCGTTTCCTTATTTTTTCTTTTCCGTTACAAAGTGATGACGTGGCTATGGTTAAGTAGTTTGGGGTTGTTCGGCTTCTTTTTCGAGCAAAATATGCTGACAAAATTGCCCCTCTTCTTTTTTCTCCCATTTTTTGCTCAATTTCCTCTCAAAAATGGAACTGACATTATAAAACCTCTCATTTCTTATTTGAGTCGCGAAAGAACAAGGCATCAAATAAGAGATAGGAGAAAAGAAAATCCTAGAAATGAAATTAAAAGAGCGAAAATCGCGTATTAGCAGAAAACTTACGGGTGTTTGATTTCAAGCTTTTACCCTCAACTCTCCTCTGTCTTCTTCGATAAAACCCTGGATTTGAACAATAAAAAAATTCGTTGAAGTGGTATGAACAAATTTACTTGGCATTTGCATACTAAAATTCAAAAAATAGATCGAAGTAGTGTCCAGATCTGAAGAGAGAGTGTGATCTGTGGAGGGCGACCGACGGTGTTGATCTATAGAGGGGCGTCCGACGGCGTTGATCTGTGGAGGGGCGACGCTGGCAATTAAGGTGGTGATAGTGGTGTGACCTTGATGGTGGAGAGAGAGGGAAGAAAAAGGAGAGAGGGTGAACTGCCAAGTGAGGCTGCGTGAAAACTGAATAAGTGAAAAATAAGGGTTGATAGAATTAATGCTGCTGCTTGCGTTTTGTTTTGTGGAATTAAACATGAAAATTAGACCAAAATATCACACATTAAATTTAGAAATTGAATTGATACAAAATAATGTCATCTGGAGACTAAATTACGTAATCTAGAAACAAAATTAATGAAACGATATAATAAAACTAAAATTGGCGAAGCAACATCGCAACAAAGATAATATACATAATCGAAACTAAAATCGCAATAAAAATAAAATTACTCACGAATTTTGGAGAAATCAGAAAAACAACATTATCAAGCTCCATTAATAAGAAATCGAGCTGAAATGGACCTCGGAGTCGAAGAATACAGCTCGAATCGTGGCTCGTCAATGGAGGTTTGGGGTAATTGGAGAGAAGAGAGAACAATCGGCGAAAATTTGTGCTTGCATGTAAGATGATCGACGGTCAAAATGGCGAAATCTTTGCATATCGAGCTCGCCGGAGCCGATCATGATCTTCAAAATCAAGCTTGCCTAAGCTTTTGGAGTCCTCAAAGCTCAAGTCACCATTAATGGCGGATACTCGAAGAGAGAGAAAGTGAAAAAGAGAGAGTGAGAGAGACAGAGATGAGCAAAGGAGAGAGAAGATGGCCGATAATGTCCGACGGGGAGCGGGGTATCGCCGGCAATGGCGGACGGGGAGAGGGGAAGCCTAGAGGAGAAAGAATGTGAGGAGAGAGAGTGAGATGAAAGAAATTAACGCCTAAGTGGGTTTCGTTTAATGACCTTCTATCTGCGTTTCATTAAGGGTAAAATGGAGAAATAAAATTTACTTAACGGAAAACAATAAATAAGGACACGGAATGTACGTTTTGAAACAAAAAGGGCACGTCTTGGATTTTCATCTCTAATCTGGGCACCAGTTGGACAAGTCAATAGTAAAAGGGCACCAATTGGAATTTCCCTAATATTAACAATAAAATTAAGGCTGAAAATAAAAATGATGAATAAATATCTTTAGCCACCTAAGCGATATTTTTAAGAGCATGCAACACAAGAGAGAATATTAAAACAATAAAATTAAAGTAACACATACTCATAACACATAGTTTGAACAAAAAAAAAATAAATAAAAATAAAAATAAGAAAAAAAAAGATTTTTCACTCATTAGTAACTTAGTAATTAGTATACCCAACTCAATTGCCAAATAAAACTATTTTTAACATATCAATCAATATATAATATAAAGAAGTTTTATAGTAATAAAGTTTCGGATAATGAAAAACAGAGATTGAATTGTGCTAAATAGTTAAAATTTTATTAGCGTCCAGAAAAAGTAAACTTTTATCCAGTGTTAACTTCGGTAAATTTTTAAATATAAGATTTAGTAATAAAAGAAAAAAAGAAAACAACCAAACATATAGATTATGAGCGGGCCACATTAAATTATCATTGTGAGGAACCTCAAACAAGCATGACATGTTGAGTCGACCTTATAAGAGACCTATTGCGAGTGTATTAACATGAACCCGTGTATCACATTGGATTTAAAACTAGTATCTCTATATTAGAGGCATTTTCTGACAGCATTGGACGCGTCCACCTAAGCGAACCTTTTTTTTTCAAAAATAACAATAATAATTCATAAACAAAAGTTTAGGAAATAGAGAATATTAGAGTTATGGAAATAAATCATTGAAGATAATGAAACACTAAGAACGGTGTAACTTTTGTTTCATGTTTCAAAAATTCAAATAATGAAACGCACTTTAAAACAAGACCACCTAAGCATGTAACTTTGTTTCATATTTCTAACAACATTAAACGCGTCCACCTAAACAAGTCTCTTAGATTAAAGAATTAAAAAATTAAAATGTCTAAAATCACTACCTCTCGTCCTCCATGACAATGTGAAGCAAATATTACATTGAACTTTTTTCTTAATTTATTTGAGGGAATATCACATTGAATTTCTACTACTCTATGACACGGTTGTACAACATTAATGTTCTTGCTTTCTGTTTCCTTTTTTTTCCTACTCCATAATACTTAGCAAGACACTAAAATTGACCATTAATAGTATGACATAGATATTTTTTTTTTGAAGAAATAAATAGAATATATAGAATAAGAGAAAATATTGAAGTTATAGCAGTAAATTATTTGGGACAACTAAATATTAACCTGACCTATAATTTTTATTCCACGCTTCAAAAACTCAAACTTCTTATACCAATAGAAAGATCACAAAATGTACTCTGAAATGATACCCATCTTAGGCTCCGTTCGATTCAACTATATTTCACGTAACTGAACTGAACTGAACTGAATTACCTTGAACTAAACTGAACTTAATTGCCCTGAATTGAACTTAACTGAACTGAATTATTATAATTATTGTAGTTATTTGTTATAATAATAATAATAATAATAATAATAATAATAATAATAATAATAATAATAATAATAATAATAATAATAATAATAATAATAATAATAATAATAATAATAATAATAATCTGAACTAAAGTGAACAGAACTGAATGGCATTGAACTGGACTGAAATGAACTGAAAGTGCACTGAACCGAACTGAACTGAACTGAACTGAACTTAATTTAAGTGAAATTAAGTTGAATCAAACAGAGTCTTAATCTATACTTCATAAAAATGAGGCTTTTTGACAGTATAGGGCGTGATACTTAAGCACGAATTTTTTTGACCGTATAGAATACATCCACTTAATAAAGACCTTTTTTTAGTGAAACAATTAGATATTATGATTTGTCCTATATCTTATGTATTTACATTTTGCAGAAGTATAAGGAGTGTCAATAAATTTTTTCAGTGACAGTATTGGGTTATGTCACTTAATCGAGTCACTTAGACACGCACCACTTAAGCAAGCATATAAAATCCTAAAATAAAATAATTTTTTAAAAGTTAAATTTCAGTTAAAAAATATAAGACAAAAATATAGTAACGATATTTTTTATCTCCAAATACTAAATAGAAAATTATATTCTCATAGTCATATCCTTTATAATAATTAACCTAACACATGATAGGGAAAAAAGCGCGCATTCAAAAAGAAAAGAGAAAAAAAACTTTCACGACAGCATTATGCTACTCTCTCCCATTCCAAACCAACATTTTAATATTAAGTGAAAATAATAAGAAAGATAAGCAAGCTATATGTTCAGTTTTAGTCATTTTAAGAGGAATTTGTCAATTTTACTAATAAAATAGGTTCAATTTTAATGATAGATGAAACAACATCAACTGCTCCTAAAAAAATAACAAGCAAAATTTTTTTCCAACATGTAGAATCACAATACACTACAACCAACACAACCTCCCCCCCCCCCCAAAAAAAAAAAGATAAAAAACATGATAAATAAAAAGTTTGAAATGTTATTTCTTTAATTTCAAGTATTGGCTTATGAATTTTATAATATAAAGGGGGTGTTTGGATGTTGGCTTGTGGGGTGGCTTTTGGCAAAATTGGATGTTTGACTAGTCCACCATCCAATATTGATGTTTGGATGTTAGCTTGTGAGATTGACTTTTGGGTTCCCACAAGCCAACTTTTGAAAAGCCAAGGAGGTTGGCTTATGGGTATTGGCTGGTGGCATTAATGTAGTCCAATGACATAATAGTCAAAGACTTGCAATTATTTACTTCTATGCTTTCAAATTCCTCAATCATATGAATGTCCTTATAGGTCATTTTACATATAACCAGCTATGTTACCAAACATCTCTTTTAATACATCCAATGTTACCAATCAGTGAAATCAGCTAATAACAATATCAGCCATTGACCACCATCCACCAGCCATCAGCCAACAGCTAATGTCACCAGCCAATTGCCAAACAGGGCCAAACAATCAACAATGGGCAATTAGACAATTGACCAGTGAATACTAAAAAAAGAAATGTTATGTTTATTTAAAAGGTATTTTTAGTTTGTATGGTAAAAAATTAAAAAATAATAATTATTGAAATTGGTGATAGGAGTTAGAATAGTTCAATGTGCCCCATATAATGCATAATAATCCTATTATACGACATTAATGATATTAGAATGATTATATTAATGCTTAATCATACATTACTAAATAATTTTTCATAAGTGATAGTTATACTTATGATTTTCGACCGATATCATTAATTAACATGTTAAATTGACCACGAACCTTGTAATGGACGAACATACACCTATTATATAAATAAATGAGGTATTTTGTGGCCGCATCTGACGCGTCCGCCTTATCGAATCATCTAAGATTTAATTAAAAGTGTCACTTATGCGAGCTACTAAGCTAAATAAATAACAAAAAAATAATTAAGACATAATATCAGGTAAAAAGAATAAGTTATAATTATAAGATATAAAATTAAGGAGGTATTTTCTGGTGTTATTATATTAAGTTGTAATATCAGGTATTTTGTAGTTTTTGAGGTGAAAAGAACAAATCCCAAGGTCCTGTTCTTTTCAACGAATAAGTGTAAAATAGAACGAAACAAAACAGAATTAATTGACATGAAAGATAACGGAACAAAATGACATAATGGACACAGAATATGATAAAAATAAAATACAAAGTGAGATGCAGTGCAGATTGGAAAGGAGAGATTCAGATTAACTTAGTATACAACGCTAATTCCACTAAATATTATATTCAAGTATAAAACTAGTTTACAAAATAGCAAATAATATGTCATTTTATTAGAGATATGAAATATTAGAGATATAGAATATCAGAGATATGGAAATAATATATATGTTATATCGTAATAATATATTTGAGATTATATTTGGTAGTAGTATATCTCATATATTTAGGAAAGTATAATAGGTTAGGGTTATATATCTTGTACTCCAAGCCTATTGTATCTCTATATATAGGGGTCTTCCCTAATTATCAATACAAGCATCAAAGCCATATTATTATTCCCCTCTCATATTTTGACATGGTATCAGAGCCTCTTTCTTGAGGACCTTATTAAACACGTTTCCGCTTTGTCGGTGGCGGACTATTGTCCGTCCGCCACCGAACCATCTCCAAAAACAAAAATCATCACATATCACTCAAGCTTCTATTATTGTGTTGTGTTTCATCTCTCCCAAACGAAAATTATCTGCCTTCGGTAAATCACGTGGTGATCATCAAATATAGCCCTTGATCATAAATCACAAATTTTCATACTCACCAACACATATCTATGGCCAGTTTATCTTTATTGGTCTTGAAGGGTCTCAGGCCCTTTTCTCCATATGATTTTTTGGTTTAACAAATGATACTATTGGTTCTATTCAATCACAACCTTTCTTTTGTCACTCAGTCAGAGTTCATAGCCCGGATTATTCGCTATTTACGGTTTTGTGCCCACCTAATGTCGCACATTCTCTTGAAATAAGGCTATTGGTTTGTTGCAATTTATTTTATTTTTTTGGGGTTTCTTTCACTCATGATCAATATACCTTTCAAGCGAAAATTAGTATTGGAATTGTCCTTTCGAGCAAAATTGCTGGGGACTAATATTATTCCTCACCGCTGGGGTTTAATCCTTTTTTTTTTAGAGTGAAAGTGGTTTCGTGCTCGCCTAAAGTCGACGTCTTTCATTGCAATACTGATTTGTTGTCGGCCTATATTTATATCCTCATGATCCATTGTGGCTAGTTGTTTTGGGTTGATATTCTACCAATGAATGCTCTCCAATCGCAGCGTTCGTGTTACTACCGCCACAATTGCGAGGGAGTATTAGAGATATGAAATATTAGAGATATAGAATATCAGAGATATGGAAATAATATATATGTTATATCGTAATAATATATTTGAGATTACATTTGGTAGTAGTATATCTCATATATTTAGGAAAGTATATTAGGTTAGGGTTATATATCTTGTACTCCAAGCCTATTGTATCTCTATGTATAGGGGTCTTCTAATTATCAATACAAGCATCAAAGCCCCATTATTATTCCCCTCTCATATTTTGACACATTTTGACAAATTATTTCAAAAATATGAATAACTACTTAGGCTCCGACTAGTAGCATATCGAGACATAAACGAACATGTAATGTTCACAAAGAATTAAAGTTTAGAATGACAAAAGAGCTTGACTTATAAGTTGTAGAGTTTTAACAAAGTTCCATAATCCATAGAGCATCACATAAGAGAAAAAAAATTACTTCAAAAGTTTTAATAAAATAATGACAAATGTAGAAGAAAAACAAAGAGACTGTGGCAATTTCATTTTATTTTTCAATTGGTGCATATATGCATATGGCTGAAAATATTGAATATAAACTTTTCACTAAACCTTGCAATGCACAAGATTATCTTAATGTCTAACACGAATCCAAACAAACGAAGTGAAATTGTCAACATACTTCAGATCCTCGATATCATATTTACTAACCTCATATGAGTGTATTTATTTTAAAAAATTAACACCTAACCCGTTGATAAGTGTTTATTTGTATATACTTTTAGTAGATTTTAGCTCTAATTTGTTAGGCTAGTTGATGATTTTCGTTCTCTTTTACTAGTTTTATCCCTTTATGTTCTAGTTTACGCTTTTGGTTTATTTTATTCTGTAGAGAACAAATTGAGAACAAAGTGTACCATCTTGCTGGTGGAATGATCCCAAGTGTTGAGGAGAATGTGAAAGAGACTCGGACATGAGCGAGAACGATCAAAGAGTGCGAAGAAGAACCAAGAACAAGTCCAAAGGATGAACCACGAGCAAGTCATGTCTCAAACATGCTTGTGGTTCACCTTCAAGAGTCAAGGAAATGAAGATTTGAAAGCTACCAGCTTCTACCGCAAGCAAAAAGGGCGAACCCCAACCTACTTGTGGTTTAATCCTAGCATAAATCTCATTCAAAATGCCCAGGTGTGAACCGCAACCTGCTTGCGGTTCGGACCTAACAACCTGTTGTTCGCTATTTAGGCTGCGGTTTTCCTCTTTTCACTTAAAAAAGTCCTCCTTTAAAGCCTAATTTAGGGGGGGGGGGGGAGACCTAGGGACCTTAAGCCATTCTATTCAAAACCTAGTTTTAGCTTTCCAAAGAGGTCTAGCCTCCATAATTAGATGGAAGAACTTCATCTCTTAGATTTTCTAGAGTAGTGGAGCTTTATTTTGGGAAGTTATTGAAGACCTTTGTAAGATCTTCTTGACCTTTCTCTCTCTCTTTCTATAAATACTTTGCAAGTTCTAATGTTTGTTGTTGAATGTTAATGAGTATTGTTATTATGAAGTTTATTTTGCTTAATTCCATGATTAGTGAGTAGTTTAATTAGTTCTAGGATTAGGTAGCCCTAATCCATGCTCTTGATTGTTGGTTTGCCCCTTCCCCAAGTTTTATTCCAAATTTCTATCAATGTTAAACATGTGCTCACCAAGTGTTTGATAAAATGCTTGATCCACATTTTATCTTATTTGTACCTATTGTTAAGCATGGAAATGTGTTTGATGATAGTGGTTGTTTGATTATTGATGCTTGAGAGTTAATACCATGAAAGTGGATTACTTCTCTTGTGAGCATTTAATTAGTTTAGTTTAATATAACACATGCCTAATTGGGATCCTAGAAATGGGTCTCTTGGTTTGTGTTTGGGTAAAAATCACTCCCCTTCGAAAGAAGGTGTTTGTGATACCTTTGCTAATTGTCAAGTGGTTTGTTATTAAGTTTGGGGGTTGTTTGTGGTTAATCAATGATCAATGTGCATGATTAGTGGTGATTCCTATCCTAGAATTGCCTTTATTATTGCTTCACACCCATATTAAGTTTTAATTAATTAGCTTGTTTAGATTAGTCAATCCATTCAACTCCTCTTTAATCGGTCTAGATAGCTTATAATCTAGGGATATTTAGTACTTTATCAATGAGTCTCCGTGGTACGAACTTGATTATTACTTCGACATACACCGTGCACTTGCGGTGTGTGTCACCCGTGGAACGCACGGGCTTCATATCTAGTTTTATGCAGATAAAAGAAAGTGAGAGAGAGATTTAAGTGAAAAATGGATCCGGAATACTAGCCTTTTCAAATAAAAGTGTTTGTTCTAGCACCAAAAAATGAAATAAAAGTGTTGGTTCAATAACCTTTAGAATTGTACAACAATCCCCCTTACCAGTTAGACTTTTCAGTTTCCCCCAATTGTTTCCCAATTACTCCCAATTAGCAACTACCAATGTCCTGTTAAAAAGAACGTGCCCTAAAATGAACCCCATTGAAAGCTTTTTAAGGAAATACGTCAAATGCCACCAAATACTTCTGAAATAAGGTGTAATTGATTGATTTCTCTGAAACTAGGTCAAATCGAACTGTGGAAATTGTGAAATTAACTTGATTAGGTAATGCTCACTATATGCTTCAATGATGCCCAACCCAGTATTAAAGGGAAAATGCTACATTTACACTAAGTGCATGTAGGTAGATATACCCAAAGCATCTGAATCTTACACTTGGCAAGCTGCTTGAATATTGGGTGAATCTCATTAAATATGGGTAAGAATATTTTTCAAATGAAATTTGAAACTGACTTTGAAATTTTGGATTTGAAATTTAAATGGAAAAGAAAAAAAAAACCATTTAATACCAACAAATTATAATTAATATTTTTTTTCAAACATTAGAAACTAATTGAATCGGATGACTCTCCCCCTCCCCTTCCCCTTACATTTTTCCGGCGACCTTGCAGCGGCATTCACGAAGCCCCACTGTGTAACGCCCCCGAATTCTCAACGATTTCCAGGGAACTATCGACGTCGCTGTACACGACTCGACATCGCCGAACCGTCACGAACCCAAGGGAATGCTACTGCAACATTTATCGCTAAGGAGTAAATGCTAAGCAGAAAGGAAAACTAGGTATCAAAGGAAGCATCTAAACAAATTAAACATAAATATCAGAGTTGTCTATCCAGCGGTCTTAAGTCCATTATAGTTTTATTACAACTTTGCCTTCAAGGGCACAAACCAAAATCCCAAAGAATCCAAGGTAACTAATAAATCCATAGTTCTAAACAAACAGCCCACATTCAACCTTCTAGCAAACCGTCCTCACTCAGCTACACCTGCACTTTGGTTTCCGTGACGGAAACAAGGTACAGAAGAAAAAGAGAAGAAATAAAAGAAAACAAAAATCAGATAAACTGAAGAAACGTCGTCCATACCCAGTAAAAACACTTTCGCAAACCTTACATGGGTTTTAGAAGAATCTTTGAAATTCATTTGCATGCACAAGTAGTCATACAATCAAGTAGCATATGAACTAATTAATTAACGAAACTTTATAAACTTATCATACTCAATATAAATCATATTTACAACAAATAATATATTTCAAATTCTCATAATTAACGACGATATAATTTAATCATGCTTCGCATATTAAATTCACAATAATAATCAATTAGCACATAACACATCAAAATAATTTTGATGGGGCTTTGGAAAGAGGTAGACACAATCGCTTACCTAAAAAATACTCACTAAGCAGTAGATAACTTGGCTAATCACAACCCGATCACGCTTGTCCATTTGGTCCTAATTAAAAATAATTACCGAGAGATAATTAATAAATACGAAAATCCAAATAGTACTAAAACTGTAAATTAATATTTTTATTAAATTTCTTGATTTATTCTAACCAATATAGGATTTTGAAAACCCGGATTCGGACTCCGAACAAGTACAGAAAAATAAAAGAAGTTATTGAAAAATACTGAAAATACGAAATTAATTAAAACGAAAATATTAAACGAAACCCTAATCGGTTTTTCGAGTCTAGGTCGTGATACACCAAGCATGGGGACCCACGACCTAGCCCATCACCAAGACCACCACCCACCGACCACCATGGTCGGCTGTGGCTCGCTGGAGCACCGGCGACGGAGGAGAGAGAGAGAGAGTGAGAGAGATCGCGAGAGAGAGAGAGTTCGCGAGGGAGAGAGAGAGTGAATGAGAGGGGGAGGAGCGACGGGCTAGGTCCCGTCGCGTCGGCCACTCACCGGCGACCACCCAGGCGCGGCCTGGTGGCGCGGCGGTGGCGCGACAGTCGCGGTTCGACGAAAACAGGGGAGGGGGAAAACAGAGTACGGGGAGAGAGAAAGGAAAAGAGAGAGAAAGAAAGAGAGGGGGAAGGGCGGCTCACCGGCAGGAGGAAGAGGAGGCGGTGCTGGCCTGGTGGCCGGCGACTGCAGAGGGAGAGAGAGAGAAAAGAGAGAAAGAATAGCGTGAGAGAGAGAGAGAAGAGAATTGGGGCTTTTGGCTTAGTTTTGTAAACTGATCAACTGACCCATCTCTTAGTTTATATAGGTGCTTAGTCAAGGAAAGTCAAACCCTACTAGAATTAGGATTATTTTCTGATTTAATTGCTAATTAAAAATAATTAAAACTAATTAAATGCTAATTAAAACCATTTAACTAAATCCCTCAATTTGATAATTATAAATCCCGAAATTCCCATAATAATAATTAACATTATTATGGCTTAATTTGAGTAAATCGAATCGTTAAATAAATATACAATTTAAATCTCTGAAACTATTTATAAATGAATTATAAATCGATATTATAATTATAGAAAATATTGGGGTGTCACATTCTACCCTTCTTAAATAAAGTTTCGTCCCGAAACTTGAAACATGAAGTAATCACTTCTCAACGACGAAACGAGTTTACCCATACGAAGGTATAAATCGATTTTAGGACAACGACAATGCAATGCGTGTACTACGTTTGTGATCTAGGTCGATTAGCAGTGCAGCATGCAATGCTAGAACATGCAACTCGTGCAAAACGGTAAACAAAACACGAAATTACTAGGTGTGATATTCTACCCTCCTTAAAAAGGGTTTCGTCCTGAAACTCGAATGGAATTAGTACCTTCGAGAAAGAGTTCTGGGTACTTCTCGCGCATCATGGATTCAGCTTCCCATGTTGCCTCTTCTTGACCATGACGAGACCAAATAACTTTCACAATCGGAATAGTCTTTGTGCGAGTCGAGCGCTCTTTGCGGTCGGTGATCTCGATCAGACGTTCTTCATATGTCAAACTCTCGTCAAGTTCGATCGTTTCAGGTTGAACGACATGAGTTGGATCATGTACGTATTGCTTCAGTTGAGAGACGTGAAAGACATTGTGGACTTTCTCAAGTTCCACAGGTAAAGCTAGACGATAAGCAACTTCACCAATCCTCTCTAGGATCTCGTAAGGTCTAATGTAACGAGGACTTAACTTTCCCTTACGACCAAGACGCATAACACCCTTGGTAGGAGATACTCGCAAAAGTACCTTGCTTCCCACCTCAAATTCTTCAGGTCTACGACCTCTATCTACATATGATTTCTGGCGATCTTGTGCACTTCGCATCTTCGTCTGAATTACCTTCACAATGTCGACAGTCTGCTGGATCATATCAGGACCCAAAACTGCAGTCTCGCTAATGTCATTCCAACATACAGGCGACCCAAAACTGCAGTCTCGCTAATGTCATTCCAACATACAAGGCTTCATATGGCGCTCGATCAATGCTTGAAGGATAGCTATTGTTGTAAGAAAATTCGATCAACGGAATGTGTTTATCCCACGAACCTTGGTATTCGAGGGCACACGCTCGAAGCATATCCTCTAGAGTCTGGATTGTCCTTTCCGTCTGGCCATCTGTTGCAGGATGAAAAGCGGTACTAAACTTCAATTTGCTTCCGAAAGCTTCTTGTAATTTCTGCCAAAAGTTAGAGCGAAATCTCGAGTCTCTATCAGAAACAATATCTTCAAGTACACCATGAAGTCTCATGACCTCCTTGACGTACGCGTCAGCCAGTTTCTCCATTTCCCACGTGTCGTGCATAGGGATGAATCGTGCGACCTTCGCCAAACGATCTACAATCACCCAAATGGCGTTGTTCTTCTTATGTGTCAAAGGTAAACCCATGACAAAATCCATAGAAATCGAATTCCATTTCCAAGTCGGAACTTCCAGTGATTGTACCATTCCACCCGGTCTCTTGTGCTCGATCTTGACTTTCTGACATGTCAAACACTTCGCTACGAACTCAGCGACATCTTGTTTCATGCCTTTCCACCAGAACACTTGGCGAAGATCTTTGTAAAGCTTATCTCCACCAGGATGTACAGAATACGCTGCATTATGAGCTTCACCCAGAATTGACTTTTGATATCTGGGTCATTGGGTACGCAAACACGTTCTCGAAATCTCATAATTCCATCTTGGCCCAAAGTGAACTCCTCGGACCTACCCTCGTCTTTGTGGTTTAGAATCCGCTGAAGATCCTCATCACCACTTTGTTTATCTTTGATCTCTTCAAGCAGTGTTGGTCGAACAGTCATATGTGCTAAGTTACATTGAACGTCACCTTGAAACACAATCTCCACCTCGAGACTTTGCAAGTCACGTATGATCTCCTTAGGAAGTACTAAAGCAGTGTTTAACGAATGTCGAGTCTTCCTACTCAAAGCATTAGAGACTACGTTCGCTTTACCCTCATGGTACTGGATATCAATGTCGTACTCCGTCAAAAGTTCTATCCATCTCCTTTGGCGCATGTTCAACTCTTTCTGCGTAAAGATATACTTGAGACTCTTGTGATCAGTAAACATATTGACTGCGGAACCATACAGGTAATGTCGCCAAATCTTCAATGCAAATACGACAGCAGCAAGTTCTAGAACATGCGTAGGATAGTTATCCTCGTGCTTCTTCAGTTGTCGTGAGGCGTAAGCCACGACCTTTCCATGTTGCACCAAAACACACCCTAAGCCATGCTTAGACGCGTCACTGTAAACCTCATATCCTTCCGTTCCGGACGACAATGTCAAAATAGGTGCACTTGTAAGACGTTTCTTCAACTCTTGGAAAGAAGTCTCACACTTGTCGGACCATACAAACTTTGTTGTTTTCTTCATCAAATTCGTGATTGGATGCGCAATCTTTGAGAAACCTTCTACAAATCGTCTATAATATCCAGCAAGTCCAAGAAAACTTCGAACTTCGGTCACGGTCGTTGGTGTTGGCCAATCTATAACAGCTTGAATCTTCTCCGGATCTACGACCACTCCATCCTTAGACACCACGTGTCCAAAGAAAGATACCGTGTCTAACCAAAATTCACACTTAGACAACTTGGCGTAAAGTTGATGTCTTTGCAGAATCTCCAAAACAGTACGTAGGTGTTGCTCATGCTCCTCGGCGTTCTTCGAGTAAACCAGAATATCATCGATAAAGACTACAACAAACTGGTCTAGGTAAGGCTGGAACGTACGGTTCATCAAGTCCATAAACTTTGCAGGCGCATTTGTCAACCCAAAAGGCATCACAGTGAACTCGTAGTGCCCATACCTCGTCCTAAACGCTGTCTTCGCAATATTAGGCTCAGAGATCCTCAACTGATGGTATCCTGATCGCAGGTCTATCTTTGAGAAAATTGACGCACCACGCAATTGGTCAAACAGATCTTCAATTCGGGAAAGTGGGTATCGATTCTTGATCGTGATCTTGTTCAACTCGCGGTAGTCGATGCACAGTCTCATACTACCATCTTCCGTACAAACAAAATAGGAGCACCCCAAGGCGATACACTCGGACGTATGTATCCCTTTTGTAACAAATCCTCAAGTTGTGTTTTCAGTTCCTTCATCTCAGCAGCTGCCATACGATACGGTGCTTTCGAAATTGGTGCAGAACCTGGAGCAAGCTCGATCGTAAAATCGATAATGCGTTGTGGAGGCATTCCGGGAATCTCTTCGGGAAACATGTCAGCATACTCGGAAACTACAGGAATAGGCTGCGGAGCTTCCGTCTCGCGACTCGTATCCACCACATGAAAAAGGTAAATCGCTTCACCCTTAGTCACGCACTCTTTAACCTTCATAGTATCCATCACCTTCAGCTTAGGCTTGGCCACAACTCCTCGGTAAGTGATCCTCTTACCTTTAGGTATTCGCAAAGAAACGCGTTGTTCAAAGCACTCTAACTTAGCCCTATACTTGGATAACCAATCCATTCCAAATATCACATCAAAGTCCTTCAAATCCATCTGAATCAAATCCGCGGGTAAATCGGAACCAGCTATCCTAATCGGACACTTTTCATACAACACTTTACACTTAGCGATCGATCCATCTGGCATCCTCATCTTTGCACTATACACAGAACTAGGTTCTAAACCTATCTTAGATGCAAAGCACTTAGAAAGTACAGAATGCGTCGCACCACTATCAAACAAAACAAAAGCGGGAAAAGAATGAACAAGAAAAGTAACAGCGATCACGTTCGGGTTTGCTTCTGCTTCATCGCGATTCATCACAAAGATTCTACAATTAACCCCTCTATTATTGTTGTTGTTGTTCGGCGCGAGATTAGCAGTAGCAGGAGCTTGAACTTGGTTGTTCACAGCAGGAGCAACATTGTTGCGGTTGTTGTTGTTGTTGTTGTAACCCCCGTCTCCACGGTAGTTACCACCATTACCACGATAGCCATTGTTATTCCCACCACGATTGTATTTGTTATCGCGGTTCTGCCCATTACCATTCCTACCTCGGCTCCAACATTCAGAAGCTTTGTGACCTGGTTTGTTGCACTCATAGCATAGCAACACGTCACCTCAACAGTTCTTACCGGCATGCGTCTTGTTACAGCGAGTACAAGGCGTATTCCTTCTGGCCATTATCGTAGCTCGATGACTATTCGAGTCACGATTTCTATTCGCATTTTGGTTCTGACCACCTTGGTAGTTGTTGTTGCCATTCGGTCTTGGCCTCTTGTCGCCGTTATTCGATTGCGATGGATTGCCTTCGTCGCGCTTGTTCTTTCCCAAATGCGTGTCACGACGTCCAACAATCCTCTCCTGGTTCAGGGCCTTGTCATAGGATTCCTGAGAAGTGATAGATTGTCCAGCGACAAAACGTTGAATATCCCATTTTATTCCGTCCTCGAACCTTTCGATTCGCTCAGCTTCAGTTGTCAGCAGATTAGGAGCAAAAATAGCAAGCTCATTGAACTTGGCAACATACTCGGCCACAGACAGCTTGTCTTGGCTTAACCCTTCAAACTCACGCTGCTTCATGCGTCTTAGAGCACTAGGATAAAATCTAGCACGAATGGCTACCTTAAACAATCCCAATTAAAGTTCGGCGTTGCAAGCAAATCAGTTCGCACATCGTTCCACCACTTGTTAGCTTCGCCCTTCAGATAGTACGTTGCAGAGCTAACTTTCATGTTGTTAGGCCGATTTGTAGCCAGAAACAACTTCTCGAACTCGATGATCCAAGTTTCCAGCTTTGTTGGACCGGCACCACCTTCGAATGTAGGAGGTTTAAGAGCGTCAAAATCTCAGAAACTACGCGCTGTAGAGGCTTGTGCGGTTTTCATCTCTTCTTGGCGTGCCATTTGTGGTGCCATGATCTCGACCACATCGGTCAGACCATCCTCGAGTCTAGCGATTCTATCGGCATTGGTTGACATTTTCGCGAATCTGAGAATATAAAAGTAATGGTATGAACATCATTCACACAATTTGCACATCTCGACCCATTAAGGTCTAATTGAGAGAAGTAGGTTGTAATTTAACCTTTCTCTTGACATTTAGCATATAGCATATAAGTTTCGATGATCGACCTTACAACGTAGGTCTAAGCAACATACTTGCTTTATTGTTCTCAGTTCTCATGCGTAATAGGTCGATAGGCATACAATACACTTTAGACATGTAGGTTTCACATGAATAGACAAAGATGTTCATAATGCACATAAAGAGGCTCCATACTATTTTAGTAGGGCAATAGATAATCACACTTAATCATATTTATATGCTTTAGCACTTGGCTCACAAGAGAGTTGATAATGCTCAACAAAAATTGTGCCATAACTTCGACATGGATTTCCCATCATGTCACGACGATAAGAGATAACATTCATGCTTTTGGTCAATCATGCAAATATGTGACTCACAATGATATAAACGAATCATAATGACTTTTGATATAATCAAATGAAATACTTTTACAATAAGATAGATTGCAAAATAGATAAGAGTCAAGAATATTTGTTGCTTAGGCAACTACACACCATCATCAAACTTGACCACGCAGGGCCATCACAAAAGTGGAATAATGTTTCTAAACAAAACAACTATTCTAATCAACAAAATATCTAAACAGCAACTGGGTTTTGCTTCGATCCGGGAGGCGTATCATCATCATCATCCCTCCTTGGCTTCACTTCTCTACAAGGCGTGTAAGGATGTTCGTCGCCTCTGAACTTCTGAGGCATGAAGCGCCTTCTAAAGTTATCCACGAGTTTGCGCTTCTTAGACCAGCAGCTCTCACATATGTCCTTCGGAGCAGGCACTAGGACGTGATTAACCTTCCATTCGAACTCAGACAAGCATAACTCATTGCCAACACCTTGAAAAGTCAGCGCCCAATGATTGCCTTTTCCATACTTCCCATCGTTGATGTAGCTACTCCTCAGTACCACATTATCATACTTCTCCTTGAGACCTCTCCAAGGATGTAGGTTGGGTAAGCCAGCTAGTAAGAGTTCTACCCAGAAACCTTGGTGTATCCTCGTACGGTTCTCATATTCGTAACGCTCGATCGTAGTGAATGCACGATCAATGTAGGCACGAATGTCATCTAGCTCGGCATCAGTGGCAAAGAAAGGCTCCACAGGAGGAGACACATCAGCAGTAGGCGAAGGAGGTACAGAGTTGTTGCCGCTTGCATCACCAATATCCTCTAAGTCTGGCATGCTAGGTGAATCAGGGACACCAGCTCCATACTCGAAACGCATCTCTAGTTCCACAGAGTTAGGCTCAACACTTGGCTCGTCAGCAGGAGCATCATCAGCCTCAGGTTCGGACTCGGTAGGTTCCTCTTCAGGAACAAGATCCTCGTTAGCATCCAAGTCGTGATTAGGCTCTATTGGAACGTCATCACCACGAGCATCAGGCGCGGGTTGGTCCACCTCGTGCGCGCCATTGCCTTGCGCCACAAGGGCAGTCGCGGCCTCGTCACGCTCGCCGTGTGTAGGCTCACTATCGGAGATGTCTACATACTCCACCTCGTTCTCGAGTGCAACAATCAACGCTCGTGGTTTTCTACCTCTAGTCGACTTCATCGCGGTCAAATGAGTAATTGCCATCTACAAAAGGGCAATCAAACAATAAGAACATTTAAATCACAATTAAGGTGATTTCAAGTAATTCCTATCTTCTAGGACTACTACGCTCAAAGGCTTTAATTATATTTTATTTTCCCAAAAAATGAAACTAATATTTATTAATTCATTTATTAAACCTATGCAACTTTTTAAACCTAGGGCTCTGATACCATTTGTAACACCCCCGAATTCGCAACGATTTCCAGGGAACTATCGACGTCGCTGTACACGACTTGACACCGCCGAACCGTCACGAACCCAAGGGAATGCTACTGCAACATTTATCGCTAAGGAGTAAATGCTAAGCAGAAAGGAAAACTAGGTATCAAAGGAAGCATCTAAACAAATTAAACATAAATATCAGAGTTGTCTATCCAGCGGTCTTAAGTCCATTATAGTTTTATTACAACTTTGTCTTCAAGGGCACAAACCATAATCCCTAAAAAAATCCAAGGTAACCAATAAATCCATAGTTCTAAACAAACAGCCCACATTCAACCTTCTAGCAAACCGTCCTCACTGAGCTACACCTGCACTTTGGTTTCCGTGACGGAAACAAAGTACAGAAGAAAAAGAGAAGAAACAAAAGAAAACAAAAATCAGATAAACTGAATAAACGTCATCCATACCCAGTAAAAATACTTTCGCAAACCTTACCTAGATTTTAGAAGAATCATTGAAATTCATTTGCATGCACAAGTAGTCATACAATCAAGCACAAGCATACTCGATATTCAATTACATGCAATTCTTACTTTAGTGATCATTCGAACACAAATAGATAAACCATCTTGATTAGAGAGATAAGAGAGAGAATAGAACAACGATTATCCATACTGTTCATAGATAGATATAGACATGCCATGGACTTACGCTAGTGTATACTCACACTACCTCTAACATAATAATCGATATGTAGAGAATTAAACAATGGGGAATGATCCGTCCCGAACACACTATGAGGTGTCCAATAAAAGTAACTTGGAAATCATAAATCCCTAAACTATATCAATTAGATAAGTCTCGATAGCTCGACTACTCCTAGGGATCCATTAGGAGTCTTATTCTCATTTAATTCAATTCACATACTTGCATTGATTGACCTAGTGGTACAACGAGACCACGACATAATACTTCATTTCATGCTCATGATAATGAATAATAATAACGACGATAACGACATAAGGACATAATAACAATAGTCATGCTTCATATATGTCTAACGAAATTTCGGCAGCACTTCAGCAGTAAATCATGATATCCAAAAATTACACTTTCACAATTAACATCCAACAAATATAATAGGTGCTCATTAGCACTCAATAATATCTCATTTCAAATAGCACATATTACTATATCATAATAATATTAGAAATTCAACATTGCCATAATTAAACATTAATTAGCATATGAACTAATTAATTAACGAAACGTTATAAACTTATCATACTCAATAAAAATCATATTTACAGCGAAGAATATATTTCAAATTCTCATAATTAACGACGATATAATTTAATCATGTTTCGCATATTAAATTCACAATAATAATCAATTAGCACATAACACATCAAAATAGTTTTGATGGGGTTTTGGAAAGAGGTAGGCACAATCGCTTACCTAACAAACGCTCATTAAGAAGTAGGTAACTTGGCTAATCACAACCCGATCATGCTTGTCCGTTTGGTCCTAATTAAAAAAAATTACCGAGACATAACTAATAAATACGAAAATCCAAACAGTAGTGAAACTGTAAAACTAATATTTTTATTAAATTTCATGATTTATTCCAACCAATATAGGATTTTGAAAATCCGGATTCGGACTCCGAACGAGTACAGAAAAATAAAACAAATTATTGAAAAATACTGAAAATACGAAATTAATTAAAACGAAAATATTAAACGAAACCCTAATCGGTTTTTCGAGTCTAGGCCGTGATACACCAAGCATGGGAACCCACGACCTAGCCCACCACCAAGACCACCACCCATCGACCACCATGGTCGGCGGTGGCTCGCCGGAGCACCGGCGACGGAGGAGAGAGAAAGTGAGAGAGATCCCGCGAGAGAGAGAGAGAGAGTTCGCGAGGGAGAGAGAGAGCGCCTGAGAGGGGGAGGAGCGACGGGCAAGGTCCCGTTGCGTCGGCCACTCACCGGCGATCACCCAGGGGCGACCTGGTGGCGCGGCGGTGGCGCGGCAATCGCGCCTCGACGAAAACAGGGGAGGGGGAAAACAGAGTACGGGGAGAGAGAAAGGAAAAGAGGGAGAAAGAAAGAGAGGGGGAAGGGCGGCTCACCGGCGGGAGGAAGAGGAGGCGGTGCTGGCCTGGTGGCCGGCGACAGCAGGGGGAGAGAGAGAGAAAAGACAGAGAGAGAATAGCGTGAGAGAGAGAGAAGAGAATTGGGGCTTTTAGCTCAGTTTTGTAAACTGATCAACTGACCCATCTCTTAGCTTATATAGGTGCTTAGTCAAGGAAAGTCAAACCCTACTAGAATTAGGATTATTTTCTGATTTAATTGCTAATTAAAAATAATTAAAACACTAATTAAATGCTAATTAAAACCAATTAAAACAATATTAATAAGCCTTATTCATATACAAAACCATTTTAACTAAATCCCTCATTTTGATAATTATAAATCCCGAAATTCCCATAATAATAATTAATAATATTATGGCTTAATTTGAGTAAATCGAATCGTTAAATAAATATACGATTTAAATCTGCGAAACTATTTATAAATGAATTTTAAATCGATATTATAATTATAGAAAAGATTGGGGTATCACACAGTGTATCACTCGTCCCCCCCCCTTTCTCTCTCCAACCGGCGCAACCCTTTCAATATTTTTTTTCGGTAACATTAAAACGACGGACCTATTTTCCGGCAAATATTAGAAATTTCCAAAATCAGTGAACTATAGAAATTCCTAGTTGAATTAGACACCCACAAATATTCATGCTACAATCTGTCGAGATAGAACCGAGATAAATTTTTTTTTTTTTTTTTTTTTCTGGGTTACTCCATTTTTCGGACAAGTTGCGGTAAATTATTAATTTGGAAGGGATGTAATTTTGCTACCAAAGTCTTCACTAATATAAAATCCAAGTCCTAACATAATTTTGCAATCAGGATTGCATTTTGCTACCAAGGGCTTTATTAATGTAAATACAAGTGCAAACTAAATTTGCCACATAGTTGTTACATTCAATACTGATAGCAAAATAACTGCTATTAACATCCGCCAACATAATTTTGCTACCAACAATGACATTTAAAAGTTTACAAATGAAAATGGTTTTGCTACCAATATATACACTAATCACCTACTTTGATAATCATACGAAAAATAACTTTTCGATAAACACGATGTTTTCTCATACTTATCAGGAACATACTTTGCTCTTCGCCGGAAAAATAATTGGATAAAATGGTGTAATAGCTTTGCCGAAATATATGGGTGGGAAAGAATTACCGTATGAAATAATTATTAGTCGAAAACAAAAGGGGTTCCTTTTCATTTTAATGGACGTCGCCGGAAAGTAATCGAAGAAGTTGAAAGATGACCGGAAACAATAGAACTCGTTTAATTATTTTGTTTCTATTTTCTCTCTCATTTGTTTTTGGGCCATTCACATTCCCTTTCCCGCTTTTTTTTTGGCTCCAAATCTGAGGTGAAAAAAAGATTCTTAATTATGGACATGTGGATGGCTGAGCTTATTTGTGTATATCTCCCCACCATAAACTTAGTGTATGTGTATCATGGTCCGTATTAAAGGATGTTGTAAGTCACTTGTTACCTTTACTTTTTCACCCATTAATTTCTTCACAAAAACTTATATGAGACAGCCTCATGCCCGAGGTGGGTTAATATGAACAAAAAAACTAATACCAAATACCACCGTACTTGAAAAGTTGTACTCCAAGACAAAAAATTAATACCTCATATATAAGACCGTCTCATAAAAGAGTTTATATTTTTATTTTTTCAGTGAAAGTTTTGAGTTTTCAATTTTCACCGGTATTGAACATTTTCTTTCCCCCCACCCCTTAGAAAAAAAGGAAAATTTGAGCCCAACCCAACCCAACCGGGCCACTTTAACCCGGGTTTATAGATCATTTTTGTTCTTTCTTTATTGGAAAAATGGAGGTGAATAATCCCACATTTGGGTGGTTGTACGAGAATAATCTCACAAATGACTATGTTAACATGGGTGGATTAAATGTAGACAGAGTTAACTTTCCGTTAACTCCTCCATCTTCACCACCCACTCACCTTTCTCTCTCATGTCTATTACTGTCGTTAATGGCGAAAAACAAAGCTTGATGGCGGCGAAAATCGAGCTTGACCCGGTGATATGCCCATCTAAGCCTATCAACATTAGACAAAGTTTATATTCAATTTGGGTTAGCTATATTAATAAAGTTACATTCTTGGTCAAGGTCAATTTTCTGTTGTATGCGATGTGCAAGTATCATATCCATATTCCAAAAGATAATTGAATAATCTTCAACACCCACAACCACAAGTAATCCATCAATCTTATATTTCTTAAAAACTGTTAGTAAAATAGACAAAGCTAGAAATAGAGATGAACCTGTCAGGAAAAGCAATCTGGTGAAAATCCTGTACATCATCGAGCTGAAATGGCTTGAATTGATCAGCAAAGAGAGATATTTGGTTGTCCCATAGTAATTACTACCTCGTTCGAAATCGAGTGAAGCACCGAGGTGGACATATTGCGACGTTGAGCTCGATTTTCGTCATCATTGAGCCTCGCCTTTCGCCATTAATGGCGGTAATAGAGAGGAGAGAGAAGGGTTAGTGAGTGGTGAAGAAGGAAAAGTTAACGGAATGTGAACTCCATTTTCATTTAATGCACCTGCGTTAACGCTATTGATATTTGGAATTACTTTAGGCTAAAATCATTTATGTGATTATTCTTGTACGATTGCCCAAATGTAAAATTATTCACATCCATTTTTCCTTCTTTATTTTGTTCCCTGTTTCCGGCAAGGAGTTTTTGTTCTTTAATTCTATAGACGAACACAGAATGAATGCCTTCAAACTTGGGAACATTGCCCATCAAATTCCATTCTCCCATTAATTTATTTTTAAGAGATGATATATATTCTTCTTAATTTGACGTTTTTCCAATACCCAATTTCAGATTCAAATTCTTCAAACTTGCATAGATTCAATGCCTTCTCTTTCACTCACCAAGCCTTAGCTTTGGCATCAACAGGTCACTCTCTCTCTCTCTCTCTCTCTCTCTCTCTCTCTCTCTCTCTCTCTCTCTCTCTCTCCTTATGGGCAATTTTTCTTTTTCTTCTTCATTTTAATTGTATGATCGTCATCCACTTTATGAATCTGAATTCTAAAGGGTGGTAGTTTGTTTATGGAGACATTTGCTGTACTTATGTTCAAAATTATTGTATGTGTTTGAAGATATTGAATGTCAGAATTGATCTTTAATCCAGCTTATGTGCTGCATTTCTCCCTTTATCAATATATTTGTCTCTATGATATTAGAACGGTCCCGCTTTTGTTTTGCTGAGGATATATCATATTCATTGTAGTTTTAGTTCTAATCAGGGTTATGAGTTAACTGTAAAGTCACTTGATTTTTTTTATCCTTTGTTGTCTTTCTTCATCATGCTTTATGTTTGTAATACTTTGCCTTACAAATACTATGAAATTCTACTGATGCATAAAGTCATGATGACATGATCTTCAAACAATGAAAGTTGGGTAAGAATAACATAGTCAATAGCTATGTTGCTCGGACTCGGCTAAGTGTCGGAGTGTCCAGTATCCATACCCATGTCGGACTCGGCCAATTTATGAAAATTTTGCATGTTTTCCGCTGAAAATGGAGTGTCCAGTATCCATACCCATGTCGTAGTGTCTAGTGTCCGACACAGGTACTTGAGGAGAAATGAAGAGTCTGAGCAACATAGTCAATAGCTGGATATGAGGGTGGGGATGTCATCTAGCTTTGTCGGTAAGGTCTTTAGGGGTTTCTTCCCGATCCGCTTTCAAATTTGGTTTACAACACTCCTTGTTCCTTCCTTGAATTTTAAAAAAGAGAACAAAGATTTGCCTGCTTATAGTTTTCAAGCTTTTTGCGGATTTGGGTATCTTCTTTTAGTGTGTTATTTCGACTATAGACACATTCCTAGTTGATTGTGATTTGTGAGTGATAGTTGTCTGACTGAGGTGATTGATTAAGGAGTAAAGGGTCGCGCTTGATTAAGGTTTGTTTTTGTAGTTCATGGTTGGGTCTCATCTTTTTGCCATTTCCGTTGTCAGGTGTGTGAATATATTCAAAGGACATTTTCTGTTCTTTGGGAGATTATGGCTTTGGGAAGGTATTCCCGGATTGATGGGAACAATTCTCCCAACTATTGTTGGACGATAAGTATGGTGGTGTTTGTTTCAACTTGTTTGATAGGGGCCTGGATGACAGTGTCGTCATCCATTGGCCCTGGTCGGATGGGGATATCTATCCAGCAGTTTATGGGTGTTATGCCACAACGTACAAGTGGGAGTGAAGGTAACTTTCTTGAGGATACGTTAAAGGGGAATGGAAGCCAAGGAAGTACGCAGTATGACAGCAACCCTAATGTGCAGGGAAATGAAAATGTGGTCCAGGAGTCTAAACGTCCAGATTCTGATGAAACTCGGACAGTTGAATCAAAAGAGGAAAAAGTTGTGGAATCTGAAAAGGATTCAAATTCCAAAAAGAAAGAAGAACAAACAATCTCTCAATCTGGACAAAACAATGTGGGAGCCGAACAGATAAATGATGGGGTAGATACAAGTGATCAGGTAGTAACTAGGGAAAAGTCTGAGGATGTTATACTCCAAAATAGTGATGGTGATGGAAAATCCGGACAAAGAGAGACTCCTGAGGAAGTAAAACAACCAGGAGAAACGGAAAGTAAGGTTAAGGAGGGTGGCGAATTCCAAGACAAGAACCCTGCAGAGACAGAAGAGATAGCTCCAATGAAGATGCTGGATGGAGTTGACAACCAGCAGAGTGAGAATTCTGGTCAGGAGCAGACTAAGGTTTCAAAAGAGGATTCCAGTGGTGATTCATCAGAAAGTGTATCCAATGACGGACCAGAGATGTCAGATCAAACTCCCAGTGAACCTGTACCTTCACCAACTCAATCAGTTGAGTCAGAGAAAGAAAAAGACTTCGAAAGACTTCCATCATTGGAGCACCAAATAGTTCATACTTGGAAAGTTTGTAATGTTACTGCAGGGTCAGACTATATTCCTTGCCTTGACAATATTCAAGCAATCAGAAAGCTTCCCAGTACCAAGCACTATGAACATAGGGAAAGGCACTGTCCTGAAGAAGCTCCTACCTGTCTTGTTCCTCTACCAGAAGGGTATAAAGCCCCAATAAGATGGCCTAAAAGCAGGGATATGGTACGCTTAATCCTTTAAAGAAATTTGACCAGAAGATTGAAATAACAGATGCTTCTCTTTTGTTTGTAATTACAATTTTTATGGTGTATAATGCAGATATGGTTTGCAAATGTACCCCATACAAAGCTTGCCGAGTATAAGCGACAGCAAAATTGGGTAAAGGTTTATGGACGGTACATAACTTTCCCTGGTGGTGGGACTCAATTTAAGCACGGGGCTCTGCATTACATTGATTTTATTCAACAGGTAATCATTTCTGTGCATCTAGCTCTACCTTGATATCATTTTTCATGCTTATGCTTGTCGTGTAGAATTGTTTTGAACTTTTGTGGAAATTGAATATGATAAAGAAGAATACTGTACACTACCTTTTCACCTACCTGAGCAAATAGGAAGAATTCTCCGTTTCGTGCTTCTGTGAGTAGAGGAACACAAACACTGGCGAGAACGGTTGTGCTGGTTGTGTTCATCTTGCTTCGATCTCATAGAGGTTTAAAGAGATTCCATGAAGGCCCTCTTGAAATATATAATTGACGAGAAGAGTTACAGAGGCGAAAAGGAAGCAGAAATGGTTGTAGTGAAAGCAAATTACTTATGAAGAAGTGTATGGACAACTATACAGAGTACACAAAGATTAGTGTCTGTTTAAATTTGCTAAATCCGGGAAAAGGGAATGTAGGAGTTGATCACAATGAAACAAATTAATCATGAAAGGAAGTTTTTGTTACTCATTAAGTTTTAATCAGAGACGCAAACTATTTGCTTAAGCTTTTGCATGATGATAAAAACAACCTCTCTGACTCCTAGCCTCGAGTAGTTAAGAGTAAGATTGTATATAGTCTAGCATCCTTAGAGCACCCCACTACTGGGATCCACATTGTTGTTTCCAATATAATTCTAGGAGAGTTTATAGCTGGGCCATGTGGAATCCTTCTTAGGGGCTTCTCATGATTAGGAGCAAGATATAAAAGAAATGAGACAACATATAGAAAAGATAACTAGTTGCAACAAACTATTTATGAGAAAGGGTGACTAAAGGAGGTTGATCCTGGATTACCAAAATTATTAATAAAGGTCTCTAAGAATGAAGAAAAAGATACATGTTATTCATTCATGTATGAACTTGGTTCTCTGAAATATTTATGGAAGATGGAAGTGATGTAGCTGCACTTTGAACATAAATGTTATCCAGGTCCCATATGGAGATGCCTTTGGATTTTAAAAACAATTAAGGGACTCAAAAGCTAAATGATGGTGGAGCATAGCCTCCACTGTTGACTTTCAGACTCAACTTACAGCTGCTTTTTCAGTCACTGGAGAATCTGAGTGATACATTAAAGGATGGTGTTTTGCCTAACTGAATGCTTTCCAAATGCGTATAATATTTACCAAACCAAATATTGGTCGACACAGGTCAGTTTTTGAACTTGCCAAACTGCGAATACCTGATACATATGGAGGGGAAAACTATGGTGCACGGAAACCGACACGGATACCGACACGGACACGACGAAGCGCCAATTCCCAAATTTTCAGGACACGGGACACGCTGGACAATAATATTTTTAAAATAAAAAAAATCCAAAAGACCTAAAAAAAAAATGAAAGTTACCAATTTCTAATATCAATTAATAATTTAATACCATAGATTGTTACGGACCGAAGAGAAAGATGAGACATGGGGTCACGCTAAGAAGCTATTGTCGCTGTGTAGTAGCGGCCACAACCATGGCAGTCAGAGCACAAAGGAATTAAGGAGAGAGAAGTCGAGGAGAAAGACTAAAGTTAGGTTTCACTAGTTCTTTTCTTTAATTTATTCATTGAAAAATGGGCCAGCAGTGTCCCGCGCGTGTCCCGTTGGTGTCCAAGCGGTGTCCTTGAGTGTCTCGGAGTGTCCTTTCGCGTTTTTGCAAGCCTAGGCACTGTCTTCAATTTGGAAACGTGTCCCAAACGTTTTTTTGGCGTGTCCTGGAGTGTCGTGTCGTTTTCGGTGTCCGACACGAGACACGCTGCCCAAGCAAGGTGTCCGTGCTTCATAGGGGGAAAATATCTTTATTTCCTTTTTTGTAGAAAATCAAAATCCCAGACTGCTCCTGACAGTGCTTGCTGGGGGAAACGAACTCATGTGATACTGGATGTTGGATGTCGTGTGGCCAGAGTTGGAGTTACCTTTTTGAGCGAGATGTGCTCACTATATCACTGGCTTCTAAGGATGAGCATGAAGCCCTGGTGCAGTTATTTGATAGGGATCGGGAAAAGGGAAATAGGATAAAAAGACAATGAGACTATAAGCAGAAAGAAGGGATTTTAGGATAAGCCAATAGAAGGAAATTTCAGCTACCATGATTTTGTTATTGTTCATTTTTAGTCTATTCTTCAAGAAAACTCGATTTATATTCTTGTACATATAGAGTTCATCCTTCTGTATCTTCTTTTTCCAGAACTAATCTGAAATAATTTTTTTTTTGTTTTGGAGTCCAGACTGTCCCTGATATTGCTTGGGGAAAGCGTACTCGTGTTATATTGGATGTTGGATGTGGTGTGGCCAGCTTTGGAGGTTATCTTTTCGAGAGAGATGTTCTGACAATGTCGCTGGCTCCCAAGGATGAGCACGAAGCTCAAGTGCAGTTTGCACTTGAAAGAGGAATACCTGCTATATCAGCTGTTATGGGGTCAAAAAGATTACCCTTCTCTGCCATGGTCTTCGATATTGTTCATTGTGCTCGCTGCAGGGTCCCTTGGCATGCTGAAGGTAGCACCTGTCTTTAACAAGGATTTCATCTTTCATCAAATTCATCACTGTATTAATCTTTTGAATATCATTCAGGTGGTAAACTCCTTTTGGAACTGAATCGTGTCTTGCGACCTGGGGGCTACTTTGTATGGTCTGCTACTCCAGTTTACAGAAGAAATACGGAGGATTCCGGCATCTGGAAAGGTACAATACCTTGTACTCTGAGTGTTGTCTGATGTTTAAAAAGCTAAAAGTTTCAGTTGAAAAATTGGTGCTATTTGGGGGATGCTGTGCTTTTCTTAAATAGACCTAATGCCCTTTGTCTAATAACTGCAGCGATGTCCAAACTCACGAAGTCATTGTGCTGGGAACTGGTGCAAATCGGGAGAGATAAAGTTAACGGAGTATCTGCAGCAATATATAGAAAGCCTACTTCTAATGATTGCTATGAGGGAAGACAACAAAATGATCCTCCATTCTGTGAAGAATCTGATGACCGTAATGCTGCCTGGTAATTCCATGTATCCTTTAGTATCTGCAGCAATATTATGTGGCCCAACAGAAAGAACTGCATGTTATATTCTGTAGAGTGGATTTATATAAGATCCATGGAGAAATAGAAATTCTGGAAGAATTGGACAAAACTAAGAGCTGGCTTGGATTTCATTTTCAACTTCTTTAGGGTAACTTTTTGCCAAAATACAACACAGATACAAATCCCGAGTTAGCTTAAAAAACTTCACACCTCTAAACAGACAGATCAGCAAGGATAGAAAGTACAAATGGCATAGAGATAATTATAGAAGGATTTACCTCCCCCCACGCAATAAAGAAACCATGCAGTGCCCCTCTGCAAGAATGTCTCTAGTAATGCTGAACATGTGCTGAACATAAGCTAAATGCTGCGTGCTTTTGTGTGGACTTTGGTGCTAGGTAGGATGAATACTTATGATATGCTGCAGCGCAGGAAACCTAGCTGGTCCCTTTTACTGGGATTTTGTGTGATGTGTCGGCATAGTGGGGAGGATTGTTTGCATTTGTTTGTGCAATGTGATTTTGCGCGGAGTTTATGGGCTAGATTGTTGTGTGGGGAGAGTTTTGTGTGTCCAGCCACGATGGGCGAATTATTACAGCTACGATTTGTTTTGATGAGGAGGAGTAAGGAGGGGAGATTGTTGTGGCGATGTGCTTGTATGGCATTACTTCGGTGTATCTGGTTGGAGAGAAACTCCAGGGTTTTTTCCGAGACTAAGAAGACTATTGATAATGTTTGGGATCATATAGTTTACTTGGCTTCTCTTTGGGCTAAGGTGGCGGGGGGCCTTTAAGGATGTTCCACTGACCTTAGTTCAACGCCATTGGCGACTGGCGTGATGTATAGATAGTTTTTTTTCTTTTTATACTGAGGATGCCTTATCTTCCACCTTTTTGTATTCTTTACCATTTGATTAATAAAATTTTCTCTTATCTAAAAAAAAAAGATCTGGAAACAGCAAGACATCATGTTCTTTTCTAAATTGAAGCACAATAGCTAAAACTTCACGTCAAACTTGAGTTGAAGGTGCTTTTAATTCTGTCTCACTTGAGTCCACGACACCCAGTGCCACTCATTATTGGAGAACTCCTTAGCATGGAGCCTAATTCTTCCACTAAGAGCTTCAGGCCCAAGCTTGCCTGTAGCTGTGCCATTAGCATTCACTTCCAGACGGTATTCAGCTGGGGACACCCAACTGACACCTTGTCTGTTCATCTAACCTGAAGCAACCGAATATTTGAGTGCTGAATAAAATAGATTGGTTGGGTAAACTAACCCTGCACACTAACAAGAGTAATTTTATATCCCACATGTCTAGAAAATTTTTTATCTTGCAAGATAAGGGTGCTTAGGTACAGCCACAATTTCTTCTGGTTTCTGTGTTCACCAATTAATATATTTGGTGTATCAGTGTTATCTTTTCAATCTCGACAGTCGCCAACCTTAAAAATAATGGATTCACTGGCATAATATTCACAAAAAGAAACTCAGAATGGACACCTTTAAAACAGCATTGCTGTTCAAACTAGAGTGCCATTGGAGGTAAAGAAAGTGTCCTCTTGACCTTTTCTCTATTGCAACTTGCAAGATGCAGTGACCTTTTGCTTATCTTTACCAACCCACCACTTTAGATGCACATCTCGCCTTCTTAAACCTCAAAACAATGGAGTTGGAGAACCTTGACATATTTGACTCGTTCCTATTTATCAGATTTTGTTTGAATTATATTCAATGAACTTTAGGGTTGTTGCTAAATGGATTTGAAGTTTTGTGTGAGATCACAGTTCACAATGTTTACTTTTGGGTCCTGGAGTGAGGCTGTTGCAGTGCTTCGAAAAGTGGATCCTTTGTTGATCCGTGATCGGCTGATATGAAATTACTCATTCACCATTTTTTCAGGTATACACCAATGCAGTCATGCATACACAAAGTGCCGACAAATGCATTAGCACGTGGGACTCATTGGCCAGAGCATTGGCCATCAAGGTTGGAGAAACCTCCTTACTGGTTGAAGGACCCAGAAGTTGGAGCTAATGATGAATTAAGTTCCAAGAAGTTCATTGACGATTCCAACTACTGGAAACAAGTTGTGGTCAACTCATATATGAATGGGATTGGCATTGACTGGTCATCGGTGAGAAATATCATGGATATGAGAGCATCTTATGGAGGGTAAGCATTTATTTACTTCCTTTAAGCTTTGTTTGACCAATAATATATCTGTCTTGGCAAGTATCACAGAAAGTTGGTACCTAAGAATGGCTCCTGTTTTTTTCCCCCCGGTAAAGTGGTACCTAAGAATATTGTTTAAGTAAATATGTTGTTTTCTAAGCCATCCCTGTACCTTATCTCCTAGAAAGCGAAAGTGAGAAAAAAAGAAAAGGCGTTGGAAGAGGAAGAAGAAAAATATGGGAATGTGACTTGTCAGGGGTATTCAATAGATTGATGAACCATGTAGTGGTCTGGTTGATAGAATTGCTTAAAAATTGTTGAATCTTATAAGCTGTTAAGAAGCAAATGCTACGTCTTGAGGTAAGAGCTGAGGATCTAGTGCTGGCACTGAATGCTAAAGTTTCTGCCTGGGAACAGCAACCTGGTGGCCTGAATTTCCCTATAATTTGCTCTAAGGGTTTGTGAAGAGGTCAAGAAGTGACAGCATTTGTTGGTTGCTGGCTTACCACATATACAGAATTAGAGATAATGAGATAACATCAATTGAGAAACATCAACCCTTGTCTCTTGGGTTCTCGGGAGTATTATATGAGATGTTGTGCTATTAGTTCTCATTAATGAAGTTGCTCCGAGGATGGGATACTACATTAATGAACAACAAGAACCTGAAGTTGGAATGCTCATTTAGGACCAGGCAAATTTCTGTTTTATTGAATGACGAAGCTTAGATGGATCATAGATGTCATCTAGAATAAAATTGATAGAGGTAAGTTTGTTACAAAATGATGTACATGTTCTCATGGCTGGCATTTTTCTTTAGTTTCCTGAAACAAAATGTTTGAATTCCAATTACTGAATTAAGCTCTGCTAATAAGTAATAACTATCATGATTCATGCGAAGCCTTTGTCTTGGGGCACTGGAGTGATCAGGGGTCCTTGTGTTTGGGACAGACAGGCTTCTAGGTTTGCAAATGATCTCAGATTATGTCAAGAGACCCATTTGTCCTAATTATTCTATGAAATCATTTGTATGTATTTATGTTATTCAGAGAAAGTTTTGCTCCTCTGGGGTGTCATCATGAGCCTTTCAACTGATAACTTATGCAAATGACAAGCAAAACGAAGCTTTCATCGTAATTTTGCATTGCCACTTTCTCCATTTGCCTTTTCCCCTCGTTTTCCAGATTTCAACTGATAACATTGTGCTTTCCTTTCCAGATTTGCTGCAGCATTGAAGGATTTGCAAGTGTGGGTAATGAATTTAGTGCCTGTCAATTCATCAGACACTCTTCCAATCATATATGAACGTGGTCTTTTTGGAATGTACCATGACTGGTGCGAGTCATTTAGTACCTACCCAAGATCTTATGATCTCCTTCATGCAGATAATCTCTTCTCTGATCTGAAGAAAAGGTTTGGAAATATCATACTACTGGTTGTGCTTCATTTACAAACATTTCAAATTGTCGTCTCTGATTACTTTACGATAATATTTGTTCATTTTTTTCCTGTCACAGGTGCAACATTGTCTCAGTAATGGCAGAAGTAGATAGAATCCTAAGGCCAGGTAGCTGGCTGATAGTTAGAGATGGTCCTGAGACCATCTCCGAGGTAGAGAGCATGGCTAAGTCGCTCCAGTGGAAGATCCAGTTCACTCAATCTAAAGATAACGAAGCATTGCTTTGTGTTCAAAAGACAAAGTGGCGTCCCTCAGAAGTAGAAACAATAGTGTCAGCCATAGGCTAGCTTTTCAATATATTAGCACACCAGTACTCATCATATGCATACTCCTATTAAAAGAAATGTTACACTACTGAGAATCTGTGATAGGTATTTATTCTATTCAATTGTTTCAGCTGCATCAATCTTTTTTAGTGATGCACCTGCTGTATTTAATTCCCCATTTGTATGTTATAACTTTGAGATACGCAGAATTCTTTCCCTGAATCAGAGGGAAGTGAGATCATTCAGAATTTTGACAGCAAAATCATGATGTACCATTGGAATTAGAGGGAAATGTGATCACTTTGTGTTCGAAAAGTTGACTCATCTAGTGTTATCAAGTGTTTAAATTGTTACAAAAAAATATGTACTCCATAAGTTTTCGAGATTCAACTATAAGATGAACATATCAATTTTCCTTTTCCTTTTTCTTTTGAGGGGAAAACGTGGAAGATTTTATATTGATAATCTGTTTATCCATATTGACTCTAACAATGTGGTCAATCATTAAATAATAAGACTCAAATTTTTTCACCTGACGGCAAACAATAGATTTAAAAGATAAACTCAATTCACACCGATCTAGTTCCTCCGGACCACAAATAAAGTTTATAGTAAAGTTATTGTGGTCCGGAGGGACTTGAGGGAGTATATCATACCGATCTCTGTCTAAAGACAAAAATTGCACGCTCCAAAGACACATTTCTGTAAAAGTTAAGCTTGAGGGGGCAAATCCACCATCAAACTTGAAACAAGCTCGAAACAAGTTGTTCATTTGTGCTAAACAAGCCTAAGTACTTATCCTTAATTATACTCATATTAATTTCCTTAATTAAAAGCACCCTGGAATAGCTGTCTCTCCGATCCCTATGCACCATTCTTTTCCAATTTCCACTCTCACTCTCACTCTCACTCTGACATACTGACAGTACACACACAGCTAAAATATTACAAAAAAAAAGAAAGAATATATTTTAAAGAATAATAAAATAATAAATAAAGTAGAAGATGGGTCACAGGTAGACCTGTCAATTTCCGACCGACCCGACCCGTCCCCTTTTTTCAGGTTCCTGACACTTATTTTCTGATCCGGAATCCAGTTTGACCCGAACCCAATTAACCCGGTGTTTTTGGGTCAAACATGATCCGTTAGTGGGTCGACCCGTTTGACCCGTAAAATAGAACAATTTGTAATTATAAATAAAAAGTTCAACTAAGTTATCCTAAAACACAATTTAAAACTTTTTTTTGTGTTTCACTAACTTTTTCTCTACATCTTTATTCTCTCAAAATGAGAAATTTTGTTCTTAACTACGTTCAAATGGACGGAATTATATTGTAAAACTTATCGAATAATTAAACAAAATATAGAAAAAATATCATATAGGTGTATATACATTCCAAAACGTGAATAAAATACGTATGTAGTTAATACAAGTTAAAAATTAGAGTATATGTGTATAAATATACTGTTTGAAAACATAAATTGACTATATAATTGACGAATAAAATAAAAAATTTGGGTCACCCGATCCGGTGGGTCGACCCGAACCCGACAACACTGGGTCAGAGTCAAGCATTTCTCAACCCAAAACGACCTGACCCGCTAATGACTATAACCCGGCATGACCCGACCCAAACCCGACCCGCCCGACCCAATTGACAGGTCTAGTCACAGGGTCAGTGATTTTGACTTGTGTGTGAGGACGCATATTATAGATCCGTCTTTCGTCAGATGTCTATAACCATTCACCACACTCACTCTCAAGCTCTCGGCAATTCGTGATCATCGCCATGCCTCCATGAAAGAGAGAGAGAGAGAGTAAATGCTTTTGATTTTCCTACACTAATATTTCTTCATCTTTGTTGCTCTTTAATCTTAGTTACCTTTGTAAGTAACAACTAACAAGGTACTCACATTTCTCTCTCTCTCTCTCTCTACCGACATTTTCATTGTGGATCTCGATACTTTCTTCTTTTTCCTACTACTTTCTGCTTTTAATGCTTTCAAAAAATTGATTATTATAGTACTCACTATTTATTGGGTTATGAATCTTAAATCTTTCAACCCAATTGAGTATTTACTCTAGTTACTATTAAGTGAGCATTAGCTTGGAGCTTGGTGGGCATTTCTGCCCCTTTATAGAAAGGCTTTGTTTTTGCAACTGGGTTTCTGTTAATTTTCTATTTTCTGAAGAATGTTTAGTTCTTGAGAACAAATCAGGGCCCTTTATTGCTAGGTAGGTTTAATTTGCTACTTGATGCTTCAATTTTCTATTGTCCATATGTTTTTTTTTCATCTTATCGACCTAGGTATTATTTGATTTGTTGGCATTCTATAAATTTAAGTTGTTCTGTATATATTTCACCTCAATGCCTTTCTGGGTTTATTAATGTAGGTTTTTTTTTCTTGAATCTTGTATTTTTGTACAATTCCTTTCTGGGTTTTGTGATTTGGGTATTCTTCTTAAATCTTGTATCTTTCTGAAACAGATTTGCTGCTCGTTTTTCATTAAAGGTTTATAAGAGATTAGGGATTGCATAATTTGCATTGGATCTGGGTCTGCATTTGTGGTTTTGTTGGGTTTATTGAGTTTTATTTGAATTTTTCTTTCAGGGTCACTGAGATATTATATAGGAGTATATTGATAGGGCGGTTTTGATATTGGCAGCGAGTATGGCGTTGGGGAGGTATAGCCGGGTTGATGGGAGGAAGTCGTCGAGCTATTGTTCGTCTGTCACTATTGTGCTGATAGTTTCAGCTTGCTTAATAGGGGCCTGGATCATGATGTCATCGTCAGTGGAACCTGAGGGAAGTTTAAGGGAATCTGTAGATCTGAAAAAGGATGTTAAACCCCAGAAAGTGAGTGAGAAAAGTTCTAGGGAATTTGAGGATAACTCAGGTGACATGTCTGAGGATAATAGGAAGGGGAACGCTCATCAAAAAGTGAGTGAGAAAAATTCTAGGGAATTTGAGGATAACTCAGGTGACATGTCTGAGGATAATAGGAAGGGGAACGCTCATCAAAAAGTGAGTGAGAAAAATTCTAAGGAGTTTGAGGATAACTCAGGTGATTTGCGGGAGGATGATAAGAAGGGGACTGTTGATCAGGAAAACGTGAAAATTGAGAGTGATAGTGATGCCCAAGGAAATGAAAGTGCAGTTCAGGAGTCTGAGAATTCAGGTGAATCGAACCAGGATGAAAAGCTTGAGGAATCAAATTCTGGTGTGGATGAGAAGATTGAGTCCAAGGAGGAGAAAGAAGTTGATGCTGAAAAGGATGAAAATGCCAAACGCACAGAAGAAGACTCAGATGGGCAAAAGAATAATGGAGAGGATGAGACAAATACTAATGATCAAGCTGAGGAAAGCACGGGTGAAAGTAAACTAAAAACAGTTGGCGGTGAAGAGAAATCTGGAGAGGAGGAGAGTTCTGATGACACAAAACAAGCAGGAGAACAAGAAAGTAGGACAGAGGAGGAAGCTGAGAAAAAACGGGAACAGAAGTCAGTAGATGGACATAGGTGGAAGGTTTGTAAGGTCACTGCTGGGCCAGATTATATTCCTTGCCTTGATAATATTCAAGCTATTAAAAAACTTCCCAGCAGAGGTCACTATGAGCACAGAGAGAGGCACTGCCCTGAAGAAGCTCCTACCTGTCTTGTCCCTCTACCTGAAGGATATAAAATTCCAGTGAAGTGGCCCAAAAGCAGAGAAAAGGTAAAATAAGTCACTTGAAAAAACTATGATAAGAATATATAAGATTAGACCTCAATAATAGTGCATTATTAGTTATCTGTAGCTTTCTGCTGTTGGTAATAGGTTGTTGTGCTGCATTATGCAGATATGGTTCAATAATGTACCCCATACCAAGCTTGCAGAAAATAAGGGGCATCAGAATTGGGTACAGGTTTCTGGCGAGTACCTCACTTTTCCAGGCGGTGGAACTCAATTTATACATGGTGCTCTAAGTTATATTGACTTCATTCAAAAGGTCCTCCTCTGCTTCACTACTTTACCTGCCTGCATATTGCTGTTTGTTGTTTAGTGATTGCATTGGTGATGAATTTACTTCATGTTTATATGTGTAATTTAGAATTAGGTGAAACATATTCTTGTACTAAAAACTTCTGTTTTCACAAATGGATATATTAAAAACCAAAAATGTAAGAAAAGGCGAAAAAAAAAGAACTGATGGTTTTCTTGTTTTCATGTCCACTCTGTACCAAGAAACGGGAACTTTGTTTGTACTCTTTTTAGTTATAGAATGACTCTGTTCTGAAATTTCACCAGTGGACATTGACCAGGAGGCCTCAGTCAGTTCCTTGCTTCAGCTGATCTGGAGATGATTATCCCTTTTGCTTGACTTTTGTAGTTTTCTCCTCCTTAAGACATCTGAAGGATACCTGTAACATTTCCTTATTGCTCATTCATGATCAAGTTGACTTAGATCAAGGGGAGTTTATGCTGCACATGTCATTCTTTTATGTTTTCTGACTGATTACAGATTGGTCAGATGCATGTGCCTCTTTTCTTCACCGCCAAAAAGAAACAAATACCTATCCCCCAAATGCTATAATTGAAAACAATGTAAAGGGATAATGAAAATAAATGGATGGAGGATAAATTTTTTGAGCAAGCTCATGACGAATACAAATGACAAGCACAGGTACTGTAGGCCAAAACTTCCTACATGAAATGCCAAAAAGCAGATGTCTGAGTCATAGGCACCCTATTTCCTTTTTCTATCATAAATCTGTCTGATGACAATTATGAATGAAGGAAGAAACTAGAAACAAAAAAAAAAAAGAGGAAAAAAAAGAAAGAGAAACTGGTACCTATTGATAGGGATCGGGAAAAGGGAAATAGGACAATAAGACTAAGCACAAAGAAGGGTTTTTTGGAGATGCCAGTAAAATAGTAATTTCAGCTACCATGATTTTGTCATTGTTCTCTTTTAATCTGTTCTTCCAGAAAACTTGATTTATATTCCTGTACGTATAGAGTTCATCCTTCTGTATCCTCTTTTTTCAGAACTAAGCTGAAATTAAATAATTTATTTTTGGAATCCAGACTTTTTCTGATATTGCTTGGGGAAAGCGTACTCGTGTTATATTGGAT
This sequence comes from Tetragonia tetragonoides, assembly GCA_038025085.1. Classification (NCBI taxonomy): domain Eukaryota; kingdom Viridiplantae; phylum Streptophyta; class Magnoliopsida; order Caryophyllales; family Aizoaceae; genus Tetragonia; species Tetragonia tetragonoides. Next base: position 13,330,771 of record CM076140.1, on the reverse strand, counting down.
GTTGGATGCGGTGTGGCCAGCTTTGGAGGTTATCTTTTTGAGAGAGATGTTCTGACAATGTCACTGGCTCCCAAGGATGAGCACGAAGCTCAAGTGCAGTTTGCACTTGAAAGAGGAATACCTGCTATATCTGCTGTCATGGGTACAAAACGGTTGTCCTTTCCTGGCAGAGTCTTTGATGTTGTCCATTGTGCACGCTGCAGGGTTCCCTGGCATGTTGAAGGTAGTATTTGCTTAATCTTTTACTGTGGTTATTCTCTTTCCTAAATAATTCCTAAACTTGTAACGATGTTTTATACCCATTTTAGGTGGTAAACTCCTTTTGGAACTGAATCGTGTCCTGCGTCCTGGAGGCTATTTTGTGTGGTCTGCTACTCCAGTTTACCGGAAGGACCCAGAGAACGTTGACATCTGGAAAGGTGCATTTAAGTGTCCCATTATTCCTATTTAGACAGTTTAAGCAGTACTGGCTTTTGGAATTTGCTTAAATTTTCCTGCATATTACCTATGCAGCCATGTCCAAGCTAACAAAGTCAATGTGTTGGGAGCTTGTGAAAATTGGGAAGGATAAAGTGAATGATGTATCTGTGGCAATATATAGAAAGCCTACTTCTAATGATTGCTATGAGGAAAGGGCAAATAATGATCCTCCACTTTGTGAAGAATCTGATGACCCAAGTGCAGCCTGGTAATTTCTGTCTAGCCTTTGATTTTTCTTATCATCTGCATTATGTAGTGGGATCCTGACCGGGTGCCGGTGGTAGAAGCAACTACGTGTTAGAATCTGTATATTTGGTTTTAGACATTTTTGTTGCATGAAAACATATCCATTTCCTTGGATTGTGTATTTTCTCCCATGCAGATTGTGTATTTTTTTAGGGGGTATGACGGATGAGTGCTTAGATTAATTGAATTTATATGCTAAAATTTACTTCACGGATTAATTTTTTTAATATTTAAATGAAGGATGCTAAAAAAACAAAATTAGCGATAGAGACATAGAGTTAGAGCTGGCAAATAGGTCGTGTCGTGTCATATCCGTGTTCGTGTCAAAGATAATCGTGTCAAGAACTTCCCGACACTAACCTGACCCATTTATTAATCGTGTCGGAAACCCTCAACACTAACCCAACCCGCTTAATAATCGTGTTATTCGTGTTGACCCGCTTAATGTTTCAAATCTAATTTCTTTTCAGAAAACAAAAAATATAACATAAAAACCTAATAAAAATATATTAAACAAATTTTGAAACACCACTTTTAAGCTTCCATGGGTGAATTAGTCTATTGAACTAATGAATATCATAGATTTGAACTTTATTTATGATATTATCATTAGTTAAGTGACTTATTTTTCGACATGTTTGAATAATCGTGTCAGAGCGTGTCAATTTCGTGTTGAAAATCTCAACACTAACCCAACCCATTTAACTAAACGTGTTACTCGTGTCGACCGCTTAAGTTAACTGTGTCGAAAATCTCAACACTAACCCGTTTATTTCGTGTCCGGTTCGTGTCGTGTTATCGTGTCGTGTCAGTTTCTGCCAGCTCTACATAGAGTATGGAAAAACCCTTTTCCCTCCAAAATAAACATAACCAGCTCTCACTGATTAAGCGTCTCATGTCCCATGCTTTCTATGATCACGTCTCATGTACCAAGTTCTCAGATCAAAATTGGTGCTCCTACTGCAGAGAGCACAGAATTATTTGGGACTATTATGCTGTCCTCACTAGCCTCTCACTGGGATTACCTGCACTAGTATGAGGATTGGGAGGAAATAATATAGGAAAGAGAGTTTGAAGTGTGAATGAGTTGCATTTTTGTTCAGTCCTTGGAAAATTTATAATTTTCTGGATTTAACTTTCCTTATAATCTTCTCTTTCACAGGGAGATACCTCTACAGGCATGCATACACAGAGTGCCAACAGATCCATCCGAACGTGGGTCTCAGTGGCCAACTCAATGGCCATCTAGGTTGCAGAAACCTCCTTACTGGTTAAAGGATTCTGAGGTTGGATTGTATGGTAAAGCAGCTCCTAAGGATTTCACAGAGGACTACAAGCACTGGAAACTTGTCGTTGCCAACTCATATTTAAATGGTATTGGCATTGACTGGTCTTCTGTGAGGAATGTGATGGACATGAGAGCCAGATATGGAGGGTAAGATTTTCTATCATTAAACACCCTTCATAATTGAAATTTGTATATTTGGTAGGTGTCATCAAGTAGAAAGCTGATGACTCATGTTTTTCTATGCTTGCACATTGTGTAATATTTGCGAGGCTTAATGCTTAACAACACTGTCCTAATAGGTTAAAATGGTTATCGCCAACTGGAAATTAAACAAATGGCGAGATATGGAGCTGTGAGTGTTGGTCATTGTGATCTATATAAAGCCTAAATGTGTATGAAGTACAAGATTCAAGGGGCACTATGGGAAGGGGATTATCAGAACTTCGTATAATGTTGAGAGGATGAAAAGTGTTGTAGTAAGGGGAGGACCCCTGATGTCAAGCCATGCATACAAGCTTCTTTCACATATTAAAGTAGTTTTCTTTTTGATTATAATCCAATAACATTATCACTCAGTCAATTCTCCCCCCCCATCCCCCATCCCCCATCCCCCCCTCCAGTTCTGTTCCTTAGTTTATATTTTACTTCTGAGCTATGTGTAATGACTTTAATACTGATAGCATTGTGATGATGGCAATATAAATATTTAGATCTTTCTTCTCTGAAATCTGTTTCTTTTCCAGATTCGCTGCAGCACTGAAGGACTTGAAGTTGTGGGTTATGAATGTAGTTCCTGTCAATTCAACAGACACCCTGCCAATTATATATGAACGTGGTTTATTTGGGATATATCATGACTGGTGTCAGTCCTTCAGTACTTATCCGAGATCTTATGATCTCGTACACGCAGATCATCTGTTCTCCGATATTAAGAAAAGGTTTGGAAAAGCATCTAGTATTCCTTATGGTTCATAAAAATGATACCAGTGTCTCCTTTGGCATGTAATGCTAACTGTTTTGTGGGCAGGTGTAAATTTGTTGCTGTGATGGCAGAGGTGGATAGAATCCTAAGGCCAGAAGGCAAATTGGTTGTCAGGGATGATGCTGAAACCATAGCTGAGGTGGAGAGCATGGCCAAGTCCTTACACTGGAAGATCCGATTCACGTATTCGAAAGATAATGAAGGAATGGTTTGTGTTCAGAAGACAAGATGGCGGCCCTCAGATGTAGAAACAATTAAGTCGGCAATAGCTTAACTTTGATGCTTTAGTCGTCATCCTAATTTTTGGGGTATACATGTTCCAAGCTCTTTGGAGTATACATGTTCCCAATGGCCATTGTATGATGATGTAGATCCTGAAGCTGGTCCCCAACCAGCCCAACCAGCCCAACCAGCCCAACCAGGTTTGGCTCCTCATTGTGCTTATAGCGCTGATGGCGAGGCAATATTCACACCAATGCGATCAGATGTCAAGCCAGCCAAAGCATGCATGTACGTCCTTCTTTATTGGAGAGACTATTTTGTTATACTACCTTCATACATGTCAATGGAGTTCATGTTCTTTCCCATTGACATCATCAAGTTTAGACTTTCATTTTTGGTTTAATTATATGCTTGTTTAATTATTTATTAATTCTTAGTATCTGGTTCATAATAAAAATTAATAAGAATAATTTTCTCCACTTTGTAACCAAATGCCCCAACAATCAACATATTGTTTTTGTCTAGGAAATTCCTTGTTTATCTATTTAATTTTGGGTTAAAAGAAGACTACTATGGAGCCACCAGGAAATTTCTAGTGTTTCGATAACACCGCATGCACGGTCGCACGGAGGTGAAAGCTCCTGTTACCGAGTCAAGAAAAATATAATGAAAAACAAAAAAAAACGAAAAGGGAAAGAAAGACAAAAGTAACAGCGTTAGATGACTGTCTTTTAGAGTTATAAGATCACAACTCTGTTGCATTTGAGTCTCAACTCTCAAGTACAGTTCAAATCCTCTGTGAGACATACCAGTATACCACAGAGAATTGTTCATTTTTTCTTTCTTTCTCCTCCAACTACTGATGGATTCACCTTTATCAACTACACCCCAAAAATCTCCCCTAATCCAGTGGTGAAATTAAAAGAACAGTCCTCTGCGTGTCTGCCGATCTGTACTCTAGGAAGCAATGGAAACATAATCCCCATATTCTCTTGCAAATGATGCACCGTACCCTCACTTCTTTTGATTTTCAATAACTAACACTGTCACGACAGAGACATATACAACCTTATAATCTGGCTACACAATCATGCACTCAATTCAGAATAAAAGTTTAGGAGAGAGAAAATAGATCACCTGTAAACTGAAGATTTGCAATTTCAAACTGTTTAACATGTTAGAAGTACGTCTTTAGATAATCACATGAACCCAAGAGTACACTCCTCGAAATATGTAACTTAAACTAGTTGCATTTGTAGCGATATTACAATATCAGAAGATGGAATTAGAGGAGCTGTAGCTTTGATTAACTGGATAGGCAGTAATTAGGTGTTTCCAGGAAACACCTGTACTGTTGCTTTGGTTATGAAGCCATCAGGAAACACTTACCACTATTGAAAACTTGTGCTATGCAGTTGAAAGGGTTTATAAATAATTTTTGGGGATTAAAATAGGCATTATGAACTTTGACAAAATCAAAGATGATGATTAAAAAAGTAAATGAATCTGTGCTGCTTCCTCTTTCTAGAGCATCAGGGCATCAGCCACCTGCATAGATGGCAGAGACAGAAAACAGTTCTCTCACTGTAATGTCTCAAAAGATGAACATCAGTTGCGCGGCTTCTTGTACTTCGTTGGGTCCCACACTGTTAATTCCATTTGACTATGTGTGATTGCTTGAGTTACTGGTAGCAGGACAAGTATGTTGTTGATTAAACCTGGCAATAGCAGTAACTTTTGCTTTCCTGTTTAATATATTGTTCCATTCTTTTTCCTATTTTTCTTTATTTGATCATAAAAAATTTATCATTTGAAACTTTTGCATGCAAAGAAAATGGATTATTGGTATTTCTATCTATGACAAGGCCTAGTGTTTGATCATTTACCCTGGGGTTCAATTTTATGCAGTGCAATGGAACTGAAGCTATGTACTGCTATTGCAGAAGGTTCATGAACCTTGATGAATCTAAATTGCCATTATATATAATTGCATCTTGGCGACATGGTTTATTATCTTACTTGTCATTTCTGAAAAAGATTTTATTTTGGTTTTGATCTTCTTCTGGTGTCGGCTCTTTTGTTCCTTGTGCAGGACATTCAGTTTTGTTCTCGCAGAAATGCAAGCTTCGGTAGAAGCAAACCAAGAATCTGAACCAAAGAGCAAATTGGTATGCTTTTTCTTTATGGTATAGACAATACTGAGAATGATATGATGCAAGAACCCCACCAAAATTATACATGTAACTTGTTTCTCATGAAGAAACTGACTCTTCAGATAAGACTAACATCTTATATTATGGCAAACTCAAAAGTCAGAGGCTATAGTACCTCACTAGATTCTGAAACAGCAATGTAGTACCTCATCATATGAACAAAGGGCCACAGATTGGTAATTAAAACATTATATCTATTCAGGGTGCTGAGAGCCTTCCTCTGTGCTAAAACTCCCTTTCTTCAATGAGGTGTGACCACTTATATTGAGCACGAATGGAACTCCCACCAAGATAGAGGTTGTAATGTCCACCTTTCCAAAACGTTTGAGAAAATGCAAGACCTTCTTTAAACATGTACAATAGAAAACTTCCAGCTACACTAATAGGAGGTCCTCCAAGCAGTTTAAACTTTAGATATGCGCTGTTCCGTATAAAATAGTGGCACTTTTTACAGCACAAGAGTGTCTCATCTTGTTTGGTGAAGAAGGTGGAACTTGTACCCATTTAACCCATAGTGGTACTGAATTTAGATTTTGATATTCACTGCTTTAGGAGAACTACTGTTGTTGATCTTGGCTGTAATTCTTACGTTAGCGCACTACGTAAGTTCTTGTGTTATAATGCTTAGGCGTTCCCTATACTATCATATAGTATATGTAGACTAGGGTTCCAACTAATTGAGCCTTTCTCTGTATAATACTCTATAGTATTGTATGTATGAAACTACTTATAGTCATTATCTTTTCACCTAGCTCTATGAATAAATACTCTACAATGCTGGGAAAAAAGTAAACATAAAGGTCAATTAGCACCTTTTAAGGCTATTTAGAAACTATCTGGAGCTTTCTTAAAGCGAAGCTTGTCTGGTCTCTTCACTCATCTGAAGAAAACCAAACGGTAGCTCTTAACCTCTCCTCATGTTAGAATGATTGAAGTTTTTAAAATACTGGCGCACGGGTTTAGGTGGGGTTCTTCACGCCGTGGGACTGTAAGGATTTTATCACTAGGCTTTGCTTTACTAAACATGATTCCATAATATCTGGGTTTCATATTGCTTCGCGCTATCATTCTCATCATCTTACCTGAAAGTGAATAACCTTCTGTTATGACATTAATCATCATGTGCCAATCTGGATTATATATATCTGCATTATGAAAACATCATAAGTAGAGGAAATGCATATGCATCCAATCAAAATTTATTCTATTTCAGTTTGTTTTCCTCCTAATTAGATTCTGATAAGAATTATATTTTATGCATGCTTTATAGAGGTATTTTTGAATTTTTCCTTTTGGGTTTTATGTGTTTCAACAATCAGCATAGTGACAGTGGTGATTAGATTGCTTTAACAACTCTGACAGCGAGGATTTCTAAAATTAAGATGAATACTTTTTAGGGTCCAGTTTGATTATATAAAATCTCTGAAATTCTTTCACTTTTTCATGCACACACTTGTTTGCTTTAATCTAATAGACGCAAAAACATGGGCTGGTTGAATAGCTGCTTATTAAAATGAGACGTTGTCTGCCACTGTCATACCTTTCCTTGAACAAACTAGTTGGCGCTTCCATACAATGCTCAGTAATGTCTGCTTCCACAAAGTTTCTTAAGCCACAATAAAAACACTGGTGAGGACTGAGGACTGCTCTGAACATTTTGTGTCGGATTCAACAATGTCAGGCTATTTTTTTCAGAGGTGCTTGATCTTGAGCCTCCTGCTTTCTTTCTCTCTCGTCTCTGAGTCATCAAGATTACCAAAGGCATACTGGGAGCAGATGCTGCCTAAAAGGCTTCCTTCTCTTTCTTCGTCTCCTTCAAGGGGTACAAATTCTGTAAAGTCGTCGTCTTCCACAACTGTAGAAACTCAGGGCGTCCTGCCTTCTTCAGATGGAAAGGTTTAGTCAAAGATGTCAAGAATACTTTAGTGTTTCCGTTTCTCCGAATTGGAGTATACAGCTTAGTTGCGCAGGACATGTCAGAGCCGGTTCAGATAAGAAGTCGTCACAAAATATGGCGTTCTGATGATGAGCTCCTGGCCTGGATTGCAGATAATTATAGATTTTTATAGATTTTGATCACTTTGATCATGGGATAGGTCTCTTGTAAAGATTTCTTGGCAGCCTAGCTATTCTTGTAGAAAGAAAATACAGTAGCTATTCGACGATCATAACGGAACATATTTTTACTGGTTCTCTGGATGGAAGAACTAATTCAGGGAGAGCTCAATTAGAAGGTCTTAGCAGTTCTTGTTGGAATACATAAATGGTGTATATTAATTGTAAATGTTTTCACATACCACCAGCAATAAAAGTACATTGGTTCTCTTTCATCCTTTCAACTTAACTGATCATCCATGACTCCCATCATATGAATTAGCTAATGCTTGAATTATGTTTGTTGCTGACATAATCTTCTAATCCTCCTTTTTTAAAAGAAATTTCAAATTTCAAGCTTGTCCTATCTTTATTTGTTTCATGATGAGTTTTGCCTCTTGCCATAATGAACTGAGTGCAAAAGTAGCTCTGCAAATGAGATCATTATTCTCTTCAGAGGTTCAGAATTTTATTTAAAAAGCATACTTATTAGTTATATTCAATATCCATTTCTTGCAGGGAATAATTTATCTAGAAAAGCTCATCGAAGCTATGTTCTTTGAACATATAAACAGAGAAGCTATAAAGTGTCGGTATTGAGAAGGGATGCTTCTTTATTTCTCAGGGGAAGGCAAACAGAGGAGTGCATTACGCAAGTTGCAAAAAGAACCAATTACAGCCTACTCAATGAAGACAAGCTGCATTTTTTACTGGTAAGTAACATATCTAATCTCATCATCAACCGCTATCTATTTTTACTGAGAAATCACTCCCCATGTCACTGTATTCAGTCATTTGAGTGCTACTTCCACAATGATTGCTGGACACTTCATGGACCAAGTTCACACTATCATTTATAGTCGACTCACTTTCCGCTCGTTCATTCTTTAACTCCATTAGTAAACCCTCTAGCTCCATGGCTACTTCCTTCATGGTTGGCCTTTCCTCCCCCTTAACCCTTAGGCACTTTTTTGCAATCTTAGCCACTTCAATTATCTCCTTGATGCTGTTTTCATTCATCATTCCCTTATCAAGAATCTCCAACACGCCACCGTCTATCTTCAAGGATAGAAAATAGTTGACCAAGCTCCGGTCTCCCACTGACTTCTCAAAAGAAACAGCCTTTAGCCCCGTAAAGAGCTCAACAAGCACTACTCCAAAGCTGTAAACATCACTTTTCTCAGTTAACTGACTGGTTTGGAGGTACTCGGGGTCTAAATACCCTAGAGTTCCTTGCACCATTGTACATATCTCTGTCACATTCTTGGGAACCATCCTTGAAGCACCAAAATCGGAGACCTTTGCAGTGTAGTTATCATCCAAGAGAATGTTTGTCGGCTTGATGTCTCTGTGGATTATTGGAGAGGAATGTGCAGAGTGCAAATAGGCCAAAACCCCTGCAGTTTCTGCTGCTATTTTAAGCCGAGTATGCCATGGCATTCTCAACCTCTTGTTTTCGTCGTGTATGTGATCTGATAGAGTTCCATTTGTGATGAACTCGTATACAAGCAAAGGGACTTCCGTCTCCAAACAGCATCCCAAGAACTTCACCACATTACGATGATTAATCTGGGATAGTAATGTTATTTCATTGATGAACTGTTCAATTTGGTTCTGGTCCACAAACTTGGACTTCTTGATTGCCACTGTTCTATCATCCGACAAATGTCCCTTATAAACGGTGCCAAAGCCGCCACGCCCACATACCCTGCCCTCACTGAAATCGTCAGTAGCTTCCACAAGCTCTTCCATTCTAAAAATTTTAATGTTATTGATTGAATTTTCTCCTCTTTCGGATATTCTATTTAACAGTATGAAACCACCATTCTGCTTAAACCAGTTCTGTTTGAGTCTCTCCTGCTTTCTTTTTCTTCTGTAAGTTTGACGAAACCAGCTCCCTGCCAGTAGGAGCATGAGAAGTGCCACAGAACCTGATTTAAACTAGAGAGGTCAGTATGTATTCATTTGATCATGCAATTTGCGAGTATATGTAGTTTCCAGGACATATTTTGTGCCCTAAAACGAAACCATCATATGAACAATATAGATACTACAATTTACGTATAATACCATCAACATTCATAAACAGACTATTTCAGGTCGAGCACAACCCACGTAGGGCTCATGAATTTTAGGTCAGAATACATAACTCCAAGCGCCGAGAGCTTTGTTCTATGATTTGGTTCCACCGGAGTTGTGCATATATTACATATATTCAATATAGCGCACTTGACGTACAATGAGAATAGCAGGGCATGAGCCAATAACAGTCAAAAACTATGTAGGCTTGCTCTTAGAATCCACGAGTTTTTGTGTAGAAATTTGATTCCTGAAGTTGAGCATCACCTAAGCTCAAATGTGGACTGTAGACCACAACTTCTACCAAGGAGTAGGGGGGGGGGGGGAACTGGGAGGTAGAGCTGGCAATTTGTCAGGTTGGGTCGGGTTGTCATGTCAGGTCACCGCAATGCGAGCTCTACTGAGAGGTACCCCATAGCATATAATTTGCAAAGAATATATCTTTAAGTTTATAGGCATCTCAAAATTTTCAGAAATGAATTTCATTCCATTCCAGTGAGCCTAGGAATATGATAAATGATACAAGAAGCTGAACTTACCAATAATGATGTAAATGATCCTCTTTAGGTCCAATGTGCATCCTTGGCCATTCGTTTTACCATCCCCATTAAACCATTTGGGGCATGAGCATATATGGTTCCCTTCTGTGTTGACGCATATGCGGCTGCAATCATTTAGACTCGGATCCTTGCACTCATCGACATCTTTTAAGAGTAAATAATGATTTAGATTTATACTCAATGGACTATAGATTGCATTGCAAAAATCTACTGAAAGATCACAAAGTCCTGAACTCTATTTTAAAAGTACTGCTCCCTAGCTAACATTTTTTCAAATTAACCTCCATAAACAGCAAATTAGTATACAAACAGCATATAACAATGACTAGTAGAACTTACCAACACAGCCACCAGGGACATATGGGTTCCCTCGATAACCTGATTTACAGAAGCATCGGTACCCTGGACCATTGTCAGAGTCCTGACACTGACTGTTCTCCTTACACGCGTAACTGGTCAGGTTTCTGGTTACCTCGCATCCTTGATCCCCAACTGCCCAGTCGAGCACCGCAGGAACTGTATGAGGCATCCGTCGCAAGTAACTCTTGGAGAAGTTAAAGTTATCAACTTCAGCAATGAAAGCATAGCTGCAGTGATTGAAGTCCCATACAAGAGTATGATTCGAGTAACTCTGTAGGGTGGCATTAAACTTGGAGAGCCCTTTTGGGATAGAAGTTTGACAGCACCCAATCCCTGAGCATGATCCATCTATGACTGCTGATTCATTGGAGCATACTGAGATGCACCCAGACCCATATCTCTGCTGATTGGTGGAGCCTGAAAGTAGAGCATAGGTGTCACATCCCACGGCCATGAACTTGTTACGAGTGGGAGAGTAATAGTAGTTGTATAGTTCACTTTCAGCGCTATAAGATTCCACCTGAGCCCCTTTCCGGTTGTAACAGTCCTTAGCAACATAGCTCAACTTACGCAGTTGTCCCTTCTCCAGGGAAATGTCTATGATGGGTAGTGAAGTATTCACTAGTTGGGGCTGAGGACTGTCAGGGTATGTGTCGTTACAGATTACGAGGAAATGACTATCCAAGGCGCAATCTTCGCCTATACCGAAGGGGTAAGGAATTGTGACATTCCCACATTTTCCAAGACACCCTGGTCTGATTACTTGACATGTAACAACAGCTATTGCTACTATATTTTCTATCACAAATAGAGCTAGTTTTGTATTTATCCTCATCGTCGCTCGTCAATGGATGAAGAGCCGTATAGCCATTGCTACCTTAGCCTTTGATTCTGATGAGTAAGAATAATACTGTGGAAGAAAGAACAGATAAGCCATTGTGGTGTATAATAAGTGGAAGAGACTAAAGTCATTGACTCACTGAGTCACTGGTGTAAGAATTGAGATGTGTCCCTCCACATTTAAATGGTGGGGAAGCATGGCTGGGTGGAAAGGGAATCAACTACTTCTCCATTATGGTGGTGGGCTCCAAAGAGATAAGTTGTTGGACCCATACCCATTGGGCCTTGGAAAGACAAATTAAATTGAGAATTGACTTGTGAGACATTGGTCTCCTGGTGGAGTCTAAAGTTGCAACTTGCTACTTGTCGAAAAAGTTGTGACAAAGATCTGCCATAGAAGAACTCAAGAACCCTCAAAACGGAAAAAAGATTTTGTGAAAAACTACAAGATTTTGTGAAAAACAATATTGGCCGTGTTTGGCAAGTAGCTTTTAGTTGTTAGCCTATTGCATTAGATGTTAGTCGATTGCATTAGCTGTTAGCTTTTAGCGGTTAGCCGATTGCATTAGTTGTTAGCTTTTAGCGGTTAGTCGATTGCATTATCTGTTAGTCGTTAGCTGTTTTGACTACCTGATTGTCTTTAACTATTTCTGCATAAATGTCCTAATGCCGACTCCATTCCAGATTGAAAGAACATTAATACACTCTATTTCAAATAGCGCATAAACTCATATCAACGGTATTACGAACCATGAGACAACGATTACATTTTGAAAAAAAGAAGTTACTTTTGGACTAAAACAAGTTAGGAGTATTTTTTTTCAGAACATTTTTTGTCATTGAAAAAAAAAATGTTAATTTTCAGACAAAAAAAATGTTACATTTTGAATAAATGGGGTTACTTTTCAACATCTTACCATGAATCGGTGTTATACAAGACCTACTCTCAAACTAATTATCACCTAGGTTGTACCGATACCTGGCCCAACAACAGTATTCTGTATCCGATACGTTTCGGATACCGATACTTCTAGGATACACGCCCGATACTTGGAAATACGCATCCGATACGTATCGGAGAAGTATCCTATTTTTTCGTATTAGTTTTTTCCCAAAATAATTACGGATACTCCTCGGATACACGGTGGATACTTTAAAGATACGCCAAATAAGCAAACACTTTAATTAATTATATTTTTTGCAACAAAGATTAAGTATTCCTTTAAATATATCTTTATGAAACCCAAAAGAAATGGCATTTCTTTCTTATCATAGCCTCCATCTTGTCTGATATGAAGGCTTACGCCTACCGAAGCAGCTGGTCGGTTCGCCAACTCTCTCTATCTTCCACACATACATACAGCAATTAATTAGTCATCAACTTACTCACGCGTTTTTCATCTCTGATCTTGTATTATTAATGGAGAATGGTATATAGATGTTAACAATGCCAGTAAAGGTCATAAATTGAATTGTACTTAATCTTTTTTTTTAAGTTGTTATATTATATATTTGTCATACCCATATCCTAGGAAATTTAGAATTGCAGTATTCCGCACCCGTATTCATACCCGTATTCGTATCCGTATCGGTATCCGTGCAACCTAGATTATCACATGATAAAAGACTTCAAATAGAGTTGTACTTGTGCTATTTTGACAAGAATATGTTATGACTTTGACCAAAATCAACATTTCGGAAACACCCTATACAATCACATTTTTATCAATTTTTTCGCATTTTAGGCAAATGATTATTTTTTTGTGAACTCGAACGATCTGTATCAATAAAATTTAGTAGTATTCCTTGGTAGGACGAAATTTTCAGATCATTCTTGGTCCCTTCCTAAAAGAGCCGTATGTTTTCATGAAGGTTGGGGATCGGAGCATTTTACTCTCCATTCTGAGGACAATTTGGAAGTTCTTTTTTAGGAAATCATTTCTCAACAAGATTAAATAGCATAGTGAGATGTCGAAATTATAATAAGGGCATGTTTTTTTAATCGTTTTTCAGTTTTGTCCAGTTTTATTCAATTTTGCCCAGTTACCAGTTACAAAATCCAGTTTTGTTTAGTTTTGCCCAGTTTGATCTAGTTTTGCCCACTTTTGTCCAGTTTTGCCAAGTTTTAATAATAATGATAACAACAACTAATAATAATAATAATAATAATAATAATAATAATAATAATAATTATTATTATTATAATTATAATTATAATTATAATAAAAATAAAAATAATTTTTTTTATTTTTTTTATTGATTTTATTATTATTATTATTATTATTAATATTATTATTATAGAAGAAATAATAATAATAATAATAATAATAATAATAATAATAATAATAATAATAATAATAATAATAATAATTATAATAATAGTATTTATTAAATGATTATAATAATAAAAATAATGATAAATAATAATAAAAATAAAAATATTATTATTATTAAATATTATTATTATAATGATAATAATAATAATAATAATAAAACTTTATTATTATTATTATTATTATTATTATTATTATTATTATTATTATTATTATTATTATTATTATTAGTTTTTCCCAGTTACTAGTTAGACTTTTCAGTTTTCACCAGTTTTGTCCAGTTTCTCCTAGTTACCAGTTTCAGTTTTCAGTTGAAAAGAACGAGCCCTAAGTCATGCTATAGGTCTTTACCGCTACGGGTGACAGAGTTTTTTTGGTCACTGGTTTTCAATAAGAGGTATTTTGGGAAACAAGAATATAATATGAGAGTGTCCACTATTTTCAGTGGAGCCAAAAGCTTCACTACTTTGGCTTCGGGATACAATGGACTAAAGTAAATGGCTCACAAAACGGCCGGCACTTCTTATTTATTGTGAAGTTGCCGATGGTTGTCGCACTTCAGATCTCAGGTTAAACGGAAACAACCTCTTTGTGTGACTCTCATGGGGGTCAGGTTGCGTACATCCGACCCCCCCCCCCCCCCCTTATCATGCCTAGACAGGAGTCTCTTTGAAGGCATTAGGGTAATGTTTATGTTTATGTAAGAATATAATATAAGGTATCAAGAAAAGGAAATTGGAGATACATTTCACCGTCTCCACACGAGAGTGGAGGCCTGTAAAATTATTGAATTAGACTTTATCAAAGGGTACCATATGGCACAAAAACAAAACATTATGGTGTATTTTTGTCATTTTATGAAAACTGCTCCCTCTCTCACAAAATAAGAGATTATCAATTTGAAGTTAGAATGGGCTCCACTCATTTGTGAGAGGAGGGAGCAATGCTCTTGGACTATGCAATAATCTCTCCTACATAAAAGTCCAAAAATTACTTCTGCACTATGCAATAATCTCTCCTGCATAAAAGTCCAGAACAGAATTTATGGAAGTGCCCATAAAAAGCGTAATCCCTTTCTTAATAACACTACTTGAACCTTGGAGGTTAGCTCGGACATTTGTGATTTCACCTAGTACAGGTGATCCCAGAAAAGACGCAAAATTTTAAAGACTACAAACGATGGATCATGGATGTCACCTACCGCCATACCTTGTGCACAAGAAAAATGTGACAAATAACTTGGACGCCATTGCTGAAAAGTACACATTCAACCAAGTTTAGCAAGAGAAAATTGTGTACTCAGTATTATATAGGATGGGCCTGAAAGAGTTTGTATTAAAGCTGGTGCTTTCTTTGTACAGGGGAAAGTAAACAGAGTACACTAGGAATCTTTGCTGAGACAACAAAACAAACAAGTGAAATAGGAAGCGAAACGACATTTTTGAGTGGTACGTAAATAACGTAACACAATCTGAAAGTCAACAATGCAATTATTTTTTACCAATCACAAATAAACCATCTCTCTCAAGTCTCATGCCATTGTTTCCAGTTTCCATAATGCAAGGATTGCTAGTAGGCCTGGCAATAGGTTGTGGGTATCCACGAACTCGCTCTACCCGTCCCAAATAAATGGGTGAAAACCCGAATAAACGGGTGAATGGGTGGGTGGTGGGTGAATCAAGTGGTGGGTCGGGTGGGATTCGGGTGATGATCTTCCACCCGCGAACCTTACCCATGAGTCCACCCATCACCCGTTTAATACTTTATTATGCATTAAAAAAAAGACCATAAAGAAAAAAATTAAAATAAGACATTTGGGGTTATGTATCTTAGTAATACTAGGATTTCTTTGTAATATGAGACTTTGTTATGGGCTCTTGTACTTTTTCACTCAAATATGTTGGTTTAATTTTATAAAATTTGATTTGTAAGTTGATTTTTTGTCGAAATCCCTTTATATAGTTTAGCTATTTATTCACCCATTTACCACCCGTATCCACCCGTTCATCCGTGGGTGATGGGTGGATTGGATGCGGGTGGAGTATTTCGTGGGGATGGGTGGACGAGTAAAACTTAAAAATTAAATGAGTGAATGCGGGTGATGCTCCACCCGACCCAAATCTCACCCATTGCCAGGCCTAATTGCAAGACACTAGGACGAGGAGGTTAGTACAACAGTACTTGTATGATAATTGTTGCTCCTTTTTTTTGTTATCCATGACTGCTATGATGATAATAATTTGATACCGTGTAATAATTAGGCAGTTCTCTTCAATGGAATGGTTCAGGAAAATGAGGAATAGAACGGAAACGACGCGGATAATGGAGCAAAATGTAAAATAAAATAGGATGCAGTGCGGGACGAAATGTAGCATGAAAACGATATCTTCTTATCTAAAGTAAATAATTATTGGTTCTTGACGAGATTGTAATGGTAGTTCAAAGACTATCTCGATGATTAATTGAATATTTAAGGTGAAAACAGATTAAAAGATTAAAGAACATTACCTCTATAAAAGCTGCAGTATAAAATAAACCACCAGGGATTTCGACCATCAACAGAGGTCTCAAGAGAAGAATAAAAGCTGAATTAAGTTGTTCATGTATTAACTATAGTTTAGCCAAATTTTGTAGAGCCAAAATCTTAGGGGGATTTGTATGTATTTGGTTTGATTGGATAAATGAGAAGCTTTTAGAAGCATTATTGGTTTTATAGAGAAAGTGAGCTAAGGATAACAATAATATCTGATGCGTAGGGTGGGAAATTGAAATTCCTTGGGCATATACATACATACAACTATTGTGATGCCAAAACACCTAACAAAATGCCTTCAATCAAGAGATCAACTATAGCTGTATGCCGATAAGCTAGTCGGTGAATTAGCTGACAAAAAAACAAACTTAATAAGAGTTATAACTGTTTTCTGAACACACTAACACCAGAAAAAAAAAAAAAAGAAAAAGAAAAAAAAGAAAAAAAAAGAAAAAAGAGTTACGTAACTGATTTAGGCCAACAGCTTAACAAACTCTTATAAGTTATATAACTACTTAGATCATCGCACGTGCAGCTCACATGTTATTTTGGGCTTGTTAAAACCTTCAAGGTTGTTTGTCTCCATGGAAATTTGAGTCAATTTCAGCAACTAAAGCTGGGATTGGGAATCAATTACATGATGGTAATGACGGCTATACTTGGCAAGCTCTTTTTCCTTAGTTTTCCTTGTGCCTTAACATTTTATTTTATTTTATTTTAATAATTAGAAACCCACGTTAATGGAAGATAAAGGAATCTATCGGAGCAGTAGCTCAAACACCCGTTAAATCCAAACTAAAATACACCCAATCAATACCACATGACTAACATGGTAACACCTAAGTGAGCCAAAGTCACAAAACTGTAGTACCACGTATTGGATCTGTTTTTTGGTTGGCCAATACAAATACAATATATTAGGAGAGGGAGAATTGAACCTGAAATCAAAATTATCCAGCAAACGCATCAATCTTAACCATTAGGTAAAGACATCCTTGTACTTATTGGATTTTGTTAATGACTAATACTAGTGGATAAATTAGGGACGAGATTGTAAAATGTGATATGTGACCTTATTATAGGCTAGGTCTTAGGGCTCGGGGCTCCTAATCTAAGGTCGGCCACGGCCATTCAATCATTCACCCAAGGGTTTTGGGAGTGTGGTGAGCGACTGGGCATGGGTCAACCTTGCACTCATTGGTCGTCCAACTTGGGTGCGCCAATCCTTGTTTCTTTGCCATTGTTCTTGGATCCATTTTAAGTTGTTGTTTCGGAGAAATTAACGTTGTAACTGTAACATCCATTTCTGTTTATACATTACTCAATTATTATGTTCTCTGACTTTTTTCTAACCGTGATTATTTTGTTAATAATTATGATGGCTAGCTTCCTTTTCTTGTTTTTTTTTGTCAGTTTTTGCGTTCAGAATTCTGTAATGTTCATCATTTCCTTGTTACAAAACTGCTTGATTTTTATTTTATTTTTTTTGAACGAAAAACTGCTTGATTTATGGATTACAATTTACAGACATTGAGCAATTACAGTTTGTGCTAACTCGAATTAGGAGATTGTGTTAGCTAAATAAATAAAATTGGAACAACTTATCTCTTAATGGAACAAGATGAATCGAGGCGTCGTGGTCAGGCCCGGCTATCAATAGGTGCATGTGGGGCGACTGAACAGGGCCCAAAATTTAGGGGCCCCAAAAAAAAAAAAGCCCACCCACGGTTTAAAAAAAAAAAAAAAAATTCTACTAACTACAGAAGATACGGGAGATTGGAGAAAGCAAAAAGGAAACTAGCTAAATGCCTAAATTGACGCCTCACCTTCTTCGTTCTTCCCCAACCTTCTTCTTCAATTTTCCACACCTCAAACGAGTCAAATCTCTGTCAATTCCAAAATTACAACGGCAAATAAATTCAATATCTCATTCAATGGCAATAATTGATCTCCTTCTTCTCTTCTTCTCTCTCCCGTATATATTTTGTGGGTTATTAAATCATATTCAATTACTCTTCTCTTTTCTTCATCTATTCTCATCTCATCTTCTTCCTCTGAAATTGGGTTTGAACTACAAATTGCAACTTGCACCACCACGAGATCCACCAATTTGCCACTTAGAAAGGTAAAATTCCTAATTCCTTAATTTTTCATCTATTTTATTTGCCAATTTCGTAAATTATTTTGGTCATTTTTTTTTTTTTCATTGATTTCAAAATGAAGCTGTATTGAAAACCTGTTTCAATTTCATTTTTGTGTTGAAGAATGTTTCAATTGCAGATACGATGGTGCTTGATCTTTTTTTTTTGATTTTGTTAATTTCAGATCGATTCGTTTTCACGCTGTTATTAGGTTGATTTTGTGATTAGGTTATTGTAAAATTGATGAATTTGAAGCTTGTATAAAGTTGATTGTATTAATTTGTGATTGCTATTTTTGTCGGTGAGGTTCAAGCTAGGTTGTGTGTGTTCAGCGAAATTGTCGAAGACGACAATTTTTTTTTTTCTTTTTAGGGGCCTCGAGTCACACTTTTGCACAGGGCCCTTAAAATGTCGAAGACGGCCCTGGTCGTGGTGATCCACTGCCCTAAGTCGGATTTCCCCCTCTTCGGTGTAGCAGGTCTTTGGGTTCCAACCCGAGGGTTAACACCTCCTCCACTGGCTTCGGTGCACTCCGAAGAGCGGAGTAGAAACTGTCTCTATGAAGAAGTGAACAACTGAGAAGTGAAAGTATATTGGGAAGAATACTGTATACGTTTCTCTGTGTATTGTGGGCAAGGAAAGGGGCTCAATATATAGAACAAAATAATAACGTTAGTGGGGAGAGATACTGGGAGAAAGAATAGGGAAGTGGAGGAATAATAGGATAGTGGGTCAAACTGAATAACTGATACAACGTTATATAACGTTATACACTGGAATAAGTCAACAAATAGAATTTAGATAATTAATAACAATTATCTTTTGACCCATCATATTTTTGGGCCAACTCCAACAATGCCCCACTTGGTCCAAAAACTTATTCAAACACGAAAGGAAACACCAGGTGAACTAGGTCTTGAACCTGATGTACAATATAGAGACAGTTCCTGCAAACATAATAACCCCATCATGCCTTGGTCTCATGACCGCTCTAGAGAGGAAGTCCATATACTCTCACAGGAGGTGGCTAGCCCCCACGATCACGTAGGTGAGTCCATCAAGTACGTACTGCTCGCACCACCCAAACTTGGGCTATGGAACTCATTAAGGATAAAACATCCAACCTCAACAAACACGGTATAAAATCATGCTAAGGGACGCAATCAGTTATTGAACATACTTCATTTCAATAACATAAACAAAAATACAAGTAGTTACTGTATGACTTTGTTTGACCCATTGAACTTGGTTTACCAAGTTGGGTATCCGTCACGAGGTTCCTACATAACTAGGCTTAACCCCATCCCCTTAGCATGCTCTGAAACTAGTTTCCGACTCAAAGGTTTTGTCAACGGATCCGCTAAGTTTCTCTCAGACTTGACATAGTCTAGAGAAATAACACCATGCTTAAGCAATTCACACACAATTTTGTGTCTTAAGTCTTATATGTCTGCTCTTGCCATTATAAGCCTTATTTTTGGTTACATGAAGGGCAGCCTGCGAGTCACAATGAAGAAATACCAATGGAACTGGTTTTTCCCAAAGAGGGATATCTGCAAGGAAATTCCTTAGCCACTCAGCTTCTTGTCCAGCTAGCTCTAGCGCAATAAACTCAGACTCCATTGTTGACTTCGCAAACAAGTCTGCTTGGAGGATTTCCAAGACACGACAGCTCCTGCCAAGGTAAAAATATAACCACTGGTAGAGTGTATATCATCACTCTTCGAAATCCAATTAGCATCAGAGTATCCCTCCAAAACTGGAGGATGACCACCAAAGGATAAACTATAATGCATTGTGCCTTTCAAATATTAAAGTAATCGAATCAATGCATTCCAATGCTCTTGGCTAGGATTATGAGTATAACGACTAAGTCTACTCAAACATAATGCAATATCAGGACGAGAATAGTTCATCAAGAACATAACACTACCAAGAATTCTAGCATACTCGGCTTGGTTCACACTGTTGCCTAAGTTTTTCTTTAAGGCAACACTAGCTTCATAGGGAGTTCTTACTGACTCAACATCAAAATAACCAAACTTCTTTAATATCTTTTCTATATAATGAGTTTGGTTTAATTTAAAACCATAACCAATCTTTTCAACTTTGACTCCCAAAATTACATCAATAAGTCCTAAGTCTTTCATATCAAAAGCAGACTTAAGCATATTCTTGGTAGAGTTAATTACAGACAAACTAGTGCCAAAAATAAGCATGTCATCAACATACAAAGCAATTATCACACAACCAGTGACATCAGATTTAACATAAATGCAAGAATCAGAGTCACATGTAGTAAAACCATGCATTAGAACAACACTATTAAACTTAGCATGCCACTGTTTGGGAGCTTTCTTAAGGCCATACAAGGACTTCACTAGCTTACAAACCTTATGCTCTTGACCAGGCACTCTAAACCCCTCGGGCTGAACCATGTATATCTCCTCCTCAAGATCACCATTCAAAAAGGCAGTTTTAACATTCATCTGGTGCACATGCAAGTCAAAAATAGAAGCAAAGGCAAACAACATCCTTACAGAGGCTATCTTAGTCACAGGGAAATATGTGTCAAAATAATCTATTCCCTCCTTTTGTTTGAAACCCTTAAAACTAATCTCGCCTTGAACCTCTCACTGGTTTCATCAGCTCTCAATTTTTTCTTAAAAATCCATTACATTTTAAAGGTGCACAACCTCGAGGTAGATCAACTACAACCCAGGTATGATTAGACAAAATAGAATCTAACTCACTATCAATCGCTTCCTTCCAAAAGGCATCATCCACAGTCCTCATGGCTTACTCATAAGTTTTAAGATCATCCTCAATGATGTATGTAGCCACAAAATCACAATCAATAATTTCTGGTTCCTCAGTTAAGAAAGTAGTGATAAAATCTGAATCAAAACTTGTAGCTACTCTAGCTCTCTTACTTCTTCTAAGTTCAAACACATCATCATCATCAACCGAATTATGAGTAGTAGAAGAGCTAGAAATAAAGTTAGGATGCCTATAAGTCCTCAACTTCACAAGGAAAATATCCTTAAAAAATACAGCATCCCTGGACTCAATAATTGGACCGTAAAAACTAGATCCCTCCTGTTTAACCATAAATCTATAAGCTGCACTGTTAGAGGCATAACCCACAAAAATAGAATCAGTGGTTTTTGGCCTAATTTTACTTCGCTTGATATCTGATAAGGAAACCTTAGCTAGACACCCCCATACTTTCAAAAAATTCAAGTTAGGTGGGTAACCTTTCCAAATCTCATACGGGGTTTTATCTAATCTTTTATGAGGTACTCTGTTTAGCACATAACAAGCTGAAAGAATGGCTTCCCCCCACATAAAGTCAGGTAAACCCAAAGAGATCAACATTGCGTTCATCATATCCTTAAGTGTTCTATTTTTCCTCTCTGCAATACCATTTTGTTCAGGGGTGCGGGGAGCTGAAAACTCATGAATAATTTCATTTTTACCACAATATTCAACTAGTGTATCAGTACTATACTCACCACCTCTATCAGATCTCACTC
This sequence comes from Tetragonia tetragonoides, assembly GCA_038025085.1. Lineage (NCBI taxonomy): Eukaryota > Viridiplantae > Streptophyta > Magnoliopsida > Caryophyllales > Aizoaceae > Tetragonia > Tetragonia tetragonoides. The sequence goes on along the minus strand of CM076140.1, from coordinate 13,308,864 downwards.
TCTTGATTTTCCTCTCTAATTGGTTTTCTACTTCAGCTTTATAAATCAAAAACATTTCCTCAGCATCACTTTTGTTTTTCAAAAGATAAACTTTAGTAAACCTAGAGCAATCATCAACAAAAGTAATGTAATACCTCATTCCACCTTTACTCATTGAGTTTTTAAAGTCTCCAATATCAGTGTGCACCAATTCTAACAATTGAGACTTTCTTTTGGTCACATTCTTAAAGGGTTTCTTAGGATGTTTGGCCTCCACACAAATCTCACATCTTTGCATGTCATAGGTGATCTCATTAGGCAACAAGTTTAAACTTTTCATCTTTTTGATAGAGTTTACATTCACATGCCCAAGTCTAGAGTGCCATAAATCAAGAGACTCAACGATGTAAGCAGAAGAAGTTCCATTCATGTCAACATCAAGTAAAAATAAACCCCCATTACAAAAGCCTTTACCAACAAAGTTCCCATTCCTAGTTAAAACTAGCTTATCAGAATCAAAAGTAAGCTTAACACCAGCTTTATAAAGCAAAGCACCAAAAATTAAATTCCTACGCACATCAGGAACAAATAAAACATTTTCTAAAGCTAGAACTTTTCCAGAGGTGAGTTTGAGATGGACCTTCCCGACGCCGTGTACTCGAGCTTTGGTGGAGTTTCCCATGAAGACGCACTCACCTTCGGAAACCTCCTTCATCTCCTTGAAGAGGTCCTTGTTAGTGCAAATGTGGCGTGTAGCTCCAGTATCGACGATCCGTTCAACCATGCTTCTAGCAAGATTGATTTCAGACACCATTGCAATAATTATCTCTTCATCATCTAGAAGTGCTTCTATCATATGAGCTTGAGGCTTTCCTTGATTGTTGTGACCTCTCTGGTTGCCTTTCTTGTTACCATGTTGTTGCCCTTGACTTTTCTTCTCTTGGTTGATCCTGGCTTGACCTAAGGCAGCGGGATGTTCAGGTTTCTTGCACCACCAGCAGTCACCATCAATTTTCTTGCGCTTGAAATTTCCAGAATTGTTTTTGTTGTTATAAGCTCGGTTTTGACCACCACCTGTGCTCTGCATGTTTATATTCAACAGCATTAGCTTTGACATGAGGGGTTGGGGTTTTTATTTTGGCTCGATCCTGGATCCTATTTGCTTCCTCAATCTTGATGTACCCAATTATCTCTTACAACTTCTTGTCCTTTTTCTTATGCCTCAATTGGTTTCTGTATTTCGTCCAAGAGTCTAGCAATTTATCAATCAATGCATTAGCTTGAAATAGCTCACAAAAAAACATGCCCTCGGTAAGAACTTCAGCAACCAAATTTTCATACTCATGCAACTGATCCATAATAGGCTTTTCATCAACAAGTTTAAATTCCAAAAATTTAGCAACAACATCTTTCCGAGTGCCAGCATCATCAGTCCCATATTTCACATCTAGAGCATCCCAAATCTGCTTAGCAGTCTTATACTTACAGTAAATATCAAATAAAGAGTTCACCATATGATTCAACAAGATTTCTCTAACAGTTCGGTTATCCTTGGTTGATTTGGGGAGGAACAATTCTTTGAGGCAAATTTCACTACAAGAAAATCGCTTATCAGTGACAGACCAAAATGGTCACTGAAAGCATCAAATCGGTCGCTAAACGTGAGTAGCGACCGATTAATAACAATTAGCAACCGACAACGCAATGGCGGAAACCCTGGACGCTAAATTTTTTAGCGTCCAATTCTTCAGACGCTATAAGCAAGCGACTGCCTTCAGTGTCAGTAAGTCAGGACGCTAATCTCGAATAATTTCAAAAAAAAAAAAAAATATTTTCTCCACTGCCATTCCATTCCAACCCACTCACCCCCACCCTACCTGCTTACCCCGCCACCCCATACCCCGTAACCCTTAGGCTAGCAGAGAAGAAGAAAAGATGGAAAAATAGAAAGAAAACATAAATAAAATAAACTTACAGAACATGAAGCAATTTTCGAAGAAATTTCTCTTTGCTAGACCACAACTCCCACGGGTTTCAAGATCAAAAGAACAATTACAAGATTTACAAAAATAATTCAAGTAACAACAAAAACGAAAAATCAAGCTAAACAAATCGAAAATTACATCAACAAAGAAAAAACTAATCGAAAATTACAACAACAAAGAAAAAACAAATCGAAAATTACATCAATACACCACAGCTACCACGAATTTAAGATCCAAAAAAGAATTACATGATCTACGAATAAAATTCAACTAAAAACAAAAACAAAAATTAATCGAAACTTACGGCTAAGCAGAACACATTGAAAATTACATCAACAAAGTAAAAATAATTGAAAAATCCTTAAAATTTACATCAAAAAGCCAAAAATCATCAAAAATTACAAACGAAAAAAAATGTTTCGAAAAATACACAAAACGAAACCAAAAATTGGACATAAATTCCAAAAGGACAAAATTTCATCTATAGTTAGCGAAAATTACAGCAAATCAAAGCTTGATGTCAGATCATTCAAACTCAGAACAGAGTTATTGGAAAATTGAAAACCGCAAACCCTAGAAAAAAGTTAATAAAACAGATCGATCGATTTGTGGACAAATTCCTTGTAATCGAAGAGATAGCTCAGGTCGTGCCTTCGAAGTCTCACTCGCACTCTCTAGTTTGACATGCAATGAGATTCCGACTTCGCCATCGTTTTCTCTCTCCTCTGATGATGCTTCTCCGGCGAGAAATGCTAGGTAGTTAGGGTTTTGCTTTTCCTCTTAGAGAGGTGATTCGAAGAAACGAGAGAAAAAATGCACTGTGCGCCATGAGACTTGAGAGGAGAAGAGAGAGAGAGAGAGAGAGAGAGGAAGAGGAGGAGGAGGAGCGTGAAAATTTACTAAGACAAGGAAAAACAGAGATGTGGAGTGGCGGACAAAACAAAATGAGGACTGAGGAGGTTTTCATTTTATATGTAGGGTTTTACACAAAGGAAATAAAGAGGCAAATGGATCAAAAAGGGGGAAAAAAAAAGAAAGAAGGAAATATTAAGTAATGCTCTCGCAAAAGCGCGTCCAAATTGCGAGATAATTGGACGCCAAAAAAGCGACCGAATTCAAATCGGTCGCTAAACTTAGAAATCGGTCGCTAATTTGCCGCCAACTGGAATCGGACACTAATTTGCTACTGATTATGGTTGGTCTCAAAATATCGGTCGCTAATCGGCTATTTTCTTGTAGTGTTTATTTGAGGCATGGAAGTGAAGTGGGGTTGATTAACAACAGGAGTATGAGTCATAATGGAAATAGGGGTTCCACCATTAGGCTACCAGTAACACCAGACATATTCACCTTAACCAATTAAATGCAAAATAACCCAAAATATATAGCAATTCACGGCTGACCAAAATTATCCGAAAGACAAGAATCCCAATGGCACTAGCAGACTAGCTACTAGATTAAACAACACAACCTTCTGATCACAGATATGCAAGGCACAAGCAAAAAGGAACCCAATAGCAATAATTTACTTGCAACCAATTAGCAGTTGACTTTGAGTAAGCAACTACCAATATATTAGCCTAAACAAACACAAGCAGGCCCACAGTACAAGTTTAATCTCAATCAGTACGTAGCAATATGAATCACCCAACGAAATAGTAACGAAACTTCGGCAAGTAGACGAAAAACACAAATCCACCAGTATAAATCAATCCCAAGAGGAATAGAGCAGTGTAAGTTCCAATAACAAATTAATTCAGCCAACAAAAAAGATCCGACTTAGATTGTTAGCTAAATAAATAAAATTGGAACAACTTATCTCTTAATGGAACAAGATGAATCGAGGCGTCGTGGTGATCCACTGCCCTAAGTCGGATTTCCCCCTCTTCGGTGCAGCAGATCTTTGGGCTCCAACCCGAGGGTTAACACCTCCTCCACTGGCTTCGGTGCACTCCGAAGAGCGGAGTAGAAACTGTCTCTATGAAGAAGTGAACAACTGAGAAATGAAAGTATATTGGGAAGAATACTGTATTCGTTTCTCTGTGTATTGTGGGCAAGGAAAGGGGCTCAATATATAGAACAAAATAATGACGTTAGTGGGGAGAGATACTGGGAGAAAGAATAGGGAAGTGGAGGAATAATAGGATAGTGGATCAAACTGAATAAAACGTTATATAACGTTATACACTGGAATAAGTCAACAAATAGAATTTAGATAATTAATAACAATTATCTTTTAACCCATCATATTTTTGGGCCAACTCCAACAAATTGCACACTTCCGAGAGTTTGCTTAGTCAATTTACTTCCGTTAAATTTATCATTTTGTTCCTTCCTGCCTTTTTGGTTGTCAATTATAAGTTATAATAACTGGGCGCCTTTACTTCCTACAACTCGTTTAAGTCATTAGAGTTATAGCTATTCTCTTATGAGGATGTATAAGGCTATCAAAAGTATCACTTTCTCCTCTATAAGTCTCACTTTTTGACTCATATTTAATACATTTTGATTGCCTCATACATACATGAGGCTGCTTCATATGAGTTTTTAACAGAGTTTTCTGTCAAGTCTAGTTTGCAAAATAGTTTCTTGATCACTTTTAGAAGGTTTGATTCATATACACTTATTAGTTATTATTGGCTTGAGTCAATTGGTTAATAAGATCATTATATGTATTTTGTATGGGAACGACATGTGTTTGCATCAATAAGTGAAATAAACTCAGCTACAGCCTACATGACAAAGTATAGCTTCAAAACTCCAACACCACAAGTCCTGTGATAGTATCATTCAATATTATATCTCCCGCCTTCTAGTAAGGGTTGGCAAGAATATTGCAATCATGTCAGATCAGCTATTATTGTTAATTTATAAAAAGTTGATTTTGTAAAAGTATAATTAAAAATGAATCTAACAGATGTATTTTCATCTTATAATATCTTTATTTTTTTTCACAAATCAATAGTCAAATTGTTGGGGTCAAGCCCACTACTTAGAACTTGGGAACAATTGATTAATTTGTATGTGTGAGTTTCTAAGGAAATTGGACTCATATTTGGGAAGTAACGTGTGGCAGTGAGGAGTTAATGGCATATTGCCATGTAGAAGAGTATTGGCAAAGATAAGTTTGGTAGTATTTTGGAGAGTATCAGTAGCTCGGTTTATGGAATGCCGAGGAGTAGTTTTTTGTGGGTAGGATATAATAATTATTTAGTAGTTTATTATTTTGCAAGTAATAGTAGAGTTACCTAATTAATAGGTAACTGAGTTGAGGAAGGTTACTAGTTTACTAGTTGTGGTAGAAGTAGTGTATTGTGTAGCCTATAAATATGGGCACTTAGGTAGGGTTATTGGGTATGCTTGAAGAGCCATTGAGAGGAGAGTGCGTGTTCTGAGAGAAACACCATTGAAGTTGTAATTTGCAGTTGAGTAATAGAAGTTGTGGGTGGATTCAACCACCCTATAAATATTGTGTTCTTGTGTTTATTATTGATTTAAGGGCTCATCCCTAACAAGTGGTATCAGAGCGAGGTTGAAGATCCATGACGAAATTATTCGGAGGTTCAAAGTTTGAAGTTGAACTATTTGATGGGATGAACAACTTTGCTCTATGGCAAAGTATGGTGAAGGATGTCCTTGTTCAACAATGATTAGATAAAGTGCTCAGAAAGGACGCTAAGAAGCCGGATTCGATAAAGAAGGAAGACTGGGAAGACATGGAGATCCGTGCGGTAAGTACAATTAGATTGACTCTTGCTCCAAAGATTAAGTATAATGTGTTAGATGTGACATGCCCTAATAAACTGTGGGAAAAATTGGAGATGATTTATATGTCGAAGTCCCTTACTAATAAGTTGTATTTGAAGAAGGATCTTTATGGCTTAGAGATGGAGGATAACACTAGCCTTAGAGATCATATCAATAAATTTAATGGGATTATCTCACAACTTGCAAGTTTAGAGCAAAAGTTTGAAGAAGAAGATAAAGCTTTAATTTTGTTGGCCTCTCTCCCTAAAAAGTACAGTAATTTGATGACAAGTTTGTTAGTAGGGAAGACTACTTTGCAGGTAGATGAGATAGTTGCGATATTGTTGGAGAATGAAAAATTAATGGAGGAGTTCTCTCCCAATGGAGGAGGAGAAGGGTTGGTTGTGACTAGTGATAGAGAACGTGGTGAAAGGGGAAGAAACAATTATAGGAGTCAAAGTAGAGGCAGATTTAGATCCCAATCAAGGCCTAGAGAAGATTATGATTATAGTGATAGGGTGTGCTATTATTGTGAGAAGAAGGTGCACATACAATATAATTGACGTGATTTCAGAGAAGATCTGAAGAAGATTAGACTGTTGAAGGTTGGTGACAAAAAGAAAGAGGATGAGAGAAGGGGGAGGCAGGTGTGGCTATAGAAGAAGATGATGAAGACGATGTGATCATGATAGAAGAAGAGAAGAATGAAATAAGTGAAGAAAAGTGGGTTCTTGATTCGGCGTGCTCCCACTATATATGTTCGAATAAGGAAGCTTTTACAAGCTATGAGAAGGTCAATAGTATGTCGGTCGTCCTACCTAATGATGAAAAGGTGAAGGTGGAAGGTGTTGGCAATGTGAAGTTGAAGTTACATGATGGTAGTGTGAAGACTCTTGGGAAGGTAAGACACGTGTCAAGACTTGGTAGGAACCTAATCTCTTTAGGGAGGTTAGATGAGTTGGGTTATGGCTATAATGCTAAGGATGGAATTTTGAAGGTTACTAATGGAGATAATGTGATGATGTGGGGTAAGAAGAACAAGAAAAATATGTATGAATTAGAGGGGAGAAACAAAATGAAAGAAGTTAGAAGGAAGAAATCTACAAAACGAGTATCGTTCGCAGATATTGTGAAAGGTAGTGGACTTGGGGGGGAGTTTCTTGGGGTCAAGCCCACTACTTAGAACTTGGGAACAATTGATTAATTTGTATGTGTGAGTTTCTAAGGAAATTGGACTCATATTTGGGAAGTAACGTGTGGCAGTGAGGAGTTAATGGCATATTGCCATGTAGAAGAGTATTGGCAAAGATAAGTTTGGTAGTATTTTGGAGATTATCAGTAGCTCGGTTTATGGAATGCCGAGGAGTAGTTTTTTGTCTGTAGGATATAATAATTATTTAGTAGTTTATTATTTTGCAAGTAATAGTAGAGTTACCTAATTAATAGGTAACTGAGTTGAGGAAGGTTACTAGTTTACTAGTTGTGGTAGAAGTAGTGTATTGTGTAGCCTATAAATATGGGCACCTAGGTAGGGTTATTGGGTGTGCTTGAAGAGCCATTGAGAGGAGAGTGCGTGTTCTGAGAGAAACACCATTGAAGTTGTAATTTGCAGTTGAGTAATAGAAGTTGTGGGTGGATTCAACCACCCTTTAAATATTGTGTTCTTGTGTTTATTATTGATTTAAGGGCCCATCCCTAACAAATTTTGTAAAGTTTGACTCAAAAAATGAAACAGGAAGCTCATTTTGGAACGGAGGGTGGTAAAACCAACTCATTTATTCCGATTGAAAAAAATCTAACTCATTTATCTACCATCATCTATTTCTATGGCAAAATTTCATTCTCCAATGTCACAGTACTCAGCCATTTGATTGCTGGACACTAAGCAACTAGCTAGTTCATACATTTTCTATAGTTGAGTCACTTGTAGGTGACTCATGCTTCAACTCCATTAGTAGACCATCTAGCTCCATGGCTACTTCTTTCATTGTTGGCCTTTCCTCTCCCTTGACACTTAGGCACATTTTTGCAATCTTCGCCACTTGAAACATCTCCTTTATGTTGTCTTCATCCATCATTCCCTTATCAAGAATGTCCCTTATGCTATCCTCTTTCGTCAAGGACAGGAAATAGTTCACTAAGCTCTGGTCATCCACTGACTTCTCGAACGAAACAGACTTGAGCCCTGTAAGGAGCTCAAGAAGGACTACTCCACAGCTGTAAACATCGCTTTTCTCAGTTAACTGGCTAGTCTGTAGGTACTCGGGATCTAAATACCCTAATGTTCCTTGCACCATTGTACATATCTCTGCTACATTCTTTGGATTCAACCTTGAAGCGCCAAAATCTGAGACCTTCGATGTGTAGTTTTCATCCAAGAGAATGTTTGTGGGCTTGATGTCTCGGTGGATTATTGGAGGGAAATGTTCAGAGTGCAAATAGGACAAAACGTCTGCAGTTTCTGCAGCGATTTTCAGCCTGGTAATCCATGACATTTTCGACCTCTTGTTGTCCTCGTGTAAGTGATCAGATAGAGTTCCATTGGTGATGAACTCATATACAAGCAATGGGACTTCTGTCTCTAAGCAGCATCCCAATAACCTCACCACATTCCGATGATTAATTTGGGAGAGTACTATTATTTTATTGATGAACTGCTCAATTTGTTTTTGGTCCACAAACTTGGACTTCTTGATGGCGACTGTGCTACCATTCCACAAATTTCCCTTATAAACAGTGCCAAAGCCTCCTTGGCCACATATCCTGCCCTCATTGAAGTTATCTGTAGCTTCCTTAACCTCTTCTGTTTTAAATATCTTAATGATATTTATTGATTTGTTGTCACTTCGAGATATTCTATCTAGCAGTATTAAACCTCCATTCTGCTTAAAGTTGTTCTGTTTGATTCTCTGCTGCTTGGTTTTTCTTCTGTAAGTTTGAAGAAGCAAGCTTCCTGCCACTAGAAGAATGCGAAGTACTACAGCACCTGTTTTAAACTAAATATGTCAGAATGTGTTAATTTGATCTTGCAATGCATATATATATTTATATATATATATATATATATATATATATATATATATATATATATATATATATATATATATATATATATATATATATTCTTTTTTTTTTGTTTTTCAGGAAATACTTTTACCCCCCAGAGACAAAATCTAGGAAAAAATAGCACAAAAGTAGCCAGAAACCCAATAGGGGGGGGGGGGATTTAGGCTCACAAGCTTACAAGCAAATATTACTGAGCTTGAGCTAGCCTCATTGAATCCAAGTTCGTATTTGGAATCGTTGCCAAAAGAATTGTGCCGGATCAGACTTCTAACCAAGTTGAGCGCGAATAGTGCACAATGCGCAGTTTGCTTCATAGCCGATCATTAGACTGATCTGGACATGAACTAAACTGCTATTACTGCTTGTAAATCAATCAAAGCACCAAACTGTACTAACAGTACTACAAAAGAGGGGGGGGGGGGGGGCGGGGTTATAATTTGCAAACCTTTTCTACCAAATGTGTGTCTAAACAATTTGTTTTCTGTTCTGTGGAGTCTAGAGACAGGATAAAAGATGCGAGAAGCAAAACGTACCAATTATGATGTAGATTATCCTCTTTTGGTTCAATGTGCAACCTTGTCCATTCCTTCTACCATCTCCATGGAACCATAATGCGCATGAGCATGTATAGCTCCCTTTTGTGTTGTGGCATTTGTGGCTGCAATTGTTTAGACTTTGATCCTCGCATTCATTGACATCTTTAAAACAAAGAATGTTTTAGAATTAAGATTCTATGGAACTATTTGTGAAACTACTGCTCTAATAGAATTCTTGCAAATCCACCTTGATAAACATCAAATAACTATGTACATAATCAAAGCATGTAACATTTACTAGTAGAACTTACCAGCACAACCAGCAGCCAGATACGGGTTCCCTAGATAACCTGGTTTACAGAAGCATCGGTACCCTGGACCATTGTCAGAGTCCTCACAGTAGCTGTTGTGTTTACAAGCGTAACTTATGTTTTTGGTAGCCTCTTTGCAGCCTTCAGCCCCAATTGCCCAGTCAAGCACCGAGGGAACTTGATCAGGCATCTGTAGCAAAGTACTCGCCGAAAAGTAATTAAAGTAATCAGCATCAGCAATGAAAGCATAACTACAGGGATTAAAGTCCCATACAAGTGTATGATTCGAATAGCTATCTAGGGTGGCATTAAACATGGAGAGTTCCTTGGGAATAGCTGTTTGGCAGCACCCAATGCCTGTGCAAGAACCATTTATGACCATTGATTGGTTATAGCACACTGATATGCAACCCGAACCATACATCGGTTGACGAGTTGAGCCTGCAAGTCGAGCATAGGTGTCACATCCCACGGTTGTGAACTTGTTCTTTGTGGGAGAACAAAAATATTGACTCTAAGTTTACTTTTTTCATAGCTCATCTTGAGACACTATATGCAAGTTAAACCATTCCTAATTGTTGCCCGCAAAAATGTGCTTTCTTTACGGTGCGAGAGAGGTGCAAGCCCGCAAAAATGTGTTTAGAGAACGAAGCTTCCCATATCGTAGGATTCTTGTTCTTTGTACATATTAACAGAATAGTCAGGTGCTCTGTACAAAAAAGGATGTTTGTTTACTTAGCAGAGTACATTGGCATGTTTGGACAATAAAACGAACCAACTATGATGAAGCCAACTAAATAAGGAAGCAAAGACAGCATTTTAGGTAGTATTAAATGTAGAACTCATAATGACAACAAACCATCTCCAATGCCACTGTTTTCAGCCTTTCAAAACTTACTTCCACTAGGATTGCTACACATTTCATAGAGTTCCATTAGTGATGAACTCATATACAAGCAAAGGGACTGATGTCTCTAAACAGCATCCCAACAACATGACTACATTTCGATGATTAATCTGGGAGGCGACTGTTATTTCATTGATGAACTGCTCAATTTGACTCTTATCCACTACCTTGGACTTCTTGATGGCTACTATGGTACCATCCGACAAACATCCCTTATAAACGGTGCCAAAGCCTCCACGGCCACAGATTCTTTCCTCACTGAAGTTCTCAGTACCTTCCTTAAGCTCTTCAGATTTGAAAATTTTGATGCTTTTGATTGAACCTGCTTGTTTTTTGGATATTCTGTCTAGAAGTATTAAGCCTCCATTCTGCTTAAAGAAATACTCTTTGAGTTTCTTCCGCATTCTCTTTCTTCTTTGAGTGTAGATAAACAAGCTCCCTGTCACTAGGAAAATGAGTAGTACTGATCCACCTGTTTGGAGACTACATATGTCAGATTGATGCTAATTTGATCTTGCAATTTGTTAATATATGTAATTTCCTTGCAAAATTCCCCCCCCCCCCCTTAAAATATGCCAAGAAATACTGGTAATAAAGTTAATAACAGCAGTAGCAAGAAGTTAGATAGGGAAAATAACAAAGAAACATCAAATTTTCAAAGGAATACTCAAACTTAAGATCTAGCTTAATTATACTGATCTTGAGCTACACTCATTTTGTAAATGAGTCAAACTTCGAGCTTGAGTTTGGATTATTTAACAAAGAAGATGGACAAATTAAGCTTCTAACCAAGTCGACTCTGAAGTATTCAGAGCAGCATAGCTCATGGACAGCCCTAACACTTATACATACATAAACAAAAAAAACATCCAAGCTAATACATGTAAATGAAAGCACCCAATCTTATTAAGTAATTTGCACCGGGATAGCAGTAAAAACATGTATAATTTGACAAGAAACCGTCTTTTATGGGAGATGGTGTAAACCTTTTGTCCCGAAAATGTTCACCTAAACATATTACTTATATATCGTTCAATTCCATGGAGCCTAGCCTATCTAGATATATGATGAAAAGTATACAAGGAGCATAACCTACCAATTATGATGGCAATGAGCTTGCCTTCGTCCAATTTGCATCCTTGTCCATTCCTCCTACCTTCCCCATGGAACCAATTAGGACAGGAACATGTATAGCTCCGATATATGTTGTGGCATTCATGGATGCAATCATTTTCACCTGAGCTTTTGCACTCGTTCACATCTGTATTAGAGTAATAAGTAATAACATTCAAGATGATAATCAAACAAAACTTTGTCAAACATATTGTTAAATTGATCCTTATAGTTCATGTAACATATATAGAAAGATAGAGATCACATCTCGTAGGCTAAGGTAAAAGAAAATTCATGGGATTACCATGGGGATACACTAAAATTGTTAAAAATTTAACTAGCTTATTAAAAATCCTGTTATACCTTCAACTTTTCCAGCACTTTTTTTTTGGTAAAATTCTTAAAATGCAGGGAGCTAGTAGTACTACTTACCAACACACCACCGGAAACATATGGATTCCCTCCATAACCTGAACTACAGAAGCACCGGTAGCCTGGACCATTGTCCGAGTCCTGACACCAGCTGTGTAGGGCTATACAAGCGTAACTGGTCAGATTTTAAGCAGCCTCTTCACAGCCTTTATCTCCAACTGCCCAATCAAGCACCGTGAGGACTGTGTGAGGCATTACTTGCAAATAATTGATGGAAAAGTTAAAGGTTTCAGCATCAGAAATGAAAGCATAGCTACACGGATTAAAGTCCGAGACATAACTATGCTCAGAAAAACTGCCTAATGTCATGTTAAACTGAGAGAACTGTTTTGGGATAGAGGGTGGGCGACACCCACTCCCTGAACAAGATCCATTAATCACCGTGGATAGGTTGTAGCATAGCGATATGCACCCTGAGCCATACCTCTCTTCAACGGTTGTGCCTACGAGTTGAGCGAAGGTGTCACACCCGACAGCTGTGAACTTGTTACGTGTAGAGAAATAGAACCCATGAGCTGCTTTTGTTGTTGTATAAGCGTTGTTAGAAAAGAGCCTATCCCCTGCCCCATTGTAACAATCTCTTGCAATGTTGGTATGTTTTCGGAGGTGTCCATCAAGGGATATGTCGTGGATGTTAAGGTCGTCTAGGGAATGCCCTTCACTGACTAGAAATGGCTTCGGAGGATGGTGAGCATCGGTGTCGCTACATATTATGGTGAAATGTTTATCCAAGGCACAGCCTGCACCTATACCGAAGGGGTAAGGAATTGTGACATTACCACATTTCTCTTGACACCCTGGTTGAATTACTTTACCAGTAACAACTAGTGCTGCTAGATTTGCTATTATCGCGATGGTTACTCTCGTATTGATTACCATGATTTTGGTTGAAGAGTGAACCACTGAAGAGTGAAGTAGTGAAGGGTAAGACTAGGGAGAGTATGTTAAAGAGTGAACTAGTGAAGAGTGAAGACCCCTGGTCAACTGTCCAAGTCTACCAGATCTTATGTCCATGGTGGGCTCTAAAGATGTAAGTTGTTTAAACCATAAATACAATGGGGAAGCAAAAGTTTCCTAACTGTCGAATATTAAATATGTTGTACCTTCCAGTTATCCTAGTGGCCTGTTCAATTTGAGAGGCTGCTTGCCCTACTGAAAAATAAACTACTCAGTACTCACTACTCAGACTCACTACGGTTTGGGACTTGGGAGAAAGGGTGAAGATTTATTATTGACTATGATGGCCATGGAACGAGGTGGGTGTGCCCTGTGCAGGGAAAGTTCCATTTAATCTTTATAGTCGTAGTCCCGTATTTAGACTTGTCAAAAATTAACTCGACCTTTTTCCGAAGCCCTGCCACAAAATTCTCGACCCCGAATACAGATAAGTCCAGAAATGAAATTAAAAATAGATGTGAGCAAAACATTAACCCGTAGTAACCCGACCAAAAATCCGTTGGGCCGCGGGTTCTACAGGTTTCAGGCTGTACCCAACACATTAACCTCGTCGGTTTGGACCTGTAGTTGTCCATTGTCTGGATGGACTGGATCACACACTGGAGTTCAGGTTTGAGGTGCTCCGTTGCCGGCCAAATAATTTGTAAGAAAAATAGCCCAAAATTTCTGTCTTGGAGCTCAATCCTACATTCACATTCATACCACAAAATCATACCACTGCCTGTCCACTATAGAAATTGTTCTGTCTGTCCATCACATTCTGCGAATTTTATGACAGATAATGGTGAATATACTCCCAGCTATAATAAGAAGGAAAAAAAAAGTATCCATTTTCAAATCATAACAATATACTCCCAACTATAGAATTCGTATTGAGTACCAATTGAAAAAGCTCAAAGTACAAGGACACCAATTAAAATTTTACACATGAAGGAAAACAGAGAAGTACTTAGCAAATCGCGACAACAAAACAAATCAACACAAGCCAACTAAATTAGGAAGCAAAGCAGCATTTTGTTATTAGCTAACATATCGAAAATTCCTAATGAAAAACATAAAGATAAGAACTATGAATTCCATCATCTGCCACCACCTATTTCTAATGACAACAAATCATCTATGATGATCAGGGCCGTCTCCAATTTTTATGGGGCTCTGTGCGAAAATTTAAAATTAGGCCCTAAAACTTTAGAGCAGACACTTTCTTCTTCTTTTTTTTCATCAAAAAAGAAATCATTCGAAGTTACTTGACAACCGGAAAATATCACATCACATAAACCAATTGAAAAATGGAATAAGTAATACAATATGATCAAAAACTAAATTTGTAATTCCTATAACCCAAAGGAAAAGACGACTCAGATTCAAAAATTTCAAATTCAAGTGTTTTAGGTCAGACCCACTTTAAAATTTAGGGCCCCAAAAAACTTGAGGCCCTGTGCAAGTGCTCCACATGCACATGCTAAGAGCCGGCACTGATGATGATGCTACTTCCACAAAGATTGCCAGGCACTTCAGTGAGAAAGTACTCACTTGTTCCCATGTTTTCAGGGTCACCTGTGGTCCATTTATGCTTCATTTCCATCAGTAAACCCTCTATCCCCATGGCTACTTCCTTCATGGTTGGCCTTTCCTCACCCTTAACCCTTAGGCATGATTTCGCAATCTTCACCACTTCCATGATCTCCTTCACATTGCCTTCATTCGAGATTCCCTTATCGAGAATCTCCAACATGCCATCCTCGTTCGTCAAGGATAGGGTATAGTTCACTAAGTTCTGGTGTTCCTCTGCTCTTTCTAAAGAAACAGCCTTTAGACCTGTAAGAAGCTCAACAAGCACTACTCCGAAGCTGTAAACATCACTTTTCTTGGTCAACCTACTCGTATGGAGGTACTCTGGGTCTAAATACCCTAGAGTTCCTTGCACCAGTGTACAAATATCTGTCTCATTCTTTGGGATCAACCTCGAAGCACCAAAATCGGAGACCTTTGAAGTGTAGTTATCATCCAAGAGAATGTTTGTGGGCTTAATGTCTCGATGGATGATTGGAGTAGAGTGTACAGTGTGCAAATATGCCAAAACCCCTGCAGTTTCAGCAGCAATTTTCAGACGGGTTTGCCATGGAATTTTCGATCTCTTGTCATCATTGTGTATGTGATCAGATAGAGTTCCATTTGTGATGAACTCATATACGAGCAAAGGGACTGACGTCTCTAAACAGCATCCCAACAACATAACTACATTTCGATGACAAATCTGAGAGACAACTGTTATTTCATTGATGAACTGCTCAATTTGGTTCATGTCCAATATCTTGGATTTCTTGATGGCGACTATGGTACCATCCGACAAACATCCCTTATAAACGGTGCCAAAGCCTCCACGGCCACAGATTCTTTCCTCACTGAAGTTATCAGTAGCTTCCTCAAGCTCTTCTGATTTGAAAATTTTGATGCTTTTGATTGAACCTGCTTGTTTTTCGGATAATTTGTCTAGAAGAATGAGGCCTCCATTCTGCTCAAAGTAATAATCTTTGAGTTTCTTTTGCATTCACTTTCTTCTATGAGTGTAAAGAAACAAGCTCCCTGTCACTAGGAGAATAAGGAAAACCACACCACCTGTTTAGAGATTAGAATAAGTCAGAAGTCTCAGAACTCAGAACTCAGAACTCGATCAGAACTATATATGTTACTCCCTTAAAAATCCAGTTCCATGCCTCACGCGGCCCATGCCACCAATTAAGAATACAATTCGTAGAGCTTAATGTTGTGTTGGCGTCTTGGGCTTAATTTTGAATCCATGAGTTGAGCTTGCTTACCATTTTACTAGTTTCAATTCGTAAAGCTTAAAGTCGAATATTAGTGAGCTTGAGCTAGACGATCATTTAGCGAATGAGTCCAACCTAAGCGTGAGTTTGGCTTGTTTAATTATTACGTAAAAGAAACGAGCTGAGTTGAGCTTCTAACTAGAGCTGATAAGAAAAAAAACGGGCTAGGCCGGACGTGGGTTGGGCATGACATGTTTTTAAGCCCATGAACAGGGCCGCTAAGCTGGCTTGAGCCGCTCTAACGGGTCGGGTCCTTATAAGTAGGCCCGTCCCTGACATTGTAGAGGCCCCAGGGCGAATTCAAAATATGGGCCCTAAGACATTAATAAATATTTACCTGAGTTTAGGGTAGCGCAGTGCGGTGGTGAAAATATGAGTTCAACTGATATATCCCTCAAAGTGAGATATTTCGTTGCTATTAAAATAAAAAGGAGTTGTTACCAAAAACAATTAATAAAATAGAACTCATGAAACGAAAAATAATAGTAGTGGCTTTTATTTGACCATAGTTTACATCTAAAAGAAAATTTATAGGTTCATAAAATATTTGACCCATCTCTGTTGGGGTCCATTTTGTCTCACTTGTATAAGAAATGAACAAAATAAACTTAAAAGTAAAAGAGCGAGGGCCCTAGACTCGATCCCGGGATAAAGGGCACTAGTTTCACTTTTCTTCCAAGCTTAACCACTAAGCCACTACTATTTTAGTGATTCATAACTTCAGATTTTATTATATATCACATTTTTTATTTGTTTTTGGGCCCTTTGTGCATTGGACCCTGAGCGGTCGGGGCTTATGCTCTAAAACAGCTCTGCTTATAAGTTTACACAAATAACTTATCCATACCCGACTATTTTCAGAGTCGGATGGACGGTGCCATAGGTAGGCCCGCCCTTAATCAACTCTACTTCTAACCATACCAAGCGGAAGAGTGCACATTGGAGTTTTATTATTATTATTATTATTTTCGCTACTACATTGGAGTTTTAGTTAATCTTTAAGTTAATACATGTAAATAGAGAAAACGTGTATTTATTTTTTTTGTTTGGTTCGTATGAGCTATAAATGCTGGTATAATATACAACAAAGGTCACACAAGCTCCTATCGTTATGAAATTTGGATGCACAAGCTACCGACTTTGAAAACAGGTTGTCTACACTCCCAAAGTTTTAGTTTTGGCCGTATAGATCCTTGCAGGGTTGAGAATTAGGAGAGTGAAGTACACTCTCCGATTACATAATTGATTTTTACCAAAATATCATTTTTTTTTAGTCAAAACTTAAGTTCTTGTAAATGCAAACGTATTCCACTACTTTTTCTCATTTTGAATTAAATGCAAGAATTAACATTAATTCAAATTTTGTATTTTTGGCTATTATTTCGATCAGTTTTTTTTTTTTTTTCTTTTTACAAGGGGAAATAAAATTATTTGCAATAACTATATAATACATTTGTTAACAAGAGGCATTATTATAATTGGAGATAAACTAGAGCATAATATTTTATCATTTGTCTTTTTAATTATTTTTTAACGGAAAAAAAGTTATTGCCCATAGTGATTGATCATCATTATTCTAACAAGATTTTTACTATCGTAATGCGTATTATATTTCATAATTTTCTTTTAGTCCAATTGTCTAGAATAGATATTCTTGTACCTAATTATTTTTTACCTGTTAAGGTCAAATTAAAATATAAAACGTATGATAAAAAAAAGTGCACATAAAAAACTGCGAAGTTTGATACGTTCACAAACAGAAATAAGAGATGGAACAAATTTAAGCAAATATGAAGAGGCAAAAAAATTTTATCTATACCTTATTCTATTTAATTTTATATTTTTGTTGTGTGTTATTATTATTTATACTACAATTTTGTATGATCATATGCTCATTAAAATAAATAGAATAAAGGTTTAAGAATGAATGAATGGTTTGATTTTTCATTTTTCTTCTTTATAACACTTGCCTCATCGGAGAGTGTACAACACTCTCCTATTTTCCGGCCATCTAAGGGTCTATACGACTAAAAATATAATGTCGGAGTTGTATACAATCCATTTTGAACGTTGGTGGTTTGTATAACCAAAAGGGAAAACGATAAGGGTTTGTATACTTCATATACACATGGGGTCGGGAAGAAGGAATCCGACCCAAAAACCTAATGTACCCATCACCTCAATTTTTACCACCAGGCCAAAACATCCAGCATGATTCACAAAGAAAACATGTATAATTGGCCAGAAAATCCTCCTTTATGGGATATGGCCATATGGGCTTTAACTTCTGTCCCACATGTTTACCTAGACTAATTATTTGTATTTCATAGGAGCCTAGCTAGAAATAGGATGAAAGATACAAGCAGCATAACTTACTTATGAGCAAGTTTTGGGTAAGACCAACTCATATAAAGGTGGAATCATATTTGTAGAGGTTACTTATATTGAGCCGTGACCCTTGTTTTACAAAAAAGTAACTACCATCTTACAAAAAGTTGCAAAAAAATCATCTTAAACAAGATTATGTGCTTACCAATTATGATGGAAATGAGTGCGCCTTGGTCCAATGTGCATCCTTGTCCATTCCTCCTACCATCCCCATGGAACGACTTCGGACAGGAGCATGTATAGCTCCCTTCCAAGTTGTGGCATTCGTGGATACAATCACTATAATCTGAACTTTCGCATTCGTTCAAATCTGAATAAGAGTGAAAAACATTCAGGTGATAAACGAACGAACAAGATAATAGATATTGTCAAAAATATATCAAATTTATCCTTAACATAAAAAGATAGAGATCGTGATATAAAAAAAAAAAAAAAAACAAGATAAAGATCAGATCTTGCACTACATAAAAGATCTTGCACTAATTACTACCCCCCAAAAAAAAGGCCAATGCAAGGGTAAAAAAACGTACACGTGCTGCACTAAGGGCTAAGGCTCCGTTTGTTTTATCTGAAAAAACTAAATTGGACTGAATTGATTTTTTTAACTTGACCATTAACCAATTAAATATCGTCCAAACATATTCAATATTGGACTCATTTGAATATATGCTTTGAGCCTTGAGGTCTTTCCGATGACATAGTTATCATCATGAATGTATTTCGGAATAAATAAACAGTTATCTGAGTGATAATGTTACACATGAACTGAACTGAAATAAACTAAATTAAGTTGAGGCAACAAAACCTAAAAATTCTTAACTTTAGCTAGCTTAAGTCTAGCACTTAATCCATGCACGGGCTATTATTCATGTATTCCAAAGGATCACATTTCATAATAAGTGACCTCTACATTTCTTAATCAATGACCCTTTTTTTTTTTTATGAGTTGGCCTTACGCAAAACATACTCTCATGAACAATACTCTCACATTTCTTTGTCAAACTTGTGATTTGTAACGTATGAGTTTTATCTAATTATATACTCAACATATATTTTTATATTATTTTGACACTATATTTGTAAATTTGCGTAAAATTAACTTCAATGTCATATAAAAAATATAAAATTCTATTTTGATTTATTTCTAATTTTCTCTATTTGGTTTTGAATAACCTATTACTCCTTCTGTTTCTCTTTAAACTTCTTGTTGGGATCCAAATTATCCCTTTTTTGGGCCCCATGTTGCCACATCACCAAAAGTCAAATAGTCAACTAAGCAGTAGGAGGTTGACACGTGGCAATCAAACGGGAAGGTTGACATCCCCAAAAATCTAGAAACATTCTCTGACACGTCAGCCTGGCCGGTCAGGCCCAGAAATTTGTATCCGGCAGACCCAATACGAGAGTGCGGGAGGTTTGCATCTGACGTCTGACATGGTACGAAATTATGTACCCTACCACTGATGTTCCTATAAGTACGCGATCATTCTTTCATTTCAGGTAACTTTTCTCTCTCTTACACAAATTCCTAGATTTTCTCTCTCTAGATCTTCTCTCTAGATTCTCTTTCCTACTTGCAAACACTAACTTGACCGTCGGAGAGGTCCCTCCAGGAAAAACCTCATGGGGCAGTCTTTTTCTTTCCTATTGGATGTCATCCCGTAGACTGTTCAACTCAAAGCTCCCTCAACTCGACATTTTATAGTCGACCCCAGAAGGAACCCGGAAACAATTAGCGCCGTCTGTGGAGAGATTGAGCTGTATGGTCTACCAAACCAGATCTAGAGACTATAACACCTCCTCTCCTCTCTCGTCTAATCCACAACCTCTTAACACAATGCCAACTTTGGAAGCACATGGCTTCATGATTGAGGATGAGTCTAGGAAGTTTGTCAAATCGAGTGAGATGCCCCAGTCATCTGGGAACCATACTCGCCAATATGTGACAAAAGAAAGGATGGAAGCCTGCTAACAAAATATGCAGACCATGATGGTGGCATGTATGGGGAAGGAGCTTAGAAGAGGAGCTCAGATGTTCGCTAGCTCAGGCAGTAGCTAGTCGACCGAAGCTGGTGACCGCTGCTCGCCCAAGTGGAACAATGGTTGGTCGCCCAAAAATCAATCCTCTCATGGGAGGCAATCTCTCACTGAAGGGTCGAGCAGACGCAGTTCCTTGTGCTGGCCAAAATGATCCCTCCCATGGTCGCCAACTGTCCAAGCGTGAGGGTAAGAGACCTGTAAACCCTCAGCTCGCCCAGAAGGCTCATACTAGACTCGCCCCTCCTAGGGGCCATTCTAAAGTGGATGCAGGAGAGTACCTGACCAACAAGAAGTTGCTCCACCAACAGGAACAACAGCTGACAAGATCAACCTCCACTCCTGTAATGGCGAATAGCCAACACTCAGTGAACTTGATTTTGAGGCTTCTTCTAAACAAGATCGCAAGGTAAGCAACCTCAAATTTACCCGGGGTATGGGGAGGATGATTACGGTTATGGAGAGGAAGTAGGATACGAGGACCATGATGGAGAAGAACAATATGAGGTCTTTGTAGAACCTAACCCCCAAGGGGGCAATGGGGCGGGCAGTAGTCAACCTCTGAGTGAACGACTTGGACCACGAAATGGAAATGGTCAAGGTAGGCTCCCACTAATGCCTCTACCTTTTAGCAGAGCGATAATGAATGCTCCTATGCCCCCAAATCCCAGGGTGTCGTTTATGGCTTCCTACGCCGGAAAAACAGACCCTAATGACCACATAGTTGTCTTTGAGTCCAAGATGATGCTGCAGGCGGCCAGCAATGTTGTCTGGTGCCGATATTTCAAATCTACCTTAACTGGGTCAGCTTTGAGGTGGCTCAAAAACCTCCCGCCAGGCAACATTCACAGTTTTGAATAGTTGAGTACCGAATTTTCCAACAGGTTGATGTCACTCAAAGCAAGGAAAAAGACGAGTGTTCATCTGCAGAGTGTTGTTCAAAGGGAGAATGAAGATCTACGGAGTTGCATTCAGAGATTCAATAAAGAGGCTAATCAGATTGTTCACCTCTCAGATGAGGCCTCTTATATTGTCTTTATGAACGGCTTGCAAGACACTAAACTCAAATTCTCGCTAGCCAAAAAGTCAAACAACTCTTTCGCGTATCTGATGCAGAACGTGGATGCCTACCTCACGGCAACAGATTTCGTTGGTATCCTGAAGGATAAGAAGCGAAAATTCAATGAGTGATCACTCACCATTTGGAAGAAAGCGCAAAGAAAGCACGAGCAACAATTCAAGTGAACAAAGATCGGGAGAAGTTCCATACTTCATTTTGTAGAGAAGTTCTGGGGCAATAAGGATGTGATGATTATGCTCGACGAGAACTTCATAACAAAATTCACATTTAAACTTTCAATTTTGCTCAATATCTAGTAAAACCACTTTATGAAAACACTTTGAGAGGAATGATTACCTAGATAAAAATGTAACTGATCAGTAAGAATAAACGATCACATCACTAAGTTAGAGGTTTACCTCTGAATACAACATCTAAACCAATATATGGAACGAATACCCAACCAAATACTAGACACTTTTTACTTTCTAGAGAGAGGCTCATTTAGTGATCGGCCACATACGGGTTCACCCCCAAACGTGTTGGTCTCACTCTTAGCCCACGAGCCCATCTAGTGATTGGCCACACATGGATTCACCCCCAAAATGTGTTGATCTCACTCTCCGCCTATGGACTTACCTACTGATCGGTCAACACACGAGGTTTATCGCCTAAAGGTGTTGGCCCCACTCATTTGCCTAAGTGTTGGGGCTTAGTTATCCTCAGAAAATAAGTACTACGAGTGATCGGCCAAACTCAAGTCGCTCACTTCATGAAGCAGTGGGATTAAAAACGAGGAGAATCCTTCGTGAAAGCTCACTCGACAAGGAACATGGAAAATAAAGCGGAGAAATCCCCTTTTTTTATTGTCCACCTCTGATCGTACATTTTGCCAAAGATCAGGGTCGACATATTCATAAACCTCACCAAGAGAAGGCGTCAAGAAAGAAAGAAAGGAGTTCAAGGTCTTCCATTTACTATCTCCCAGTTGTGGTCGTTCATTTATTGTCGTTCATTTTGCCAAAGATCAGGGTTGACCTATTCATAAGCCTCTCCAAGAGAAAGCTTCAAGGCAGAAAGAAAAGAGTTCAAGGTTGTTCATTTACGATCTCCCAGTTGTGGTCGTCCATTTTGTCAGAATCAAGATCGCTCAAATAACTTGCCTCATAAGGAGAAAGGCCCAACACTAATAAATTATTCTAAGGTCGTCCATTTATGGTCTCCCATTTGTAATGGTCCATTATGCCCGTCTTAAGGTTGTCCAAGTCATTGATTAGAGCTTATGGTCGTTCATGGATGATTGGTCAAACATATGTTCAGCACTTAGAGATGTTAACATCATTCCCCCGTTCGACCCTCACTCAAAGGATTTTTTTAGTGATGAGAGCTTTTAGAATTTTGACTCATCATTATCACTTACCTTATGAGTTTCAAGAGTGCTCATCATCACTGACTTCGTGGGGGTTCATCCTCTAGAATACTTATCGCCAAGAGTGCTAGTCTCCAAGAGTGTATATTATCATCGAGAGTTCTCATCTAAGAGTGTTCATCAACATTGCTCTCATGAGTGATCATCCTCAGATTGCTCATCTCCAAGAGTGTTCATTGACATGGAGGTCAAAAGTGGTTATCCTCATGTATCAAGGTGGTGTCATCATCATCGACCTTATGAGTGGTCATCATCAAGAATTGAAAGCACTATACTCAATGACCCCATTGAACGGGAAAATTTTCATCTCGACTAGAAGAGCACTCCCCTACAAGAATACTTGGTCCTCTCAGAAGGGTCTTATTTTAGCCCCATGTAGCCGCTTAATGTGAAGAAATCTACCAAACCCAAAATTGCTCACCTCACGAAGTATTGGGCTAAAAAGGAGGAGAATACTTCACCAACGCTCGCGTTCGAAGAAGAAAATGCTATGATCGCCCATTTCTACCAATTTATGGTCGTCATTGTAGGGGTCTCACCCCATACAGTTGGCTTTTTACTTGGTCTCCCACAAGGGGCTTATTTAACCCCTGTGGTCGCCCATTTCTATCTAATTTATGGTCGCCATCATAGGGGTCTCACCCCATACAATTGGCTTTTTACTTGGTCTCCCACTAGAGGCTTATCTAACCCCTGTGGTCGCCCATTTCAACCAATTTATGGTCGTCATCATAGAGGTCTCACCCCATACAGTTGGCTTTTTATTTGGTCTCCCACTAGGTGCTTATTTAGCCTCTATTGTCGCCCATTTCAACAAGCTTATGGCCGCCCATCATAGGGGTCATATCCCATACAGTTGGCTCCATACTTGGTCTACCTACGAGGGGCTTATTTATCCCTTATGGTCGCCCATTTCAATGAATTTATGGTCGCCCGTCATAGGGGTCACCCCCATACAGTTGGCATCATCTTACTTGGTCTACCTAATTGGGGCTTATTTAGCCCCTGTGGTCGCCCATTTCAATGAATTTATGTTCCCCCATCATAGGGATCACACCCCATACAGTTCACACCATCTTACTTGGTCTACCTACTAGGGGCTTATTTAGCCTCTATGGTCTCCCATTTCAACAAGCTTATGGTCGCCCATCATAGGGGTTACACCCCATATAATTGGCTCCATACTTGGTCTACTTATTAGGGGCTTATTTAGCCTATATGGTCGCCTATTTCAATGAATTTATCCTCGCCCAAACATAGGGCCCATTTCGGGAATCCTTCAAGGGGCTTGTTTAGTCCCTTAAGGTCGCCCATTTTAAGGTGTTTTATACTCGCCCAACCAAGGGTCGAACTTGGGATGACCTCCAAGGCGCTTGTAAGCCCCTAAAGTCGTCCATTTCAAGGTTGTGTACTTGCCCATCTCAAGGCTCTGTACTCACCCATATCTAATAAATGGCTCTAGGGAAGGCACAGAAAGCAGTTGTGGTCTCCCTTTTTATGGTCGTCCATCTATACTCGCCCGTTTCTGGTCGCCCAAAGTACAGGGTGCAGGAGAAGACGTGTAAGGCGTTTTTACTCGACCGTTTCTGGTCGACCATTTGTACTCGCCCATTTCACGAAAATTGTACTCGCCCAAAGTACATGGTGCTGGAGAAGACGTGTAAGGCGTTTGTACTCGACCATTTCTGGTTGACCATTTGTACTCGCCCATTTCTGGTCGACGATTTGTACTCGCCCAAAGTACAATGTGCTGGAGAAGACGTGTATGGTGTTTCTACTCGACCATTTCTGGTCGACCATTTGTACTCGACCATTTCTGGTCGACCATTGTACTCGCCCATTTCACGAAAATTGTACTCGCCCAAAGTACAGGGTGTTGAAGAAGACATGTAAGGCGTTTCCCCTCGACCATTTATGGTCGACTATTTGTACTCGACCATTTCTGGTTGCCCGCTTTTTGTCGCCCTGATCCAGGATATCCCTATTTGGGGCTTTTTGGTTCAAATCATGTCAACTTCAAGGTCTTCACTTGACATAATTCGGAGGGCTAAATACTGGGACCCAAAATATCCCTTTTGTGGACCCCATGTTATCGCGTCACCAAAATGTCAAATAGTCAACTAAGCAGTAGGAGGGACACGTGACAGTCAAACGGGAAGGTTGACATCCCCAAAAAAATTCAGAAACATTCCCTGACACGTCAGCCTGGCCGGTCAGGCCCAAAAATCCGTATCTGGCAGGCCCGATATGGGAGCGTAGGAGGTTTGCATCTGACATGTGACAGGGTACGAAATTACGTACCCTGCCATTGATGTTCCCATAAATACGCGGTCATTCTTTCATTTTAGGTAACTTTTCTCTCTCTTACACAAATCCCCAAATTTTCTCTCTCTATGTCTTCTCTCTAGATTCTCTTTCCTACCTGCAAACATTGACTTGACCGTCGGAGGGATCCCTCCCGGAAAAAACCCCCGGGGCAGTCTTTTTCTTTCCTTTTGCAGATCATCCCGTAGATTGTTCAACTCAAAGCTCCCTCAGCTCGACAACCCCCAGAAAGAACCCGAAAACCCTTCTCATTTGCTTTTTTGAGGTCCAATTTTGTAAACTTTGACCGTAAATATATAAAAAAATCTTTATGAATTGTGATTTGAAATTATATGTATTGGATTCCTTTTGAAATGCATTTTCATAATAACTATTTTGTACAAATATTACTTGTATATTTTAGAGATATTAGTGGTCAAAGTGTCACATTTGTCCACCATTTCTAGGGAAGCCAAAAGATTCGCTACTTTTTGGCTTCGGAATATAATGGACTAGATCAAAACGGCTAATAAAATTGTCGGCACTTCTTATTTATTGTAACGTTGCCGATGGTCGTCGCACTTCGGAACAAGGGTCAAATAGAAACAGTCTCTCTGTGAGACTCTCTTCTTACCTGGGTAAGGTTGCGTACAACCGACCCCATTACTCTACCTAGGCGGGAGTCTCCTTGAAGGCACAGGGGTACCATTAATGGTCAAAATATCACATTGGAGACCGTGAAAAAGCAAGTATGAAGTTTAAAGAGAAACGGAGGAAGTATTAACATACAACTGTATAGATGTGTTCGTTAGAGCTTAATACTCCATTAGTTCAATTGAGTTCCCTTTAGTTGAGGAGTATTCTCGTGTTAGTTCAGTGATGTTCGATCAGTTCAATTCAATGGTACGTGTTTAGGTCAATTCAGTGGTGTTCAGTTGAGAAGCATACATTTTGTTTCACATATAAAGTGGTGTTCAGTTCGGTTTAGTGGTGTTTAGTTCAGTTCAGGGATGTTTAATTCACCTCAGTAATATCGAATTCAGTTTAGATAAATTCAGTTCAGTTTATTTTAGTTTACTTCAATTTAGTTCAGCCCTAAAGAATACACCTAATATTAACTAACTAATTAGATTAAACCAAATAAAAAGCCCCCTTATACTTTAACCGTAAAATTCGATTATCAGAAGGGGGCCTTAATCATATGAATTTCTAGTTATGTTGACAGCACTAGCTCTCTTTAATTTGTTACTGCCCAACAAAACCTCTAAAAAATTTGTATTGGCGACATAAGAAAAAAATCGATAATCAAGGCAGGTGGTGAGAGTAGTGCTTACCAACACAGCCACCAGGGACATATGGGTTCCCTCGATAACCTGATTTACAGAAGCATCGGTACCCTGGACCATTGTCAGAGTCCTGACACTGACTGTTCTCCTTACACGCGTAACTGGTCAGGTTTCTGGTTACCTCGCATCCTTGATCCCCAACTGCCCAGTCGAGCACCGCAGGAACTGTATGAGGCATCCGTCGCAAGTAACTCTTGGAGAAGTTAAAGTTATCAACTTCAGCAATGAAAGCATAGCTGCAGTGATTGAAGTCCCATACAAGAGTATGATTCGAGTAACTCTGTAGGGTGGCATTAAACTTGGAGAGCCCTTTTGGGATAGAAGTTTGACAGCACCCAATCCCTGAGCATGATCCATCTATGACTGCTGATTCATTGGAGCATACTGAGATGCACCCAGACCCATATCTCTGCTGATTGGTGGAGCCTGAAAGTAGAGCATAGGTGTCACATCCCACGGCCATGAACTTGTTACGAGTGGGAGAGTAATAGTAGTTGTATAGTTCACTTTCAGCGCTATAAGATTCCACCTGAGCCCCTTTCCGGTTGTAACAGTCCTTAGCAACATAGCTCAACTTACGCAGTTGTCCCTTCTCCAGGGAAATGTCTATGATGGGTAGTGAAGTATTCACTAGTTGGGGCTGAGGACTGTCAGGGTATGTGTCGTTACAGATTACGAGGAAATGACTATCCAAGGCGCAATCTTCGCCTATACCGAAGGGGTAAGGAATTGTGACATTCCCACATTTTCCAAGACACCCTGGTCTGATTACTTGACATGTAACAACAGCTATTGCTACTATATTTTCTATCACAAATAGAGCTAGTTTTGTATTTATCCTCATCGTCGCTCGTCAATGGATGAAGAGCCGTATAGCCATTGCTACCTTAGCCATTGATGGAGCTATGCAGCTAGCTATCGCTTCAGCTTTCTCTTGATTAAATTCTGTATTTAAGAGTGATTATATTTCAAAAGGTTCTCACAATGCTTGAAATGAAGAGGAAATCAAATGAGCTTATGTGATGATAGTTTTTTTTTCTTTATTTTGAGGGTTTATGTGATGATAGTTAATGACTAGCATTGTGAAGAATTTAAAGAGAAAACCAAACACAGTTAGCAGGAGATCACCCCAGCTCAAAGCCGGAAACTAGTGTGCTATTTCCTTCTATGGGTCCCCCATGCATGACTATTTAATTTCCCATGCTGAAAGCGTTTGCTTTTTCTTTCACGTATTCACATTGCTACTTTTTTTTATTATAAATATTCTACATTTCTACTTAGAGCCGCGTCGTCTATGTACTTAGAGATGACCATGGGTCGGGAATTGGGATGGCCTGCTACTTATCTTTTTCCTTAAATGGCACTCTGTACTACTGCTGTAGTACTCACTTGATTGGTTCCAATTAATCTTTGCAACACATGTTTCATGTTTGTCAAACAATGCAAGACCCACAATCGTACCCGAAATGGCCGAACAAGCTAAGTTACTTGACTAAAGTTATCTGACATGCAAAGAAATAATTCCAAGGTGAGTACGAGCTATGGACGGTATGGTTCAAAGAAATTCCATTGAGAGACATGTGAATGTATAGCTTGTACTTGAGAGTTGACTCGGCGTTGAAGGTTGACCCGGGTGCTTTACGTTGATGTTATACAAAAACTTGTGTGAATTTAGTCTACGGTGGATCAGTATTTCATCTGGAGTCATCCCTCTAATATATTACAACATTTCAATTCCAATAGGGCATTTTAAAACGCCTTATTTGATAAAAAAACGTCCTATTAGGCTAAGAGGGCATTTTTTAAAATGCCCTTAGAATGCCTTATTTGTCTCGTTGTCTTAGGTTATTGAGACATTTTTCTAAAAACGCCCTATTTGATAAGGAACAAAGAGGGCGTTTTCAATTGCCCTAATTATTTTTGCTCAAATAGGGCATTTTCAATTGCCCCTCCTGATTTTGCTCAAATAAGACATTTTAAAATGCCCTTTTTGAGATCTAACAAATAGGGCATTTTTAACTAAAACACCCTTCTTAATACCTAACAAATAGGGCTTCTTTTTTTTTCATAGAAAGCATTTTATAACGCCCTATTTGATACCTGGAAATTGATTTCGAATTGGATTCCTTTAACAATCCACTTCTATGGAACAAAAATAATTAAGTTCAAATTAAAATTTTAGAACTTCAGCTTAGGCATTAGGTTATTCGGCCAATTATAGAAAAGCCATTCATATGGCCGCTAAGCATTGCAAAATTAGCTTTGTCCAACTGCAGACCCATATTTATAAATTATTTGGAATACAATATTTCACCAGTTCGGCAATGTGGAACAAATTATTTTTTTTGCTATGCTGGCGATGTGGGACAGTTTTTTTTTTTTTTTTATAAGGTAAGGAAAATAGGTAGCGAAATAGGAGACCCTCCTCTCGAGAGTAACCCCTAGCAAATCCTCATAAAGTATATGGGACAACTCTCTATCCGGAGGCTCCTGAAATATAGTGACTCTGTCAATCTGATGTCCGAGATTAGCCATCCAGTCAGCCGCTCTATTGCGTTCTCTAAAAATATGTTGAATTGTTGTGGGGAATAGTGGGGCAAGAAACTTACGTGTATCAATTATTAACGCATAAATAGATCATGGAATTTCAATCTCTCCTCGAAGAGCTTTAATTACAGTTAAATTGTCACCCTCAATTTGAAGTCTACCGAGGCCCAAATCCACTGCGTGTTTAACCGCTTTCCGAAGAGCTGTTGCTTCTGCCACCAAGACTGAACTTGTACCAACCTGTCTGGCGCTCGCGCCAAGAAAAACTCCGCCCTCATTCCTTATAACATAGTCAGCTGCTGCTTTCCCATTCTTACTTGAACCATCGAAATTAATCTTGCAATGACCTATTGATGGCAGGTTCCACTTCACTAACCTGTGTTCTACAACTTTAACACTGACACTTCGATCCTTCATACTGGTACTATCAAAAACCGTGGGTTTGTTCCTTAGAGTCCATTCTGATTCACAGATTTTCGCTTTAATCCAACACCCAGTGCTATTGAATGGTGAGTTTTGAAAAACAACTTTATTTCTTTCCATCCATATACGCCATATAATGAAGATAGCCTTAGCTAGACAATTAGGGTCCAGGTCAGATCCAGACTTGTTAGCGGATAGCTAATGCAGAACGTTACCAGTTGGCGGGATCACCTCCAGCCAACCAGCTTGATATGCCTTGTCCCAGACTTCCTTGAGTGACAGGGCAGTTTGCAAACAAATGATCCAAACATTCATCATCACTCTTACAGAGCGGGCACGTAGTATCAAGCGTAATACCACGCGTAGCCAATGTTTTTCTAATTGTTATTGCCCTGTGACAAACTTGCCAGAGCAAGACTTTAATTTTTACCGGAATGTTCAATTTCCAAATCCAGTAAAAATTCCACTTATTAACGTTTGTCAGATCAATATCATGTGCTAACAAGTGGCCTTCTTTGTAGAGAAGGCACCATTTCCTATGAGATCCCAGCAAAAATCATCGCTTACGTCTTGATAGGGCAATAGTGTGTCAGATATTAGATCCTGGATGTGCTTTGGGATAAATGTGCTAAGCTTAACTAAGTCCCATTGCTTGGCAAAAGTTATCACGTCACAGACACGCCATTTTAAAATGTCATCAGGAAGATGACTGATATCCATGAGGTCAATAATGGGTTTATTACGACACTAATTGTCCGTCCAAAAATGAATATTTTTCCCATTACCCACCTTCCATCGGATCTCTTTAATAAAAAGGGATCTTCTAGTGTGAAGAATCTTTTTCCAAGCCCACGAGTGTGAGCCTTGGACTTTACAATCCATTAAACTAACATGTTGCAGATATTTGGTGGAGACTGTTTTGACCAGAGGTTATCAGGTTCAGTGAGGATCTTCCAAGCTAATTTACACAAAAATGCACTATTTACGGCTTCAAGCTTTCTTAACCCTAACCCTCCGACAACCTTGGGTTGACATATTTTTCCCCACGCAATGAGCGGAAAATTCCCGCGATCACTACTACTTTTCCAGAAGAAATCTCGGTTAATTTTATTGAGCTCTTGGCACGTTGCTTTAGGTAGCTGAAAACATTGCATGTTGTGAGGGGGAATAGATTCAAGGTTGGCTTGGATAAGAACAACTCTCCCAGCCTTGGACATGGAGCTAGCAACCCAAAATTCCATTCTTTTCCTTGCTTTATTAACTATTTCTTAAAATTGCTCTTTGGAGGCTTGTTTATCCAAAACCGGACAACCAAAATACTTTCCTAGGTTGTGCTTAATTGGTATTTGAACAATAGCATTAATCATTTGTTTAGTATGTTGCGTAACATTTTTAGAACAAGCTACCGTTGACTTGCGGAGATTAACAAGCTGGCCAGACTGACTGAAAAAATGATTTAGAATGTTCATAAGTTTGTTACATGACTCTCTATCGGCTTTACAGAAGAGAATGTTATCATCAGCAAAGAATAGACCCGGGATTATTGGTGCTCTAGGTGTGATCTTTATGCCAATTCCAGATTTCCTATTTTGACTCTAAGGTAATACGACGCAGTAGATTATCTGACCTTGGATTTTATTTGACCTTCCTCGGGGTAGTAAGGCACTTGGTAGTAAATGGGTGTTTCGAAAGAAATACCGAACTGATGGGACTATTGACAAATATAAGGCTAGACTCGTGATTCAAGGAAATTTTCAAAAGAAAGGACTTGATTACTTTGATACATATTCTCCTGTTACAAAAGTTGCTACTATTAGAGTTTTAATAGCACTTGCATCCATTCATAATCTTGTTGTGCATCAAATGGATGTAAAAACTGCATTTTTGAATGGTGATCTTAATGAGGAGATATACATGAGACAACCTGAAAGTTGTGTAGTTTCTGGACAAGAGCATAAGGTATGAAAACTTGTTAAGTATCTGTACGGACTTAAACAAGCACCCAAACAATGGTATGACAAGTTTCATAGTACTATAATTTCTAATGGTTTCAAGGTAAATGATTCTGATGCTTGTGTTTATTCTAAATATGATGAGCAGGGTTGTGCTATAATATGTCTATATGTTGATGACATGCTCATTTTTGGTACTAGTATTGATATCGTAAACACAACTAAATCTTTCTTGAAATCATGTTTTGATATGAAAGACATGGGTGAAACTGATGTAATTCTTGGCATTAAAATTACTAGAACTTCTGTGGGTTTAAGTTTAGATCAATCTCATTACATTAAGAAAATTTTAAAGAAGTTTAAACAATTTGATTCAACTCCTGGTAAAACTCCATATGATTCTAGTATTCATTTGAAAAGGAATAGAGGTGATAGTGTATCACAAGAAGAGTATGCTAAGATAAATGGAAGTGTTATGTTTTTAATGAACTATACTAGACCAGATATAGCATATGCTGTAAGCAGGTTAAGTAGATATACTCATAACCCCAATCGTGATCATTGGAATGCCTTGATTAGATTGTTGAGATATTTGAAAGGTACTATTAATTGGGGTTTGCACTATAAGAATTTTCCATGTGTTTTGGAGGGGTATTGTGATGCTAACTGGGTGTCCGATAATGATGAAATTTATTCTACCAATGGCTATGTTTTTACTCTTGCTAGTGCTGCTACATTTTGGAGATCTTCCAAATAAACTTGTATTGCTAAATCTACAATGGAATCTGAATTTATTGCTTTAGAAATGGCAGGCCATGAAGCTGAATGGCTAAGAAGCCTACTTGCAGATATTCCATTGTGGGAGAGATCGGCTCCATCAGTTTCCATGCACTGTGATTGTCAAGCGGCTATTAGTGTAGCCCGCAACCATTCCTACAACGAAAAGAGAAGGCATATACGCCTTAGGCATGAAATTGTTAAGAATCTGATCAGAGATAATGTGATATCACTTGAATATGTAAAATCGGAGAGGAATCTTGCGGATCCTCTCACCAAAGGCCTTTGTAGAAAGATAGTGCTTGAGTCAGCACTAGGAATGGGGCTTAAGCCCAGTGAAAGTGAATTGTGATGGATACCCAACCTGGAATATGTCCAGGTTCAATGAGGTCAAACGAAATCACAAAACAACTCCAGTCATGTACTACAAACCCCATTCCTCTATAAAATGATGTAGTATTTTTTTGTACATTGTCATGTGTGTGAGGTTGAGCATTTTAGCTCTTAATGAGTTCATAGCCTTGTAAGGTGGTGTGAGACAGTACACACTTGATGAACTCACCTATGTGAATGTGGGGGAATTGTCCACCCCCTATGAGAGCATTTGGGCTAATGACTCTCTAGAGCTTTCACAGAAATATCCAGGCACGTAAAGGGCTAACGTACATATGTTTTCGCGAGAGTAAATCTGTTTTTGAGG
The DNA here is from genome assembly GCA_038025085.1 of Tetragonia tetragonoides. Lineage (NCBI taxonomy): Eukaryota > Viridiplantae > Streptophyta > Magnoliopsida > Caryophyllales > Aizoaceae > Tetragonia > Tetragonia tetragonoides. The sequence continues at coordinate 13,276,040 of CM076140.1, read as the reverse complement.
TTAAACTAGTGCGCAGTTTGTACTGAACAAATACCGTGAAAGGTTCAAGGAATTTTTTCCACCTAAATAGTTGTTGGACAAACTTGTAAGCACAAGGTACTAATTCAAGCCCACAAGACATTAGTATCGTAACGTGCAACCTCCTACTGCCATGACCTTCTTCTACCACTCTTTCTTTGAATCATGTGGGGGATTGTTGGAAATGAAGCTTTGCTTCATGAAGCTTGGTATGCTTCAAAGAAATATCCCACAAAGCTTGTTCATAAATGTAATACCCAGTACTTTTATAAAATTCTCTAAAAAAAAAAAGAAAAGAAAAAAAAATAAGGATTTTTATTTTTATTTTTTTTATTATCTATTTACTTTTTTTTTTTTTTGGTGAGAGGTAAGATTGGTAGTATTATTGGTGATGTCTTGGGATTAAGTGCTATTACGTGTAACTTAGAGTTGTAGTTGCTTGTTCATAAATAGGAATCAAGGTAGTAGATGAAATAATAAGTTAGAAAAAGGATGAGACCTTGTAAATCTTAGGCCCATCTAATGAAACCTATCTATATGAATTAGATAGAAAAAAAAAAGCATCAGACCCATTAGACTGTGTCTAGTTATGGAATATAGGAACTTAATTAGTGACACATGGAAAACCAAAGTCTCAAGAAAACCCCCACTAACCGACTCTACCATCCCCATTTAAACTCTCTCCTTCACATTTCAATTGCCTTGTTTTCTTTTCCCCTGCTCCTGCCAAGTTCAGCAAACAACACCACTACACCGTCAGATCACCCCCACCATCACGCATCAGCTCCACAACAATCGCCATCACCATTTTTCGCTCGACATCACCACCACCATCTTCGCTAGTTTCTCTCTCTTCACCAAACTTTATTGTTGCTATCAATTGTGTTCTGTCGATTGAAGGAAGCAAACCTCTCTCTCATGCTCTTCTTATTCTCTCTCTCCTCTGTTCGTGTGGTTGCTGTTGGAATTATTTCCAACATGTATGTGTAGTGTGTGAAAAGACATGTTGGTTCATACATGTCTATTTATGAAGGGGTCTTATTCCAAGAGACACAATGGTTTAATTGTGCCTATTGATGAAAAAACACATGCTAATAGACATGTTGCTTCATGTGTGTCACATTGTGAAAAGGCACAATGGTTCACAAGGGGCTTGTATTCTTCTATATATAGAGGAAGGCCTCAAGCCTCTTGGGACATGCTTAAAATAAGTTGGACATATGGTTATATGGGGAGTAACATCCTAGTATCATATAGCACACTAATTTCTCAACCTTGCCTTCTCCTTGGTCTCTTAGTGTCCTAATATCGTTAGTGCAAGACGCTGTTAGGAACGGAATTCCGTTGTATCTTAAAGACTGTTTTGGTTCTCCCGTTATACATAGGGACAAATCAAATATTTAGGAAAACACTCTAGGCGTACCTCGGAGTTGTTTATGCCGTTAACCCATATCCTTAAAATATTACCCAACAATCTAAAGACTTGATTTTGTACATATTAATTTATGTGGTTATGGCGGTATAGAGGGAGAAGATTTTCGGAAGGTTAATTTGTGTGGGATGCCGGATGCGGGCTTGACCAAGTAATTGAGATAAGTACTATTCACTTGCTTGTTTGATATTTTGTTTATCAAATTTTTTATGTTTATCCATGTATGATGTATAATATATAGTACTACGGTTAGTATGTATATATGTGCTCTTTTCATAGTGGGTTATCGGTGAACATGTGTAGTATTCTTTTCTCCAATTGACCATTGTTTAGTTGTTACTTTGTTAGTGAGCAAGGAACAAAGGTGCCGCTTGGTTTAACGGTTTTCTATGAAATGGTCAATTTGTGGTGCATTGTCAGTTACTATTTAATATTGTGACATGTTGTGTTGATCACTATATTATGGGTATGTTTATTTAGGCATGCATGTTCATGGAATATAAATGACAGTTTGAATTTTGTGTCGTTTGTATTAAAACCTGAGGCCGTTTGAATCTTATGGGCCGGCATGTATAACACAAGGTGGTGGGTTTTGCTTTGTGGCTTTTACTAAAATTTCCATATAATTCGTTTCATATGTTGCATGTGTATCTTATCATAAGATGATGATAGTTACAATTGCAAACTGCCAAGTATTTTTTCGGCTGTGGTTGTGATACTGAAACGATGTGTTTGATTGGTGTGAGCAAATATTATGTGACAAGTTTTGCCTTGAGTTTTAGGTAATGATATGCATATGTAAAACTTATATATATGCATGTGGGTTTAATTTCTTGGTACTTGTCATATTATTCAATTATTGTCAATTTGAGTATGACATTTAGTCATGTTTATGGTTATAAAAAGATTTGCAAATATATAATTTATATATATGTGAAAATAATTTTTGGTGGTGATTAAAATATCTTATTATTTGTCCTTGTGGTATATCATATGCTGCTGGGTGTCACTATATTCATGTTTATGGTGAGGGAAACACCGGTATCTAGTAGTAGAACTGTATACCCTATCACGGTATTGATCGAGAGTGCTCACCATGGTGGATGAGTTTAGTGATTATAATAATTCATATGTAATTGACAGGTGTGTTAGTAGCAATGGAATTCTTGTGATCTAAATTGTTTCGTCTAAAAATCATATGTGAGTCTCTTGAAATACATTATGCATGCTTCTATATGTATGATTTTGTTAAGAGATATTTGATGACTAGATCACAAATACTTTTGACATGAATTTATGTTTGTGACATGATGATAATAATTTTTATTGGTTGTCACTAAAAGAGATACTCTTTCAATATAATTTTAATTAACTTTGTAAGTCCATATGCCGTTGGACTTGAAGTATCAATTTTATATATTGATATATTTACTTACGAGTGAATGTATTCACTTATTTAGTGAATAGTATGATGTGGATTGTTATGTCTAATTACTAGAGAAATCCATGGCCATAGTGGGGGTTGAGTAATTATAACAATTCATATGTGAAAGATGTCTATCAATGGGTAATATTGATGTACATGTGTATCCATGTTTTTCCATAATAGTATTACTTAGTTATGGTGGGGGTAATGATGACCCGGAACATGTTATATTTTAGATTGGATCATAAATCTAAAATTGATTGTGCACAATGATACATATATGGCTTGATGTCATGAGGGATGTGTAAGCCCTACTAAGTCACTTTGATGCAACCTCTACTTAACGCTCGAGAGAACCTACGAGTCTTAAGTTCAAAGAGTTCAAGTACATCACAAGTGATTTGCAAGGACTAAGTTAATAATTTACATCCCAAAGGAGTGCTTGATTCATTACCATGCATATGAAAAGGTTGAGCAATATCTCTTAATGGATCTCATGAGCATGTGTATCCTATGTAATAGAAATCTGTTCTGGTACTACTTGGGGTACTGATAAGATCCACCTACGTGAATGTCGGAGTGGTGCCGCTCCTAAGGGACCTAAGGGGCTTGGGTTCTTACGCATTCATGGATAGATACGAACACAAGGCCAGACATGTGTCGGTTTGCTAAGTAGATTAAGAAGGGAAGTATGAAGTCTCGTACGTGGCTTAGACTGAGTTAGTCAAAGAGGATCGCCGATTCAAAGCATAGCCTACCGTTGCTATCCTGACTAATTGTAAACTAAGTACACTAAGTAAAGGTTCAACTTGCAAGAGACCTTTATTATGTGTGAGATTTCCAAGGTTGTATCTACATACATTGTTGGAAATGGTGGGGGATTGTTGGATTTATTTCCAACAATGTATGTGTAGTGTGTGAAAAGACATGTTGGTTCATACATGTCTATTTATGAAGGGGTCTTATTCCCATAGACACAATGGTTTAATTGTTCCTATTGGTGAAAAGACACATGCTAATAGACATGTTGCTTCATGTGTGTCACATTGTGAAAAGGCACAATGGTTCACAAGGGGTGTGTATTCTTCTATATATAGAGGAGGGCCTCAAGCCTCTTGGGACATGCTTAAAATAAGTTGGACATATGGTTACATGGGGAGTAACATCCTAGTATCATATAGCACACTAATTTCTCAACCTTGCCTTCTCCTTGGTCTCTTAGTGTCCTAATATCGTTAGTGCAAGACGCTGTTAGGAGCGGAACTCCGTTGTATCTCAAAGACTGTTTTGGTTTTCCCGTTGCACATAGGGACAAATCAAGTCTTTAGGAAAGCGCCCTAGGCGTGCCTCGGAGTTGTTTATGCCATTAACCCATGTTCCTATTATATTGTCCAACAGTTGCTGCCATGAAGTCCGGCGACCACCTGTACGTCGAACACGGCCTGTAATCGCGACCCGTGTCCAAGCCGCCGTTCAAGCCCAGTTCATCCTCTTTGTGGGTTTGATTCCAGAAACCCTAAACCCCAAATTTATTGTTTCAATTTCTGATTTTTAGGGTTTTGATTATTAAGTTCTCATTTGATTATATATGCATATATGCTAGATGTTAGATGATTGAATTGGGGAGATTTTGATGTGTAATTGTTTTGGAGCTCGATTTAGAGATAGCCCTTTCTAGTCACTTTGGAGTTGGATGTTAATTTCTCTTTTATATGTGATGAATTGGATGGCATGGATGCTTGGTATGAGTATTGATATGTGAATATATGATTGTTGCTATATGCTTCTTGTTGTTAATTGGTGCTGTAATTATGATTACTGATTGTATGATCAACTATACTAGTTGTTAATTGGTGCTGTAATTATGATTACTGATTGTATGATCAACTATACTAGTTGTTTGTTGTCATATTATGCTACTACCTATCATCTGTTTAATGGCTAATTTGTATACTAGTGGTCTGCTGATTGTTCTTTTCAAGTGATGTGATTAGAATTATTATTAAGGTGGAGTATCAGCTAGATAGGAGTAATTAGGACGATAGCCTAAATTGGAATATCTACCTAGAGAAGGGACTTGAATGCTTATAGACTTGTAGTTCGAGAGTAGCTGAGACTAAACTGAGAATACTATGAATTTTTGGGAAACCGTGCCATAAATTGTGTACTATACTACTATTGACCCGAGATGGGTATTTGAGATGAGAACAAATGAGATTATGAGTATTGACTATGAATACGATTGATAAAGATATGATCTTGGTTTGAGGCTCGTAAGTTATTAGCTTCCTTAGTTCTAGACATATGGGCAAGTAGCCTAAGACGTTGACTCTTAGGTGATGAGCATTATTTTATGAAAATGGTTACATGGTTGTAAATTGGTCCGAGAGTGGACTTTTGAGAGCCTGCGGGCTATGTTATGAGTTATGAGGGCCTATGGCCGAGTTATGAGAATGGATTTTGTTTCTGCGGGTTTTACCGTCAGTTCACTTCCCATATAGTCGAGGTTAGGAGCTAGTGACTAAGTGCAATGGCACATTTATTGGGCTTTGAGCTAGTAGTGTGATGAGCTTATGGGATTAGTGTTAAGAGGTTTTAGTTACCTATCTTTTAAGGGTTATGCTTACATTAAGCTCTCGTGACCTGAGTTGGAATTCGTTGTTCATCTCTTTATTTTACGAAATCGAATTATGATTATATGTTTCGATAGAATGTTTGGTTACTCGGCAAAAGCTGATTGGTTGCTTTCTATGTTACGTGTGTGTGCGTCCATTTTTCTTCAATGGTGGGCCTATGATGAACCTATGCGATATTCGATTGCATGGGGGAGTAGATTGGAATATGACTTGCAGGTTGGTTGTTTATGAAGATCTCTTTTGATGGACCAGTGGATTCGAGATTTAGTTGTAAATTGTAAAGCATTAAAGTTGTTGGTTGTTATTGAGTTTTGTAAGGTTTGCCTTGGTTTGCCTTGCACTCATTCTATGAGTGAGTGTGGCAGTATGCTCCGGATTTGTTAGGAGTCTTCCGCTGTAAAGTTTGATTTTGTTTCATTTCTGTTTTAAGCAGGTTTAAGTAAGTTCGATAACTTGGGATGTCTATTTACAAAGGAAACTCTTCCCGATTTTCGGCGTGAATTTAGTCATTTCTATTTATTTATTATTTAGAAAATCCGGGGTGTTACAATAAAAACCCATTGTCCCACATTGGTAGAGAAAGGAAAGAGAAGAGACTTTATATATTGGTGTGGACTTTTAGTCTTCGAACTAAGAGTCAAGGGAAGACTCTCCCTCCACATATGCGCCGCGCAGCCGCCGTCTGGTCGGGCCGGGCTCGGGTGTGGGTTGGGTTGGGCCCTTTTTATTATTTGGTCTATCTTTTTGACCGTTTAATTCCATCGTTTGATTCCTTTGACTAAACAGATTTCGTAACCGTTACAATATCAATTCCCATTATTTCCTCCCATGATATCCGCCCCTTTTGATTGCCTTTCGGTTAAGAATTTTGGCTTCTATAAACTTTGCACCTTCACTTCACTTTTGATACACAGAACCGAAAATACTCTCTCTCTCAAAAGTCTCTTCTCCTCCTTGGCAGTAGATCAGTTTACTCTCAATACCATCGCACCGTAGTACACCGGAGCTTTGGTAAAGACTCGCCGTCTATCCCTGGAGGTCGGTTACCGGAAATTCCCTAGTGTACGTGTGGGAGCAAAGCCGTTTGTTACAGATAAGTTATTCCGTCTTTAAGCTTTGGTTTTAACAGTCACCCCTCAAATTTATACTTGGCACCACCCCTCTAATAGTGGAGTCACCCTAACCTTATACTTCACCTGTACCACCCCTCTAATAGTGAAGCCACCCTTTAAAAGTGGAGCCACTCTTTGAGAGTGAGACCATTGTGTGGATCGTAGTACACTGGACTTCAGGTTTCAGGTGCTTCGTTAAGGCCCAATATTTTATGAGAAAAATTGCCCAATATTTGATTAGAGAAATAGCCCAATATTTTGTCGATACGGATCTCTACACTCCACATGGACTTTATTTATGCTGTCTTGGTCTTGGGAGGCCAGTCACATTCACATTCACATTCACATTCACATCACAAAATTAGAAGTACTCCGTACTATTCCATTTCCACTATAGAAATTGTTCTGTCTGTCCATCACATTCTGCCAATTTTGTGACAGATAATGGAGAGATAGAGAGCTACACAAATAAGGAGAGAGTTTGTATTTTTTTTTATTTTTTTTGGTTTAACCACAAGTTTACCTAAGCGGCTAAGCTTTTTGGCCCAAGGCTAATCTTGTTCGCACCAGGTCGGCCTACAAAGGGGGAAAGTGCTCCCACTAAATGATTTGTCCATTCACAAGATTCGAACCCTCGATCTTACTTAAGGGATGAGAGTGTCGAACCATTCACACCAACCATTTATTGGTAGAGAGAGTTTGTATTTTAAGTAAAAGGGTATAATGACTTTATGAGTGAAAGGTTATTTTGAGAAATATAATATTGTAACAAAAACTTCTGCGTTTAGTAATATTGTAATAAATTTGCGTTGAGCAGTATCATAAATTTATAATTAAAAGGATTATATATTTTGATTAAATTTTTTGATTGAATTTTTAATGCTTTTTCTTTTTAAATTATAAAAATTAGATGTGAATAATCCCACATTTAACTCATTATTAATAATAATCTCACATTCAACTTTAGCTTTAAATAATTCCAAATATCATGTTCCTGCACATTAACGAGTTAAATAAAAACGAGGTTCAACTTCTGTTAACATTGTGACTATTGAGGCGATTTTAGAGAGAAAAGAAAGACTGTTGAGGAAATTTATTCAACCTTGCTTGAGTCCATTTTAAAGGGGGGGAGAACACAAATTGAGGATTATCTTCCACATAAATTGGGGAAATTGAATCCTTCAAACCCATCATCAATTTGCACAACATATCACCAAATCACATATTTGCATTTCAGTCACCAAAATAAAAAATTCAGAATCAATTAAGGATGGGCTATTGGGACTTGGGGAAACATATTATGGTGGCGTTCAGGGTGCGTGAGGTCGTTAGAAATCATGGCAACGCAATGACAACATAGCCCACAAAACAAAGGAGAGAGAAAATGCAAAAGTTTTCCGTCAAACAAACTCCAAGTTGTCTCCAAATCACCACACTTTGCATACACGTCGAATCACCACAAATAGATCCGAATCAAGCCCAAATTTCAAACATGCCCAGGAATCTGTTTCTTTTCATGGGCGCCATTCCATTTGGGGCGGGATTTCAATATAAGTGGGAAAGTATATCAATTTGGCCCCTCTCTTTGATGTCTTCACAATGGAATGTAATTTTTTTGCTCGTCTTCACAATGGAATGTAATTGCCAACTCTTGAGTGTTGCACACTTGCAGTTCAACGGAGAGAGAGAGAGAAGATGACTAAAACTCCCTCCAAATAAGAATAACAGTCAGTTGTCACTAATGGTGTTAGCAGAGAGTTAACGCTGTTATCATTTAACTCATGATCGAACATGAAATCGAGCAATGTGTGAGATTATTTTTAGACAAAATGATATATGGGATTATTATTGTAGGACGAGTGAAATGTGTGAAATTATTCGCATCCAATTTTCTTTAAATTATGATTTTGATTTGTTTGTTCATCCCAACCTACCAAACAGAGGCGGATCTATAAAGCCCACTGCGGCTGCAACTGCTGCTCCAAACTCCCAAAACATCATTAATTTCAGTTCAAGTTGTGTGGAAAAAGAGAGACTATATTTACTTTTGCATCCCCAAAAAAATGAAAGAAAGGTGTAAAGTTGAGGATAAAATAAGGAAAATAAAATAAGAGATGTAGAATTGCATTGATACGCTCAACTCCTAGTACTTGAAAAGCATGCAATTGCAGAACTTATTACTACTTTTTACATTTAATTTGGTCTCTCTCACCTAATCTATTTCCCTCTCCTAGTAACTCCTATCCTAAGTCCTACCTATCATCTTATTTGACATTTTTTTCCTCTCTCGGTCTCTTCATTTCAGTATTTCACTACTAATTTGTCTATACTTGTTGAGTATTACTTTAATAGGAGTTCTATGATCTTCATTAATCCATGGATGTGGGATCTAGCTTGTGCAGGTGGTTTGCAAGAAGTGTAGTTAGTATTAATTTTTTCGTATCTATTGCGTAATTTATTTACAAGCACTAAATTAGTAATTTGCTTTGATCCGGTTCCGAAAGTCTCTTGCTATAATTATATTTGCATCCCCAAAAGAAAATTTCTGGATCCGCCACTGCTGCCAAATTATATTACTCTCCACATATGAAGCAGTGCACAGAAACTCTATTGAGGTCACGTTTCCCGTATTAGAAACTCTGGAAACTTGAAAACCCAATTAAACTTAGGGAAAACTTCTCATTGACATCTAAAATCCTAATATTACCTTTACTTTCTATAAAATTCTTTATAAACTGCCCCAAATTACTTTGAAGAATATTTGTTTATTATTAGTTTTATTTACAATTTTAGGTATACAAGCAAAAGAAAAAAAAAAGGTTTTATTTATCTCTTATCGCGTTTTCTATCTTTTGAGAATCAGCATTTTTCGTGTTCCATGTCCGAGTTTCCTATGTCCGCGTTTTCGTTTCCGTGTTACATTGCGCTCCACTATAGCATTCCACATTAAAGCACTACAACAAAATGGGTTGGTAGTGACAATTATTTTGAGATATAGTGAGGGGTTGAAGCGTGACAAAAAAAAATTGTGACGAGTGGGGCAACCGTATGTAAAACGCGTGTCAGTAAAAAATTTGCCACGCGAGGACCCGTCACTAAATTTTGTGACGGCTGAACTTGTCATAATTATTGTGGTAGTTATGCGCGTCACTAATGTTAGTGACAAGTGACGCGTCACAATAATTGTCATGACTTCACCTGTAACAATTGAAATTATTTTTTATTTCACCTTTTTTTCCTGCTACTTTCCTACTATTGTGTTGCTGGTCTTATTGGTAGGTATCCTGATAATTGTTTTTTTTTTAATAATCAGGTATCCTGATATTTTATTATATATATAAATAAACTAAATTATAAATGCACAAATATAAATAAAAATGCATCCTCATAATATGCATTTTTCATTTCATCACAATGAACCTGTAAGTACATCTGAAGGACCATTGTACCTAGATCACTTCTGCCAAAAAACTACATACATAAACGAACCTAAGTTCAGTACACTATCATGGGGTACCAACAATTAGTAGGTACAAGTGCATAATGTTTAGCAACTTCCTTAAACTTCATTTTAATTAAAACAAAAAACCTAACTAATATACCTAAGTTCTGATATCAAGGTACTCAACCTCCATACAAAATCAGCAAGTAAAGAACCACAAAATATGTCTCGATCGGTTGTCTCAAACGCAAGCAGCATCTTCATTATGCGATGAAGTATTCTGTTCATCAATCCCATTTGAATTTGAAAGACCCTGAAAAAGATAATCAACATATATGAATGATAGTTATACCTCATATCCCTCTACTAGAGGGGGAAAAAATACAATGAGTAGTGAATAACAAATTGTTTAAAGAAGTTGATGAATCTTGGTTTATGGAAACAGCCACATTACCTAATCAAGCTCAAATGAGAGAAATAAAAAATTATTGCCATTGACAATTAACATAGTGATTCAACTTTCAATCAAAGATTTTTAATTAAGATTCACTGCTCCAACAAACTAGCAGGACATTGACTACTAAATAGGCTGGGTACAATTTGAAAGTTCAAGTTATATCATGTAAGTTATACCTCATGTCCTTCAATATGATTTATAATATAATTACAGCAGTATCTCATCAATCATGAGTAAAAACAAGTCCATCATCTCAGCAATCAAGAGTAGAAACAAGTCATTGCTGATATCAAACAGGCAAGACTCCAGCACAATTTCTAATCACATAAATCATTCAATGAACGTTTGTGCAGCTGCCCCAAAAACATAAGTTACCAAAAAACTGCCTATCTAATGTGGACAAAGCGTTGGGCCGAATTCCAATGATTAAACGCTGGATAGAATGCAACAAAAATGAGAGAATCAAATACGAACCTATGTATTGGAAAAACTTGTGCCATGAGCATTAGTCGTAGCCATCTGATCTCCAAAAAAGGCTCCAAATACACTACGATAAACCTGCACTTCCTCTCTCATGTTTGCAATTGACTCATTTGTTTTTGCCATATACATGTTCATTGCTTCTTGTTGTTGAGCCATCATCTGTTGTTGCTGAGCAAGCATCACTTGAAGCTGTTGTATTTGAGCTTTTGAATCATTTCCATTAGCCTCTTCAATTCTCATTCTTTTAACACGAGCTCGGAAATCAGTAACATGCGATTTTGTCACTCCAATACCATAACCACGTGCGCGACCTGGCTTATCGTCTCCCATTAGATTATCCCAAACAACACCCTCTAATTCCTTTTCATTATTGTAGGATCCTGTGGCTCTAAGTTAAGCCATCTCCGATGTAGCTGCCATCTATAATGAATTTACAATCTAAATGAGATATTATGTTGTACAATTATTATCTAAAATAATTCTAGATTAGCTTACCATGAACTCTCTTGATTCATCTTGCACATACGAACTATCTTTCTTCTTATGTGTCAAGTCAAAAAACTTAACACATCCGGGTTGTTCTTTATGTTTAATATCCTATGACAAACAAGAAAATTGACATAACTGAAGCATTGTACTACAATCCATCATTATAGGCTGTTACAACAGCCTAAATATATGGCCTTACATATTCATCTTCCACTTGAGCATAACTCTTGGTGCCAGTAGTATGCGTGTGAGTCTTAGTAGCACGAGTTGCCATTCCCTTTTCAGAGAGTTCCTGTAAAGTAAATTTTTTTTTGTTTGCAATTAAGAACAAAATAGAGAGACAAACAACGAGAGATATATTGAAATGGTAGTGGTAACCTTAAGTTTATCCAATTTCATATCACTCTTGAACTTGAGCCATTGATGATTAGCAAAACCAGGTGGAGTCTCCATCTCATCAAGCTCTGCTAGAATTTCATCTTTTTGGAATACATGTGTTTTAATCTGTTCCTCCAACAAAGCACCATAAATACCACTAGCTTCCAAAGACGCCTTTAGTTTAGCTCTTAATCTTGCTTCTGAGTCATTGTAAAGTTTCTTTCTTATCCTGTATATGTTATTCCTAAACTTTGCCCCCAATAGAGCAATCAATACATTATCCACATTTTCTTGTGGATGGAAATAAAATTTCTCCTGTAATTTGTAAAGCGAGAATGATTAGAAGCAAAAATCGTGTTTGAACAATGAGTATTCAGACCAAAATAGGGGCAATCTGCCTATTATACTTTACATAGACCACTTAGAGTAATACAGTTTATGCATGTAAATAATAGGACAAGTAGTGTTTGTCCTCATGCCATTTATCAAATTGCTGTCAAAGTTGCAAATTGCTACGCAGGACTTCAGGTACTATTGATCAGATGGCCTATAAAAGGCAAAACCATTACCTTAGAACCGTTTTAGAAGTCCCAAACTCATTACTGTACTCCTTCTCTCGCCAAAAGCCCTAACCCAAACATAGATAACAATTTTGCTACTCACTCTTAATCTAATTAGGGTTTTATTACTTCCCCCTCTCATTGTTCTTCTTCAAAAATCCTAATCAGATCTCTCCTATCGATTTTACGGTTTTCATCCAAATTCTGTATCCTTTTGTTTCACAAAGAGGGGAGAAAAAGTGGTCCTATTCATATGGCCTATACTGTAAGATCCACAGAGAAAAAGGGACAAACCCAAAAGTATACTGGTAAGATTGTGTTTAATGGAAGAAGGCATTGGAGAAATACTCCCGTGATCCTGATTACAAGTTCCTCCATGATCGGATTAGTGGTATGGAATTCAAGAAGGCTGCTTCGAGTAAATCGCAAGAGACGGATTATATGGCGATTAAGAGGAAGTTTGAGGAGAAGGGGTATGGGGATTCAGTGCCTGAGATTGTGTTTTGGAATTTGACGGACTCGAGATCGACGCCGGTCGGGATTGGGCAGGAAGGGGTGGCGTTGTTGAGCGGATATTCGATGAATATGATGATGTTGTTCTTAGAAGGGAAGGATTATGAGTTGGATCCTGAAACTGTTATGGAGTGTGCTATTGCTGGGCAGGAATATAGCAACCTTGCTGTTCTGGATTGAAGATCATCAATCTCTTCTATATATATAAAGCTGGCATATTTGTTGAGTTTTGAGGTATGCCACATGGGCAGACAATGATTTTAAAAAATAAATTAAATAGAATATGTTGAAAGATAATATTGTTAGTGGTACAATAGTGATAGGAAACTTAATAGATTGTACCTTCATCCAATTCCAATTATTCTGAATGTCTCCGTTAGTAGACTTGGTAATATGATAGCATTAGGATACTTCATAGTCTACTAGGTTATAAAGCCATTTTGATTACATTAAAAAAGTTTAATTTACTCTCCTCCAATCCCATATCAACTTGCATCTCGAACTCCACACCAAACCCCTGTTTCTTTTGCTCCATAGACCATAGCGTACTTTGGAAATATTATTTTTAAAACATTGAAAATATTGATTGCCATTATTTGTAGTTATTTGCATTGCGTTTATTCTATTCATGCTTAAATCTAATGTAACCAAGATGGGATGGTGTAGTGGTTCAGTACTTTAACAGTTGAGGTGAGAGGATTAGTCACTGTGGTCGACGGTGGATACCCTTATTAAAGACCAAAAAAAAAAAAACAAAAAAAACTAATGTAACAATGTGATTTTGTTGATTAGACTAATAATTTATTTATTTTCTTATATGCAGGTGTGGTATTATGAATTTAAAGTTCCAAAGATGGTGTAGCAAGAATATAAATGTAAGTAATATTTCTTCTTTATTCAATCAATTCCAATTCATGCTGGTATTAGTATATATTATTTTTTGTTTTGTAAGATTTACTATTTTCAATTCAACGATGGTTTAATTTAATCTTTTGCAATGTAAATTGAGGAGGGTAACAATAGTATTTTACATTATAAATCTTTATATATTTTTCATAAATCAATGGTCAAACTTTGTTTGACCTTCAAAACATAAACGTTAAAGTTTTTTCAAAATGAAGGAAGTAGTAAGATATGTGGAACATGCAACGACTTTGACAAATTGGTAGCATATTGTGTTTTCGAGATATCTCAACTCTGTACTACAAATATATGAGCTCAGAAATATTTTTTTGGTAAAATATGTTGTATTTTCAATTTAGGATAACACAAGAATCTACTGTATTCTTCTCTAAAAAGAAAAGAAAAAGAATCTACTATATTGTATTATAGTCATATGATCTCATATCTCTAACCTAATAGCAATTTAACGGAATAATCTTAAAAGTTTAGTATTTCATATAATTTAAAAGACTATATAAAGTCAACCAGATAAAGAGAGAATCTTAAAATCAAATTTGTTTTATCTAATCAACTTAATTGTTTTATAAAAATGACATTTTTTAAACCCCGCCACCCCCCCCCCCCCCCCCGGAAAAAGTATATAAAGATGACATTCCAGCATTTTAATTGTCACTGAACCTGTGCGACATTCCTATATCACTTTGAAGAACTAGAATTAGAGTAGGAAATTAATGCAAACAAGATGAACTTGGATGGAATTCTATCTGCACAAGGCCACTCTCCCATAAAACTCCACCCTCCCCTCCCTCACATATCACGTTCATATCCCCACCATCCCCATTATTGTTTGCTTTATTTGCTATATTTCCGTCTTCATGGTTGATCATTCGAAAATGGATCATATCAAAGTTGTAGTTTGGTTTCTTTTTTGGTTCTAATTCTGATTTTAATATTGTGATTCTAATATTGATTTTTTTGCTGCGTTGTACTGCATATACTTCCCAAGGAAACTGTACTAGATATCACATATCGGGAGAAAGAAAGCATGTACATATAATTTACCCGTATGCTCCACAAAAAAATATAGGGTAAAATATGTTTTGTACTTTTATTTTGTTTTTCTCGGTAGTATATATGCATTGTTTTTTTATTGACTGGTTTTTTCATACAAATTATTGTAGCTCAAGATCACACGGGTAAATAGTAATAAAGTTTGCGGAGTTTTGGAAGGTAATAGGAAGAAATAAATTCAAAGATGATGATTCTCAAAGAATCATAGTATTTTGAAATTACTAGTAGCTAATTGGCTTCTATATATTATCACATAGAAGTTGAACTTGAATAAGATTTTGAGTAACAACATTGTTTTTGTTTATTTTTGCCTTTCTCTGACTCTTCTTCTTACTCCGGTTATGTTTGTTTTTTTTAGCTAAACAGTGTTCAAGTTTGTTTGGTAGGCAAATTATGATCTTACAATCGCATTCTTCTTAAATTAGATACAATGCCAGTTTGTTACCCAGATCCTGTAGCTTCACCAAGGTCCTTGGGGCTTCAATTCTAAAGTGAATAGTAGTTGATGGCTATGTTTCTCGGACTTGGGAATTGGAGGATCGGGTTCGGATCCTAGGATCTGTTCATTGGACTCGCCAATTTTAAGGTTTTTTTTCTTGTTTTCTTGCTAATTTGAAGTGTCTAAATGTCATATCGTATCCTAGTATCCGAGTATCTAACACCAATAATTCTCTTAAAATGAAGAGTCGGAGAATCATAGGTTGATGGCTAGTGTTGCTAATACAGTAGTAGTTGTTGTGCCAGTTCATAACTTTTAAGTCCTATGTAGATAATATGCACCTGTCCTAGAGATAATTTAAATACATGCACTTGTCTAGCCAGATAATATAGATAATATGTACCTGTCTAGCCAGATAATATGCTTATAGGCACCTATCCTATATTCATTTTCGTATAGAAGTGGCTCTATTTTACTAGATAATATGCACTTGTCCAGCTACCAGAACCAAGCAATTGCATATTTGCATGACTTGGTGATTAGTGGTTGATTCGAGTGCATGGTTCGACACTTTAATTCATATCTTAACCAAGATTAAGATCGGGTTGAATCATGAGAATGAAAATATTATATTAGGAGAATTTTACTCCTCCTTATATTGACCCAATGCAAACATGACTAATCATAACTCAAATGATTTAAGGTGAATCAGTGGTCCAAATAGGAAACAAAATAGAATTGAATGGTACTCTTAGATTTAAAAGTCAAAGTATACAATTAATCTCATGGAAAGCGATATGCTTGTGGTCTCGTCGTGGTAATCAAGGATTTAGAAGTTGGTAAAAATGTCACCATTTCAAGCGGAAGCGGGCCTAGACAAAAAAGGAATTTTCATTTTACATGAAAAGTACTAAAATGAATTGAACTGAAATTATTAAAAATATATTGAGTTTGATTTTTCAAATTGACATCTAACGATTTAACTCTTCCAAACACATTTTATACTCGACTTATATGATGAAATCTTTCTAACGACACAAATATTATCATGAAGTTATTTTGAAATAATAATTATTTAAGTGATAAATTATTATATAAACAAAACTGAATTGAATTAGGCTAAGAGTGTGTTTGGATACTCATATTTGATTTCAATTCAATGGTTTCGATTCTGAAATTTGAAATTTTACAATTCCAATTTAATTTAACTGTTTGACAAAACCAAGAATTTCAATTCAAAGAATTTGGAATCCAATTTTCTTGTTTGGGAACTTTTAGAATTTCAATTCTACAATTTCTAAAATCAAACTCACTGTTAGGGAGTAATGAAATTTTATTCTGAATTTACAGTTTACACAACAAAGCAGGGAAGAAGAGATTATACTTCTTAAACCAAAAACCAAATCATCCATTAATTATCAAGAGAATTGAAAATATCAAACTCCATATATTGTGTCAAATGGAGAGATAAAAGCTTGAGCTCCATCAATGGAGTTTCAATGGCGAGAAATGGCGATGAAGCATCAACAAACATCCATGGCATAGATGAGAGAGAAAATGGCAAAGGAAGGAGGAGAGAGAAAATGGCGAGAATGACAGGGAAGGAGGAGAGAGGAGAGAGAAAATGGCGAGAATGACAGGGAAGGAGGAGAGACAGAGGAGAGGGACTGGGAATAAAAAGGGGGAGTTAGAAGAGAGAAAATCACGTTGACTCATTTATGGAATGATAGGAGAGAGACTCACCTTTGAGTTTGGGTTGAGATTTGAAATAACGTGGGTTTTAGTGTGAATTTGAAATAGAGGTTTCATAGCCCTTTTAGAATTACATGAGAATTTGGCCCAAATTCGGATTTCAAATTATTAGTGTATCCAAACATTTGAATTGGGCCAATTCAAAAATTTCAAATCAAATCTGTATATCCAAACAGGCCATAATTTAAATTAAATTGAATTGAATAAATCGAAATCAACTAAAAATCAGCCGAGTAGAAAACCTAAAGAACACCACATATATCAAAGTACATATGCTCACATGATTTGTATTTTTATATGAGTAGTATTTTATTTAGACACTAGTTTGCAAGCCCGGCGATGCCCGGGTTGCGTGTTAATAGCGTGATAGATATAATTCAATAAAAAAAAAAACTAATTATAATTTTGCGTGAGAACTTAAGTATATATATCTATCTTATATTTGAGTGTAAAATATGAAGTTTCAGCTAAATGTTAATTTTGTGTTCCAATCCATATTAAAAGCGGTTGCCTCATTCTCATCAATAACACACACTTTGATGAATTGAACTATAATCCAACTTTATCCTTAGCTTATCAAATAATTACAAATATTACCATTATTTTACTGTAGATATTCATAATTATCAATGAGAGATGTAAAAAAAAAATCAAGGATTCTCATCCTATTCATATAGCTACCTAAGTATAATTATATGCTAAATTGTTAATGTTATCATATGATCATGATAATGAGGCTAATGTACTAAATAAAAGAAATGTGAATATTGTATGCTATGAGGATTTGAAGAGCAGCCCTCTGTAATAACTAATAAGGCTTTAAAAGCTTAAACTAATGATTGAAAGCCCAAGAACTAATGTTGTATTCGTTATTACTCATCCTCATCATCTAGGTCAGCCAATAGACCAACAATAATAAACTACTTATATCCCGAGAAATCAACTACTAATATCAAAAATCAACTACTAAATATTAGATTAATAGTATTTTATATGACAAAAAAGTATGTTGGTTGTCAATAGTATTTTGTACTTTTATATTATTAGATTAATTAGTTCTCTTTATTCGTTTACTTGGTATCGTTTATTTATTTATAAAAGGTATGTTCGCGTGTGCATTTTTTTTTTTTTTTAAACGTCAATATATATGACAAAAAAAAATTAAGCTAGTGAACGAAATTCGAGTAGAATGTAAATAAACACGACATGAATATTTTGAAATGCTTGAAGAGGGCCATTGTAATATTTTCAAGGTGAGAATGTAACTTTGGTTTATTCCGTTGATAGAATCAACACAAAATCTCGTATGAGGCGGCCTCAAGGTGAGGCCTCTCATACAAGCATGATGTCATGTCGACGTCATAATAATAATTGGCTGAGTTGTAAGAGTCCAAGAATGATCCAAATAGTCATATTTTATTACTTTGTCACTTTTAATCGCACACAACTTACGATTCTAAAGAGTCCAGTATACTCGTACTAAATAGTACGTAGGCATTCTGTATGAAGAGCAAGGCAATTTCTCCAAGGAAAACAGAGTCCTTACTGAGTGTATTATCGTAGTTTATCTCCTACACGACACTTCAAACTGAGTATATTAGATTTGCTACGCACTTCAAACTCATTCAATTGTGAAAATAATCATTTATGAAATTTGCAACTGGCTTGGGTCGGCCATATTGGAGCCTGGAGGTAGTGAAAGTGGACTTTGGAAAGATATTTGTCTTAGGTTTAGAGTAAAACTTAGTTGCCTACTTGCTTTACGTTTATTAAGGTGTTTGTTATTGCTATGTTTTTTTATTTTATTTTATTTTGCAACTCATGTCAGTGGAAGCATACTTGTATTCACCTTGAGATATATTGTTCTTTCCCTTATTGGTCACTAATAGTAGAGTTTGATCATATTCATGAGTAATAATCTTGTATATCAAGAGATGTTTTAAAATAGAGACAAATAAATTCCACCAATCAGATGCGTATTTGATAGATAATAGGTTTGCGATGGCTCTTTCAAATCTATTGAGACTCAAAACTTGTTCACTATTAAAGTTCACTTGATCCATCTTTAACTAAAGTCGAGGATTTGAATCTCAAGCTGAAAAAATAGTCACTATGGTCGATGATGGATACCATCGGTTGTGACCCAAAAAAAAAACAAAAAAATTTCACTTGATTTTCCCTTAAAAAATATAGTTTGTTATTCTCTACACTTGAATAAGAATGAAGTATATATTGATGAAAATTTTGGGTGGTTATTGTCGCTTCCTTTGAATAATTCTGTTCAAACCTAACATGCGTTTTTTTTTCCATTATATATATGCGTTGCTTATATGATAACATGATTAAGATCATGTGTATTAGAAATAAGAAGGATTGAAACGTTAACATAAAAAAAAAACATATTATATATGATGATTTTATGATATGATCAGATCAGGATCATGTGTACAAATAAATAGGATGAGATTATGCCAAGGAACCTGCTTTGAATAAAATGAATAATATGCACATTAATCAAACCAATACAAAGGAAAGAACTTATGAAGAAAAAAAAAAAAGATGGGACTGGTCGATAGGAGAGATCAAAGAGTCATTACCATAACTACCAAAAAAAAAAAAATTATTACCTGGAAAAGTTGATGAATTATTTTCATTAAGAGAAAGATAATGGCTGCGTGGGTGGTCTCTTGATTAATAAAAATGCTTGTTGAACCATCTTGAACACTTAATAGGAAAAAAAAACTCCATAACCTGCATGATTGCATGTATAAAATAACTTGTTAGTCAAATTATTAGTGATTACTTAATAGAGATTGTTTCTCCCCTGATAATATCAAATAACAAACTTCACTGTTGGCAATCAGTAACATAATTATAATCATAACCCTAATATACCCTATCGCAATTGCTTTAAATACAAACCAAAAAACAATTGGAAAGCATGCAAATATGAAACCCCTCATATCATCAACATCCAAAGAGAAATTTAAAGCATATATATCATAAACATCCAAAAGAGAAAGCATATATCATCAACATGAAAAAAAAGACGGGAGATGGCGTCTATGTTGACTTTTTCACTCGTTAATTAATTGCAATTAGTAGTTTGACCTATATATAATCTTACATTATATAGTAGTAGATGTTAAGATTCATCCTTCTGATGTAAAAACTCTATTACTTTCTCCCTTTTAGGACTGTTAATGGAAGAGGGACGCTTTTTATGTTTTTGAGGAGCATTCCACAGTTCCACTACTATTAGAACTCTAATTTTATAATTATAATATATTATAAATGTATCTACTTTTAAAAGGATGCTAAGACTTCTATGTGTTTTACACCAGTTTTTTTCGTCTTTATCCTTATTTAGGTGGCGCGCTCTAAAAATTCTTGCCTACGTGACACGCCTCATTGCGCTCGCAATATAATATATATATATATATATATATATATATATATATATATATATATATATATATATATATATATATATATATAGATTGATTAATGATTGATTGATTATTCAGCTTGACTTATAATTTTCAACTTTTCGTGATATAATAATACAGCAAGCTCGCGAGTAGTAGACTCGTCGTGGGCTAAGCTTTTAATGCCGGACCTTCAGTCCAAACCTGACCCAACTTTGATCAGATCCAAATCAGATCGAAGTTGTGAGCTCTATTAGATGGACACATGGTAATTTTTCCGGATCATATTTCTCGGGATCATATTTCTCGAAAACGGAAACAAATCAAGTGAGAACTGATTTGATTCCTATCCTATACTAAAAAACCGATTGACGAAGCTACGTTGTCTACGCCTAAAAAATATATATATAATTTAATTGATTTTTTTAATTTGATTTTTAACTATTTAAGGCTCGTCTAAGCATATTTATTTTTTTTAAGGGAGAATCGACAATACAATCACATATCTTCCATTAATATCTCTAAATCAGAAGAACTAACTACATCAACGTTTAAAGGATAAGATATATCCTAAAACCTACTTCCCACGAGTCATGGTTGTATCATCAACAATCAAGTAAAAAAGAAGTACTTTCTCCGTTCTTTTTTCTCATACCCACTTCTTTTTGCACGGAGTTTAATGAGAGTTGTTTTTGGAACAAAAATTCTTATATGCCCTTACTTTAATATGACTAATATGAGAGAGTGTGTGAGTTGGGCACTGTTCTTTTCGTCGTTTTCATGCTGCATTCCGTTCCGTTCCAATCTGTTCCGTTTAGCGTCGTTCCGTTCCGCATTCTGTACTTCATTTTGTCTCAAATTTTTTTGAATTATCCGCACCGCGCTGTTCCGATCCGTTCCTCACCGTCCCGCACCATTCCGTTGAAGAGAACAGGGCCTTAGTAGTGGGTTGGAAAGTAATGATGACAAGAAAAAGTAAGGATAAATGGGTCTTTTGATACTCAAAGTATTACTAAAAGGAAAAGTGAGTAGGAGAAAAAAAAAACTGGATGTAAAAAGAAAGTGGGTAGGAGAAAAAAAGAACGGAGAGACACACGTATAATGACGACAAATAAGGTTTGGAAGTAGTTAGTATTGGAAGTATACCTTGAAATCTATCCAATGACACAAGTATAATGTCGACAACTAAGGTTTGTCCTTGTTATTTTCGTCGTTTCCATGTTGCATTCTGTTCCGTTCCGTTCCGTATTCTGTACTTCATTTTGTCTTGCATTTTTATGAATTATCCGCTCCGTGTCGTTCCGTTCCAATCTATTCCATTCCTCACCCTCCCGCACCATTCCGTTAAAGAGAACAGAGTCTTAGTTGAGAAGAAAGTCCTTTTCATTTCGTCATTTTCATGGAGCGTTCCATTTCATTCCGCGTTGTATCCATTTTATACTTTGTTTTGTCTCATGTTTAATTTCACTATATAACTTATTCCGTTCCACACTATTATGTTCTCATTCTCACCATTTCACACCATTTCACACCATTCCAATAAAGAATACAGGGCCGAAGAATAGAGCTAAAGTCTTAAATCTTACAACGTGGCCTCCAAGCATAAATCTCTTTCTGCATTTCCCCCCATTAAATACACACACCTCGACAGTCCACACCAGAAACAATTTTCCCAAGTCCAACTCTTTCTCTCTCATCAATCAACAATGGCACCCTCCTTAATCGGTCCACCCTCTGCCCAAACCCCTTCCCACTCTCTCTCCACCACCACTCCAACCACCACCGGCGACCCATTCATGGACCAAATGATCGCCAACTTCAACACTATCACCACCACCACTTCCACCACTCTCTCTCCTCCTCAAATGGGCCTAACCGAAAACGGCTCAGTCACGTTTGTCTCCACGGGCAACCCGTGTCTTGATCTTTTCTTTCACGTGGTGCCCTCCACCCCCTCCGAATCTCTCAAAGACCGTCTTGCTCTCGCCTGGGCCCACGACCCTCTTCCAACCCTTAAACTAATATGCAATCTCCGTGGGGTCCGCGGCACGGGTAAATCCGACAAAAATGGTTTTTACACGGCCGCGTTTTGGCTACACTCAAATCACCCCAAAACACTGGCATGTAATCTGCCATCTTTTGCTGAATTCGGGTGTTTTAAGGATCTACCCGAGATCCTGTTTCGGATCCTCGGGTTGACCCATACACCAAAGATGACTAAGTCTTCAACACGGCCGTATGGTGGTCGTAGTAGTCCACCTCCATTGCCAATGAAACGGAAAGGGAAAGGGAAAGGGAAAAAGAATAACAATAATGATAATAATAAGAAGCATACAAGGGCGTTGCGGGTGAGAGAAGCCGCGATCAAGCAGGAGAGAGAAAAGGAGACAGCTAGCGCGGCTCGGCACAAGAAGCGTGCCGAGCTTGCGAAGAAGGCGTTGGAAAGATACAACGGCGATTCTAATTACAATTTCCTCCATGATCGGGTTTCGGATTTGTTTGCTGAGCGTCTGAAATCCGATATGGAGGAATTGAATTCCGGAAACTCTAATAAGATCAGCCTGGCTGCTAAGTGGTGCCCGTCGTTAGACTCGTCTTACGACAGAGCTACGTTATTATGTGAGGCGATAGCGAGGAAAATGTTCCCAAAGGATATGTTTTCGGAGTATTCTGAGATTGAGGAAGCGCATTATGCTTACAGGGTTCGTGATCGTCTAAGGAAGGAAGTGTTAGCGCCTTTACGAAAGGCGTTGGAGTTACCGGAGGTGTTCATGTCGGCTAGGAAGTGGGATGAGTTGATGTATAATAGAGTAGCGTCTGTGGCAATGAAGACGTATAAGGAGCTTTTTGAGAAACATGATGAGGAAAGGTTTAAGGAGTATTTAGAAAAGGTGAAGGAAGGTAAGGCGAAAATAGCGGCTGGTGCGTTACTTCCACATGAAATTATTAAGAGTTTGAATGAATGTGAGTCGGATAATGGTGGAGATGTAGCCGAGTTACAGTGGAAGAGGATCGTGAATGATTTGTGTGAAATTGGGAAGTTGAGTAATTGCATTGCGGTTTGTGATGTTTCGGGTTCAATGAGTGGGACTCCTATGGAGGTTTGCGTGGCGTTAGGGCTTTTGTTGTCGGAGTTAGCTGAGGAGCCGTGGAAAGGGAAGGTGATCACGTTTAGTGAGAATCCGCAACTGCATTTGGTGGAAGGGGATGATTTAAAGTCTAAGACGGATTTTATAAGGGAAATGGATTGGGGGATGAACACGGATTTTCAAAAGGTGTTTGATTTGATTTTACAAGTGGCAGTCCAAGGGAAGATTACTAAAGAGCAGATGATCAAGAGGGTGTTTGTGTTTAGTGATATGGAGTTTGATGTGGCTTCGAGTACTTCGTGGGAGACGGATTATACGGTGATTACGAGGAAGTTTGAGGAGAAGGGGTATGGGGATTCAGTGCCTGAGATTGTGTTCTGGAACTTGAGGGACTCGAGGTCAACACCTGTTGTGGCAGAGCAGAAAGGGGTGGCGCTGGTGAGCGGGTTTTCGAAGAATATGATAAAGTTGTTTTTGGAAGGGAAGGACCAGTTGGATCCTGAATCTGTAATGCAGGCTGCTATTGCTAGGGAGGAATATAACAAGCTTGCTGTTTTGGATTGAGTATCAGTTAATACTTGCAAAGTTATTTGTAGCTTGGCTTTTATTCCTACATAGAAGTTGAACTTCAATGAGATTATGAATACAGAACATTTGGTTTGTTAATGGATTCTAGTTTTCTGTTTCTCTGTCTCTCCTTCCTACTCTGCTTATGTTGGTTGCTTTGCTGTTGAGTTTACATTTTAATACATTGTTCGTGTGTCTTTGCTAGATTGACACCCAAGTAGGCATTGATACACTCGATATTTGAAATCTATGCACAAAATTACCATTTTATGCATAGATCTCTAACATCCAGAAATGGTAATTTTATGCATAGATCTCTAACATCCAAAATTACCATGCCATTGATTCTTTGTGGCATTAACATTACTGGATGTTAGTTGTGTGATAATCTTTGAAATGGCTTTTAATGTTATGATTTCCAGTCTGTGTGAAGTGCAAAATCATGGCGCAGAAGATTGAAATATTTCTCTCTCCATTTTACAAAAAAAGGTTCTTCCATTTTATTTTATTTTTTGCCAAGCAAACTTTTCTTAGTGTTCAATATCATGGCATGGTTTTAGATATTTGCAACTTATGGTTATTCATCAAAAAAGTCTCCAGTGCGCACTACTTGAACTTTTAGATCAAGTAGAGTTTGTTGCAACTGGTGTCACTAAGATACTCAGTGACGAAGAATCTGTAATGGAGGCTAATTCATCTATGAATGAAATGGCAATGAAGGTACACAACAATGTTGATTTCACATCCTCTGTTTCCCTCTTTCCGAACCATCGGAATGATAGGAGTCTCTTTCCAATCTCTACTGCCAGTGCGCAGTGCTCCCATACTAGCCATGCCGACCAACTTGGTTGAGCTTGGAAGTTTACACCAGGCATTTATCCATTGGATGTAATTGAGATTTCTAGAGGTTTACATTCTTATTATCTGTGGGTATCGCTGAGCTTTTGGATATTCTGTCAAGTTCTATGCTTGGTCGCCTGCAGCAGCTAAACTGATCAGCCTCTATGAAGGTCTTGCTGCTGCTTGGAATCAAAACATTTCAGGCCCTATTTTGCAACTGATGCTCAGATGATTATGGACTTTATCAACAACGCCTTGCCATACCCGTGCCAAACCACCATAAAAGAGATATGTAGAACTTTCTACAGACGGACTAGATGGTGGAGATCGATCACACCAAAAGAACACATAATTTTACTGCTTATGCTTATGCTTATGCTTATGCTTATGGAAACGGGAACAATCGCTTATTATATGCTATTCTTGAATCTTTATACTGTAGGAGCTTGCTTATGGCATTTGATTTTTTGGCAGTCAATGTTGTAATGTATGTGCTAAATAGCCTGTATTTATGGATGGAGGGAGCAAAAGATCGAATCACAAGTCTAAAGGGACGAGAACTTGAACTACCTGCGTCATGTTTGGAGGCGAGCGAATATCATAGCATTGCATTCATCTTATTGTACTGTTCTTCTTGAACAACATCAGTTATCAAGTTGATGGCCCAATCAAGCAGAGCAGCTTTCAGTACAATCTTCTTCAGGCTCGCAAGTGGCAACGCATTATATGGAGCTCTCCGAACCAAGCCTACTGCAGAATGCAACAAAGAAGTCCTCAGTTTGAAATCTCACTTGAAATGAAATGAATCATTTCTGTGATCTATATATATGTATATGAATCCAACTTGAACACAGGTTCATAACTTTCCATTTGTCGTAGCTAGTGGATTTGTTTGCTGAGGTCTGAAATCCGATATGGAGGAATTGAATTCCGGAAACACTAATAAGATTAGTCTGGCTGCTAAGTGGTGCCCGTCGTTAGACTCGTCTTACGACAGGGCTACGTTATTATGCGAGGCAATAGCTAAGAAATTGTTTCCTAAAGATGTGTTTATTGAGTACTCTGAGGTTGAGGAAGCACATTATGCTTACAGGGTTCGTGATCGTCTCAGGAAGGAAGTGTTAGTGCCTTTGCGAAAGGCGTTGGAGTTACCGGAGGTGTTCATGTCGGCTAGGAAGTGGGACGAGTTGAAGTATAATAGAGTGGTGTCTGTGGCAATGAAGACGTATAAGGAGCTTTTTGAGAAGTATGATGGGGAGAGGTTTAACGAGTATTTAGAGAAGGTGAAGGATGGTAAGGCGAAAATAGCAGCTGGTGCGTTACTTCCACATGAGATTATTAAGAGTTTAACTGATTGCGAGTCGGATATTGGTGGAGATGTAGCGGAGTTACAGTGGAAGAGGATGGTTGATGATTTGCGTGAGGTAGGGAAGTTGAGTAACTGTATTGCTGTTTGTGATGTTTCGGGTTCCATGAATGGGACTCCTATGGAGGTTTGTGTTGCGTTAGGGCTTTTGATATCGGAGGTCTCTGAGGAGCCATGGAAAGGGAAGGTTATAACGTTTAGTAAGAAACCGCAGCTGTATTTGGTGAAAGGGAATGGTTTATTGTCTAAGGTGGAATTTATAAGGCGAATGGATTGGGGGCAGAACACGAATTTCCAGAAGGTATTTGATTTGATTTTGCAAGTGGCAGTCCATGGGAAGATTACTAAAGAGCAGATGATCAAGAGGGTGTTTGTGTTTAGTGATATGGAGTTTGATAAGGCTTCGAAGAATCGGTGGGAGACGGATTATATGGTGATTAAGAGCAAGTTTGAGGAGAAGGGGTTTGGGGATTCGGTTCCTGAGATTGTGTTTTGGAACTTGAGGGACTCGAAATCAACACCTGTTACGGCGGAGCAGAAAGGGGTGGCACTGGTGAGCGGGTTTTCGAAGAATATGATGAAGTTGTTCTTGGAAGGGAAGGACCAGTTGGATCCTGAATCTGTTATGCAGGCTGCTATTGCTGGGGAAGAGTATAACAAGCTTACTGTTTTGGATTGAGATTTGAGAGTGTGAATAGCATAGTATTATACCATATATTTAATGTTACTAGTAGCTCGCCTATATTATTTCATAGTAGTTGAAAACAAACTTCTTGGTTTAGTGAGATTATGAATATAGAATATTACTTTGGTTAATGGATTTTAGTTTTTCCCTTTCTCTGATTAGTCTTCCAACTCTGTTTGTTGCTTAGTTGTTGAGTTTGCATCATATTATTTCCCTATCTATCCTGCTAAACAGTACCTACTACAGAGTATTAATTTGTAGTTTCTTTGATAAAGCTAGTTGATTTTGTAGCTTCATTAACCTTTGTAGATTGGCTATAAATTGTAGTTTTGATTGTGATGTTTGATCTTATGTATTTTACAAACCTCCTGCAGTTCTTTTTAGCATTCTCTATGATGATCTAGGTTTGGCTAGACCATATTCCTATGTTATGAATTAAAAAAGATAGGGTCTCACTCTCAGGGCTCGTTTAGTATCTTGCAATCAAAATGCAATGCAATGCAATCAATTTATAGAGAATATGTGGGGTGAAAAGTGAAGGAGTGGGAGGAGAGGGATGGAAAAAGTGGAATTGATTGCATTATCTAATGTAATCACAATTGCTCAATTTTTCCAATGTAATGGTGATTACTTTGGATGGTGTAATCAAACTCACTTTTTCTATATATTTTCACCCCCTTCTTCCTTTTCCACCACACATTTACTCTATAAAATGATTGCATTGCATTGCAATTGATTGCAAGGTAGTAAACACCACCTCATTTTCTAGGTACATGTAAACTGAAGGACTAATCAAGGGTCAGTATCTGAATATGGTTGCCCAGAATAAGGGAGAATGTTATCCTGGGAGACTTCTACTGTTGGCTTTCTATGAAAATCTGTGATTCTGTACTCGTTTTATTTGCTTGTCTTATCTTCAATGTGTATAATGCTTCCCCTGTGTTGGAGGAATGG